>OU744317.1:7940262-8540262 GCA_916610145.1 Eristalis arbustorum
TTTGAATCGTAGAAGGAATGATATGGCGGTATCACTCAGTTTGCCTTTGTCTTTAATTTGATCATTTCATTCCTCATTAGGTCATATTGTACTATGTGACAGGGATGCATCCACGACTTGAATACGTCTCCTCTGGTTGCAGCTGCTTCATTAGTCAATTGCGCAGTGTCTGGTTATGACGGTGATGAAAAATTAGTTTGAAATTAAGAACGGGCCATATTTGATGTGTTTTAGAGCAGAAGCATGGACACAAACATGCGGACTCGGCGTCAACCCACAAAAAACGGATATCGTACTTTTCACCAGAAGATACAAAATCCACCAGTTTGACCCGCCACTGCTGTGCGGCACTACATTACAGCTAACCACCAGTGCGCAATTTCTGGGTCTCACTCTCGACAGCAAGCTAAATTGGAAGGTCACCATCCAGGAAAGATTAAAAAAAAGCCTCTTCTGCCATTTTTAGCTGCTAAAAGGCCATTGGATGCAAATGGGGCCTACAACCACGCATCGCTCGCTGGATTTACACCTCTATCGTCAGACCGACACTTCTGTATGGTGTCTCAGTTTGGTGGACAGCACTAAACAAGGCTATAAACTGCAATGCACTCAACCGAGTACAAGGACTGGCCTGCCTGTATATCAACGGGGCACTGAGAAGTACTCCGTCAGAAGCACTGAATATTCTCCTCCATCTCCCACCTCTGGAAATATTCGCGAAACAAGCAGCAGCAAGCACAGCCATGAGACTCAAAACACTTCGATTGTGGTCCGAACTCAACACTGGCCACTCAACCATTCTCAAGGAATTCAATTTCTTACCTCGCGACACCGACCGCCTACTACCCCAGGCCATCTTCGAGAAGAAATTCTCAATCAGCATTCCTTCCAGATCGGACTGGATGTCTGACAGGCAAACGCTGAAAGATCCTCTGCGCATTTTCACAGATGGATCAAAGACAAAAGAAGGGGTGGGTGCAGGTGTCTATTCTCAAGACCTCAACATTGCTATCTCCGTGAAGCTAACTGATCACTGTAGCGGTTTTAAGGCAGAAACCATAGCGATTAAAGAGGCGCTGTCTTGGCTTAAAAACAATGTGAAATCAAAAAGGGATATCACCATCTGTTCCGAAAGTCAGGCCGCCATAAAATCCCTGGGCAATGTCAAGTTCTACTCTAAAACATCCCTTTATTGCAGGCTGTCTCTTAACGAGATGGCCGAGCATTTCAACATTCACCTCATGCGGTAGCCGCGAGACTGTGGCATACCAGGCAACTGCAAGGCCGATGAACTCTCTAGGTGTGGTACAACCTCATCCCTTTCGATAGCAGGGGTACCACCTTCCATGCCAATCGCTACAGCTTACCATCTTCTTAAGATCTACACAACTGAAACCACTAATGACAAATGGCTAGAAGGCACCATCTGAAATCTGGCCATCACTTAACCTAAAACGATCACTCAGTCTACTTTTTTTTTTTTTTTTTAATTTCAATTTCTTTTTATTTTCAATTCAAATTAACATTGGTAAAAAATTTTTCCGCGAAGCCTTACTGGCTTTTCTGCAGCATGTTGTATTTCTGATATTGGTAAATTAAGAATAAGTAAGCTTAGTTTATTAAATATTCCATAATAGTTAACGAACAAATTAATACATTTTAATAAATTTTCAATTGTTGAATTTAATAGCCATTTAATAGATAGTCTTTTAATTTTTTTTTTCGAGTTTTTAAATTTCTGATTTGCCTAAGCTCTTGCGGGATTGTTTTGAGAGCTTCAGGAACACTGCATTTCAACTGTCTTCTCCCATAGTTGTTGTAGAACCGGGGTTCTTGGAGCATTCCTTGTGCACGTCTTCTCGTATGTATCCCATGGTTAATTGGTGTGATAAATCGTTGATCGTCGTGGTATTCTAGTATCAGCGTCACTTTAAAGATGTCTTCCACTTGTAGAACATTAAAACTTTCTCGCTCAGCTAAATTTCGATGAGAAGGTACATTTATTTTTTTTCAGTGCAACATTTTGCAGTTTTTGTAACTTTTTTATATGTGTGGCTGATGCATTACCCCAGGCAAGTATTCCATATCTCAGTTTAGATTCCACTAGCGCAAAGTACACATTCCTTAGCACTGATGTTGGTGCATGGTACTGCAGATGAGTTAGTGCGTATAGTGCCCCTTTAATACTCGAACGTAATTGATCAATATGCGTGTCCCATAAGAAATTACTGTCAATTGATACTCCTAAATACTTGTAACTTTCTACTATATCTATAGGACAGCTTGTAGAGTTACGACAGGAGTCATTCCTACAGTATATTTGCTGTTCGGTTGCCTTGAATTGTGGGTTTCTGATGTGCATCATTTTTGTTTTCGAGGCGTTAATTACTAACCCATTATCATGACACTATTTTACTGCATCATCAAACTCCTCCTGTATTATTGTTGTTGCCGTCTGCAAGTGTCTATGGCATACCACTACTGCCGTATCGTCGGCATAAGCAAAGGGTTTGGCAAGCTTGAATATGCGAAGAAGCTCATTGGAGTATAATATGAATAGGAGTGGGCCAAATTTCGATCCTTGTGGGACTCCGTATTGTGCATGTTCTTTTTGGCTGTAGGTATTGCTTATCTTGACGCAGTAAAATCGGTTGTGCAGGTATTCCTTTAACCAATCAGCCATTACTCCTCGTATACCAATACGTTCCAGAGCATCTATTAGTTTTGAATGATTAAGGGTGTCGAAAGCTTTACTAAAGTCCATAAATAGGACCACAATGTTAGCTTTTGTTCTGATTTTCGTTGACGTAGTTTGCGAACTCCCCTAATAGTTTATTTGTGCTTTTCCTTTTTTGGAAGCCGTACTGGCTTTCGTGGATGATTGAGTGCTTTTCAATAAAATTCTGCAATCGGTTTGTTACTACCTCTTCAAGACACTTTTCGATTACTGGCAATATTGATATTGGCCTGTAATTTTTGATTTCTCCGTGACCGTAGTGCACACGAAGTGAAGCTTTCGCTTACAACAAGAACATACAGCAAAGTCACCTTCGGAGTGGATATTCTCACTGCAATGACCGCACACATCCATGGTAGGGGCAGAGAGATTAAACTGTGGGAAATTTCGTTAATTTTATTTGAAAAGCAAAAAGGGGCTTATGTGGGCTTAAATGCACTTTATATTTTGTAAAGGCTTGGTTAATAAAGTCACTGTCTTAGAGATTGATTTTTAATATCCCGAGGGGAATTTACACTTTTAAAATATGCCAACTGCGAGAGAACGAGATAATGAAAAAAGAAAACACGTCTACACTGACTAAGCTTACTCTCACGAGTTCGACTTGGACTCAGCAAGCCCTCATTAAGGAACCTCATAGGAGTCATAACTCCTATAAGGGCACTCATGCTCGCAGGATCGGTGCCCCATATAATGATTTTTGCAGAAGCTGCATGGATGAAGAAAAGGAAGAAAATACTCATCATCTACTCTGCTCCTGCAGCGCTCTTGCCAGTCGTAGGTTCCAGCACCTAGGAGCCTACTACTTCAGCAGCCGAGCTAAGAAAAGTGCAGCTAAGTTCATTAGCAGCACCAACTGGTTCCAGCGTTAGGAGAAGTCAATCCGCGTGGCATCACAATGGCCTACTCTGGCCTAAGTGTGACTGCTCCGCAGCAGTCAGCCGCTACTACCTAACCTAACCTAAAGCAGATGCAGCTACCATTTATGCCAGTGCCGGTTTTGAAAATAATTTTCAAAACAAGTCTGGCACTAGGCTATATGGCGACCGCTGGCGTAGAGTTAGAGTAGCTTTTATACCAAAAACTGGTAGGTAAGGGCGAATACAAACTCGCGGAGAATCTTAGACCAAGCAGTCTATCTTCCTTCCTGTTAAAGGGCATGGAAAGGCTGGTTGAGATTCACGTGCACAAAACCGCTTTGCAAACACATCCTCTGCCTCATATGCAAAACGCGCCGATAGGGCGAAAAATCTTGCGAAACTTCACTTCAAAATCTCGCTTATAAAATTTAACGGGCTTTTAACAGGCAATAGTACATACCTTGCGTTTTCATAAGACTTTTGATGGCATGTGTAACTCTGCCGAAAAACGGGCCAAAAACCTATACACATCACAATACGAAGGAGAAAGTGGCAGTGGATTGGACACACCCTACGGCACGAAGAAAATTCTATTGCGAACTACGCCATGCAGTGGAATCCGCTTACGCAGGTTGTCAGAACAGCAGGACGCCCTAGCCAAACAAGGAGCAGAACAGTTGAAAAGGAATCGAGTTCTTTAGGAATGAGTTGGAGGGAGCTCTAAGGCGTTACAGAAATTCGAACGAGACGGAGCGCAGGCGTGGTTGACGCCCTATGCCCTCCGAGGGGTTAAAGGACTTAAGTAAGTAAGTAACTCTGCCAGAGAACACGGTATTGATGAATCTTTAGTGTTGTTGATCAAAGCAATGCCAATGAATAGAACCATAATTGCAGATGCGAATTGTGGCCAATAGGTAAAGGCGTGGGTTACATAAGGGCTATCCGCAAGGCGGAGTCTTATCTCCTCTGCTTTTGTGCATGCTGGTTGAATCTTTGCTTGTTGCTCTCAATGGCTCTAACAACTACCAGCTGTACAGTCTTTCGGAGGGTAGCTGTACACGTGATTGACGACTGGTGTAACAGAAATAGGCTTTCAGTCAATCCCCTTAAGGCCGATGTTGTTCTATTCACGAGGAGAAGAAAATTGGCTGGTCTGACCCTTCTTCTTCGATTGGCGCTACAGTCCGGTGTGGACCTGGGCCTCAACAAACATGCCTCTTCAGCCGATTGGGCCCTCTTCGTTCCGACAGGCTTCTCGCCGATGTTTGTACCCTTTGGATAGTTGTTTCACCCACTGGTAAAACTTTCAGACATTACTGTTGCCACCACCTCTCTATTTCCTCGATCGCGCGCTTCTCATGCTCCTTCTTTTTCTTTTTGAAAAGCCAGTGCTCCTCCCTTCTTTGAAGTTCGTAGAGCTCACTAACCGCTCTCGTCCATCTATCCAGCGTCGCCTTATATGCTGCTAGCCTTGCTGAATGCACCTGATGACACTCATTGTTAAGCCATGGGGTTTTTCTAGGTGGCATTTTAAAACCCAACACATCAGAGGCAGCTTCTCTGATGGCGTTTGACAACGGTTCCACTGTTCGTCGATTGTTTCGCCTGGCAGGGTTGGACTCTCTGAGAGCTTCAGGGAGACTCGATCGGGGAAGTTCCCAGCGGTCGATTGCGATTGTAGCTTTCCAACGTCAAACTGTTTTGGTCTTGCTCTACTCCGTTGTACAATCGATATCCGAGTTCTGACCTTGGCTACAACAAGGTAATGATCCGAGTCGATGTTGGCACCTCGGAACGTTAGGACATCGAGGACACTGGATGAGTGCCTGACGTCGATCGCAATGTGATCAATCTGGTTGACGGTTGATTGATCAGGGGACCGCCAGGTCCCTTTGTGAAAGTTAAGGTGAGGGAACCGCGTGCTGGCTACAGAGAGGTTTCGCCCCGTCACGAAGTCCAACAGCCTCGGACGTGTTGTCGTGTAGGCTGTGTTTTCCGATGACTCTAGCAAAGATTTCTTCCTTGCCCAGCTGTGCGTTGAAATCTCCTAGAACGATCTTTGTGTCATAGCTGGGGCATCGATCGTATGTTCTTTCTAGGAGATCATAGAAGTCATCCTTGCTATCATCGTCTTTGTCCTCCGTTGGGGCGTGGGCGCAAATTAGGCTGATGTTGCCGAATGTTGCCTTGATGCGGATTGTTGTGAGGCGTTCGCTTGTGTATCTAAAGCTTAAGACTTCTTGGCTAAGTCTGAACAACAAAACCGCATCCAAACAAGCGCTGGCTTCGCTCTTTGTATCGCCGTAATATATGTCGCAGTTTTTCATCCTCTTTTTGCCCGGCCCATCCCATTGCACCTCCTGGATGGCGGTGATGTCGGCCTAATAGGCTTCTAGGGCCTCCGCAAGTTCATCGGCTGCACGTGGTCTGTTAAGTGACCTCACATTCCATGTGCAGAACCGAAAATCGTTGTCCTTGTTTCGTTGTCCATGGTCGTCAGCAGTAGGGTCATCCGTATCCGAGGCTTGTTGCCGTCTCTGCATCATCCTTACCTAGCTGCATCGAATTTCTACCGCTGGTTTAGTTGGTTTAGTTCCATTTCTACTTGTGTGCATCATCGGTATCATGGATGTCCACTATTGCGTTGTTCAGCTTCGAAATCGTAGGCTCTTGGGGTTGGTGCAGTGCTGTTCATTCGCTCTACAAGGTTTGGTCATCTGTGGCGTTTAATAGGTGGACGTCGGGGTGGACTAATGTCGCTGTAGAGCTCGTGGTTGAATTTTTTTTTTCCCTTAGTACCATAAACGGAAATAGAACAGGGCACTTATGACAGGGAAGGCATGTCTTTTCTTTCAAAACTAGATGTGTTCCTTCTGAAGGATCTTCCAGTTCAATCTAACTTATTTTCATCGATGTCCGTTCTAAGGGATGGTCTTGAGACCGTTCTGTTCCACAGTGGGTGGTCGACGATGTCGTTGCCATGGCAGGGTACATTTCAGGCAGCTGTTGTGTCCTTTTAAAATGTGGCGCTTGGTCTTCGTGGCACACAGCTTGTGCTTTGGACATTTCAACCGAATTAATTTTGATTCCAATAAAGGACTTCCGTTCGCACATGACCAGTCCGACCAACCGACCAATTAGACCGTTAATTCTCTCCCGAAAGTCAATTGAAATCCATTTAGAATACGATCGCCGCATCGTCAAACAACCACTTCTGAGAAGCTCCTGTTTGTGCCCCCACCACAGAACCGACATCGTTTCCTCGAAGGCCACTCGCAACTGAGCAGCATGAGAGCTCGGCAACACGGTAATTGAAGCGTTTAACACAAATTCACCTCTAATTTGACTGGCTCCCGTGCCATTAAATGTTATCGAAACATGTGTACCGTGTCGATGGGGAGCACTTCCCTCTGCCCACCCGCTCGCAAGCGGTGTCGTTCAAAATGATTTTCATCTTTTCATTCTCGAGCATAATTTTCACTTTAAACATTAATTGCGCCTCATTTTCAGGCACGTCTCTGCGTAAGTGCCTCTTAATGGTAATTTCCATGTTCCTCGGCTACGAGCGGTGCTGCGGAGAAGCAGGCAAGACAATGCCTTGGTTACTAATTTTATGAGCGGAATAATCGGAGCATTTCGGGGGCCGAAGGCCTTCAAAAAAAAAACCGAAGGCGCCGCCGAATCGATTTAGGAGGCAAATAATTATCTTCTTCTACCTCTTTTCACACTTTCAAGAGCATCCTCGCGGATTAAATCACCAGCCTTTGGCACCCATAAGGTCGTCCCGCCAAGGTGTCCCCATGCAGCAATGCAATATCCTTGCCAGCGAACGTGATGCACTCGACTGCATTCGGTTTTAATGATGTTAAAGTTAGTAAATCGTTTGTTAACGTCCTCGCGCCAGCATCCAGCATGTGTCGACCCTGAGTTCCGCTCCGAGTGTCACAGAAATAATGTCATCACCAGCGCGTCTGTGTACACGTGTCGGTGCAGATGCATATGCATGCATCCCCTTTTTTTGCCGACACACCAGGCACCTATGTAATTGAGATGTGCCCCACACAGAGCGAGAGAGAGAGGGGGAGAGCCGGCGAATATCCTTTTACAAGCTATTCAGTGTAAACTCCATTCTGGGATATTTAAATTCACTTTGGCCGTTCCGCTTTTACCGGTTCCCTGTTTCGTTTTTTTCCCTCCATAGAACTACTGTAGCATGTAAATTGTGTCTGCACCGGCAGATGCATCTCATGGGAAATGAAGGGACTGAAAAATGTTTCGTGTAATCGAATTTGATGCCAGGAAAACGAAGTTTAAACTTTCACAAGGGTACTTCACGTTCATGTGGTGCTGTCTGTCTGTCTCTCGGTGGGTGTGTGTGTGTCTGGGCATAGGGTGGCACTGATAAATATGATTTGAAGACTTTAAGTACACGCTTGACCTGTCGTGAAAGAGCTTTTTGTGTACGAGTATCCGCATCGCTTGTGTGCACAAAATGGAGGTTACCTTGGTTTGCCCGGAGTCTGGGGAGAACTTCATTTGAAAATTGGGTTTACCTCATTTTTGTGGGTGTTCCGAAAATTTCGTTGGAACCTGATCGTTTGTCTGTTGCGACTGGGATCGAGTTGAACACGTACATGTAGGATGCTCCTGCTTCGTTCATCATTTTAGGGACTACAGTCGTGCCCTTTCAAAGTACGAACCAAGCTTCAAGTAATTTGAGTATTAAGAGGGTGCCTCCACTGCGATAGCATCGAAACCACAATCCTCCTTCAGGGACCAGCCGCTCCTCTTCGAGCGATCTCCCTCAGAACTTCAATCGAATCCGTGCATTAAGTCCCTTAATTCCCTCGTTTCTTGCATTATTGAAGAACATAACTTGGAGGCGAACGACTGGCCTTAATCTATACCCACCCACCTCTTGTTGATCATTAATTTTTCAATTGCACTCGATAACTCAAATTCGCGGGTAATGCCATGGAGGGCTTGTCTCCGCGCTTATTACGACCACCAATCACGTTACAAGTGATTTGAATGCAAGGACATTCGTGTCTCTTCGCCATGTCGTGTTGTCGATTTTCAGCGATATCAGGGTGGGAACTATTTATTTTAGAACGACAATTGCGATTTAGAACATTAAGTTAGTCGCGATTTTCCTATCATCCGCATGAAATGGTATTAAATAATGATGGGAAAATGGACACCGGGGTAACGGTATACTAATTAAAAATAAGGTTACCCTTAGATTCTCCTAGTCAAGCACCTTCAAAGACGTGGTGGCATCGAGATGCCATTGTCTGAGCTTAATTTTGAGGGGTACGTAAGGTAAACAGCGTGCCGTGTTAGGGCAGCTCAAGACTCACTCACCTTAACAACACATTGCCTCTTGGAACGCTGTTCGAATTGCACATACTTCCTTGTTGAGTTTTTGCTCCTACATATGTCATCAGCGCAATAAGACCAAATGTCGCACAGACGTGTTTTCTCTCGATGAGATCAAGTACACCTTCATATTACTTTTGAATTCTTCAAGCTCGGTTAATCAACAGCTTTTGTGAAGTCAGCTTGTTCCAAAATCCCAAAAA
The DNA here is from genome assembly GCA_916610145.1 of Eristalis arbustorum. Lineage (NCBI taxonomy): Eukaryota > Metazoa > Arthropoda > Insecta > Diptera > Syrphidae > Eristalis > Eristalis arbustorum. Next base: position 7,949,442 of record OU744317.1, read on the forward strand.
AAACAGCGACTGCCTTACTGACTGAGTTCCTCTGCATCTGATGATGTGAGAGTACGAGGCGGAGGTCCACTCTTATGTTGCATTCCAAACGTCAGTGTTATGTGTCCATTCTTGAGGACCAGATGTCCACCGATTTTTCCCCATCATCTACCGCCGTAAGTAGTATCTCTCGTTCCTGAAAGTGCTTAATCGGTATGGACAGGGAGAGAGCATTTCTCGTAAGAATGTGATCGCATTAATGATCAAATAACCACATACATACCTCCCATATCATCCTAGAAATCTGAACACCAGACGCCTTACGGTCTTCTGGGAAACCTCGCAGATGGATCAAATATGGGCTTGGGTGTCAATTCTAAGAGTCTGAGTATGCAACTGCCTTGGCTTAAAAATAATTCTAGATCGGGCAGAAATAGCGTGTCCTTATTCATCTGAAAGACTGCCCTGCTTATAGACATGCCGGGATCCTGTGATATTACAGAGACCTCTGAAGAAGACGAAATTGCTAAAAATTACATTGGTTCCGTAGCCTCCACGAATCGATCTACTGAAGCTAGAAGCTTTACTCACATAAGCTGTAGATGATCTACTGGCACTACTTCCTTTGATTCAAAATGGGCACTCAGCCTGATCCGAATGTGTAGGCAAGGTTGGTCTAAAGTTACTTACACTTAGGCCACAGTTGGGCCGGTGTTCTTCAAATTTAAAATTTTGTATAAGAAAAACAGTGATAACAGTTTTATTCAAAGTGTTGCCCATCTGAAGATATGTCTTTTTCAATGACAACTTCTTACAATGACAGTAGCCTTCCAACGCATATTCCAATGGAGAATACAAGTAACGCCATCTCTTAGCAAACCGGACAAATTATGGACCCAGGCAGTAAAGTACATTTTGCTGTGATGAAGGGCTAACAGCATCAACCACATCAGCGCCGACGGCCTACCGAGCAGAGGCGGAAAAGTGACAGAGGAAATTCTCGGCCGTGTCGTCGTCATCGTCTGAGGCACGACGCAGAACCAACATGTAATTGTTTGGCTAACACTTAGCGGGCCGGATTCCGTACAGACGTTAGGGATTGGTCTGTCTACATTCTGTAGATTCATGCCATCTCCGAATGTGTTCTCGAGAGGCCCAACCACCAATGGAAGCCCTAACCACAAGCGCAGGTATTCGGAGCGCAGGTTCAGTTCACGAGAAAGTTTTCTCTGATCATTGTCTGTCAAGTTCATCGGCGATCCCCTTTTCAGCGATTCATTGGTGTACTGATTTAGAAGTGGAGTCCATTAACGACTTGATTGGTGTTTTTCTCAGATCTCTTAGGTTATCCAAGAAGTAGGAGTCTAGATTTGATTTCCTAGCTAAGGCGAGTGCCGGGCAACTACACAGGAGACGTTTCACACTTCTCCTCATTTTCTTCATCTCGACAGATTCTGCCGAAGTCTGTTGATAATAGTCTTAGTCTTTTCGCGTCTAGACCATCAGGCACAAGCATTTTATTCCCACTGCTGTGCTGATTTTAGATCTCTTTAGCGAGATATGAATGTCAGATATTTTTTTACCAAGACTGGCTTGCTGGCTTAGAAAGTATTGCCTGTATTTGGCTTTAAGTTTGATGTGATTATTGAGCTGTAACTTGAACGAAGTGGCGCCCCTGGATAGCCATCACAACAACCGTTGTGTGGTGAACCAATGTATGCAGCGATCCCCCTCTGCCCGAGGGTCAAATAATGGGCCTGGCCTACCAGTTGTAGGTTGTGCGTGAGGTTAACTCCCTCACCACTTAAAAAAACCAACGGTTACGAACCGACAACAGGCCTCGGATATGGACGGATTCAAAGTTGACGACCCCAGTAAACGATCGAAGGACAATGATTTTCGGTTCTGCACGTGGAATGTGAGGTCCCTGAACAGACCACGTGCAGCCGATGAACTCGCGGAGGCCCTAGACTGCTATAAAGCAGATGTCACCGCCAACCAAGAAAATGCGATGGGATGGGCCGGGCAAAAGGAAGATGAGAAACTGCGACATTTACTACGGTGATTGCTACAAAGAGGGAAGGCAGCGCTTATTTGGATGCGGATTCGTTGTTCGAGGCAGACTTAGGCAAAAAGTCTTAAGCTTTGATTATATCAGCGAGCGCCTCATAACAATCCGCATCAAATCTAAATTCGGGAACATCAGCCTGATCTGCGCACACGCCCCGACGGAGGAGAAAGATGACGATAGCAAGGATGACTTCTATGATCTCCTAGAAAGAACATACGATCGATGCCCCAGCTATGACACCAAGATCGTTCTAGGAGATTTCAACGCACAGCTGGGCAAGGAAGAAATCTTTGCTAGAGTCATCGGAAAACACAGCCTGCACGACAACACATCCGGAAACGGACTCAGGCTGGTAGATTTCGCCTCGGGGCGTAACCTCTCTGTGATGAGCACGCGGTTCCCACACCTCAACATCCATAAGGGGACCTGGCGGTCTCCTGATCAATCAACCGTCAACCAGATTGATCACGTTGCGATCGACGTCAGACACTCCTCCAATATTCTCGATGTCCGAACGTTCCGAGGAGCCAACATCGACTCGGACCATTTCCTTGTTGTAGCCAAGGTAAGGATGAGGATATCGAGAGAAGTACGGAGTCGAGAAAGAACACTACGGTTTGACGTCGGAAAGCTACAATCGCAACTGACCGCTAGGAACTTTGCCGACCGAGTCTCCCTGAAACTCTCTGAAAGTTCGACGCTGCCTGCACATTCAATAGAAGAAGAATGGAAACGTTGTCAAAAAGCCATCAAAGAAGCTGCCACTGATGTGCTGGGTTTCACGACACCACCCAGAAGGAACCCATGGTTTGACGACGAGTGCAGGCAGGTACATGCAGCCAAGCAGGAGGCCTACAAGGCAACGCTGCATCGAACAATGAGAGCTGTTCGTGAGCTCTACGAACAGAAGAGAAGGGAAGAGCACCGGCTTCTCAGAAGAAAAAAAGAAAGAGCATGAGAAGCGCGCGGTCGTGGAGATGGAGAGGTGTTACGACAGGAAGGATGTCCGAAAGTTTTACCAAAAGGTAAAACAAGTATCAGGAAGATATAGACCTCGGACCGAAGCCTGCAGGGACGAAAATGGACAACTAGTAGTAGAATCGCAGTCGATGCTGAGAATTTGGAAAAATCATTTCTGTAGACTGTTGAACAGCGATGACGACACAAATTCCGCTGTCAGGCAGAATGTTTCACTCAATTTGGACGATGATGAACACGAATTCCGTCCCCCCGACTTAGACGAAGTCAAGAAAGCGATTTCTAGACTGAAGTCGAACAAAGCTGCTGGAGCGGACGGATTGTCCGCGGAACTGTTTAAGGCAGCTGGAGATGACCTGGTTGGGCGCATGCACCAGCTCATCTGTAAGATATGGTCGGAGGAAAGCATGCCCGATGAGTGGAATCTCAGCGTCGTTTGTCCGGTCCACAAGAAAGGAGACCCCTTTGACTGCGCCAACTATAGAGGGATCAGCCTCCTTAACATCGCTTATAAGATACTCTCTGCCGTTCTGTGTGAACGCCTGAAACCCTTTGTCAACAACCTGATAGGTCCCTATCAGTGCGGTTTCAGGCCTGGGAAGTCCACTATCGATCAAGTTTTCACATTACGGCAGATCCTCAAAAAACCCAAGAGATGCAGATCGACACCCACCACCTATTTGTCGATTTCAAGGCCGCATATGACAGTGTGCATAGAGACGAGCTATACAATGCCATTTCTAGTTTTGACATTCCTGCCAAACTCGTCAGATTGTGCAGGATGACGATGGAGAACTCTCGCTGCTCCATCAAGGTCGGTAACGAACTCACCGAGACCTTCAATGTCAAAAAAGGTTTTAGGCAAGGCGACACGCTGTCATGTGACTTCTTTAACATCATTCTTGAGAAGATCGTGCGAAACTCAAACGTAAACACCCGAGGCACGATCTTCCAAAAGTCCGTTCAACTGCTTGCTTACGCGGACGACATTGACGTGATTGGACGAACACAGCGAGCCGTCAATGAGGCGTTTGCTAGTATTGAAGCGGAAGCGGCTAAAATGGGTATAGCGATAAACCAGGGCAAAACAAAGTACATGCTGTCATCACGGAAGGACGCACAACATCGACGTCTCGGACAGAGCGTCATATTGGGCATCAGAAACTTTGAGGTAGTCAAGGACTTCGTCTACCTAGGCTCCGGAGTAAATACGGACAACAACACCAGTACCGAGATCAAGCGCAGAATTACTCTTGCCAATCGCTGTTTCTTTGGGCTCAAGAGGCAATTGAGTAACAGAGCCATCTCTCGAAACACCAAATTGAGTTTGTATAAAACCCTGATCATCCCAGTCCTGCTCTATGGCGCAGAGACATGGACGCTATTGAAAGCGTATGAAGAAGCTCTTGGTTGTTTTGAGAGAAAAGTTCTGCGTACGATCTTTGGTCCTGTTTGCGTTGATGGCGTTTGGAGGAGAAGTTTAAACCACTAACTGTACGAGCTGTACAGCTTTGGATCCAACGCTTAAGATGGCTAGGTCATGTAGAGCGGATGGACACCACAGCTCCGGCCCGAAGAGTCTTCGACACCGAGCCATTGGGACAGCGCAACAGAGGACGTCCTCGCACTAGATGGCGCACGCAAGTTGAAAAGGACCTCAACCAACTTGGTGTGCGCAACTGGAGGCAGCTGGCGAAAGATCGTGCTGGCTGGAGAGGCATGTTAGTTGAGGCCCAGGTCCACCCCGGACTGTAGCGCCAATCAAGAAAAAGAAGAAGAACTTGAACGAAGCGTGGTGGGCCGTGGCGTTGTGAGTGCGTCGACACCAACCTCAGCATCGTAGGTTCGATTCCTGCTCTAAACTTGAAGGAAGCTAAGGGAGTACCTATGTTACAGAAGGTCCCGTCACCTGGCATTGTGGAGGCGATACTAGCGAGCTTATCAGCCTTGCAGTGTCCCATAATCTTCCAACTGTTCAATGTTGGCATAATCTTAGAGCTATTGTCGGCGTAATAACCAAATATTATGGCCTTCCCGATTAAGCCCTCCCTCAATACAGAAGCCGACGTGGACAAGGAACCAACTATGGTGCATAGAACATAATGCAATTGTAGTGCTCTACCACCGTAAAAAATGTCACTTAGAAAACTACTTTAAAAACATTTCCGAACTAAGTAGCAATAGTAACGGATTTTCCAATAGGGACTTGACTACTTTGAACTAAGTTTGTTAACACACTCTTCCACTAATCATCAAACTGCCACTATCAATTTATTGAGTACACTCAACACTTTCATCATAGTAAAGTAAAGGAACAATTAACGTCTTGCAAGTTTTTTAACGAAATTCGGAGTCGGTGAGCGCAACTTTAGGAGCGTTAAGTCTAATTTTCGTCCGTGATTCTCGCCTTAGTAGACAGGCAACAACAAGCTTAGAGCAAAAATGTGAGCCTACATATTCGGTGTGTGATGTTCCCATGCCAGTGATGGTGACCGTAGCAAGCGATCCTAATCAGTCAATTCCACGGGGTTGTCAACAAATGACCATCGCTCAGACCACATTATGGCGTATTTTGCGTAAGGATCTTAGCTTACACTCATACAAGATCAAGTTGGCTCAAGAATTGAAGCCGACGGGCCATTTGAAGCGACGAAGGTACTCGCTAAGATGATGCATTATATGTAATATTGGTCGGGTGGAAATATGAATGTTCTTCATGAATCAAAACTTCATCTAAAATCATCTTCTAATGCATGCCGGCGGCGTTATTGGGCCAAATTTTTCCGCAGACCATAAAGATCATCACTTTGCTGTGAATGGTCAGCGTTATCGTGCCATTATCACCGTTTATTTATTTGAACTCTTGGGCGACATTCGATTCCAACAGGATGGCGCCACACGCCCCACAGCACACGTTGCAGTTGATCAATTGAAGAGTAAGTATGGTGAGCGTGTTTATCTCAAGAAATGAGACAAATAAGCGGCCTCGCTCGTGCGATGTATAGCCGCTTGACTATTATCTGTGCGGCTACGTTAAGTCATTGACTTATGCCAAAAAGCCTACGACGTTGGAAGACCTCAGAGCCAACATTGAACGCGAAATAGAGGCCGTTTTGGCAGAAATGTGTGGCTGAGTCGTTGAAAATTGGGTCTAACGAATCGACCGTCACCAACGTGCCCGCTGTAGCCGTATGAACAAAGTCGAGTTCAATTCATGAATGTTTTAATTGTACTTCAGCCCGATACTAAAGTTGTTAAAATGTCTCAAGTGTGTAGCGTTTTATTTAAAAAAATGGTCATGTCCTTATTGGACCGTTTATAAGCGATCACCACCGCTTTATATCATCCACTACATCCTAACCTAAACTAAGTGCTTCATACGAAGCCCTGAATTCTCAGTGAACTAAGCTAAATTAAGAAAGCCGAACATGATTCTACGATATTCATAAAAAATTCAAGGTTTCTTCAGACAAGACAACGTCTTAACCGTACTCCTGATGACACATCCTTTCCCTGACCTTACTTGCTGAAGAACGCAATAAATTAATGAAGCAACATGTTCATGAGGTCTGTCAGCTCCTCCTGGATCTCATTACATCTAACGACCTTGTGTTGTCAACGTCTCGCCGACTGAAACGTCCCCGCCGACAATTTCAACTTGAACTCGTCTGAAGTCCTCGTAAAACCACAACACAGCCAATTAGCCCTCGCACACAACCCTCAGCCGCCCACACTCAAGCCCCAACAACGCGTGCATTCTTACATCGAGTGGCTTTCTATAAACCCGTCCCCCAAGCCTTGAGCAAAACTGAACCCCGCGAGATGCTCAGCCGGTATTGAATACTCCTTGAAAATATTATCCAATAATTTAATTTCCCTATCAAAGTGCGCCACGGAGCGTACAGCCTCTAAAGAGTTCCTTCTTCCTATTCAAATGCACTCGGGGGAAAGGTGAACTCCCCCAGCAGGAGGGGAGACGAGAGCTAAAAGCACCGATGGAGCAGCACGATGTAAAGCCGAGGATCATTTCTCTCTCTAGCATCCTTCAGAAAAATCCAATCGTCCTGAAATTTAACCCATTTACAAGTAACTCAACCGAAAGTCAAAGGAACTTGTTTCGATCCGACAACCGCCCCCAGTTTGCCACCCCCTCTGCAGCGAGCGCCACGCTAAGAGCTTTCAGTATAAATCTTAGGAAATGGAATCGGGGGCATGATGGAATTTTATTTTCGATTCTTTTTCCTTTCTTTTCATAATAAAGTAACAAAAAACAAAGAGGAGAGATGAAAAGGAGGAAAAAAAACAACCAAAAGCAAAATGGAGCAAAAGGGAAATAAAGAGCTAACGGTTGGGAAAACATCAAGAGAATTGCAAAAGGGAGGGGTGCCAACTGCCAACCCCTTGCCGTTCTAGCAGCGGCCGACTCGTATCACGCAGAGGTACAGCCAGAGGCTGAGGCAAAGGCAGCGGCAGCGAAAATCAAGCGAAATAATTTACTTTCGAATATAAATTTCCAATTGGCTGCCTGATTGATGGATTGACACATGGTTAGGTTTTTCATTCTTTTTCGCCGCTGAGTGGTGCCCCGCTGCTGTCGGAAACGGCGCGGCACTCGGTGGGGTGTAGAGGGCGCCACCATCACGCCATGCCACACCACAAAGTCCTGTCAGTGCAAAAGGTGGGGACGGGACGTTGCCTGTCGTAATAAATGCGCAGCCATTTTAGTTGGTAGCTCGAACATTTTTCCTTCATTTCAGCGATTTTTCGCCCCTTTTTTATGATTTTTACATCGCTGAGCTTAAATTGTGATAAAGAAGCAACGAGGGAGGTGCCAAAAAAAACACCGAAAAAAAAAACGACGAGGGAGAATGAAAACGGTTGACTGTGAAGTGAGATGAGGTTTTTGGCAGCTTTTATGTGACAGGTATGAGCCATGAAATGACAGCTTATTTGACACGGATGATGGGCGGGAGATAGGACGCGTAGGTGGCGGCGTGGGGAAATGAAGCAACGAAATAGAGTTATAAAATCGTTTTGTAGGTTAGTAGGTTCTTAACTTGTGTGTTTGCTTTGATATTTGACGTTTGAGTGCGCGGATGACTGTTTGTCATTTTGGGGTTGTTGGATGTGGTTTGCCTTGCATGTGGATCGCTTCTGATTGTGTCAAGGAGAGCCTTGATGTGTGACGGTGCAGTCAGTCACCTGTTTTGAAGTGATACTCTTTTCGGGGGTGAAACGTGTAAATGGGGGAGCCTTGGAGTTACAAAGAAGTTGTTTAAGGTAGCGACCTTCATTGGGAGCTGTCAGATTTGTATTCTGACATGCAGTAGTCCTTATTGTGGACGCTCAAAGGAAAAAAAGAATTATCAAGATTGGACCTGATGTGATGACTAACAGGAGTACTTAGAGCATCACTTCAAATACAGTGACTTGGAGGAAGATTGGAGGATACTTCAAGGCTAAGAAAAAAACCTCTTGGAGCCCAAAGCCCTCCCCGAATAGAAAGCGCTCCGATATGGTGGTCACTCGAATTGAAACATTATCCGCCATAAATACGCCGGATCTTCAAATTTTCTGGATCCTGTTCGTTTAGTAAAATATATCTCCGGAAAACCAATTTACACCAAGAAAAAGATCGAATTAATCGCAACTAAACTACACACACTTTTCGGAACTTTTCCGATCGAGTCTCCCTGAAGCGCTCAGAGAGTCCAACCCTGCCAGGCGAAACAATCGACGAACAGTGGAACCGTTGTCAAAACGCCATCAGAGAAGCAGCCTCTGATGTGTTGGGTTTTAAAATGCCACCTAAAAAAACCCGTGGTTTGACAATGAGTGTCATCAGGCGCATTCAGCAAGGCTAGCAGCATATAAGGCGACGCTGGATAGAAGGACGAAAGCGGTTCGTGAGCTCTACGAACTTAAAAGAAGGGAAGAGCACCGGCTTCTCAAAAAGAAAAAGAAGGAGCATGATAAGCGCGCGATCGAGGAAATGGAGAGGTGCTATGGCAGAAATAATGTCCGAAAGTTCTACCAGCAGGTGAAACAACTATCCAAAGGGTACAAACATCGGACAGAAGCCTGTCGGAACGAAGAGGGACAACTCCTAGTAGAGTCGCAGTCGATACTGAGAATCTAGAAGGATCACTTCTGCAGACTGTTAAACGGCGAAGAGGACACCAATACCGCTGTCAGGCAGAATGCTCCACTCCTCGCAATGGACGACGATAGAAGAGAATTCCGTCCCCCCGATCTAGACGAATTCAATGTAGCAATATCAAGACTGAAGTCGAACAAACTGCTGGAGCTGACGGATATTCCGCGGAACAGTTTAAAGCAGCTGGAGATGATCTGGTTGGGCGCATGCACCAGCTCATCTGTAGGTTCTGGTCGGAGGAAAGCATGCCCGACGATTGGAATCTTAGTATCGTTTGCCCGATCCACAAGAAAGGAGACCCCTTTGACTGCGCCAACTATCGGGGGATAAGTCTTCTTAACATCGCGTATAAGACCTTCTCTGCCGTTCTGTGTGAGCGCCTGAAACCATTCGTCAACAACCTGATAGGTCCTTATCAGTGCGGTTTCAGGCCTGGGAAGTCCACTATCGATCAAATTTTCACATTACGGCAGATCCTCGAAAAAACCCAAGAGATGCAGATCGACACCCACCATCTATTTGTCGACTTTAAGGCCGCATATGACAGTGTGCTTACAGGCGAGTTATACAGCGCCATGTCTAGTTTTGACATTCCTGCCAAACTCGTCCAGCTGTGCAGGATGACGATGGAGAACTCTCGCTGCTCCATCAAGGTCGGTAACGAACTCACCGAGACCTTCAATGTCAAGAACGGTTTAAGGCAAGGCGACGCGTCATGTAACTTCTTCAACATCATACTTGAGAAGATCGCGCGAAACTCAAACGTAAACACCCGCGGCACAAGGTTTGTTTAAAAGTCTGTTCAACGGCTTGCTTACGTGACCGACATTGACGTGGTTGGCAGAACTCAGTGAGCCGTCAATGAAGCGTTTGCTGGTATTGAAACGGAGGCGGCAAAATGGTGAATGAGGGCAAGACGAAGTACAAGCTGTTATCACATGCAGACGCACAACATCGACGAACGTCACCATAGGCAGCTACACCTTCCAGGTAGTAAAGGACTTCATCTACCTTGGCTCCCAAGTAAATAGTGCAAACAACATCAGTACCGAGATTAAACGCAGAATAGCTCTTGCCAATCGCTGTTTCTTTGGGCTCAAGAGGCAATTGAGTAGTAGAGCCCTCTCTCGAAGGACCAAGCTCACGTTATATAAGACCTTGATCATCCCTGTCCTGCTGTATGGCGCGGAAGCTTGGACTATCTCAAGAGCGGATGAAGACACACTTGGTCTCTTCGAGAGAAAAGTTCTGCGTTCAATCCTTGGTCCTGTTTGCGTTAAAGGTTTCTGGAGAAGAAGATTCAACCACGAACAGTACGGGCTGTACAGCGACATGAGACTAGTCAGGCGTCTACGGATTCAACGCCTAAGATGGCTAGGCCATGTTGAGCGCATGGACAACACTGCTCCAGCCCGAAGAGTCTTCGACTCCGAACCAGTGGGACAACGCGATAGAGGACGACCACGAACCCGATGGCGCACTCAAGTGGAGAAGGACCTCAACCAACTTGGAGTGCGAAATTGGAGGCAGCTGCCTAAGGATGGTGCCAGCTTGAGAGGCCCAGGTTCACCCCGGACTGTAGCGCCACGCGAAGAAGAAGAAGAACATCTGCAAAGAATCTTGACATATTTGTTAATCGTACTCCTCTTTCGTGAGGTCTACAATACGATTTCTATAAATGTATTTAACCTAAAGGGGCCACGTTTCAAGATTCGCAACAGAAATTGGCCACCATAAATTAAGCCGTCAAGAAGCTTCATTGCAAAATCATAACCGAATTACCAACACGTAGCACCAAACAAGTCTTTTCAACGGTCACCAAGGAAAGAAGAAATCGCGAAATTGACATGCAATGGGCAAGACATACATAGGTGTACATCTCATCTTAAGGTTGTTTGGAGGAACGTCAGTGGATGGACTTCTTTCTGGCGAATCCCAACATAAATGCCACTCCTACACACTTAACTCGGCATGTTACACTCAAATCAATTCACCTTCTCCCGCAATTAATCGACATCCAACCACAAAGGTGGTTGCCTCTGCGATGTGTCCACGACCAACTCCCAACCATTCGATAAATAAATCAACAAAAAATATCACAAAATTACTATCACGCTGTCACCCAATACGGAACGCTGACGATGAGGCGACACCGTGGTGCGATGACAACAATATGCCACGCCAGCGTTTACTCATCAATCAGAGCAATCTACTCCGCCCGAGTGCCTTGCGCTTATCCGTGCAAATCAAAGAATTAGTGTCCACAGAAAGAGCCAACGAATAACAACTCACTCGAGCCGGTGGCCGGTGATGGTGACGGCGGGGCTGGTGTCGGGCGGAATTGACAAACGACCGGCATAACCGAGCCCAACAACACGTAATAATTCAAAAGCCGTCGTTAATAGGGGCGCCTTGCCCCCGCGATTATAAATCATAATAAAATATTGTTGTGACGACACGGACGTGGACGACGGGTGATCACCGGCAATCGGTGGCGGTGCCAAGGTGGGCGTTGGAGCGTGAGAACGTGATGGGGACTGCAGTGAGTCTTAAGGACATCCTGCTGCTTTGAAGAGAATCCTTCATCAATCAGGGTTAGCGAAGGCAAATCTCCGATTATTGTTCATTTTCTTAAGACAGCGTGAACTCCTTCCAACTTGAGACGTGTCCGTGGATTCTGAAGTCACTTCGTGCCACTTTGAGAGGCGGAGCGCTGAATGCGATGCAGATTTGTTTGCGTGGGTAGTGGAGGAAGAGGTTCTGATGCGGCACTCGTCGCTGGCTCTAATTTAAAATGTATTCATGAATAAAACATGACATCATGCGAAGGTGTAGTTGCAGTACTACGAGGCTTCTTCGCATCTGGAGGAGAGACTGAAGCCAAATGTGCGCCCGGGGGAAGGACTTGTCACATCCACAACAGCATGCGAGCCACGCACATTCCTTTGGAGGACTTTGGTCTTGCCTTGAAAAGCTGCTTGTCCGACGAGTAGGGTTCACTGTTTTTGAAAACTCAAATGGCGTGGAGTGGGTGCTCATGATGTCTACTTCTGATATACATGCCAAACTGCATACTTTGACAGGGGCGATGAGAGCCTGGGTCAATACCTTTCTTGAGACGACCCTGAAAGTGGCACAGACCATCGTTGCAACCACAAAATGCAAGCATCTAAAATGTCCGCCCGAGCTGCGTGCCGTCATCGCAAAAAGACACGGAATCAAAGATTCTCGCAAGTTTAGATAGATAGATAGATAGTTTTATTTCGTTATAAATTTACAATGGCTTTGTTATTGCACAATATACTATTGATTACAGAGATTTGATATTTTCATTATATATCTTTCTTCTGAGAAGTTATTACAAAAATTTTAAAAAGGTAACTAGACAAGAATTTGAATTTTGAAGGAAACACGACAAAACCTTCAATATAAGTTAAAAAAACAAAAATATAAATAAATAAATAAATAAATAAATAAATAACTACAAATAAATTAAAACAATCAAATAAATAAAGTAATACATTAATAAGCACATAAATTAATAAATAAACAATTAAATTAAATTAATGATTAATAATTAAAATGAAAATACAAAAATAAATAAATAAACAGGCAAACAAGTCAATAAATAAATAAATAAATCATACATTTTGACTAGTAGTTGCAAACAGGTTATTAACTAGGGGATTGTCAGCAAAAGCGCAAGAATTCATAAACTTTTTAGTGATTTTGGTTATTCTCTCTGACACAGATTCAACACCAGCTCTTTTATGTAGGTGTACAGTAGGATAATCCCATGGTAGGTTTAATATTAACTTTAGAACTTTATTTTGAGCTACTTGCAACTTTTTTATGTGGCAATGGGCGGAGTTTCCCCAAACTGAACAACCATAAAGAAGAATAGCTTGAAGTATAACTTTAAATATAACTATTTTATTTGGCAGAGAAAGCGATGATCTTCTATTTATAAATGGGTAAAGGACTCTCGTTGCAATATTAATCTTATTAACAGTCTGTGAGATGTGTTCCTGGAATGTTAATTTGGAATCAAGATGGATACTTAAATATTTAACAGAATTCTGAAACTTTACGGTTGTTCCATTAATACGTACATTAGAGGAGGGCAAACAGCAAGCTTTTCTTTTTCTAGTGAAAAAGATAGCTTGCAGCTTTTCCTTGTTTAATTTGATCTTCCATTTATTAAAATACCTTTCTAGTATTTCCAACGCATATTTTAGATTGATCTCAATATTGAGAGCAAAATCATGGAATGAAAATACAGCTGTGTCATCAGCAAAAACAGCTAATCCACATTCAGGCAGAACTGGAAGGTCTGAGGTATATAAATTATAGAGAATGGGACCCAGTACAGAACCCTGAGGTACTCCGGACTTCAAATAGACTACAGTAGATACGCCACTATTCACATGCACTTGAAACCGACGATCAGACAAAAAATTTAGGATTATCTTGCACAGTTTAGATTCATCATTTTATGTATCAATCCATTATGCCAAACACAGTCAAAGGCCTTTTCAATATCAAGTAAAATCATGCCAGTCGATTTGCCTATCGACCGGTTACTTTCAACATGATTATAAATTCTTTGTACTTGATAGGCAGTGTTGTGGTTGCGTCTAAAACCAAACTGTTCATTCGGGAAGATATGGTTATCATCAATGATTTTCATAATTTTCACTTTTAGAATTTTTTCATAAACCTTACTCAGGTTACTTAATAGGCTTATCGGTCGATAACTACCCGGATTAACCGCTAACTTACCTGCTTTTAATATTGGTGAAACTTTAGCAAGCTTCCAATTCATCGGAAAGTACTGCATTTTAAGGCAGGAGTTGATAATATACACCATCATTTTGATCCCTTTTTTTGGTAGTTCCTTAAGATAAATGTTTCTGACATGATCTAATCCTCCAGACTTTCTAGTAACCAGATTATTTAAAAAAAACTAGATGTCTTCTTCGTTTACGTAAGCATCTACAGGTGTATTTATGTTCAGTGTTCTAAGTCTCTCGACTGAACTGTCAACCACAGAGTTAGTATGCGCATCACCCAAATGTTGAGATATGCAATGATTACGTTCAAAAGTAACGGCTAGAGCATTGGCTTTCTCACTGTCCGTGAAATAGATATTTGAATGTTCTTTGAGCAATGGGATATGCCTATTCTTGTTTCTGACTATTTTTACCATATTCCAAAATGACTTCGAATTCTTGTCTAAATCCGTCTGTGCCCACTTGTGTGCGCCACCTCGTTCGAGGGCGTCCTCGTCGGAAAAAAAATTCTCGCAAGTTTAATTTCACTGATCAACTCCAAAGAATCAGTTAAACCGCCCTGCAATAGAATTGCTCTCGCTCCATTTCCCAGTCACACCGTATGCAACTTGCCTGTCCCCATCAATCAGAACAAACGGAGTGAATCCAAATGTATATCGAAACGTCTATCTCCCTCTTCTCCAACAATGCATCTTCCGAGAGAGTGCTCCCCTCAATCACTGCACGAGTGAATAAAAGTAAACAGCAGTCAATCTGAATTGACCCATAAAATTCAGAACTCCTCGGCAAGAGAAAAGGGACTCATTACCTCTTCGCTCGAAGCAGCAACTGAGGCAGTGCTCTTATTTATGTCAAGCAATTAAAATCCTTCAATGACCACCCACCACAGCGCCGTCCCACTGCGCACGGGACCCTGACCGGCAAGGCGACAATTTTCTAAAATCATCACGAGATGAACTCCTCCTCATCGCCGTCGCCGATGCACGTGACCACAGACGAACAGACGAAGTCACTGCGCAGTGAATTCATCCAAGAGGGCGTAATGTTTTAATTTAACTGCTTCCTTTCAATAAAATGCACACGGGCTGCGTTGCCTCTCCGCACATGGCGCACAGTCACTCAGCCGCGTGTAGTCGGCGGCGTGCAAGGACGCACCCCGGAAGGACTGAACCCCGAAAGGGAAGCCGGGAGTCGGCCGCAGGAGCAGACGTGTGGCGACAGCGGCTGCCAGCTTCGAAAACTCAATTTTTCAGTCGGCGGATTTCGAAACGCTATCCAGCGCTGAGGATGCGTGCACAGGTTTCCGGGGTTAATCCGAGCCAGGATGGTCTGGTGTGGCATCTCTGTGTGTATTTGCACAGCAGCAGCCGTCGAAGATACTCAGATACTCCGCCGGTCGTGTGTGCACTCCAGCAGCGGGCCCTGTGTGATTTGAGCCATCTTAACAAGTCGGTAATTAACGCTGATTTAAATGGAGGCACTGGGGTGGTTCAAGGAGAGCAGGGCGCCGTCTCCTTCAGAACTTAGTCAGGTTCATGTGGTTCGCTTCGTTTTTTTTCCTGCACCGAGGGACTCTGAATGAGCACGCTGTCGTGTGAGGGGGCGGCGGATGGGTGGCACTTGCGATGAGGGTGCTCCGGCGGATTCAAGGTGCAGGTGATGCAGGTTGGTTCTGCGGTATTGAAAGAACGTTTTGCCTTGAGGTTATCTTGATGAAAACTTTTCAATCTGGAATTCATGGTTTCTTTCATTTTTTTTTTGTTGCGCTCGCCCTCCTCGGCGCCGTGGCCCACTTAATTCGGGGCGTGTCACTGCTGTGGAAAGACGTAGGTTAACTGGAATGGAGTTCGAGAGATAATTAAAATGGCAGCGTGGAGGATGTTGAATGCTTTCCGGGCCGTTTAGCGCGGATGTTAAATTACCGGGAAGACAAGTTGCGGTGCAGGTACATTCACTGCCGCAGATTTGAGGTAATGACTGAATTGATCGGATTGTGCTTGGGCAAGGCAGGCGGGCATGGCATGGCAGTTCTGTGAAGCATTTCTTTTTATGTCGGCGATGCGAGGAATTCGGAGTTTGTTTTTGGTTTTAATTAGCTGTGCTCTGCTACTTTATTTAATTCCCTTATGGAAGGAGAGGCTGACAGGGATCAGTATGTCACCCACATCCTTCGCTTCTGCTTTTGTTATCAGCCGCTTTTAAGTTGATTTTCGATTAGTCATGTAAGGAATCAGCTTGAGATCTTGATTTAGCTTGGGGTGCCTGCAGTAGCCCGGTGGACGCACGGAATATGTAGGGTTTTGATGCGATGTGACTATCTATCTTCCCACTGGTGGGGGGACAGCTAATCACAGAGAAAATGCACTGCTTCAGATTGAAACATATTCTGATTCAAAGTGAACTATTTAAACAAAACTATTGATTAATGCAACAAATTTGAGATACCCAGAAACATTCGATCGCTATGTGACACCTACTTATGCACACGTCGATGGTCATAGAGAAGTTGCTCGATATGTGATGCTTGCCATCTCCGTCAGTCGTTGCAGCTCGGCTCGCAGTAGGGTGAGTTCATCGGTTTCCTCGGTCTCGGGCTGTAGCTACGTGCGCGGCAGCGGTGGTTCTTCAGCCTCCGCTGGGGCTTCTGCACTCGCCATCGAAACAAGCAGTCTGGCCAGCAACTCCTCCTTCGTCCCCGACGTTGATATGCCGCGCTCCCTCAGCACATCACGGAGCTCATCACGAGTCAGTGAATCGTACCCCGCTTCTATCGCTGCGTACAGCCGATCGTCTATCAACAATCACGGTCCTACGGCAAACGCACAATCAGCTGATTGATTGGGAGTTACTCGTCGACCTTAATGTCGTGCAATTACTTCCCCAGAAGGGAAAGAGGTGGAATGTCACGTGGCACGAATGTCCCCATCAAAATGTTCTCCGAGGGGTGCTTTAAACGCGACTCCATCAGGACCAAGGTGGTTGGACCAGGTCCAAAATCTCGCTTGGTTGAGCCTGGGCATAAATCGGGTTAGAGTTGAAGTCGATGGCAGAGAATTGACTGGCCTGGAGATCTCTAGTGCGTGCTTTAAACCCACAACCCATTTAGTGGATCATGCGGGTCCATTATGATGACGATGGTGATGATGCCATTGACTTCTTCTTCGATTGGCGCTACAGTCCGGGGTGGACCTGGGCCTCAACCAACATGCCTCTCCAGCCAGCACGATCTTTCGCCAGCTGCCTCCAGTTGCGCACACCAAGTTGGTTGAGGTCCTTTTCCACTTGTGTGCGCCATCTAGTGCGAGGACGTCCTCTGTTGCGCTGTCCCAATGGCTCGGTGTCGAAGTCTCTTCGGGCCGAAGCTGTGGTGTCTATCCGCTCTACATGACCTAGCCATCTTAAGCGTTGGATCCGAAGACGCCTAACTAGGTGCATGCCGCTGTACAGCCCGTATAGTTCGTGGTTGAACCTTCTCCTCCAAACGCCATCAACGCAAACAGGACCAAAGATCGTACGCAGAACTTTTCTCTCAAAACAACCAAGAGCTTCTTCATCCGCTTTCAATAGCGTCCATGTCTCTGCGCCATAGAGCAGGACTGGGATGATCAGGGTTTTATACAAGCTCAATTTGGTGTTTCGAGAGATGGCTCTGTTACTCAATTGCCTCTTGAGCCCAAAGAAACAGCGATTGGCAAGAGTAATTCTGCGCTTGATCTCGGTACTGGTGTTGTTGTCCCTATTTACTCCGGAGCCTAGGTAGACGAAGTCCTTGACTACCTCAAAGTTTCTGCTGCCCAATATGACGCTCTGTGCGAGACGTCGGTGTTGTGCGTCCTTTCGTGATGACAGCATGTACTTTGTTTTGCCCTGGTTTACCGCTAGACCCATTTTAGCCGCTTCCGCTTCAATGCCAGCAAACGCCTCATTGACGGCTCGCTGTGTTCGTCCAATCACGTCAATGTCGTCCGTGTAAGCAAGCAGTTGAACGGACTTTTGGAAGATCGTGCCTCGGGTGTTGACGTTAGAGTTTCGCACGATCTTCTCAAGTATGATGTTAAAGAAGTCACATGACAGCGTGTCGCCTTGCCTAAAACCTTTTTTGACATTGAAGGTCTCGGTGAGTTCGTTACCGACCTTGATGGAGCAGCGAGAGTTCTCCATCGTCATCCTGCACAGGCTGACGAGTTTGGCAGGAATGTCAAAACTAGACATGGCGCTGTATAGCTCGTCTCTATGCACGCTGTCATATGCGGCCTTGAAATCGACAAATAGGTGGTGGGTGTCGATCTGCATCTCTTGAGTCTTTTCCAGGATCTGCCGGAGTGTAAATATTTGGTCTATTGTGGACTTTCCTGGCCTGAAACCGCACTGATAAGGACCTATCAGGTTGTTGACAAAGGGTTTCAGGCGTTCACACAGAACGGCAGAGAGTATTTTATAAGCGATGTTAAGAAGGCTGATCCCTCTATAGTTGGCGCAGTCAAAGGGGTCTCCTTTCTTGTGGACCGGACAAACGACGCTGAGATTCCACTCATCGGGCATGCTTTCCTCCGACCATATCTTACAGATGAGCTGGTGCATGCGCCCAACCAGGTCATCTCCAGCTGCCTTAAACAATTCCGCGGACAATCCGTCCGCTCCAGCAGCTTTGTTCGACTTCAGTCTAGATATCGCTATCTTAACTTCGTCTAAGTCGGGGGGACGGAATTCGTGTTCATCATCGTCCAAATTGAGTGAAACATTCTGCCTGACAGCGGAATTTGTGTCGTCATCGCCGTTTAACAGTCTACAGAAATGATTTTTCCAAATTCTCAGCATCGACTGCGATTCTACTACTAGTTGTCCATTTTCGTCCCTGCAGGCTTCGGTCCGAGGTCTATATCTTCCTGATACTTGTTTTACCTTTTGGTAAAACTTTCGGACCTCCTTCCTGTCGTAACACCTCTCCATCTCCACGACCGCGCGCTTCTCATGCTCTTTCTTTTTCTTTCTGAGAAGCCGGTGCTCTTCCCTTCTCTTCTGTTCATAGAGCTCACGAACAGCTCTCGTTGTTCGATGCAGCGTTGCCTTGTAGGCCTCCTGCTTGGCTGCATGTACCTGCCTGCACTCGTCGTCAAACCATGGGTTCCTTCTGGGTGGTGTCGTGAAACCCAGCACATCAGTGGCAGCTTCTTTGATGGCTTTTTGACAACGTTTCCATTCTTCTTCTATTGAATGTGCAGGCAGCGTCGAACTTTCAGAGAGTTTCAGGGAGACTCGGTCGGCAAAGTTCCTAGCGGTCGATTGCGATTGTAGCTTTCCGACGTCAAACCGTAGTGTTCTTTCTCGACTCCGTACTTCTCTCGATATCCTCATCCTTACCTTGGCTACAACAAGGAAATGGTCCGAGTCGATGTTGGCTCCTCGGAACGTTCGGACATCGAGAATATTGGAGGAGTGTCTGACGTCGATCGCAACGTGATCAATCTGGTTGACGGTTGATTGATCAGGAGACCGCCAGGTCCCCTTATGGATGTTGAGGTGTGGGAACCGCGTGCTCATCACAGAGAGGTTACGCCCCGAGGCGAAATCTACCAGCCTGAGTCCGTTTCCGGATGTGTTGTCGTGCAGGCTGTGTTTTCCGATGACTCTAGCAAAGATTTCTTCCTTGCCCAGCTGTGCGTTGAAATCTCCTAGAACGATCTTGGTGTCATAGCTGGGGCATCGATCGTATGTTCTTTCTAGGAGATCATAGAAGTCATCCTTGCTATCGTCATCCTTCTCCTCCGTCGGGGCGTGTGCGCAAATCAGGCTGATGTTCCCGAATTTAGCCTTGATGCGGATTGTTATGAGGCGCTCGCTGATATAATCAAAGCTTAAGACTTTTTGCCTAAGTCTGCCTCGAACAACGAATCCGCATCCAAATAAGCGCTGCCTTCCCTCTTTGTAGCAATCACCGTAGTAGATGTCGCAGTTTCTCATCTTCCTTTTGCCCGGCCCATCCCATCGCATCTCCTGGATGGCGGTGACATCTGCTTTGTAGCAGTCTAGGGCCTCCGCGAGTTCATCGGCTGCACGTGGTCTGTTCAGGGACCTCACATTCCACGTGCAGAACCGAAAATCATTGTCCTTTGATCGTTTGCTGGGGTCGTCAACTTTGAATCCGTCCATATCCGAGGCCTGTTGTCGGTTCGTAACCGTTGGTTTTTTGTGTGGTGAGGGAGTCAACCTCACGCACAACCTACAACTGGTAGGCCAGGCCCATTATTTGACCCTCGGGCAGAGGGGGATCGCTGCATACATTAGTTCACCACACAACGGTTGTTGTGATGGCTATCCAGGGGCGCCACGAGGAGGCTGTATGTCAACTTGACTTATGCACAAACAGGGATCGCGCTGGCATCCTACCAGGTTGGGTGCAGTCAGCAACTTTGCCCTGTGTACATAAGCCCATGCCCCCTGATGCCATTGACATGCCTTTGAAATAAAAAAAGGTATTCGTTGATATCTCACATTGCTGGTGCCCCCTGGCGTTGTGGGTATGTGCGTCGACCCCAACCTCGACGTCTTAGGTTCATTTCCAGCTCTGAGTGGCGTTACAGTCCGGTGTGGACCTGGGCTTATATCAAAAATTCCTCTACACCTAAGCGCCTCCAGTTTCGTACACAAAGCCGCTTTCCAGCAGATTACGCCATCGGAGTTAACGTCGTCCTCCACCGCGTTGTCCCTCAGGGTTGACCTCGAAGATTTCCGAGCCAGAGCGTTAGTGTCCATTTTCTCAACATGCCCTAGCCATCTGAGTTAAGACAACCGAATTCGTTTGACTAGGCCGATGTCGTTGTACAGCTCGTGCAGTTCGTAGTTCAGTCTTCTCCTGCAAACTCCTTCTTCGCAAATGGGAACGAATATGATTCAAACAAAGCGATCAAGCATTTCTTCGTCCTCATTTGACATTGTCCATGCTTCCGCGCCATACAACAGGGCTGGGACTATCAAGGTCTTATCTAGAGACAGCTTGGTTTTACGAGACAAGGGCTTATTTTCTAATTGCCACCAAAGTCCAAAGACACAGCGGTTGGTCAGGATTATCCTTCGTTTTATCTCCGCGGTGATGTCATTTTCGAAGTTTTTTGCAGAGCCTAGATAGACACAGTTCTTAACTACATCGGAGCTGTATCTGTCTATTGTGACACTTTGTCCAAGATGTTGATGGACCATTTTTGTAGACAGCATGTACTTCGTATTGTCAGTAATCTCATTGACGGGCCTTTCAAACAAAACATAACAATAGCATGTAATCTGACTCACTGGGTCTCAAAATATTGTATCATGGACCCAAACCAACCTAAAGCGCCATCTGTTGGAAACAGTCGAACACCATCCGTCGCTATATCTCTCATTTCAGGATTGGCCAAACTTGAACCAAAAACATGCTGAAGCGATCAGACTATTTGTCGGTAACAGTGCAAGTCCATCAGGTTAAAAATTGTAGTGCTTGACAAAAAAGTCACTATCGCCCAGCCAACATGAAGACTGTCCACCCACATTCAACCGCTGAATTCGAAGCTCTATCAATGTTAAGCAAAGTGCATCTAGTTATCAGTACGTTCCCCCATGTGTCCTCGCAATCAACAGTCAATCTGATGACGAGTTGTAAAGCAAGGAAACAAAAATAATAAATATAACGTATACGCCATACAGTCACCAGAGACATTCGAACAAAAGTCCCACCGCACGTAGCAAGCCTCATTCCCACGCGATAAGACCTTCACAAAAATGTTCACAACAACAGTCGGAAATTGAGCACCGCACCGCCGCGGCCACCACAACGCCTGACAGGACGCCTGAACAGCCCACACAATGAAATCGAAAAACATAATTTCCCATTCATGGCAGGAGCAAATCAGTCCGCAGGCTGCCCGGCCGCACAAATAAGCACGCGTGCTCACCTTTTATGAAAAATTCAGTGTTCGCAAATGACACACTCGCCGCTCGGTGTTGTGCTTCAAATGTCCTTTTAGTCGTCGTCGCGTCGGTCCCGTGCCGCTGCGTAGGCAATAATATTGCCGTTTAACGACATTTCGCGGTCACCAGTCCGCACACGAAATAGAGTCATTTCCGAGTGCCACACCGCACTCTGCATACAGAAACCGGCAATTTCAAGTGTATTTTCGAAGCGGACCCCAATTACTGTTCGTCGTTGTCGTTGTCGTCCTCTACACTCTAAGGTCCTGTCATTATGAGCGACACAGCGGAGCAAAAATACGAATTAGCCCGAATGGCATGCCACCGCGAACCCACATGAGCCGCGACCACATCACGGTCTAATAAAGAAAACAAATTAATTAATTGCCCTGTCCCCCGGACAGGCGCTGTCGACGGTGGCGCGGCTCCACGTCTGGATGTGTCAACGTGCTGGCGGTGTCCTCAAACATTGATTTGTTGTCCCCCAGAGTAAACAGGAAATATGAGTGACGGGGTCCAAGGAGCCGATAGCAGGGCAACGAGGAGGAGAAAATTAAACAAGAATTTTGAAAAAGAAAAAAAAAAAACGCTGCAAAACCACAACGTCATCCGCGCGCTGGCAGGAAATAATAACGAGGGAGGACCCGGGGCCATCGCTCTATCCTCACATGTCATTAGGGCCGGAGCGCAGCGCACACGACTGTCCTGGGGTGGGCGGGTGCCCTTATTTGCCACAATGAATATTGGAAAACCGCACAAAAGATTGCTGTTGTTTTTGTGTCTTGCTTCGCGTTGAATTTCAATATGAGTATCCTCGAGGCATTGGTTCGGCTCGCGAGCACACAGACTGCGCTCCAAGTTCTCCGTGTTATTGTTTATCATGGCTGGGGGGTGGTCGGTGGGCTATGGCCACTTAATCTGTGATGGAAAATCTGCAGTAATGATTGCTATTTTTCCGCCCCGGCTTAGGGTGTGTGCATGTGTACTTTGGCGCTGAAGTATCTACTGCGCTGCATTGGCGGTGGTGGGTGGGTGGTGGTTGGTCGTGGATGTTGACTGGTATCGAGCTCGACTAATGCATTTTAATGGGAGCATGCTAAGGGATCGAACGGCTGGTGGGTGGGGGCGGGAGCCGGTTAATGCATATTTTTATTCCCTTTCTCGCGCCCTTGCTCATTCGACGAGGATGGCGATGGGGTGGGGAGTAGTTTTATGTTTTTCATATATTTTCCATTATTTCCCTCCACCAAGGCTGTTTGCATTGTGGATGCAGTACACCGTGGGGCAGAGTGTAGGAGCGGTGGCGGCAGCACTTTTCAAAAGTGCCACATGTGTGTACTGCAGTCTGCGAGCTTGACTGAAAAGTTCTGTGACTTGGTCTTCCTTTCGAAGTACTTTATAGACAGTTGACCAAAATGCTTGTTTCTTTTACAGACCCCACAAAGATCCTCAGATGCTGCACCGGCTTTGATTTTTAGGTGTCTTTTATTTCACATAATGCATAATTTTCATTCAAGCTCAAGCTTATGATCATCATCTGACCCACATGATCCACGGTTGCGGGGATATATCATGCACCAGAGCTCTCCAGACCATTCGATCCTCCGCCCGTTATAGCTAATTGTCTAAAGACAGCTTCTCAAACTTCGCGGTATAATACTTCAGATGTGCCCATCGCTGTAGAAACTAGGTCCACGTTAAACTGGGTTTATTATTCAACAGCCACCTGTAATCAGATTTTTCGTTTATTTATTGTGGCATCACATTACTTGTTTACAGAGATCCGGTGTTATTACCTTACTACTAAAATTGTTATAAGCATTTTTCGATAATATATCACATATGTAAGTTGAAGAAAAAGCCACTAACCAGACTTAAGTGCTGACTACCAATATATTCCATTCACTTGCCATACGAGACATCAGTGCGGCAGTCGGTACTGTAAAAAGAGGTAAGTTCGGTGGGCCAACAAATCGCGTGATACATGACCCGATTGTTGGCATCCAAACATCCAGGGTGGAAACCTGTAGGCTAACAGGAGTCGTGGCCATACGCAAAATATATACGTCGGTCGTGTAATTTTTAACAAATTTAGATAGTGTCATGTTGGATGTTCCCTACAAGAACCCTGATGTTGGGATTATTTTAAAGGCTATCTCAAGCCAATTATGGTATTGGCTATGAAATGGAAGAGGAGCGTTATGCTTGATCAAGTTCGTCTCCGCTTTATTTTCAGCCACTTAGCCCTTCTTCTTCTTCTTTGATTGGCGCTACAGTCCGGGGTGGACCTGGGCCTCAACCAAAATGCCTCTCCAGCCAGCACGATCTTTCGCCAGCTGCCTCCAGTTGCGTACACCAAGTTGGTTGAGGTCCTTTTCCACTTGTGTGCGCCATCTAGTGCGAGGACGTCCTCTGTTGCGCTGTCCCAATGGCTCGGTGTCGAAGACTCTTCGGGCCGGAGCTGTGGTGTCCATCCGCTCTACATGACCTAACCATCTTAAGCGTTGGATCCGAAGACGCCCAAATATGTACATGCCGCTGTATAGCCCGTTCGTGGTTGAACCTTCTCCTCCAGACGCCATCAAGCCTATTTATACAAAAATTCTTACATGCATTAAAAAAAACTACAAAAAAATGTGCAGTAATCAAATCTACAAAGTTCGACTATAAGTGTGGCGAGTAAATATCACTACAATATTGCAAGCGAGTAATGTCGACTAGTAAAGCTGGATTTAAAGGAAAAACACATTTTAATTTATCCCACGGCTCAACTGGACCTTTCGGCTTTATTTGATTGGTTACTCTAACTTTAACTTTAAATGTCTGGAGCTCGGCTCCAAGTGATGATTTGCGGAAAGCATTAATTTTTTGTCTTCATTTGAAGAAAAGTGCTGCAGAGTCGCATCGAATGCTTGTCGAGGCATATGGCCGAGGCATGCTCTATCAGAAGCAACATGCAAAAGATGGTTTCAACGGTTCAGAAATAATGATTTTGATGTAAGAAATGAAGAACGTGGAAGACCACCAAAAAAGTTTGAAGACGCCGAATTGCAAGCGATATTGGATGGAGATGACACTTTGAGTCAAAAGCAAATGGCAGCAATGTTAAATGTTGCACAACGAACAATTTCTGACCGATTAAAAGCTACGGGCAAGATCCAAAAGGGTGGAAAATGGGTGCCACAAATGGAACAAATGGAAAATGGGGGACAGATGGAAAACCGAAAAAAGACTCGTGAAATTTTGCTTCAAAGACACGTAAGAAAATCGGTTTTGCATCGGATTGTTACTGGCGATGAAAAATGGAATTATATCCGGGACAACCATCAACATCGACTGCAAAACCAGATCGATTCGGCAAGAAGACACTGCTGTGTGTTTGGTGGGACCAGAAAGGTGTGCTGTACCACGAGCTCCTAAAATCTGGTGAAACCATTAATACTGATCGCTACCGACAACAAATGATCAATTTGAACCATGCATTGATCGAGAAACGACCAGAATTGGCCAGAAGACTTCTTCTTCTTTGATTGGCGGTACAGTCCGTGGTGGACCTGGGCCTCAACCAACATGCCTCTCCAGCCAGCACGATATTTCGCCAGCTGCCTCCAGTTGTGCACACCAAGTTTGTTGAGGTCCTTTTCAACTTGTGTGCGCCATCTAGTGCGAGGACGTCCTCTGTTGCGCTGTCCCAATGGCTCGGTGTCGAAGACTCTTCGGGCCGGAGCTGTGGTATCCATTCGCTCTACATGACCTAGCCATCTTAAGCGTTGGATCTGAAGACGTTTAACTAGGTGCATGCCGCTGTACAGTCCGTACAATCCGTGGCTGAATCTTCTCCTCCAAACGCCATCAACCCAAACAGGACCAAATATCGTACGCAGAACATTTCTCTCAAGACAACCAAGAGCTTCTTCATCCGCGTTCAATAGCGTCCATGTCTCTGCGCCATAGAGCAGGACTGGGATGATCAGGGTTTTATAGAAGGTCAATTTGGTGTTTCGAGAGATGGCTCTGTTACTCAATTGCCTCTTGAGCCCAAAGAAACAGCGATTGGCAAGAGTCAACTTGACTTACATACAATCAAAACACTTTGCTGGGAGCAGCTGCCCCACCCGCCGTATTCACCAGACTTGGCTCCTTCCGACTACCATTTGTTTTCATCGATGGGACACGCATTCGCTGATCAGCACTTCGATTCCTACGAAGAAGTCGAACATTGGGTGTCCGATTGGTTTGCTTTAAAAGACGAACAATTTTACTGGCGTGGTATTCACAAATTACCAGAAAGGTGGTCAAAATGTGTAGAAAACAATGGCCAATACTTTGAATAAAATGTTTTTATATTCCCATTGATAATTAGTGTTTTATTTTCAAAAAAAAACGGATCATGAATTCTTTGGCCGAGGATTTAAATGCCCGTCATGGATATTGGGGAAACACAGTTTTCAACTACAGGGTGGACCTGCTTCACCGCTGGTCTTGCTTGCACAGTGTCGAGTGTAGACTCGATTCGAAGGCAAAAGAGATCTCATCCTTCCCCCAAGGCGGGCGTTCTTGTTTAACGCAAAATGTAAACTGTTTGAACACTTTCGTGTATCTTCGTGACCATTGCTGACTTTTTGCCGGAATTAGGAGAGTGTGTCCAGTAGGGCGAGTTGGCCACGCTTCTCCAGACAAATGACACGAGCACTCCCTTCGAATGTGCTCCATTTTCCATTTTGAACGAAAACGAATGATGGACAGTGCGATACCACGATACTTACAATGAAAAAATGTACCAACAAAAAATAGACTCCTGTCGAGATTAAAAACATATAGGCGGTTTACTGAAGTGGTGAGAAAGTTAGGACACTGAAATCACTGATTAAGAATTTTAATTCTGGTGCACTGGATGCACAAACCACCTGAGTCGATGTTGAAAACCACAGAACGCACGCAAAAATGCTTGCACTGACACACACTTTTTTGTCATCCTTCCACACAAACGCCACGCAGCACTTCTTCGCCCATTTGAAATGTGCTCCCCCAGCAACCGTGTTCACTTGTGATCGTCGATAAAAAACCGAACCATAAGTAAACGTCCACACTTGTGATTGCAATCTTCGATTAATCCCCGCTGACATAAATGGAATGTACACTGCAGCAAGGACACACTGCAGCTCGAGAAGCACAACACTCGTCCCCATCGCTCGCGCAAGGACGCCACCACAAAGCGCTCGAAATGTTATCCAATGTTCGTCCGAACAGGAAGCAGTCGCTTATCTCAGAAATGGCTTGTGCACACACCGCTGCTCCCTGCAGGTCCTTGCAGCTCGCAATCAAATGAGAATTCAACTTCCATTCAATCGAGGAAACTTCAAGGAACCCGGGCGCCCACCTCCACCCTCCGTCCGTAATGGCCCCATTTTCGACTGTGCGCCAAACGAAATTTCATTAATTTCAATTGAAAGCGCTTTTCGCTTTTCGCACAAAAGGCAAACGCTCAAGCGCAACAAAATCAAAGGATAATGGAACCAGCGCCGCCCCTCGCCGGCGAATAGATAAATCATCATCGGTAAGAGCACCTCGGCCCGGTGGTAATCATCATTGTTGGTGGCAGGAAATTTGCCCGAAATTATTTCAGGATCCCGCTGTAGCTGCTGCCATTACTGGCGTCGCTGGGAAAAGCCAATTCCTTCCCCCGGCCTCCGCACGCGGCGGTGGTGCGCTCCTGTCGCGAGTAACGCTTAAAACGGCGGCGAAATTAGATTTCAGCCACTTAAACCCTGCCGCAGAGTGGCGCCTGGCAATCGCTTGCGCGCGTACGAGCTCTCGGGTCCTTTTGATGTCATACGAATTGAATTATGCAAATTGCTTTTGGGAGGCAGCGCTCTACCCGCACATACACGGCGTCCTTGCAGCGGCAGCCGTCGTCCGCAAACGCAAAGCGGCGCGGAGCGACCGACCGAACGACGCGCCGTCACGCCGGAAAGACGTATCGCATTTGGGGTAAAATTGAAAATTGTTAACAAAAGTGAGCAAAAGGGATTCGAAATTACTTTGTTTGATACCCTTCACGGCGATGATGGATACACACATGAACGTGCGGCGCCACAGCCACGCACCGACGGGGCGCGCCCCATCGACGGCTCACTCAAAAACTGCTTAATTCAATCAGGCTCTCCTCCATGCCGCGGCGAGGATCGCACGGCACCGCCGACAGAAAAGTACAATTTTATTAAATTTATTTCGCCAAAAAAAAAAAAACAGACACACACACAAGTCCTCCTGGAAGGAGCCTTAATCCCGAGCGCCATTGATTCGCCATCGTTTCGGCACTCTGTATCGGAATGCAAAGTGAATGGGACTGTTGTGCGCCATCGGTGCGGGTCGGGGGTAGCGAGCTGCTGTCAGGACGGTGATGGAAGAGTGACCGATTGGGTAGTGCGAAATTGTTGGCAACAATTTACATGGGTGAACGTTTCGTAATTTACTGGGATATCCTGTTTGGCTGCCGCTTGGTGGATGGTCGGTCGGCGGAATTGCGGACCGTTGGCCATTTTCCGGGGGAAAAGTTGAATGGAGTCGGCTGGCGGACCCCGATCCGCAAGAGGCACTTAGCTGCAGCCATTAATTCGATCCATCGATGTCGCGGATGGACGGTCGCAGACGCTTTATGTTGATGGCCAGTACTGTCGAATGCGATTGCAATGAATGGTTTTGTAGGCAGTGCGCGAGAATCGGCATTCGTTCTTTTTGATGGATGGTGGAGAAGGGGTGGATTCGAGAAAGTCGTGAGACTTTGATGGAATTGGGAATATTTTTTTGCTGTGGGAATTGGTTGAAGAGAAACCTTGGTTTGGAGTTGCGCTTAACGAAGGCCACAGGAGCTTGTACGTCACAGCTTGTCTGAATCTTACGAAGGATACAAATCCTCAATGTATGATTAACAGCTTGATAAGACCAATTAGCGAAATGTTGGTAGCCAACGCTCAGCAACACAGGCTTTTAAAAGCAGCCCTGTTTTTCTCTATGGTCGTCGCGGCTTCATTTCTGTGCTCAAAAATATCATGATGGACATGAGGAAACTTGAGTTAACTCATCAAATCCATCGACTAAATCGACTGTTGCCATAAACACCGCTTCGTTCAGTTTCGTTAAGTTTTGTTAAGTTTTGCCAAGTTTCGTTAAGTTTATATTCTCCATTTACTTAAATAGGAGTGGAATCAAATACTTAGTGCCGATCGATACAAATACTTGCCGATCGGAAATCCAAGAGACAGCTGCCAATAGGCTTAGGCTACCTATCACTCTGGAAAAAAAACTCGTGGTATTATGTCGAAAGTGAGCAGAAAAAACGAACAAGGCAAGCAAGACTCTTCGAAATTGCGATTGTATCTTAGTTACCGACCCTCAGAAAATGATGGATGTTTATCAGCAGCACTTCCAACTGCTGCTTAAAGGGCTTGTGCAGCAGAGAGTGTAGGGAATCTGGAAAGTAGTCCTTCCAAGTAGCTTTGAAGAAGAAGTCGGCACAGCCATTAAAAGCCGCAGGCTCAGATGGTTTACCAACAAAGCTTTTCAAAGCTGGGGACAATGTACTGGTAGGGAGCATGCACCAGATCATTTGCCGAATTGGGGAAAACGAAAGCATGCCCGGCGACTGGAATATCAGCTCCATATGCCCAATCCACAAAAATAGGCGATCCTACCTCTTGCAAGAACTACAGAGGTATATCCCTGCTCAACGTCGCCTACAAGATCCAATCCAGCGGACTGTGCGAACGTCTAAAGCCGTTTTGCACCGCACTAATCGGCACGTACCAGTACGGCTACCGGCCCGGCAAATCGACTAAAGACCAAATCTTCACACTAAGGCAGATCCTGGAGAAGACCAGCGAGTTTCAAATCGATACCCACAATCTTTTCAACGATTTTAAAGCCGCATACGACACCATTCATCGCATGGAGCTATACGAAGCGATGGCCGAATTCGGGATCCCGGGAAAACTGATCCGGTTGTGTCGCACCACGCTAACACATACGCGATGCACCGTGCATTTCGGTTCAAAAAAAACTCTGAGTCGTTTGAACCTGCACCGCATTTGGGCAAGGGGATGCGCTGTCGTGTGATTTCTTCAATTTGGTACTGGAGAAGATAGTGCGGCGGGCGGCTTTAAACAAGGCAGGCACTTTCTTCTACAAGTCAGTCTGTCAGTCAGTCTGTTGGAATACGCTGATGACATCGACAATAGCACGCGCTGTCCCAACGAGCCGTAGTGGAATCTTTCACTTCAATTGAGGAACAGGCGAAACGAACTGGTCTAAAGGTAGACGAGGACAAGCCCATTCATCCATACATGTCGAACAAAAAACGATCCACAGCACAGCTACATTTTTGAGGTAGTAAATTAGTGTGCCTACCTCAGAACAAACGTTAACTCCACAAATGATACGTAGTGTAGATCCGACGTAGAATCGCCCTTGGCGACCAATGCTACTTCGGTTTGTCGAAACAACTGGGCTTGCACTCCTGACTCGAAGGACCAAAGTCATGCTCTACAAAACCCTTATCCTGCCAGTCCTACTTTATGGAGCCGAAAGCTGGTCATTAAGTAAGGCTGCAGAGCTGATTCTTGGTGCCTTCGAAAGAAAAATTCAACGTCGGATATTCGATCTCGTCGGCGACTAAGGTGAATCACTAGAGTTTACATTGTACTATCTACCGTAGGACTGAGAAAAAATGTTGAAAAAGTTACACTTCCATACCACCGTCGTACGGAGCATACGTCCTAGTAGAAATTGGTTTACAAGACCTGGTCTTTGGCATGTCGTGCGCTCGGTAGTACACTGTGAACGTACCTTTTGGCTCGAAGTTGCTGTTAACGAAGGCACCGCGAATTTGAACGTCGCTGTTTGTCTGAATCTTATGAAGAATACAAGTACTTAATCCATGGTTCAATGGTTGATGGGACCAATGCGCAGAAAGTTGGTGAGCATCGCTGTACATTTTAGGCTGTGACAGCAATGACGTCTCGTCTCTATGATCGTCCGACAACAATGCTGAGTTCAGAAATATAGTCAAACTCTGCTATGCCGAACCATCACTTGCCAATATTTGCCAGACGACCATTAGCCTTTAGAATTCGACTTATCGAATGTGACGCTAAATAACATCTTCGAATTATCAAGACATGCTCACAGTGCCATCAGGGTCAGAGAGACTGGGTGCTGGACAATCATTTTTATGGTCATAGTACCCTATTAATCTTCTACAAGAACATCACGTAACACCTCCATTGATATTACTTCCTCACACTTGACTTTACAAACTGCAAACTGCTAACTCTAATCCTCCACAGCACTGATTGTAACAGCGTGTAATATAATCTACTGACGGCTCTAAGATAAGCGGATGAGCTGCGGTGTTATTCTCAGAAGTCCTGAGCATCTCTAAAGACTTCAGGGCAATTGCAGTGTGATCCAAGCAGACCTTTTTGCAAATAAGAAAGCATGGCATTAAATCATACAAATTTAAAATATAATCCCCACACAAAAGTCCAGCAGCCATCAAATGTAGTACAGCAATGTCGAGCTGTACGGACAGGAATTCGAGTAAGTTAACAGCTTTCTATATTTAGGAAGTGTGGTCTCGACAATTAGCGGTGGCACCGAACTGGTCGTGAGCAACAGAATTGGGAAGGCTAAAGCTGCGTTCGGAGTGCTATCCACGATCTGGAAAAGCAATGTCATCAGCTTAAGAACCAAGCTGCGATTGTTCCGCTTCAACGTAGAGTCGGTGCTGCTATATCTGTGCCAGAAACCTGTAAAGTGGACACCATTACCACACGAAAGCTGCAATCTTTCGTAAACTGATGTTTAAGAAACATCCAAACGGATTTTTTGGCCGAATCGTGCCTCTAACGAACAATTGTACCTGAGAACGAGCCAGGAACCTATAAACATCACAATACGAAGCAGAAAGTGGCAGTGGATTGGACACACCCTACGGGGCGAACACAATTCCATTGCGAAGTACGCCATGCAATGGAATCCGCTTACGCAGGCAGACAGACTAGCGGCACACCCTAGGCAAACATGGCGCAGAAAAATTGAAGAGGAATCGAATTATTCAGGAATGAGTTGGAGGGAGCTCAAACGCGTTGCAGAAATTCGAACGACGCGCGCAGGCCTGTTTGACGTCCTATTCCCCGTTCGGAGGTTTAATGACTTAAGTAGTAAGTAAGGCAAACCGCTACCGAAGGTGGCCCAGTCTAACAAACTGCGCTACATCAAGAAAAGCCTGGCCTGATTACACACATTCTAAAACAGCTTATCTCCTTAGCTGAACTTGACGTGATATCATCAGAGATTAGTAGCGGTCTTGGAGAACGTCCCGACAAACTTGGTATCCCTAATAACACTCACTGTCGCAGCTGCAACAGCTTTACTGAGAGGAAAACCTTAACCCATTTTTATGCAGGTGCTCGCCTCTTGCAAGAGACAGACAGCGAATGGTTAGCCCTAATTTCAATTCACTCGACGATATCTGTGCAAGCGATTTTGAAGACCAAAAAAACAAACAATGTAAATTTCACTTTTGGCGCTGTTGCCAACCATTTTTGTTCGAGTTACCGAAGTTTGACTGTATCATCGTGTGGAAACTTGAGTTAAGCCAAGTAATTAATCGAGCAAATGTCCTGCTTTCATAAAATATACTTCGTTCAGTTTCGTTAAGTTTCGTCAAGTTTCGTTAAGTCTCTACAATTTCAGTCTATGTAAATGGGATTGGAATTAAATGAGTTCTAGTAACTAGAAAGTATAATTTCGACACAATTCTAAATTTTATAAGACCTTTAATGCTGAACCCTACAATATACCTCGTAATTGTATTCACTTCTACCTTCTAAGTCACTTCAATGTTAATCCCTCTTCGAAACGCGTACTCCTCGGATTGAGTACACATTTTAGTTTCATTCCCTCTCACTTCCCTTCAATGACTCCCTAGATATGCCACCACTTTAGTGTCAAAGAAGTGACAACACTCCTCCCAAAGCAATTCAATCCACAATCTCCTTCCTTTTGCATCAAATTCCCCTCAACAGAGGGCACCTTAAAGAGTGCCTCCCAGTCGAATATGTACGCAGGAGAAAAAAAAAAATACTGAATCATGCGATCTATTCAAAATAATCTCTCAGCACAAACATCTGAGAAATTACATTTCCAACTTTCCATTCGTATAATCGGACCCAAAGCAGTCCTTATGCAAATGGCAACCTCTCCATCGGGAGCCCGTCTCTCTCTCCTATCGACGAACGATACAAAGGTGTCCTTTTCCATTCAAATTCAAACTGCGAAGGCGCTCGCCTACATTTCACGGTTCATGATTCATGTCCTTGCCCGATCCTTGCCGCTCTTCAAAGGGAATAAATTAAAACTCCGCTTAACGCGATGATGGAGAGTCCTTCCATGCACACACTTACGCACCACTCGGCTGGTTATTATTAAATCATATTCACCGGGGCCAAGGTGACAGCTCCCTCGGACGCAAATGATTGGGACGCCGTGCCAGCTGCCGGCACGGCACGTACGCATGCCGTTTTAATGTCTAATTAATCTTGCGACACAGGTAAGCCCTCCCGCTTGGAGCGCCTCTGTCGGAGATCGGCATCAATTGAAACATAGTTTCAGTCGGGACTAGTGCCCCTTGAGTATTTATTATACTCGCCGAGGTGCCCCTCTCATAAATAAGCCGCTTACCCAGCTGTAGATACTCACGTTTTGAGAATTTATTTTCTCCCCTGCCGCCCAAGCTGCATCGGCAACTAAGAAACGGAACGTAAAATCCCGGTCCTTAACTACGAAGTGCAAGTCAAAGGAAACTGCGGACGAGGGCGCGAGTCCGGGGGAGAATCCTTGCAGCCACCACTGCAAGATGCCTTTACAGCTCCGCATACACCTTACGAAGTGAAACTTTGAATAAAGCTACGCTCTTAATGAATGCTCCGTGCTGGTGGAGCCTTTTAAAGAACTCGGGGCAGATGGCTGAACACCGTCCGCACAGAGAGAGAGAGGCGAGGAGGAGCAGCCGACTGGCGAAATCAGAGAGTCTTTCAGGTGTTTTACGATTGCAATTTCGAGGCAACAATTTCAGAGGGAATCAGACATAAAAGGGATGCTGCTTTCAAATACATTGCTCTGTGGCGAAAAGAGTGCGGTGGAATGGCATGGATCCGGGCTTAAGGAGGCTTCATCGATTCGGCGCTTGTGGGTGTGCAGTTTTTGGATTCCTACTGAATTCTTTTCATCACTCAGGGGAGGGTATTTTTTAAAGACGAGCCCTTTGCTTTGGATAAATGGTTCAAAGGTACGCAGCAGTGTAGTAGGGCAGTGTAGGTTGCTTCAGATGTTGCTTGGTGGAAGACATTTTTAACGAGACGAGTCGATGAGAAGCAGATGGAATATGCTTCTCTAGATGAAGAAGTAATCAAGTGGAGTCTCTGAGAGTTTTTTGAATTATGAGAAGTCTGTCGTCAAGGGAAAGCTAAAGGTTTAGCTTGGGGTATATGGCACTGGTTTCGTGACATTAGTGTTGGGCGTCCTAGATATAGTGGACACCAGGATGAACTTTACTTTTAACATGGAAAATAGTAAGCAAAAGGCAAAATTAGTGACACCCTTGGTGAAACTATTCTCATTTTGTCCCCTATTTTTAAATATAAAAGGTAAATTTTTTAAAGCTATCGGAAAGTTTTTCAAAAACAAATTCAGAAAAATGCATGAAATCTTTATTTGAATCGATAGTACGGTCCATATAATTTAATGTTTGATGATTATTTCATGCCTTGACTGCGCCTCAAATGGTCCATCCGCTTTGTCCAATTTTAGCATACTCTTTAAAACATTTCGGCCGGTATCTCACGAATAAATGCTTCAATGTTGCCTTCCAATGCGTCAATTGAAGCGGGCTTGTCTGCATAGACATGAGCTTTAACATAGCTCCACAAAAAATAGTCTAAAGGCGTTAAATCGCACGATCTAGGCGGCCAATTGACCGGTCCCGAACGTGAAATGAAATAAAATGTTCACCGAACTCGCCTCTCAATAAGTCCATTGTTGCGCGTGCTGTTGAAACCACATGTCATGAAAGTCAAGCTCTTGCATTTTGGGCAAAAAAAAGTTGGATATCATCTCAGGGTAGCGCTCACCATTCAGAGTAACGTAACGATTCGCATCGTCTTAGAAAATAAACCATAAACCGCACCAAATTGTATTTTTTTCTGAATACATTGGCAGCACTTCTAATGCTTCTGGCTCATATTCACCCCAAGATCGACAATTCTGCTTATTTACGTACCCATTGAGGCAAAAAATCCATAAAATGGAAGAAGCGCGCGATGAACTTTTTTAACAGAGCACGCATTTTGATAATAAAATTCAATCATTTGCAAGCGTTGTTCATTTGTTAGACGATTCATGGTTAACTTTGCGTGACTCGGACCATTTCCTTGTTGTAGCCAAGGTAAGAATCAGGATATCACGAGAACAACGGAGTCGAGAACGAAAACCACGGTTTGACGTCGGAAAGCTACAATCGCAGCGGACTGCCAGGATCTTTGCCGACCGAGTCTCCCAGAAACTCTCTGTAAGTTCGACGCCGCCTGCACAAACCATCGAAGAAGAATGGAGTCGTTGTCAATAAGCCATCAAAGAAGCTGCCACTGATGTGCTGGGTTTTACGACAACACCTAGAAGGAACCCATGGTTTGACGACGAGTGCAGGCAGGCACATGCAGCCAAACAGGAGGCCTACAAGGCAACGAGGGCTGTTCGTGAGCTCAACGAACAAAAGAGAAGGGAAGAGCACCGGCTTCTCAGAAGAAAAAAGAAAGAGCATGAGAAGCGCGTGTTCGAGGAAATGGAGAGGTGTTATAGGAACGACGTCCGAAAGTTTTAACAAAGGGTGAAACAATTATCCAATGGATATAAAACTCGGACAGAAGCCTGTCGGGATGACAGACGCGAATACCGTCCCCCAGACTTAGACGAGGTCAAGGTAGCAATATCAAGACTGAAGTCTAACAAAGCTGCTGGAGCGGACGGTTTGCCCGCTGAAATATTTAAGGCAGCTGGAGATGATCTGGTAGGGCGCATGCACCAGCTCGTCTGCAAGATATGGACTGAGGAAAGCATGCCCGACGAGTGGAATCTCAGTATCGTTTGCCCGATCCACAAGAAATTAGACCCCTTCAACTGCGCCAACTATCGAGGGATCAGTCTTCTTAACATCGCGTATAAGATCTTCTCTGCCGTTTTGTGTACCCGCCTGAAGCCGTTCATTATAATCTGATAGGTCCATATCAGTGTGGCTTCAGGCCAGGAAAGTCCACAACAGACCAAATCTTCACACTATGGCAGATCCTGGAAAAGACCCAAGAAATGCAAATCGACATTCACCATCTGTTCGTCGATTTCAAGGCCGCATATGAAAGTGTGCATAGAGACGAGCTATACAAAGCCATGTCTGGTTTTGACATTCCTGCCAAACTCGTCAGGCTGTGCAGGATGACGATGGAGAACTCTCGCTGCTCCATCAAGGTCGGTAACGAACTCACCGAGACATTCAATGTCAAAAAGGGTTGTAGGCAAGGCGACACGCTGTCATGTGATTTCTTCAACATCGTCCTGGAGAAGATCGTGCGAAACTCACACGCCAACACTAAAGGCACGATCTTCCAGAAGTCCGTGCAATTGTTAGCATACACCGATGACATTGACGTGATTGGCAGAACTAAGCGAGCCGTCAGTGAGGCTTTTGCTAACATTGAGACGGAAGCGGCTAAAATGGGTCTGGCGGTCAATGAGGGCAAAACGAAGTATATGCTGTCCTCAAAAAAGGACATACAACATCGACGTCTTGGACAGAGCGTCACAATGGGGTAGTCAAGGACTTCACTTACCTCGGCTCAGGAGTAAATTGTACAAATAACATCAGTACCGAGATCAAGCGTAGGATAACTCTTGCCAACCGCTGTTTCTTCAGGCTGAAGAGGCAATTGTGTAATAGAGCCCTCTCTCGAAGAACCAAGTTGACTCTATATAAGACCCTGATCATCCCAGTCCTGCTATACGGCGCGGAGGCATGGACAATCTCGAAAGCGGATGAAGAAGTCCTTGGTCTCTTTGAGAGAAAAGTTCTACGCACGATCTTTGGTCCTGTGTTGACGGGTTCTGGAGGAGAAGATTCAATCACGAACTGTACGGGCTGTACAGCGACATGAGCCTAGTTAGGCGTCTACGGATCCAACGCCCACGGTGGCTAGGTCATGTAGAGCGTATGGACACCACAGCTCCGGCCCGAAGAATCTTCGAATCCGAACCTGTCGGGCAACGCAACAGAGGACGCCCGCGTTTAAGGTGGCGCACCCAAGTGGAGAAGGACCTCAACCAACTTGTTGTGCGAAACTGGACACAGCTAGCCAGGGATCGCGCTAGTTGGAGAGGCATGTTGGTTGAGGCCCAGGTCCACCCCGGACTGTAGCGCCACACAAGGAAGAAGAAGGGTATGTGGGTGGACAAATACAGGCCGCTGAGTTCAATTTATCATTGTAGCACAGGAACACCTTACATTTTCGGCACTTGCTATATGTTTACTGACCACAAACTTGGAACCCTATCTCTTTTAACTGTGGACGTTCATGGCCCAGTTAGTTTTTCGGGGATAGATGTGCCTTCTTTTCAAATCTTCTCTGTTTGGCCTGCGCGAACATTTATAATGCGTATTCTTTTTCACAATTCCTTCGCTTCAGCATCTAATCCCTGATAAGACATACATCTTTCATATGGAAAAAAAGTTCTCTTGAACCATATTTTGGACCGCAAATGAATTTAATATAAACCCAAGATAAAGACTAATGGGCCAATACCCGCCATATGATGATTATAAATATTTATAGTTTCAGGACAGCTATTGTTCTTATACTCGTTTTCTTTTCTAAAGTATATCAGTTTTGTATTGTCTGGCTCGCTTCCTACATAAGTTAAAAGCATATGAACTGGCTTGCAATCAAACCAAGTGGCGGCACTAACCTCCTTCTATGGACTACAATTTTCAAAGTAGAATCCACGCCCGTTTTTAAGTTCTTTTTCTGAAGACTTATTAAATTAGTGGTGGCCCGTGGGTACGAGCGTCGACCCCAACATCGACGTTGTAGGTTCGATCCCTGCTCTGGGCGAAAAAAAATAATGATCACGGCCGCTCCTGTCTAGAAAAAGCTTCTCAAACTTGGCCGTTCAGTCGGCATAAAACTGTAGGTCGCTTCCACTCGTGAGAGAATAATAGCACGTACAGCATGAGTGGTTGCTGAGAGGCTAGGCCCTGGATCTCTATGGGCTGTAGTGCCACCCAATATTATTATATTATCGCTGATTTTCATAGGCACGCTGCTTCCAGTCATCAAGGCCAACCTATCTTTCATCCACGATGGCTTGATCTCTCTATCGGAGATACGGTCTTCCTCTCCTTCTCGAACCAAAGGCCTCAGCTCGAAGCCCTCCTAGCTAGAGCGTTGATGTCCATACGATCGAAGTGGCCGAGCCAGTGTAGTCGGCGGATTTTTGTCTTTCGGACTATATCTACATCCTGGTACAGCCTTTAAAATTCGCGCTTGTGTCTTCTCCTTTACTCGCCTTCCACGCAGACGGGACCATATATCCGACGTAGAATTTATCTTTCCAATACACCGACAATCTCTCGCTCTTCAGTTTTTCTTCGCGTCAAAGCGGAACTGGCAGAATAAGAGTTTTGTAGAGCATCGGTTGACAAAAGTAATGTTTGTTGAATAAGAATAGCGGAGAGAACTGCCTTCAGTGAAGCGATAATGTGGGTTTGAAAGAGCAGACAGGAAATCATTAATTAAAATTGGAAAGAGCATCCGAGACGCCACAGCCATGTGGAACACCAGCCCACACAGAGGCCGCCTGTATGAGAAGAGTGTCTAAAACTCAAAATTTGACTGAGTTATGAATTTTCTTTTGTTTTGCCGTTGGTACAAGTTCTTTCACATCATTTCCTAAGAATTACATCAGTTTAGTATCAACTACTTTGTGCAAGCACCGTGTTCAAAGTTGTGAATTTAGGGACAGCTAAGATAAGTGGTGTGCTATTAAATTTATTGTACTAATTTTATTGAGTGG
Source organism: Eristalis arbustorum (assembly GCA_916610145.1). Taxonomy (NCBI): domain Eukaryota; kingdom Metazoa; phylum Arthropoda; class Insecta; order Diptera; family Syrphidae; genus Eristalis; species Eristalis arbustorum. The sequence goes on from OU744317.1 coordinate 7,988,542, forward strand.
ATTTTTGTTTTTTATAATAAACGAATGTTGATTGGCAATGGACCGAGGTAAGAGGAATTTTTCCACACAGATTTCATAATTTTATTCGACATATAACGGCAGATATTGAATAACTTTAAGTAAATAACAATTTATTTTAAAATTGTGCAACAAGCTTTTTAAACTGATTTTGCGCAAATTGATGCGCAAATATGTCCTCTATACTAAACATAAGTCCAAAGTAAAAGCCTGTTGCGCGAATATTTCGCATATTTTATTATTTTAACATTTTTTTCGTGCGCATGTCTAAAATAACTTTTCGGACATTTTTCCAGAACCGGAAATACCTTTGGATGGCCAAAAGTTGGACATCAAACAAAAGTTGTAACACACTTTCCGACACAAAATCAAGTGTGAAGAGTTACTTATGTGATGTCACGTCCAAACATTTCAACAATCTAGAAAACATATTCCAAAAACCAATCAAAAGCGACTATGTTTCGTTCGAAATTTGGGTGCACATGCCTGGATAAGGTTGTTTGAGTCATTACTCCACTTGAGCTATAAATGACCAGCACTCTCTTAGCGCTTATCAAATTATCAAAAGAGAACAAAGATTTTGTTGAGAACACACAAAAGAGGATTCAAGAACAATTTAAAAGCGAGCTTTCACTTTGTTACGGCCGAAATCTCCGAGTCCGATTGGGGTTGGGCGGAAGAACGCCACTAGCTCAATGGAAAATGGCTGTGGGTATAAGATGGTTAACTTTGGCGCCACGCAGTTGCCCTTCCGCTCAACACGCTTCCTACTCCTAGAACTGCATTTAGGAGGGGGAATCCAATTTCCGCTAGGACTTGCACCCGGTCCAAAAAAAAAAAAATAAAAAAAACACAGTACAACACAGCAAAAAAAAAATGGACCATACACACTTGACTTGACAGTTCATAATTTATTAAAGCTAAGTTCTTAAAACTAACTTAATGTACAATTCGAAATTAAGGAAAATTCAATATTAGGAATCTAATTTTAATCACTTAACCTACTGATTTACAATTATATAAAGTCCAACTCAAAAGCAAAATAAAGAAAAATAAAGAAAATAAAAGGAAAACTTTTGAACACAGACAAAGGACGGTACACAGGGTAAAACAGAAATCGCAAAAAAAAAGTTACCGACGAACAACAACACTCGCAGCTGGCTTTGAACATGCGTGTCGGATCTTACAACGCCCGTATACTTCACGCCCGCCTCACCAGCGATCGTAACAGGAAGTAATCCAAAAGGATATTCACATCGATAAATGGGACTATCACTACAATATATAAACTATGAAAAAAAAAGTCGTGAGTTCTATTTAAATTATAGTTCAGATCAAAAACAAAAAAGTATATAAAAATAAAAAGAAATAAAGAAAATAATTTCTCCTTCCCTTGTGTGGGAGAAGTCACCTGTCTGCTTCCTGGCCTAGTCGAACAGCGTCACCTCTCTCTCCTGCCGCGTCTGACTACACAACACCAATGGAAATTAGTTTTATCTTTTGTCACTTTTTCTTTGTTTTTAATTAATTTATTGTTCCGCTTTTGTTTTGCGCACTACTGCCTTTTCACTAATGGGGGCTATCGCTTTCCTATTTGGAACTCGACCCAAAGGACTATTGAGCAGTTTCACCCACTCTACCACACTCGTTTCTGTGCTACAGTTATCGTCTATATTTTTGGAAGTATTTCTAATCTTTCCTTTTTTTCTTTTTTTTTTTGCCAACCTAAACTTTTGTTTTATTGGCCCACTTCACTATCGTTTTTGTTTTATTTTTCTTGCACTTTAGCACAGCATCTAGGGGATAAGCTCCGAGCTTTTGTACGGGCGTCGCACGATCGACCCGTGCCCCAATTACCCGATGTGCCGCAGGTTAAATACCCCAAAACAAAAATAACAATATTTTCGAAAACAAAACGTCTAAACGTCCCTCGTGCGAATGAAACTTTACACCGAAACAATTCGCGTGTCCTTCTTCAATTATTGTTTTACTTTCAACGGCCACCCTACCGAGAAACGTACGCGTCCGTTCACTCTCGTTGCTAGAAAGACTTTCGTTTTATTCTCCCAACATCCCAAGGCAACCCACGCCATCCCGATCGGATGATCTATCTCTCCAAACCCGATAAACCCGTTGGCCCAATCAGTCCACCATGAAGTCCACTATGTCTCCATCGGACCATACTAGGAACGGGCAGTGTCCTTGAAAGCGAGAGCCCAGAGGACCAGACGGCACCAAAGGCACCAGAAAGAGACGGAGGAGGAACAAAAAAAAAAAAAATTAAAAAAAACAACAATAAAAAATAAAGCGCTCCGCGGTGGTATTAGAACCCGCAAAACCCCCTACTTGAGCCGACCACCCAGCATCCTACGCTACCGAAGTTACATAACGCCTCCTGCAATCTGACGTCACAATCAATGCCCCATACGGCCACCTACCATGACGAATCGGTAGCCTATTTCTAGGCGAAAACCTTTCAACAGTCGGAACCCATAATAACTTATTGTAGACAAACCAAAGCCGAACTATGGAAGCTCCGATGGCGGCAATGTAGTTCAAAAGTTTTTCCAAAACCGCACTGTTTCTTCGCGCAAAACAAAAATCGATGCAGAACTCATTAGAAGAACTTTGATGATAATGCAAGTCACTTCAAGCGGACATAAAATAAATACAGACAAATTTGAGCAGTATTGCTTCGAGACGGCTTCCTTGTATGTTACGTTATATCCTTGGATGCCTATGACACCAACTCTTCGCAGGGTACTCATTCATGGATCCGTCATAGTTCAAGAAGCTTTACAACCCATCGGCATGCTTAGTGAGGAAGCCCAAGAAGCCGTACAGGGAATTTTTAGTCAAAAAACGTCGAGGACGGACAACATCACTGACGTAATGCATCGGCTTTTGATTTCGTCGGATCAGCCTTATGCAAAAATTCCTAGTAACCGACAAAAAAATATTTGATAGTGAAGTTATTGATACGTTTGAAGTTGAAATATAAAATATAAGCCATCCGCACACTTTTCCTTTCATTTTAACACATAAAGCAATATTCTAATAGTTTTGGGCGTGTTTGCCTTAGTTTGGCCTGAGTGTGCAGCGGGTATTTTTGAAGATTCTACATATCTGAATTGATCTCTGCATTTTTTCCGGCATACGCCATGTTGGCTGACGCTCTTCTCTGATGCCCTATGTTCCGGTGCCCAACTGACGTGTCATTGGTTCGGAGCAGTATAGAGAAACACGCTCAGTCTCATTAAAATTCACGCAGATTGCCTTTTGTCACTCTTCTTCCACTTGAATCACTTGTCGAACCGAGGACAGGCCTCCTTAACATCAGTTCATCACTTCCAGTCAAAATGAATACCAGTACGTTTGTTCTCACTTCCCACCGTTGCATGGTCTTTCCACTAACCGCGAGCAATTTCGCATAACTAGCTATCAGTTGCCGGTTAAGGATCTCCTCCAGGACTCTACCGCGTGTGAACAAAAACGAAGCGAATACAAAAATTACTTAATTCCTGAATACATAATGAAAGCGTCTTTCTTTGCTCTGCCTCCAAGAGGGACCGCCACACACACAGTCGGACGCGCTCCCTCCTCGCACCATTCGGAGCTGACGCCTTATCCGGCGCACAACCGCAACCCATGAGGAAAATAAATTTTTCCCTTATCACATCCACTAAACAAACCAGCCAAGCAACCAACCCAAATGCATGCATATGGATGGCTGAATAAATTTCCTACATCTCATCTTCAGCTACACATCTCTTCTCGTTCAGTATCCTTTTTGCTTCACTGCCCCCTCCCTCCCCCCCTCCCCGGTGAACATGCATTCTGTTGTTGTTGGGGCGCTGCTTGTGCGGCGGTAACCTGCAGTCGGGTGGGAGCACAGTGGGGCGGAATCGTAGACGAAGCACTATCACAGGATTACATAAGGAACAACTTGAAAATGCCATTGCATATGTATGAGGGGTGCACACTCGCTGCGAGCTGGCTGCGAATAGGGAATCCTGCCGCTGCTGTCATACTCAGATCTTTAGCGATTATTTCATTACCGTTTATGCCCGGTGCTGATGGGGTGGTGGGTGGATCGGGGGTGGCAACTGGCAATGTGGCGCACGAGGGCCTGTTATGGTGCCGTAATTAATTTATCTCGAGTGCCACGTAAAACTGCTGAAAAATGTCTGTAAGACTGCGCATCCTTGCAAGTGGGGAGGACAAAGCACAAGGAGCAAGGAGAAGAAAAAAAAAACGAAACCTCCCATTTCGAGGGAAACGTAAAAAGTGCAAGCACGGGATCTGCTGCGTCTCTCTGTGTGTGCGGATGGGGATATTTCAAGAGCAGATTATGTATGAGACGATAAGGATTTCATCACTTAGGAAGACTGTAATTGCTGTTACTAAACTGAAGTGCACTCAAAATGCAAAACGTTATTTCGAGGCGTTGGCGTTGGAACGCCGCGTCGACTGGCCTGCGGCGCAGACCGAGCTCAAATGAAGAAGCGACTTAATTTGCATACAGCACGAGTCAATAGCTCTGCCCGTTGCGCTCCGGGGCCGATTCGGGTTACGTATTGTGTGCGGTGCATATGTCAGTGTTGTGAAAGTTGGCGGTGGCGGGACGAACCCGGTTGAGATGCTCACAAAGTTGGCTCTAGTCAGTTGAAGGAATTTATGCAAATTCTGAGGCAGCGACCAATTCGCAGAGGGATATCGCAATCAAGCGGCATTAGCTGGCTAACATTGTGCGCACAGCAGTGGACAGTGCAACCGAAAAGGGGACGTGTGCAGTAAGCCGGGTGCGGACAGGTGGTGCGGATTTCAAATGAAAATTGTTGGCCGCTGACAGCTGGTGGACCAAAGGCCAAATGCTCACACGGAGGACTCTGGGGAAAGCCGATGATGTGGAAACCATCGCCGTGGGCTTACAGGCATCGGGACAAATTGGAACACGGCAGCGGTGTTGTGTGCAAATCCGGCAACAGTCAAGTGTCCGCCTTAGACGACGCAACATGACAGTGCGTTGAATGAGTTATGAGGTCGAGATTCGGGCGGTTGTCGCATGTTAAGCTGGACGCAGTTCAAAGGCGATTCTGAGCTTTGGGCCGATGCCACGGTGAGAAACGGGTTTAAATTGCCAAATGGGGTAATCAGAGGAACAAGACGTGGGCTCTTTGATTGGGAAAGCAGTGGGAATAGCAACAGAATTAAGTTGGATTTCACAGAAATTCACGCAGCGATTGGAAGGGGGACTACAGCGAGTGACAGATTACATCTCTCTCACATCCCGTATCGCCTTCTGTATGCGAAAATGGTGGTCCGTGTTTGTGTACGTATGAACTTCAGGTCTGCAAATGTCATACCGTAGGGCAAAAATAGAGCGAAAACTTTTTGTAAAATAGCAGCTTAAAATCGCAGTTTATAATCGCAGTTTAAAACCAGTGCGATTAGCAAGTGGCAACTAAGCCAGTCAACTCTTCTTGTGTTCCCCGACAATGGAGCACTGAATGATGTCTAAACTGACTTTCGTGGATCTCAGTTTGAAGTAAAACTCAAAATTAAGGTGTGCCCTGTTGTGTGGCAGAAGCTGGCGCTGAGTGTAGAGCGTAACTTCACTCGGAAATTTTGAAGTGATCTTGAGCCAATGAAACTACTTCTGTGCGGTATAAAGCAGAAGAAGCATCACCCGTTGTCTATCATCAGCTTCATCTCGAGCGGTTTCATGATTCCACACACTTGAGACGCCTAGTAACGCCTTGATTTACAAGCCAGGTAATCATTTGGACCATGTGCATTGTACTCGAGTACACGGCACATGTCGCACATACCTTGCTTACACATTACTAATACCTCGCGGCTATTGTAACGAGTGTGGTAACCTCCGAAGGATCCCCGTGATAAAGGAATCCCCGTAATGAAGATCTGAGATCGTTTCAAACCCACCAATTGTCATTTAGTTAAAGTGTGAATAGCTGTCTGTTCGGACAGGTATGAATTAATAGTCAACTGGAGCGCTTGCTTGCTTGTGAACTCTGGAGCGATATAGAGGAGTGCACATTTAGACTCTTTGCGCAAATTGTAGCAGCTGTGCTGGGTATATAAGTTTACTGGGCTGTCAGCGAAATTGGCAACACACTCAGAACATTGGTGGTTTAGTGAAATACCCAGTAGCGTTAATTTTGCTTTCGCTGGGATTCGAGCCGGGGACCCCTATAAACAAGAGCAAGCACTCAACCAACTACGCCAACGAGTCGTAAAATAGCTTTGTTCGGTAAATCACATATTTCCTTCGTCAAGGACGAGTGTTGTCACCTCTCCTTTTCATGGACTGGATGTTGCAGCCCAGTCTAAGCGCGCAATATTTCACATTGGGAGAGTTTAGGGCAAGTCATATTCTTTTGCAGAGGACTCAGATCTTCTATTCTCTTAGGCGGAACCTAGGAGTGCCCTTGGTGCTGGGATGAATGTTAACGTGGACACATTCACCGTCATGATCGAGATTCCAGAATGCCTCTTGTAATTTATACATAATCCGAGGCTCATTGAAGCAGTCGAAAAAGACGTATCATGAGATCTTTTACACGAGTGGGAGGAGGAGGTAATGCTGAACTTTCCTTTATGATTGACCCACTTGGTTCCCATCTATAGTCAGAAAGACCTAGCTTGTAGGCCAAGAAAATTTGATGATTTTTTACTTAGCACTTGTTCCAAACCTCATCTTTAAGTCCCAACAACACAAGCGCAATCGCAACCAACTAAGATAATATCTCTTCGTGCTTTTGTCGGAGTTACTTGCCGTGTTACGCGAGAAACTCAACGTTGAGCAGCTGAATCTTGGAACAGGGCTATCTTTGGATGTCTTGATCAAGTGGCATTCATATCCCTACCATCAGGACTCCCGGAACATGCTTAAAGCCATTCCAAAATGGTAGGCGACCACTTGACAGATCCAGGACGTTGGCTCGACCAAATACAAACACTCGCCTGGTGGTGAGTTTGATTCAATGGCGGAACAGTAAATTGCCTGGTGATCTCTCGTGCGTTCCAATTTCATTGTCAGTTCGGTTCAAACCGACAAATTGTCTTATTTTAAGTTTGATAAAATGGCTGAAGACAAATTTTATCCTGTGCCACTGTCAAAGGTCTCCATTGGTATTTTCTAGATTTCGTGATGGTCGTGAAGTCATAGACGTAAGCTGACCGAAGCCGATGTTCCAATGGCATTGTCTACAAGGAATTCTTTGCATATGGTCAGACTGCAAGAGAGTTGTCACACAACTCAGAGCAGCTTCAACTTCCTGTTTCGACGAAATGTCCAGACAGCTGAGTGATGGCAAACACAAGGCCCGAAGCAGTCAAGGATGGAGGACAACACTACAATATGCTCAGATTCTGCATGCATATCTGACTTGGAACGTATGCCCATCAAGGATACTGATTGTATGCATTTAAGCTGGCTCGTCCATTGTACTGTGACTTGAATCAATTAGGGTTCATCCATGGACCTAAACCTGATGCTTTGGATGCTGAGGATGAAAGGAAGATCATTTGACATGGGTAGCCCACAGTGGTGATGTTTTCCTGCATCTATTAACCGACTCTGAGACTCTGAGATGGAAAAAGAACGTACAGTAGTCAGTAAGGCAGTTTTGATGGATTCCATAGCTCATCTTCCAACTGCCACAACGGAAGTCTACCTCTGCCCTGTACTCACCACTGGTAATGTTTCCGTGGATTTATTAATCGACTCTGAGGCTGAAGCTTAGAAAGAATGACTGACACAGATGCCAAGGCTGCCAAAATAAAAAATGTTGACTCACAAGACACTTTGTTCTCTGTTAAGAGTAATTTCAGCATGCTTAAGCCATGACAGCCATGGCACCCCCAAGCGACTTGTCAGCATCAAAATGTGAGTCGTCAAAGGTGAAATCCACGCTTGATCTGTTGAGTTTTCCAGGAATGGGGTGTGAAAAATTCACTTCAGCGGAAATTCAGTTCACCTGTTGCCAACTTTTTGTCTTTTTCAAACGTCTGCCACCTTAACGCAAACCATTCAAGAGCACATAGTCATTCCAAACATTTCTGCGAAAAGGCGATACTAAAGTGTAAGCATTGAGGAACCTACGTGCTTAAGAGGGAGTAGTCACTTCTTGGGAAATGAAATGAGAGTAAATGAATTATATATAATATGGGTGGCGCTACAGCCCGGGCCGGGCCTAGCTTCTCAGCAACCACTCTTGTGTTGTGCGTGCTATTGTTCTCTCACGAGTGGAAGGGACCTACAGTTTTATGCCGAATCCGAACGGCCAAGTTTGAGAAGCTTTTTCTAGACAGGAAATACTCTTTGAGCACTGTCAGTGACTCGAAAGAGGTGGGGCCGTGAAAATTATGTCTGTCGCTCAGAGCTGAAATTGAACCTACGACGTCGAGGTTGGGGTCGACGCACGTACCCACAACGCCACGGACCACCAATTAAATGAAATGAAATTTTAACAAGAAGTCAGTTGGGTATCGCTATTTTAACAAACGATGCTTAAGTGAGCGACTGCATTGCTCCTCATATGAATTCACCCGTAATACACGTCTCGGCACGAATGTCCATCAGTTTACCTTAAACCCTCTTTCTGACACACGAATGGATCGATTTTCGATGTTCCACGAAAGGCTTTAGCGAGGTCAGATCGCGCGATCACGGTTTCACGCCACATCGGCTTGAAAAAACTAATCCCATTGCCGTAGCTGAAGAAATTTGTATTCTTAGATCCCATTCAGTGATTTGGTGGTGGCCTCAAACAAGTGGTTTCAAAAGCAAAGAAACTACACAAATAATGGATAGCCACACAAGTAATATGAATGAGTTGATATTTTATAAATTTGCGCAAGTAACAGCAACAAGCAAACACTTACGAGTGATACTAACCTTGAATAAAGAAATAGTTTCCTCTGGCGCCATCTACGAATGAGATTTTTAGAAGCGTCCAGTCAGTGATGACAGTGAAATTTTACTTAGTAGTTTTTACTCAGTAAGTTGTTTTGTTGTTTCTTCCCGTGTAAAATCCTACTAAGCTGAATACTGACCAGTCAAAAAAAAAAAAAAAACACCTCTAATGTCGCGAATAGACATGGCTGTGGTGCCTTATGCCTGAAAGAGATTAGAAGGCTTGCAAATCAATTGTTTTACATGATTCGTCATGGTTAGGAAGCTCGTAAAAAGAATTTAGCTGCCAGAAAGCATAATACGTAAAATTCTTTTAAACGTCTTCGAATCTAAGTTCTTGTGTGTCTTCTATCTCTGTACCTTATCTAGACATTGGTTGGGTAACGGGTGGACTTCAGCTAATGTATAGGTCTTACCCATTAACTTCCTTTCCCGACAGTTTTTACACGTCAATATTTTGTCACAAAGTGTCCACCTATTAAGCGTCTGTAGTTCCACCAGTAAACTAACCTTCATTAACTAATTGACTGTTCACGCTGTCCTATGTGACCTCACCTTGTGGAGTACCACAAGGTTCCACTCTCGGCGTGTTATTAAAAACAATACAAATATAATGTCATATTAAAATTGACGTTCAAATCTGCTGTTTGGTAAATGAAATAGAGATTTGTGATCAATTCAGAAGTGGGCTGAAAGAAATGGCTCGTCTTTAGAATGAGGAAACCCAACGAGGATACCCGCGCCAAAGAGATTCTTGATTTTCTCCAAGCTCCATTCCAAGGTCAGTCCTACGTCACAACAAAATGCATCAAGTGTCACTTTTCAGGAACATATCGTTCAATTGCAAAATAAATTCCATTAAATTTGGTAAAAGCGCAGGCCTACACTCAGCCTCACCGACATCCTTCTGAGGAGAAACAATAAAAACCCATAAGAATTGGAGTCATACTGAAATCAAGAGGCAGCATCAAGCCCTAAGTGCCCACACAATGATGTTTGATCACCAAAATGCCTCCACTCATTTAGAATCCCAACAAACCCTGGCTCATTATCAGCCATTAGGCATACACAGTCCCACCCACATCATCTTCCGTCAGCATTAGAACCCAGCAGAGGCTCTCAATCTCTCAAGAATGCCATTAACTTCAAATTGATAGAAACCACTTGAGTTCTCCTCTCGCAAACCAACCGACGTCCCTGTGCTGGCCCCCGGACCCGAACACACTTAGTTCTCAACTCGACAACAGTGCAGAAACAAAAGAAGAACGAAAATCATCCGCAAACAGCATTCCACTCGCATTCACTTTGTGTACATCCCGCTTGCAGTTCGCAATTATTCCTTCGAACATATCCAATTAGACCAGCTCAACCATAAAAACGAACGCCAAGTAATCCTTTTTCTGCCACGTTCGACCCAGTTCCACGCCTGTTCCTGTCCCTGCCCATTGCCCAGCTGGGTGTTGGTCGCTTAAAAAATTCCAAGCCCTCCATCCGTCCCAGGCGCCACACAGAAACGACGGAAAAAGATGGAAAATGAAAGAAAGAAAAAATTGGAAGGACCCTCTATTCATCCTGCAGGACACACAAAATGCAAAACGCACGTTGTGAAACATTGCATCCGAATCCGGATGGATAGTTTACACCCGGCCAGCCCCTCGCACAGGGCGGACATGTATGCGGCCACTCCGCTCCCCACGGGCCATATGGTTCGTTGGTGCTAACTTTTAATCCACTGAGCTTGCGATCTGAATTGCACAGCATCCCGATGTATGCACTAATTCGATGGCGGATATGCAAATAGAGATGAGTCCACCACTCCACCGACACCCGTTGCCACCACGACCGGGCACCGGCTGCTGGCGGAACGATGGTGTAGTCAGGCACGATAGATCGCCGCTGCAGATACACATCCGTCCCGCGCTGTCAGAGTTATTGTGTGTTGCACAAATTGGTGGCGTGCTTTTTTGCGTGTCCACCCCCGAAATTGCTTCCCGTCGGCCCATCCCCCTGCACTGGAATGGACATCGAGGTTCGTCTGGCATCGCGATGGTGTGGTGGCAGCAATTTCGACGGAAACCGCGGCGAACTCGGAAATTTGTCATAATTATTGCAATTTTGTGAAGCGGATTGCTTTTTACCGAATGACAATATTCAAATTTTTTGAGACAAGGATCAGCAGATACCGAGAGCTTTCAGCTGCAATCAATTAAAATGGAAATTAGGCGACATGCGATTTTATTTTTTTGTTTTTTTGTCAAACATGCGTTGGAGGGGAATTTTTCGGGATGACACCGGGCGGGTGTGTTGTGGATTTTTGTGCATTTATCACTCGTCCAGAGATTTATGCTTTGCCAGCAATGAGACACTCCGTTGTATGGTACAGGCGAATCAATGGCTAGCCCACTGACTTTGCTGAATGAAGTCAGTTTCATGCTAATGTTTTTTCATGTTAGTTAGAAAGGTGTGACTAACATAAGTCCCATGAATATCCATTGTGCAGTCAACGGCCCGCCCTGACTAGTCGTTGACCCTATTGTGCCTTCGATTGTCTGTGCGTCTGGGAAAATGTAGTCCCTTCATAAGAATCTTATTTTCCCTTGAATCCAGGCAGGTGGGCAGGTGACAAGTGTTATGGAAGAAATACAGTGCTTCGATGGTCGCTGTTTATTCGAGCATCACTGCATTGACTGCAATTGACAAAGACGGAGGACTTGTTGCAAAGTGACTTCGAACAATTTCAGTGATTTTGCGACGGCTGAGGTGTGAAACTATCCTTTTGAGGATCCCGCTGTACATGGCATCAAGGGATACGCTCATAAACTGGCGTAAGTTCGGCATTGTTGACTCACAGGGACGCCCTTTAGATGTGAAAAGTGTTGATAGGTATCTTGGCATTTGATTGGATCAAGATCTGTATTTTGACAAGCATCTAGTTATTGCTCTGGTCGAAGCTAAAAGGGCCTTTGCTGTGCCAAGTAGGTTGTTTTACAACATCCAACTTGATTCCGGGGTGAATGTTATAATGGCGCACGGTTGTCCACTTTCGAGGTAATAATGGAGTTTGTATACCTCGGGGCAAACGGAAACTCCACGAATGACATCGTTGTGAAGATCCGACGTAGAATCGCCCTTGGCAACCAATGCTACTTCGGTCTCTCAAAACAACTGGGCTCGAAACACCTGACTCGACGGACCAAAGTCATGCTCTACAAAAGCCTTATTCTGCCAGTCCTGCTTTATGGAGCCGAAAGCGGGACATTAAGTAAGACTGAAGAGCTGATTCTTGGTGCCTTCGAAAGAAAAATTCGACGTCGCGTCTGCGAGGAAGGCGAATGGCGGAGAAGACACAACCACGATCTCTACGCGCTGTAGAAGGTTGTGGATGCAGTTCGAAAGGAAAAAATCCGTCGACTACACTGGCTCGACCACATCGAGCGAATGGATAACAACGCTTCAGCAAACACTGTCTTGAGAAGGCGAGGAAGACCGAACCTCCGGTACAAAGACCAAGTCATCGCGGACGTAAGACAGCCTTGATGACTGAAAGCAGCGTGCAAAGGACCGTCACCGGTGGAAGGGAGCAATTGCTCAGGCTCGGACCCTTCATGGGTTGTCTGCCTGATAATTAAGTAAGTAAGGTTGTCCACTGTGGTTCAACCTGAGTCCTTCCCAGATGGAAAAGGGACAGTGTCTTCGGACTTGTCTCCGGTGTCGAACACCAGAGTCTGAGTACAAGAAGTACTATCCCAAGGATGTCGTGTACAAAGAGGCCAACTTGAACAGGATAGATAATTTTATTATTAAGCTGATCAGAAAGAGAAGGGCAAAGTTGCTGATCGCTCTCAACTTGGATGAATGCCAGCAACGATATTTGTCGATGCATAGATCTAGTTGACACGCAGCCTCCAACCGACGCGCCACAGAACACCCGTTGTGAGATGAACCAATGCATGCAACGTTTCCCCAGCGGTTGTGCGGAGAGCTAACAAGCCACCCAGAGAAAAAATATCTTTTACGGAAGAGCAATCTGCCTCGGATGAACCTAAGGAACCTCAACGACGACACTGCGCGTAAAAGGACTACGATTTGCGAGTGTGCCACTGGAATGTAAGAACACTCTACACTCCAGGCGCAGCTCAAAAACTGGAAAATATCCTCACGCAGTATAAGGCGGATATTACCGCGCTCCAGGAAATACGCTGGATAGGACAAGGGATAATGAAAAAGAAAGAGTGGGACATATATTACAGCTGCCACAAAAGGTAAACAGCTAAGGTCGAAGGTCATTGACTTCAAACCGATAAGCGATCGCCTGACTATGATCCGCATCCAAAGCAGATTCTACAACATCAGCCTCATATGTGCACACGCCCTTACCGACTAGGCTGAAGACTCTGTCAAAGAGGATTTTTACGACCTCTTGGACGGTGCCTACGGAGCCTGTCCGGAGTACGATGTCAAAATCGTACTCGGTGACTTCAATGCTAAAATCAGTAAGGAAAACATCTTTGGCGGAGTGATCGGAAAGCACAGCCTCCATGACACAACAACAGATAACGGCTTCCGACTTACAGACTTTGCGCGAGCACGTAATGTGGTCATAAGCAGCACAAGGTTCCCTCGCAAAAAATCCACACAGCAACCTGGCGATACCCGGATGGTCGAACCGCCAACCAAATCGACCATGTACTTATTGACGGAAGACACGCACATCCTGGATGTGCTAACATTCGGGAGTACAAACATCGTCTCTAACCATTTTCTCGTGGCCGCAAGATTCAGAGCTCGACTGTCCAATGTCAAAAAAAACCGCCGACAAAGACAAATTTTGACATTGCACGTCTAAGCACTCCAGAGATTGACAGAGCCTACGAAGAGCAATTAAGCGAGAGACTCTGCAGTATGACTACGAAAAGGTCTCTTGCAACGCCCAGCTCAAGGACATCGAAGAGTGTAGGGAAAGAAAAAAAATACGGTCCTTCTACAAAAAAGCCAAAAGTCTGGCGTCAGGCTTTAGGAAAGGCACCCATACTCTTCGAAATTGCGACAGTAATATAGTTACGGACCCACAGGGAATGGTGGATGTGTTTAGGCAGCACTTCCAACAGGTGCTTAGCTGACCTGACCAGGAGAGGGTGATAAGGAACCAGGAAATCTCAACCCCAGTCGACGAAGTAGTACTCCCACTTTGCTTTGAAGAAGCCGGTATAGCAATTAAAAGGCCCGCAGATGGCTAACCCACCAGATGGCCACATTGTTCACCACAGATGACTTGGTCAAGCAAAAACCACCATGTGGTGACTAAAGAAGAAATTCTTAACACCCTTTCGCGTATCATCTTCTGTGAAGAAGAAACGAGAGAGCAGTCGTTGTATTAGCTAGGAGCTATTTCACCTACCAACCACGGTAGTGCTAAAGATCACGTGGGCACTCCAAGCGACGCTGCTCAAATCGCTAATGGACCGCTTGACGTGGCAGCCGCGCTGAGGGAGTGATCACAAACGCACCAAAGCGGTTCTGGAGAATTGTACCAGGGCCTGTTCAGTTATTTTCTGATGCGTGTGGTTAACTTCGGCGTATGGCTTGTTGTTGACGAGTTGGTTGGCGCACTCTCGCTCTTCTGACAACCAGTGTGGCGGAAACATTGCGTACAATATTGAAATACAAAAAGACCTTAAAAAAAATACATACGCGACGCGATGAGCCGATCGAAACCTGCACCGGATTTCGGCATGGAGATGGGCTGTCGTTTAATTTCTTCAATTTGGTACTGGAGAAGATACTGCGGCGGGCGGCTGAAAGCACGGAAGGCACTATCTTCTACAATTCAGTCCAGCTGTTGGGATACGCTGATGACATTGACATTATCGCGCGGTCCCAACGCGCCGTAGTGAAAGCTTTCACGGCAATTGACGAACAGGCGGAAGGAGCTGGTCTAAAGGTCAACGAGGACAAAACCAAATATATGCTGTCGAGCAAAAACCGATCCGCCGCACACCACCTAGGCCGAGACGTTACAATCGACAGCTACAATTTCGAGGTAGTAATGAAGTTTGTCTACCTCGGGGCAAACGTAAACTCCACGAATGACATCGTAGTGGAGATCCGGCGGAGAATCGCCCTTGGCAACCGATGCTACTTCGGGTTGTCAAAACAACTGGGCTCGAAACTCATGACTCGGAGGACCAAGCTGATTCTTGGACACTAAGCTGATTTTTGGTGCCTTCGAAACAAAAATTCTACGTCGGATAAATGGTCCCGTCTGCGAGGAAGGCGACTCGAAGGACCAAAGTCATGGTCTACAAAACCCTTATTCTGCGAGTCCTACTTTATGGAGCCGAAAGCTGGACACTCAGCAAGACTGCAGAGTGGTGCCTTCAAAAGGAAAATTCTGCGTCGGATGTAGTGATGGCCCCGTCTGTGAGGAAGGCGAATGGAGGAGAATACACAACTCTACCAGGATGTGGATGTAGTCCGGAAGGCAAATATCCGGCGACTACACTGGCTCGGCCACATCGAACGAATGGACAACAAGGCAGGGTCTTCGAATCTGAGTCACTGGTTCGAGAATTAGGGGAAGACCGAACCACCGGAATAGAGACCAAGTCATCTTGGATGTAAGGCAGCTTGGACTTAATGACTGGAAGCAGCACACCCTTCACTGATGGAAGGCAGCAATTGCTCAGACTCGGACCCTTCATGAGTCGTCGTCCTGAAAAGTAAGTAAGTAAGTAACCATGGAATCCTGTATTTTCTTACGAGTTTTACTGCTACATGTGTCTAGTCAGGCGTCTATTGATGCAACGACTAAGGACCCTGAACGTAGTTGGAGAGGCCGGTTGGATGTGTTCCAGGTCCACTACGCTTTCTAGATCCATACAAGGAAGAATGCGAAAGACCACATCCTTCTACAGAATGTCGTTCACCATATTTGCCGTTGCGTGTTCGCCACTATTCATACCCATCGGTGAAGTGACTTACGGTAGGTAGCTTAGCTGGGCATTAGTATTCCACGGTAACTTCACATTCCATATCACAACCGACTTAAGTCAGCTTAACCAAGCGAAAAAGTATACAGAACTGAAAGCACTGTCATTGTAAGAGAACCAATGATGTTGTAGTGACGAATTTTACATGCCCTCAGTTCCTTGGCTCGCCAATCACTCACTAAGGATATCCGGCCATAGAATATAGGGCCTGTCCAGTTATTTAGTGATGCGTGTGGTTAACTTCGGCGTGGGGCTTGTTGTTCACAAGTTGGTTGGCGCACTCTCGCTCTTCTGACAACCAGTGGGGCGGAAACATCGCGTACTCAATAAAAAGCCTTAAAAAAATAAACCTAACTATTCTCATACCGTGTTTATGAGTTTTATTCAATCAAAAGGAAGTAAGAACAATTAAACATAAATATATGTACTTTCTGAAAAAAATCGAATATCCTGGTCCTAACTGATGAAACTCATTACGACGCCTGTAGAGAAGACGACGGCACTGCAGAGCACATCTTCTGCTAATGTCCCGCCTTTGATCGAATCAGTTGACAGTTCTGGTACTGATGAAGCGAGAGCTGGCTTTCCTTAGTAGGGCCAAGAAATTTCAGCAAATGGAGGTTGATGCCTGGTTCTACAGTTGACCAAATTCTTAGCCTGAATGCAGCACAGTGTAGTCCTATAAGCTCCCCGCCAAGCAAGCAAAGCTGATAATTGTTGCATCTAGTCATTTGCTTGGAATCATGCAAGGCCTTGGTGTGGGAAGGTGGTTGTTTTACAAAAGTCAGCTGGTGGGTGAAAACTTACTACTTGGGATTCCTCCGGGCGGACATGGCGTACAGACGTCAGCTGGGGTACCACAAACGTCCTTCTCAGATAAACGATGTTCTTCGGATGGTAGTGTCATCGAAACTGTCTTTCCGTCTGTCTTCTGTCACTCAATGATGACAACGAACGTTTTTTGGCCAAAATGCACCAGCCTGACTTGGTCGAAATCAATCGTCTAAAAAATGCAATCCAACATCTGGTCAGCCCCCCGAATTTGAGCGGGTTTCAACAGAACCCTGTTTTCCCACACAAAGGCCGACACATAAAATCCATCTCTCACTCACTTTACCTCCGCTCATCGACAAGGCCAGCCCGCATAAGCCCGCACCCAACCCCAACACCATGGCACATCGTGTAAGTTTTCCATCAAACCTAGCTCCATCGAGCAGCCCTGCATGCGGTCATCTCCTACGGCTATTTGCTCCAAATGTGTTCCCACCAATTATCATCCGTTAGCCATTCAACCGAGAGTATCGTGGCCTTTCGTTCCCCCAATTGACCGCTGCCGCCGCCCCCCCTCGACCTTTAACCCACGCACGAACGCATCTGCGGGGTCATTTGCCGGAAAATACCGCGAAACTGTGCACTGTGCGCCAGCATGTGCCATGGCTTCTTCCGCTCGCTGCCGCCTCCACCCGGATGCATGTGTGTTTTGTGGTTTTTAGAGCGACTCGACCCGTTTCCTTGGAGCCGCACAGAACCGCATTAAACCGTGGTGACACTGCAGACCGCCGGTTATGCATTTGATTGCATTCGCGGACGCTCGCTGGAAGGAATTAATTTCGTCATCGCTGTCGTCGCAGCCATTGCCACCGCGCCGCGCCGCTGCTGTCACTGAGGTGAACTGCAGCGCGATGGCCGTGGTGTTGATTTCATTGTAGCCGCTGGAGCTCAGGGTGCTGGTCCTCCCATGCCAGCAATAACTCGGTTATGAGGGCCAAAATGCCCGCAACATGTCTGAGAGCCGCCACCCACTCGCATGTGGAGTCTCGTATTTCCGGTGCACCAGCAGGAGACGCCCGCCGCTCGCCCGGCTAACTTAAATTAAACTCTTTGGCAGAACTTCTAAGCAAGTTTCGAGTAATTAAATGTTCTTTGAATGTTCGCCGTACGTTCGGGGTACGTTCGCTCCGCATGCTGTTCATTTCGGGGGTCGGTCGGTTTAACATGGAACGGCTGCCTGGTTGGATGGGTGTCTCGGGCTGGTGTCGGGTTCGTGCGGGCCTCGGGCGCAATGTATTAAGCAACAATCTCCGAACGGGAGAACTTTCGCCCAGGAACTGAAGATTGTTTAGCCAGAAGAAGAGATACCTGAAATCATGCAACAGAAGTCTGTTGCTGGCGCAGCCATAAATTATTCCATGTATGCTCGGTGTCGAACATTTTGAAAGTTCTCCCGCTCCCCAATTGGGGGGCTGTGGACGGCGGTAAGCTGAGACTGGGTGTACGCTGCATGACGCAGCAGAATCAGAGTCGTTTAGGGAGGCATTTAAAATGTTTCTGCAATAAATCTAGGGGCTGTGCTGTGCTGTGCTGCTGTGGAATAGTGAGTAAGTGCCGTCGAGGTCTATGAATCTTCAAAAATGACATGGACATCGGAATCCAATCAGTTGCCTTTCTGGCTGTGAAGAGATCGAACTCAGAAGAGTAATGTAATTCGTTTGTGAAGTTGAGTGCTTTTCAGGCGACTTTGACAGCGAGTCTGTACTTGTAGGAAGAGTG
Organism: Eristalis arbustorum; assembly: GCA_916610145.1. Taxonomy (NCBI): domain Eukaryota; kingdom Metazoa; phylum Arthropoda; class Insecta; order Diptera; family Syrphidae; genus Eristalis; species Eristalis arbustorum. The sequence continues at coordinate 8,007,040 of OU744317.1, forward strand.
GGTTGGTGAGTAGTGTGCTGTTGGAAGGGAAGACGCCTCTAATTCTCGAGTCGCTCTTGAAGTGGCACTGCTGTTGTGCGTCGTATTGTACTCACACGAGTGGAAATCGTCGCTTCTTAAAGGCAGACGTTGAAACAGTGAATATTAAGTTTTGGAAAAAGAGAAGAAAAACAGAATTCCAGCCTTGTGTGGCGTCCCTATAACAAGACACCGATGTCCACACTTCAAAAAGCGTTCAACCTGGCAGATGTTCAAGGCCAAGTTGGCTGGCGTCTGTGATTACAATTATCGGGTCTTCGGTCACTTTCGTCTTCTCAAAGCAGGACATTCAGATTTGGTAGTCCTCTCAGTACGAACAGATACATATGCAGTCGACGTGGTAAAGCCATCGTATTCAAAGAAAATGCATCTTTCGGACCACATTCTTGTTTTGCGTTTTGCATAATGAGAATGGAGAAGTCTTCGTTAGGTTATTGGGCTGCCAGCTCACCCAGACCTTTATTGGTCCATTGTAATACCCAGTGCCTGTAGAGACAGTCCTCCACTCTCTGATAGGCACCATCGAGAAATCTCTCGAGTTTAGAGAACTTGTGACACTTGTGACATATCTCGTTCAACAATATCAAACCAGAAGCAGTTTCACTTGCGCTTAACAACCTCGGGATCGGGAAGTCCTTAGTGGCTTCCATTCATCTGCTACTCACCAGCAGGCTAATACACTCTCCGATGGGAGACGCTAAGATCCAGAGAGGAGTCAATAGGGGCAACAGGAGGTGGATGGTAGTGAGGCGGCTCATTTAGCAGCTACGGTGACTGCTATTACTGCTATAGAAGTGACACAGTCCGTTGCTTGATGTCTGCTCAATTAGCTTGACGAACTGTTGTCCGAGGTCGAACTTCTCAGGTCCCTGATAGCCACGCTCGGGTAGTTGCGGATGTTTGAAACTTCTTCTTTGTATGGCGCTACAGTCCGGGGTGGACCTGGGCCTCAACCATCCCTGGCTAGCTGTCTCCAGTTTCGCACACCAAGTTGGTTGAGGTCCTTCTCCACCTCTTGAGCCCGAAGAAACAGCGGTTGGCAAGAGTTATCCTACGCTTGATCTCGGTACTGATGTTATTTGTACAGCTTACTCCGGAGCCGGAGGTGGCCGGGTCTATACTCACAGGGCAATGTTGTTGATCGCTCTCAACTTGGCGGGATGCCAGCAACGATCCTTGTCGATGCATAGATCAAGTTGACATGCAGCCTCCAAGCCGCGCCCTCTGGATAGCTTTCACAACACCCGTTGTGAGGTGAACCAATGCATGCAGCGTCTCCCAGCGGTTGTGCGGAGGGCTAACAACCCACCCACAAAAAAAAAAAATTTTACGGAAGAGCAAGCAGCCTCGGAAGAACGGACGGAACCCCAACGACGACACGGTGCGAAAAGGACTACGATTTGCGAGTGTGCTCCTGGAATGTAAGAACACTCTACACTCCGGGGGCCGCACAAAAACTAGAAAATATCCTCACGCAGTATAAAGCGGATACAACTGCGCTCCAGGAAATACGCTGGATAGGACACGGGATTATGAAAAAGAAAGAGTGCGACATATATTACAGCTGTCATAAAAGGTTGCACATATTTGGATGCGGATTCGTCGTGGGAAAGCGGCTAAGGTCGAAGGTCATCGACTTCAAACCGATAAGCGATCGCCTGGCTGTGATCCGCATCCAAGGCAGATTCTACAACATCAGCCTCATATGTGCACACGCCCTCTTGGACGGTGCCAATGGAGCCTGTCCGGAGTACGATGTCAAAATCGTACAGGGAATAGTGGATGTGTTTTAGCAGCACTTCCAACAGTTGCTTAGCGGGCCTGACCAGAAGAGAGTGATAGGGAACCAGGAAATCCCAACTCCAGTCGACGAAGAAGTCCTCCCACCTAGCTTTGAAGAAGTCGGTACAGCCATTAAAAGGCTGAAGAACAACAAAGCCGCAGGCTCAGATGGCTTACCATCGGAGCTTTTCAAAGCTGGGGGCAATGTAATGGTAGGGAGCATGCACCAAATCATTTGCCGAATTTGGGAAAACGAAAGCATGCCCGGCGACTGGCATATCAGCTACATATGCCCCATCCACAAAAAAGGCGATCCTACCTCCTGCAAGAACTACAGAGGTATATCCCTGCTCAATGTCGCCTACAAGATCCTATCCAGCGTACTGTGTGAACGTCTAAGGCCGTTTTGCACCGCACTAATCGGCACGTACCGCGGCTTCCGGCCCGGCAAATCGACTACAGATCAAATCTTCACACTAAGGCAGATCCTGGAGAAGACCAGCGAGTTTCAAATCGATACTCACCATCTTTTCATCGATTTTAAAGCCGCATACGACAGCATTCATCGCAAGCAGCTATTCGAAGCGATGGCCGAATTCGGGATCCCGGGAAAAACTGATCCGGTTGTGTCGCACTACGCTAACACATACCATACACAATGCCCCGTGCAGTTCGGTTCAAAAACCTGTGAACCGTTCGAAACCTGCACCGGATTTCGGCAAGGAGATGCGCTGTCGTGTGATTTCTTCAATCTGGTACTGGAGAAGATAGTGCGGCGGGCAAAAGTCAACACGGAAGGCACTATCTTCTACAAGTCAGTCCAGCTGTTGGGATACGCGGATGACATCGACATTGTCGCGCGGTCCCAACGTGCCATCGTGGAAGCTTTCACGGCAATTGAGGAACAGGCGAAACGAGCTGGTCTTAAGGTCAACGAGGACAAAACAAAATATATAATGTCGAGCAAACAACGATCCGCCGCACACCACCTAGGCCGAGACGTTACAATCGACAGCTACAATTTCGAGGTAGTAAAGGAGTTTGTCTACTTCGGGGCAAATGTAAACTCCACGAATGACATCGTAGTGGAGATCCGGCGGAGAATCGCCCTTGGCAACCAATGCTACTTCGGTCTCTCAAAACAACTGGGCTCGAAACACCTGACTCGACGGACCAAAGTCATGCTCTTCAAAACCTTTATCCTGCCAGTCCTACTTTATGGAGCCGAAAGCTGGACATTAAGTAAGGCTGCAGAGCTGATTCTTGGTGCCTTCGAAAGAAAAATTCGACGTCGCGTCTGCGAGGAAGGCGAATGGAGGAGAAGACACAACCACGATCTCTACGCGCTGTACAAGGATTGCGATGTAGTCCGGAAGGCAAAAATCCGTCGACTACACTGGCTCGGCCACATCGAGCAAATGGACAACAACGCTCCAGCAAAGAGGGTCTTCGAATCCGAGCCTCCTGGTTCGAGAAGGAGAGGAAGACCGAACCTCCGGTATAAAGACCAAGTCATCGCGGATGCAAGACAGCTTGGCCTTGATGACTGGAAGCAGCGTGCCCAGGACCGTCACCGATGGAAGGCAGCAATTGCTCAGGCTCAGACCCTTCATGGTTCGTCTGCCTGATAAGTAAGTAAGTACTCCGGAGCCGAGGTAAGTGAAGTCCTTGACTACCTCGAGGTTATAGCCCATTGTGACGCTCTGTCCAAGACGTCGATGTTGTATGTCCTGTTCTGAGGACAGCATATACTTCGTCTTGCCCTCATTTACCGCCAAACCCATTTTAGCCGCTTCCGTCTCAATGTTAGCAAAAGGCTCACTGACGGCTCGCTGAGTTCTGCCAATCACGTCAATGTCATCGGCGTATGCTAACAATTGCACGGACTTCTGGAAGATCGTGCCTCTAGTGTTGGCGTGTGAGTTTCGCACGATCTTCTCCAGGACGATGTTAAAGAAGTCACATGACAGCGTGTCGCCTTGTCTACAACCTTTTTTGACATTGAAGGTCTCGGTGAGTTCGTTACCGACCTTGATGAAGCAGCGAGAGTTCTCCATCGTCATCCTGCACAGCCTGACGAGTTTGGCAGGAATGTCAAAACTAGACATGGCGTTGTGTACCTCGTCTCTATGCACGCTGTCATATGCGGCCTTGAAATCGACGAACAGATGGTGAGTGTCGGAAAATTCTTTTCAGTTTTTTAAAATCAATTTAGAAATATAGAATGCTGTTAATGAATGAATATTTTTGAGTTGTAACTTGAGTTTGCACGTAAAGATTTAAAATACAAATTTAAAACTCTGCTAACCAGGCTGACGGCGTTGCCATAGCTCTTAAATTCATATTACACAAAACATAATCTTTTTGTTCTGAATTATTAAAAAACGAATTACTTACTTACTTACCTAAGAACTTAAAACGAGTGACTATGTGGAGTAGCGCATGATTTAAATGGCATATGATATTGTCACGTTTTGCTCAATTAATCTGTCCAATAAAAGGGTTCGATCACACTACACTTTAACACCACAATTTGTTTATTACACTTTTGATTCAGGCAACACTTAATTATACAAATTCCCAAACTAAAACTAAACTACTTCGGCGGCCGTGCCGATATTTATAGCAGCCAGCATTTTTTTGGCTGGGTGCTGTGGGAATCGGGTAGGCACTGAATGGCGTCAACTTGGCGATGCCCAGTGTTGCAACTTTTCCTACACACCAATTGTGCTTATTTTACCTCCAAGTGGTAGCCATCGGGTACTGGTTGTAGTTCACCCGAGCTCAACCTGCCAAACTTATAAGTGCGACCTCTTGTCCTAGGGGTTACAAAAAAGGAACTGGCCCTCCAGGTTGGGGCTTGTGCCGTCGGGGTAACTGCTCGGCCACACAAAAAACAACAGTTACGAAGCAAGAACAAGCCTCGGAAACGGATGATTTTACTGATGACGAACCCTGCAAACGATATACGGACAACGACTTTCGGATCTGTACGTGGAATGTAAGGTCCCTTTATAGACCACGTGCAGCCGAACAATTAGCGGAAGCCCTAGACTGCTGCAAAGCAGACATAACCGCCATCCAAGAAGTGCGATGGGATGGACCGGGCAAAAGAAGGATGAAAAACTGTGATATATATTACGGTGACAACAAAAACAGCGCCTATTTGGATGTGGATTTGTCGTTAGAGGCAGACTTAGACAAGAATTCTTATTGTTCAGGTCGGTGAACGAGCGCCTCACGACAATTCGCATCCAGGCTAAATTTGCCAACATAACCCTTATATGCGCACATGCCCCCACAGCGGAGAAAGATGACGACTCCAAAGACAGGTTCTATGAGCTCCTGGACAAAACGTATGAGCAATGCCCCAGCTACGACATTAAAATTGTTCTTGGCGATTTTAACGCAAAGCTAGGAAGAGAGAAAATCTTTGGTAGTACGGTCGGGAAGCACAGCCTACACGACACCACATCCGATAACGGATTTAGGCTGATCGACCTTGCTGCGGGGCGAAATGTTGTAGTAGCCAGTACAAAATTCCCACATCTCGACATTCACAAAGGGACATGGCGATCTCCTGATCAATCAACCATCAATCAGATTGATCACATTGCGATCGACGCAAGGCACTCCTCCAGTATTATAGATGTCCGAACGTTCCGAGGTGCCAACATTGACTCGGACCACCACCTTGTAGTAGCCAAGGTAAGGTTGCGGATATCCCGAACACCGCCAAGACAAAGAAATACTGTGAGGAAGTTCAACGTCGGCCGGCTACAATCGCAAGAGATTGCAAAATTCTTTTCCGATCGTGTCTCCCTCAACTTCTCAAGAAATCCTACGCCGCCAACATCAAGTATTGAAGACCAGTGGCAGCATTGCCAAAAAGCCATCAGAGATGCCGCCTCCGATGTGCTGGGTCTCAATCCGCCACCACAACGAAACCCCTGGTTTGACAATGAGTGTCGGCAGGCGAATGCAGCCAAGCAAGAAGCATACAAAGCGGCACTGCAAAGAAGGACAAAAGGTGCTCGGTTCGCCGAGATAATGAACGAGTTGGGTCAAGTCGCATGATCGCCGTCAGATTGCGCAGTCGTCAGAATTCAATTTTAACTTTGAGCACTGTGACGCTGGTCAGAGCGACCACAGTTCGTATATGTGGATGTTGTCAAGCTCTGGCTATAGCAAATCGGTTAATATGGCTTTGCAAGGAACACCATTAACGTTCCGTCCTCACTTCGCAGCCATTGGTACGATTGTGCCGCCATGCAATAAATTGCTGTTAATGCTTGCAATGGCTGTGAGAATTGGTCGAACAATTATGAATTGGCTCCGCTGTGGAAACAATGACCCTCGACCGAGATATCCAAAATCCATGGCGTTGTCTATAGTCGCTCAGCTTCAAGTCAGTCATAAGCACAATCCTAGACGAATGTGAGAAAAATAAGTCGGGTTGACCAGCTGGTGATGACCAATTCAGCTGACCGAAGCCTCACCGTCATGTCTGAGTCATTTTCGATACTGGCGGCTACAGGAGTAGTGTTTTCTTCGCACTTAGGTGGCGGGCCAATGTGACATTCCAGAGAATTTGTGAAGCGGACGAACTTTCTATGAACGGCAAGTGTTCCGTGGTCTGTCTGGATGGAGATCCCTCGCATAGCACCCCCCAAATCGTGCATCAAGCAATTATGGCCTTATCTCGTTCGAACCTCACATCCGAAGGATTAGGCCGAAGCTCGAAGAACTCGCATCGTCGAAATCAGCGGGTACGGTGCCATTGCAAGTGGTGGCTCCTGCTTTTTCCTTCCCTACAATGAACTCTCCAGAAGCGCGACGATGAGGAGGAGAAAGCAACTATTGTGTATCTTGTTTGCTACTGCATCCTCCTATCCTCCCGAAGAAGAAATAACCTACAAGCCCAGTTTTAAACAGCCAGGCGAGGTAGTAATCCTGCATCTGTCCTGCCACTCAATCCTCTGCCCATAGTGTTGCCGGAATTGACCAAATTAGACACCACCCTCCGAGCTTCACAACAACTCCCTCCCTTAAATTTCCACCCCAAAAAACCAGCCGCCTCCATGATTTAAGTCGAAATTCCTCGTCAAAAATGCGCCCAACAACCACTAAGCTGTTCATTTAAGGCCCATCCGGCGTCCATGTCATACCACCCTCGCAACCTGCGGATAAAGTGTTCGACCATCAACTTGATGGACACTTGGTGCAGGGCTTCCCCACAAGAGCGACGCTTTTATGTCCTCCCTAAAAAGTCTAGATGATATAATGAATGTCATCACAGCGAAATGAATAATTCCAACGACGATCAGTGTCCTTCAGCAATGCCGTCCCCTGCACGCACACCCGGCCAAGCACCCACACCCGGGCCCTGGAAAGAATGTCGTTTTTTTCTTTTGCATTTTTTGTGTCGCGGCGAGTAAGAACAGCATCTTGAATCCCATAAACATTTACTTTATTAAAACCATTTGGCTAATCCGGGAGAGGACCCTCCGCCGACGCGCCGCCACCCCTAAACAAGATAAATGATCAATTCTGGCACCGACACACAACAAAGCCGGCGCGAGTGAGTCAGACTATTTACGAACTTCCGAGGAGCTGCCCACACAGGGCACGTCCGCACGGCGCTGGCCAGTGCCAACGACAAAAGAAGTTACAAAGTAGGAAAATAGGGAATTTGTAGGGCACAGCAGACACACACACACACACACACACACACGGCGATGGCGGACACAACAAATCCACTTCCTTCCACTGGCCGTTCTCATATTAATATCCGTGATGTCCCTTTTTATGCGAGCTCTTCTTGTGGTGCTCGCCGCCGCCCTTCTTGCCGTGCTCCTCCTCGTGGCCCCAGTGCTTCTTCTCCTCGTGCTCGCCCTTGTGGCCCTTGTGGCCGTGGTGGTGGTGACCCTTCTTGCCGTGTCCCTTCTTGTCGTGCTCGTCTTCGTGATGCGATTTCTTGTGATGACCCTTTTTGTGGCTGCCGCCCTTTTTGTGTTTCTTCTCCTCCTTGAAGCCGCCGTGCTTCTCCGCCTCGCCCTCGTCGTGGCCCTCGTCGTAGAACTTCTTCTCCTTCTTGTCCTCGTTCAGCTTGTGGATGTGATGTTTGCCCTTAATGGAGTGACCCTTTTTGAAGGAACCATGCTCTTCGAATTCGTGTCCTTTTTCCGCCTTATCGCCTTTTTTGTGCTTCTTGTGGTGGCCACCTTTCTTCTCGTGTTTCTTCTCGTACTCGTCCTCCTCCTCGTGTTCGCCCTTTTTGCCCTCCTTATCGTGGTGGCCCTTCTCACCCTTGGCATAGTGTTCGGACTTCTTTTCGCCCTTCTTCCCCTTCTCGCCCTTGTCCGAGTGATGCTCCTCGTGGGACTCTTCGCCGTCGCCCTCCTCCCAGTCCTCGTCCTCGTGCTCGTGCTCGTGATGGTGCTCAGAGGCAGCCGCCTCTAAATCATGCTCCCCCGAACCCCGGACTGGGTCACATGCCAGTGCGAACATGTACAAGACACAACACGATATGCAGATCCATGTTAATCGATTCTGTGGCAGCCGCAGCGTTAGCATGTTCGTTGTGCTAATTCCGTTCGAGTACAGACGACGAGGTGCGTGTCGGCGAGGGCTTTTAAAGTGAAAACTCCGACTTGCGACTCGCGAGACGGAAGTCGGGCGGGGTGGTCGCCGCTGGTGTTAAGGTGTCGAGAAAATTGCCTCGACCGCAAAGGTGTCATAATTTCCTTTTTTTTTCTCTCTCTCTTGGGGGAGACCAGCACAAACGAGCGATTGTTGCAGTTCACGCCAATGAGGCGGAGAAGAATGCCATGCTTGAGGTGGACAATGGATGAAATTGTCTGCGGGGGCATTGCACAATGTGCAAGTGTGGGCGCTCGTTCGGAAAGGGGAAGTGGACGGAGAGCGCCAGTTCGGTGGCAGGTGGCGCTTGGGGCCAGTGAATGTCTGCGGTTCGTTGCAGAATGAAGAAATGTTGTCTATGATCGGTCTTGGTCTCGGAATATAGGCCTAAGGCATGGCACGGAACAGCAGGCGGAGTGAACTTCTATTGGAAGCCATAGTTTGGGAGACAAGCTAATGTTTTAAGCGACTTTTAATGTTACTCAATGCTACGAAGTGTGTCTTCACTGGGAAATGCCGGCTAATGTACAAGGACATAAGAGTCGTTGGATAGTAAGCCAAAAGAGGCAGACTTATTCTCAGTTCCTGCACTCGCGCATTGACTGATAGAACCCGACTGCTTGACTGTGTCTTTTTAAGACATGTCTACTTTTTACATGTCTGCCAAATTCGTCAGGTGCCACAGGATGAAGATGGAGAACTCTCGCTGTTCCATCAAGGTCGGTAATGAACTCACCGAGACCTTCAATGTCAATAGAATGTTTAGACAGGACGGCGCTCTGTCATGTGATTTTTTCAACATCGTACTTGAGATGTGGTGGCCCGTGGCGTTGTGGGTATGTGCGTCGACCCCAACCTCGGCATCGTAGGTTCGATTCCAGCTCTGAGCGACGAAAACAATTTTCACGACCCCACCTCTTTCGAGTCACTGACAATGCTCAAAGAGTATTTCCTGTCTAGAGAAAGCTTCTCAAAACAAAAGCCGTTCGGATTCGGCATTAAACTGTAGGTCCCTTCCACTCGTGAGAGAACAATAGCACGCACAACTCGAGTGGTTGCTGAGAAGCTAGGCCCTGGCCCTCTATGGGCCGTTGCGCCACCCATATATACTTGAGATGATCGTTCAAAGCTCACACGACAACACTAGAGGCGCGATCTTCCAGAAGTTCATAAAATTGTTATCATACGCCGATGACATTGACGTGATGGCCTGAGTTCAGCCCATTACCGCTTGCATGGACGATATGGACTTGAACGACATGTGGTTTCAACATGATCGTACTACAAGCCACACAGCACACGTTACCACCGATTTATTGAAGAGTAAGTAAGTAAGATTAGCCACCTCGTTCGTGCGATTTAACGCCGCTTGACTACTTTCTGTGCAGCCACGTTAAGCCACTGGTTCATGCCAACAAGACGACGACGATGGAAGAGCTCAGAGCCAACATTTAAGTCGAAATAGCAACCGTTTCGCCCGAAATGTGTGGCTAAGTCGTTGAAAATTGGGTCCGCTGCAAACGTGCCCGCTGTAACTACATGAACGAAGTCGAGATAAATTCATAAATGTTTCATTGTATTTTAAGCCGATAGTAAAGTTTTTGAAATATCTCAAATGGTTTGCGTTTTATTTAAAAATAAAGTTGTCAAGGAAAACACTTTAGTGCTAAAGATCTACTGCTCATATTTGGATGGTCTCACCTGGGCAGTTGCTTGAATTCTTTTCTAATGAGCGTACTAATGGAAGATGGCCATGTTGGTAAGTCTGCTGAAAAGTGCCTCCGAAAATTCTGGCGATTAACATTTCATAATTAATGGAACACAAGTGCACCACAATTGAACATAAGTGATGCACTTAAGAAAACCTATTTATCACCGATCCAGTGATGTTCTAAATCAAACCCCATTCAAGTCTCATAGAACATGCACAAAGTGAGGAGGTTGAGGTACTTCAACATAAACTTTGAGTCATGTTACCTTGATTTTAATTGCTTCATAAGGTCATAACCAAACCCCTGACTTTGAATTGATTATGACGCTAAAAAACTCATCTGCGTCCATCGAGTCTAGTGTGCAAGCCTGTGTCAATTATAATTCTACGCTCACTCGGAGTCTACCACCCTAAACCGTACAAAGCGTGGTCTACTCTTCTTCAGCTGTATAGGGCAGCTCGCTGAAACCTTGGCAAATCACTGCCGCTACAGTTCGAGTTAAGATTCGTTGCAAGACTGATCTTATTTCCAAAACTCGTTCTGTTTATACAGAAATTCTTACCACTAAACTATTTCAATTCGCGAACGTTTTAGCATCAGAAGTACGAACAATTATTCATGAATGTAGCAACCAAACCTGACCCAGGAGTTTCAAGTTGATACCCACCATTAATCGACCGCTAGAATTTATACAGGCGAGTTATACAGCACCTTGTATGGTTTTGGCATCCCTGCAAAAGTCGTCCGTCTTTGCAGAATGACGATGGAGATGCTCCGATGCTCTGTCAAGGTCGGTAAAGATTGTAACGAGACCTTCGATGTCAGAAAAGGATTTAGACAAGGCGACGCACTGTCATGCGACTTTTTTAATATCATTCTCGAGAAGATCGCGCGGAACTCATACACCATAGGCACGATTTACCACAAAGCTGTGCAACTGCTCACATATGCCGATGACATTGACATGATCGGAAGAACACAACGGACTGTCAGTGAGGCGTTTGTTAGCATCTAGAAGGAAGCGACCAAGATGGGGCTTGCGTTAAATGAGGGTAAGACGAAGCACATGCTGTCTTCAAGAAACGCCCACCAACACCGACGTCTTAGACAAAACGTCACTATAGACAGATATAACTTTGAATTAGTGAAAGACTTTGTCTACCTAGGCTCTGAAGTACATACAAACAATGACATCGTCGCGGTGATAAAACGGAGGATCATGCTGGCCAACCGCTGCATTTTCGCACTCGGAAGGCCACAGATGGATAAGATATCCTATACAAGACCTTGATAGTCCCAGTCCTGCTGTATGGCGCAGAGGCATGGACACTAACTAAAGCGGACGAGGAAATTCTTGGTCGCTTTCGCCGATTCTTGCAATTGCAAAAAAAAAGCCACGGGAACCAATATTATCAGAAATTGGGTTTGACTTATAGAAAATTCTATTTAAGGATGTTCCCATTACAGAGGCTTGGCTGTATTCCCATTCCCATTGTTCCTATTTTGGAAGATATAGTTTCTTATTGGAGCAACAGCTTTAATCGGATTTTTTACACTGACGCCAACATATGAATAAACCGAGGAATAGATACATTTCTACAAGGGGATATTAGTACCCGGCATTCTCTTGGTTGTAGTAGGTGCTGGGAATAAATTGTGGAATTCGATTCGATTCGATTATTATTCGATAATTTTCTGATGAGATCGAATAAATCGATAATCGAATAAATTTTTTAACAATTGCCGATTTATTCGATTGTGAAATTTATTCGCAATCGCCCATCGCTAAAATAGACTATACCCAATTCTGTTTTTACACGGTAGATTGGTTCGAGTAAAAAAACCGTGTAAAAAATATGGTGTAAAAAAAGACATTAGAAATACCCCTAAATTTGTGATATACTTCGCAAAAATTAAATTTGACAAAAAATATTAGATCGTGTTAAATGGAATAAAATCGTGTAGAAAAATTAAAAATATTTTATTTTCAAACCGTGTTATATCAAAATCATGTAAAAAAGACCGTGTAAAAACAGAATTAGGTGTACTTGCAGTTTTTGAAAACAAAATATACCTAAGTTTGGACAAAAACCATAGTTCAGCAGTTCAGTTTGTTGACTTTAAGGAAACCTTCAACACCTTGAGCCACAGACAAATCTTGAGGCAGCTGGAAAAAACTGATGTACGTGGTCACATCTTGGCATGGTTTGCAAGCTACCCAAGTAACAGATCTTTCCAGGTTGAAACTGGTGACTACATAAGCAATGAAGATAATATCGATTATGGTGTTCCACAAGGCTCGAAACTAGGTTCACTTTTATTTATTATATAAAGGGTGATTTTTAGCTTAAGCAGCTGACTCCCGTTTCGTGTTTTGTTTCATTGTCAAACATCTTCAGTGTGGTCTTAACTTTAACCATGAATCGTCTTACAAACGAACAACGCTTGCAAATTATTGAATTTTATTATCAAGCATTGCAAGAGCTACCAATGTATCCAGAAAAAGTCACAGTTTGGTGCGGTTTATGGGCTGGTGGCATCATTGGACCGTACTTCTTCAAAGATGATGCGAATCGTAACGTAACTGTGAATGGTGAGCGCTACAGAACAGAACAGAAATAAGTGTTTTACGTGATCACCTGCCGTTAGGCTTATATCACGAAGACATTTAAATCTTTTAGTCCATTTTACGACGCTGGACCAGACGCCTTCAGTAGGAATCTCAAGTTCCAAGTTTAGAAATAAGCTTATGGACTTATTTCTCCACCTTGGTAGGGTGGCGAGGCCCATCTAAATCCTCTGCTACTCTTTGGGTCGTAGCACCCGGTTGTTATCTGCAACTCCACATAGACTTGAATCAATACCTTATCACGTCCGAGAGTCGCAAATGCCCAACGCCGCAAGATTAACTCCCAGACATGCAGGTATATCTCCACTTCTCCCCGCGGTTTTGGGTTTTAAACCACAGCCACCACGATGCTCCCACTTGGGGGCCAACCTCAAGTGATCAGGATGAAACCTATGCGGGTCGCACGGGCGGAAGCCTGATATCCTGTGGCACCAGACCATAGCCTCTGGTCAGGCTACCAGTAGGATGCGATAACATCCCGGGACTGCCCGCCATTGTTATAAACCAAGACTTTTATTTTGTGCAGTATCTATAATAAGATAATGCACTTATCGTTCATTCCTTTGTTTGCGAGCTTGAAACCATCATTTTGACAAGCAACGGAGTAGGTTATTTCCTAAACCATTAGCTTTTAGCTCAGGATTTTAGTCGCCTTTTACGACAGGCATCCCTTACTTCGGGTATATTCTACGACCCCTACCCGAAGGGGGAGGTGAGCGCTACAGTGAGATGATATCCAACTTTTTTTTGCCCAAAATGCAAGAGCTTGACTTGCATGACATGTGGTTTAAGAAAGACAGTGCCACATGCTACACAGCACGCGCAACAATGAACTTATTGAGAGGCGAGTTCAGTGAACATTTTATTTTACGTTCGGGACCGATCAATTGGCCGCCTAGATCGTGTGATTTAACGCCTTTAGACTAGACTTTTGTGAGGCTATGTTAAAGCTCATGTCTATACAGACAAGCCCGCTTCAATTGACGCATTGGAAGACAACATTGAAGCAATTATTCGTGAGATACCCGCCGAAATGTTGGAAAGAGTATGCCAAAATTGGACTAAGCGGATGGACCATTTGAGGCGCAGTCAAGGTCAACATTTGCATGAAATAATCTTCAAACATTACATTATATGGACCGTACTATCGATTCAAATAAAGATTTCATGCATTTCTCTGAATTTTATATATTTCAAGTGGCACAGAAGGCAATTTAGAAATCTTGGCCAACATCGCAGACAAAGCAGACGGTGAGCACTAGAAGGCAACAACAGCAGCTATCGCTCAGAGCAGGAGTCGAACCTACGACACACATACCCACAACGGCCCTCTACGTTGCATAAATCTGAGTCCATAATCCGATCGACTGTCACTTGACACATTTGGATTACACAACACCCCACAACTTCTTAGATGCGTAACAACATCTTCTTGGGACCATGGAAATGCTTTCACTACAATTATTGCACCAACAACCCCTTCTCCAGCATCTCCACCTCCAGCCTTCCACACTAAGTCAATTAAAATGCACGCCATTCCAAACTCCACCCTCGAATTATCTCGCATTTCACATCAAGATTTTCCTTTCAACACAATCCTTAATTCCCCGTCTCCGAATTGATTTACTGCTCCTCTCACAGGAGCGACAAAATGTACAATTCCATTGATTGAGAAAAAAACAACAACCCCTGCCCACGAACCGCCACAAATCTCGGCGGGGATTTAATCCCTCAATTCAAACCACTTTCGAACTCCTATCACAGAAGTCAAGTTGATCTTCAACTCCGTCGTCGTTGTCGTCGTGGTCCTCGTGAAACCCTTGATTAGGGAACAAATCCTTCGCCGTCCGCCTCCCCCACACACACTCAGCGCACCCCATCCGAATCAAGGACCGCAAAAAAGTCAATTAAAATGCATCCGAAAAGTTTCTCCATTCCCCGCCGAGCCGCCCCCAATGGCACTCCACGCCGTGAATGGCATTTCCGAGTTAAGCTGTATTTCACTTTTTATGCGCCCTCCCCGCAGCGGTGAAGCAGCAGACCTCCTCCCCCAAGGAGCAATTGTTACAGATTAATGGTTCCCATCCCGACCCCGACAGGCGGGGAGGCCGCCCTCCCCCGCTCAACGCTCCACCCCTTCCGCCAGATAACAGTGTATGCATGTTAAATCATTACCACAAAACCGAATTCATCAGCAAAATCCAATACCCTCGAGGGGGAGCACTGCAGCGGCGTCCACACCTCCGCACCGTAGGTTGGTGCACATCCGATGAGAGCCTCGCGCATATACAATTACCATCACCATCAGCAAGTAACTTCGTGGTGGTGGTGGAAAAGTTTTGTGCAGAACTCTGGCGCGCCGATGGAGCTGCACAGCCTTGGCGTATCAACAGAACCATCCACCCACCTTCCGGCCCACCGCCCATCAGGACCTTATCGGCATCGTGTGGAAATCGGTCCCCCATGAGCTGTGCTCGAGGACGTCTTGAGTGCTTGGCAAATAAATTTCATTCGGTGAAAAGTTGCTCCTTCGGAAATCACAAGTGCATCCTGGTTTTCTGCAGCGACTGCAGCCAGGCGCAAAAGGCGCCAGGACTCAGGGTTAAGACGACTCCGTTCGTTCGGCATCCTTGCGCCGCGCCGCCGACGAGCAGGAGCTGAAGAGTGTGTATAAATTCTCATTAATTCAATTAACGCCCGGCTCCCTGTTCCGCTGCTGCTGGCTCGTTGGTTGGTTCATTATGGTTCTGCTCCTCCTGCGTCGCTGTTCGAATTGAACTTTTGGGATTTCCATTGATTGCCCGAGCGCAGGGGGTGCCGCTTGATGCATCTGGCCGTGCCCCTCGCCGGCCAGCAACATCAACGATTAGAATAATTGAAAAGGTATTTCTCGAATCAGAGTCGAAAATCCCTGCCCGACGCCGGCACGGGAATGAGCTCCATTCGAGGTAAGGAGCCGCATTAAGGACTCCCTGGCCGGACTGCTGTACAAATGGAAAAGAAACGTGGAAGGACACACCAAACATTCAATTGAAAGCCACAAAAGCGAGAGTCGTAAGCTTTTTTGCCGATAATTTATGGCATTCGACAAGGATCCTTCCTTCCGGGCTGGATGTTGCTGCCACTCCTGCCGCTCGAGTGGTGAAGGTGATGCAGGTGGCACAGGTGCCGGGGGGAGGGAGGATGGCCGGGACTAACCTGAGAATAATGGGGCGAGAGAGGGTGCTCCGCACTGGAATCGTATTCGGTTCGAGATTTATTATCGACAGATGCGGGCGGCGAGTGAGGGGTGGCGCCGTAACGACACTGACGACGTGGATGGAGGGTGAAACGGCTTACCATGTTTTTGAGATTTTAATGAATGGCGCACAAGGCAACCGAGCACCCACCCACCCACTCGAGCGTTCGTTTGCGTGTGCCCTGCCCTCCCAGTGGCAAATGCATCCAGCGGATAGGAGGATTAGAAATGCCACTGGTACGCACATGAGAACATGAAATGTGATTACAGTTGCAGGGGGAAAAACCGACCCAGCGCCGTGCGGACCATCGACAGTGGGTGGCGGCGGCGTTGCCGGTGTCGGAGGCCGACGCAGGGAAAAGTAATGGCTGCGAAAGACCTTGGGAACTGAGAAAAACCCGCTGCTGCTCCACACCTACGTACAGTTGCATAAGCTTGACATAAATTACGTTACATAACGTGTGAGGGCACCGAGAGAAAGGAGAGATTTCGATGCGGTGCGCATATGGAATATTAAGTGATTGGAGTGTGTTTACACGGACCCTTTCGTTCGATAGTGGGACTGCCGGTGATTTATGATCGATACGCCGGTCCTTGGGCATGCAAAAAAGAAACAGAAAGACAGAGACCTTGTTACGGCAGTTTAAGGGTTCACCAACTTGTCTCCTGCGAGTGGATGGGATAATCATTGAGCGGCGGTATCACGTAATCCCCCGGATGGCGCTCTGAATTGGCTGCGTGGCACTGAATGGGTGCCGGGTCTCACGAGTGTGTACACGCACCGGATTGAGAATTCACTGCAGTGGCGCTTCGCATCTCGTTTCATGGTCGTGTCACGAGCTCAGCGGGCCCAAAGAACACTCAGGTGTGGCTGGTGCTCACTTGGGGATGCTGGGCATTAATTCGGTTTAAGGGTGTGATTTACATTTCGCTCAAGGAAACCGGCTGCAATTTGATGTGCCTCATGAAAAGGGAAATGCTGCAATGCATGAATGTCCGCCGTCGACTGATGGTGAATTGGAACAATTAGGAGGTTTTGCAAGGCACACATGAGGACTCTCAACTGGCAATGTGTCGCACAGTTTTCAGTCAGGCGGGGGATCTTGAGCTGTTATATTCTTCAAAGCTAGAAGTTGAAGATAGCCATTTACGCTTAGCCGAATATTAAAGACACTTGCTCCGGCTTCGCTTCAACTGGAACTTGCGTTTGGAGTGTGATCAGTCTGTGATCGCTGTCTGTGCTGTCATGCTGTCGGCGTAGTCTGATCGTTGTATAGCTGCGAAGACTGATGTTGCAAATCACTCAATGGACACTTAATTTCGTTATAAGAACATTACTTGGGACATTATGTACCACGAGAGTTTATTTTCTTGGACTTGATGTCTGGACTATACAATGGCAACCAATCCTTTAACTTCTTCTGGTAGAGTTGGCGGCAGTGTCTTCAGCTATGTGCAAACTTAGCGAAGGCTGTTAAAATAATGTTGAAAGCCAAGTTGCAGCAGGAATTAAATATCTATTCAGTTGTCTTATATTGTAACATCATTCACGCCCAAGTTTTCGCGCACATCTGAGGCAATATTTGTTGTTTAGAGCTATTCTCCGTCGATGGCGTATCCGAAAGTGGTTGAAGGCACTAATGGTTGGCCACTCTCTAGTGATCGGCGACCCCTCATACCCTGGCCATATTCAGTTACACCAACTATACAGAAAAGAGTCTTCGATACCGAGCCATTGGGACAATGCAACAGAGGACGTCCTCGCACAAGATGGCGCACACAAGTGGAAAAAGACCTCAACCAACCTGGTGTGCGCAGCTAGAGGCAGCTGGCGAAAGATCTTGCTGGCTGGAGAGGCATGTTGGTTGAGGCCCAGGTGACGCCACTAAACAATAAACGAAAAGTTCATACAATTCGGAATTTTTGCGCACGAACTTTCCTTCGATGGACTATTGATTGCATATTTTGGGAGACATTCTTGCAAAATGTTCACCAAGGGAAACCCCATTCGGTTCGGCTTCAAATACTGGAATTTTTGCTCGTCCAATGGGTATCTATTTTCATTTATCCCATATGGCGGTGCAAGTGCAACGAAAGATCCGGAATTCATCGAATTTGGTCTGGGCGAAACAGTGGTTATAAAGCTGCTCGCAAAATTGGAAACGCCACTTCAGCATTGCGTCACGTTTGACAATTTGTTCACTTCGCATAAGCTTATGTGCCGCTTATTATCATTCGGCTACTTTGCATCTGGCACTATTCGCGGAAATCGTACAAACGAGACCAGGTTAGTTGACGTTCGCTCAATGAAAAAAAAAGACACGAGGAATATTAGATTTCGCTTTTGACAAAACTGAAATCGTTATGGCAAGATGGAATGATAATTCGGTCGTTACGATTGCATAAAACCACGAAGGGATTGAGTCCTTGCATCATGCTCAGCGTTGGGACCGCAAAAACAAAAAGATGCAATTCATTGAAAT
The DNA here is from genome assembly GCA_916610145.1 of Eristalis arbustorum. Taxonomy (NCBI): domain Eukaryota; kingdom Metazoa; phylum Arthropoda; class Insecta; order Diptera; family Syrphidae; genus Eristalis; species Eristalis arbustorum. Next base: position 8,025,565 of record OU744317.1, read on the forward strand.
GCCGGATGTTTTGCATAAATATAACAAACGGATCGGTCAACAAACTTGGTGTGCGCAGCTGGAGACAGCTGGCGAAAGATCGTACTGGCTGGAGAGGCATGTTGGTTGAGGTTCAGGTCCACCCCGGACTGTAGCGCCAATCAAAGAAGAACTATCCAGAAAAAGGATAACATTAAGTTTGATTGATCAATTTTATAAATCTTAGTAAGACCATCGTTCAGCTAATATATCGCATTTCACTCGAAAACGAAAGGAAGAGGCGTAAGGGATGACATCATTAAACAATTCACATTCAGCGAGTGAATTCAGTGAACCGTGGCGTTGTGGGTATGTGCGTCAACCTCAAACCACACGTCGTAAGTTCGATCCCTGGTCTGTGCGACAAACATCATTTTCACGGCACCACCTCCTTCGAGTCACCGACAATGCTCAAAGAGTACTTCCGTCTTGAAAAAGCTTCTCAAGCTTGGCCGTTCGGAGTCGGCATAAAACTGTTAGTCTTTTTCACTCGTGATAGAGTAATAGAACCCAACACGAGTGGTTGCTTAGAAGCTAGGTTCTGGTCCTCTACGGGCTGTAGAGCCACCCATAAAAAAAGCAATAATAATATTATACAACGATAACAAAGTAGGACCAAGGATGGACCACTATGGCATCCCGTTGTGTACATAAGATAATCCTGATGATCTTCCCAGATTTTACGCACTGTTGCCTTTCACTGAGCGCAGAATATATTAATGAAGTTAACAGAGCTGACGAGATGAAGTATGTTTCATATATTGGAAGGTTTGATTGTGTCACGGCGATTTTAGAGAAAACAAGCAACGGTATCTTCTATTTAAGGAATTTCAGGTGTCTTCAACCACAGATGATTAGTTGTTGTCTAAGTGGTTTGTTAAATGGCGGCGATTTTGAGGTCGTATACATGCTTTAAAAACCTTTAATAAATACGGACAGACAGCTCTAGGACTATATTCTCTATCAACCTGTTCTTAATGAAAATGGGACTGTTAAACTAGTCACAAATCAATTGATGATATGCGTGGTGTTTCATATTCACGGCAATAAGAGTTTGACAAAATTAATTTAAAAAACTTCTCTCAAAGATGGTTGTTCATCTATGGTATATGTTACACCTCCCTTGCGGACAATTTTTTCTATCACAGGGCATACACAACACTGCGTTCTCTAAGAGTAAGCCCTCCGTGTCGCTTTACACAACACATGTCTGTTGTGCGGATGAGGATCATCTACCAATATGAATCTCGCATATTTCGTCAACAAACAATGATAATATTAAAAACACAATTTCTAAATTCCAACTGAGATGAGCTTACATAATTTTCGTTCATTATGCACTTAGTAATGGTTTCATTGTATCCATAAATTGCTTTATACTTGCTATCAAAAAGCATATTTCCAACCCGAAATGGTCTTTGGGAAGCATATCTATTCAGAAATAAAATTGATTCGTCATTGTCTTGGCATTGTTGATTTGTTGTACGTCTATGAACAGACGCACTGAACTGTATGATGACTTCGAGCTATCATCATGATGTGTTTTGGAATTTTATTCATGACAGTGTACGTTAATATTCGAATAGCTAGCCGCAAGTACTGTCGATTACACGAGTAGGCAATGGCTTACGAAGTAATTGAATTATTTTTCTGGCTGAATGGCATGTAGCACCGTGTTCTTGCATCCACATGTTGGTCACATCCATATTTTCTAGCTTACTATCTAAAATCTAGGTCAATGACGGCACAGTGACGAACACCATTAAATGATGCTATCTGACCAGCTGGTTTTTCGTAGAAGAATGGTCCGTTAATGCCAATAGCCCAAGATCCGCAACTAAATGTAAGTCATTAACGCTTTTGGTTTTTTTTAAGAAAAATGTCTATGCAAACAAGCCGAAGGCCACCTAAAACCTTGAAACTGGAAATTGGACATAACTAAGCGAATCGGTTATTGAAAATTTCAATAAAAGAGTACGTTCCTGCCAGCAAAGCCCTGGCGGTAATTTATCCGATGTCTTATTACCAATTATAATACCAATCTGTATCATCAATTAATGAATACGAAATGTAAGCTGTCTAATTGAAAATCTATATTTTCTATCAAAATTACATTTTTCGTGAACTATGGGACAGGCTGTATTACCCCTCTAGTACGGACATCTCTATATAACGGACAATGATGTCAGTACAGGATTTTTTTTTCTCATTTTTGTTTTATTCTTAATTAATTTACTTACGTGCTAGACAAAAATGCTTAAAACTAGCTTAACTAACTTAGCAAATGTTCTTACACCTAACCTACTGACCCTATACGGGTGCTCTGAGCTATTCTAATCGTAAATTTTTTCTGTGCCTTTCGGCTTATGCTTTTTTCTGTTTTTGTTTTATTTGTTTCGCCAAGAAAACTGGTAAGAAAAACTTGGCTATTTGTATTTAATTTTATTTACCTTAACCTAACATTAAAACTTAAGACTATCTTAACTACGTCCGTAAAAGTACCAACGCGTGAACCAGGGCGTATACGCTATGTAAGGCCTGACATATATAAATTTATACGCCGCGGTGCACCTTTTTTAATATTTAATTTTTTTTCTGACAACTACCTTAAATCTATGTAAGTTGGCCACCATGATCAACTACCGAGTCATTTAGAACAGCCAGCGGCGGCGGGGACTGGTTTTGGTGTAACCATTAGTAAAATTGCCGTTTTTGGCAGACTCTCTCCTGTCTAGAGCAGAGATCGCTCTGCTGAACCGGAGGAGATATTCGCGACTGCGAACGACATCCGGTTCGTACTGGAGTCGCCTGTCCACTGTTCGGCGTACGATGTGGAATGGTATCCGTATGGATCCTGTATTAGGCCAATTGTGTCGCGATAGAGGAACGCCTCGGGAGGAATAAAGCCGGTAAGGCGCACTCTCTCATGGTACATAACATTGGGGTAGTAAGCCCCAAAGATCAGACTGTTGGACGAAGTCATAGCTCGTGCAATATGCCTTCTGGTCAGCTTGATAATTAAATTATCTATCCAGTTAAGATTTGCCACGTTGTACAGAACCTCGTTGGGATAATACTTCTTGTACTCAGAGTGTCAGTACAGGAGGGCATGGGCCTATGCATCTACGGCAAAGTTGTTGATTGCACTCAACTTGGCGAGGTGCCAGTAACGATCCCTGTGAATGCACAGGTCAAGTTGAAATAGAGCTTCCTCGCGGCGCCCTCTGGATAAGCTCTACTGCAACCGATTGGAGGTGAACCAAACCAATCCAGCGGCCCCTTGTGTGGTTTAAATCAGGACCCGGTCCTCCAAGTTCGAGGGTTTCGCGTGGGGCTAACTTCCATACCGTGTAAAATAGTCTAGTGCAGAAACGGCAACAACCCTCGGATACGAATGACCAATGACCCCACGAAACAATGACAACGATTTTCGGTTCTGCACGTGGAATGTGAGGTCCTTTAACAGACCACGTGCACCCGATGAACTTGCGGAGGCCCTAGAACCCTATAAGGCTGACATCACCGCCACCCAGGAGGGGCGATAGATTGGGCCGGGCAAAAAGAGGATGCGATATACATATATTACGGCGATTGCAACAAAAAGCGAAAGCAGCGCTTATTTGGATGTGGTTTTGTTGTTCTAGGCAGACTTAAGCAAGAAGTTGCAAGCTTTATATACATAAACGAGCGCCTCACAATATACGCGGACGACACTGGCGGGATTGGTCGAACCGTCAATGAAGCGTTTGCTGGTATTGACACTGAGGCGACAAAAATGGGAAACGAGAAAAACAAAGTACATGCTGTCATCAAGAAAGGACTCACAACATGGACGAATCGGTCAGAGCTTCACCATAGGCAGCTACAACTTCGAGGTGGTAAAGGACTTCATCAACCTTGGCTCGCAAGTTAATAGTACGAACAACTTCAGTACCGAGACTAAACGCAGAATAACTCTTGCCAACCGCTGTTTCTTGTACTCAAGATTAATTTGAGTAGTAGAGCGCTCTCTCGAAAGACCAAGCTCACCTTATTTCATTTCATTTCATTTTCATTTATTTACTGATTTTATATCGCTGTACCTTAAGAATAATACATGTATTCTTTTTATAGTACAGGAATAATTCAATTAAGCATAAGATTTTAAATGACGTGTTTTAAATTATATACAATTATTATTAATGTTGGAAAAGTGTATGTTTGCAAAAAATATTTTAAATGACTGCGCACAAATGCATACAAAAAGAACAAAAACAGAAATTTTGGGGAATTATTTCAGTTCGGACGAGAGAAATGGAAGAAACAAGCGTTACAAAATTGTCTGTACTCGGTCTTTGACCGTACCTGCGAAGGTAGGTGATTCCAGAGATGGACGGCGTGAATGAAGAAGTTCCTGCGTGACATTAAACAAGTATGAATGGAGGGCCTTAAGGTAATGTTACAACTCGATCGACAGAAAGTGATATTTTCAAAAAGATTGTTTGGCTGTTTCTTGTGAATAATTTTGAAGAGTAATATGCAAGATCTGTAGCTTAACAATGCTTCTAATTCGCAACCTAGGAGAATGCGACGTTTTTCCGAGACATGTTCATACCTGCGTAGGTTAAAAACATACCTTGTAGTGGCATTGATTGCTCTTGTCAACTTTTGGGAAGAAGAGTAATCACAGTCAGCGAACAATTCGGATGCATATGTCAATATTGGCACTATGAGTGCTCTGGCAAGTTTAAGTTTCACATTGAGAGGGAGAATATATTTGCTGGTAGATAGGCCTCTTAGGGAGGTATATATCTTGGAAACTAAGCTATCGATGTGGTCAGTCCATGTCAATTCACTATTCAACACTATTCCAAGGTTTTTTACACATGTAACATATTCTATTATCGTGGAGTTGAGTTCTATTGGCGCGAAATTAGATAGAGAAGGGGATTGTTTCGAGATCGGGATTGCTTTTGTTTTGTCAGGGTTGAGCATTAGACAGTTGTAGGTAGCCCAACTTGCTATAGAGCTCAGATCCTCATTTATTTTTGCAACTGAATCTTCAACCATACCTAGTGGAAAGGTTAGGTATCTTGATCCTTGATCATCTCTGTACTGCTGTATGGCGCAGAAGCTTGAACTATCTCAAGAGCGAATGAAGACGCACTTGGTCTCTTCGAGAGAAAAGTTCTGCGTTCAATCTTCGGTCCTGTTTGCGTTGAAGGTTCTTGGAGAAGGAGATTCAACCACGAACTGTACGGGCTGTACAGCGACATGAGTCTAGTTAGGCGCATAGACAACACAGCTCCAGCCCAAAGAGTCTTCTACTCCGAACCAGGGCGACAACGCAATAGATGACGACCACGAAGCCGATGGCGCAATCAAGTGGGGAAGGACCCCAACCAAATTGGAGGCAATTGGCTAAGGATCGTGCCAGTTGAAGAGGCCTTTTGGCTGGGGTCCAGGTTCATCCCAGATTGTAGCGCCATAAGAAGAAGAAGAAATCAGTACTGCGAGTGTCCGATAACGTTTACTGAAGTGAGTACTTCCACTTTTCAGCATTGAAAGGTAGCCACAACTAATACACTGTATTAATGAAAGTACTGCCACTATGAAACAAATGTTACGGATGAGGTTCCCTTTCAAGCTAAAAAGAGTGTTTAGGTTAAAAATCTCTTGAGGAAGCACCAGTTACCACATGTTATGGGGTTACACAACATAACTTGTCAGTGTCCATCTCCAAGCGGCACCAAATAGCTCCAAATTTCAATGGTTCCTCTTTCCGATTCTACACTCTACTTATCAGATGTCAAGCAACGTCTCGATGGTCAATGAAATCGCCACAAGTTTCGGTTTAGCAACCAAGCCATGCATGGAAAAACATCCCATTGAACTGCCCTCGAAATCAAAAGAAAAGCAAAGAAATTCCCTCAAATATTGATGACCTTGTGTTTGTTTCCTTGGCCCGACACCACGCACCTTTGCACCGCTGAACTCCAACAATCCGCTACAGACAAATCTTCTAAGTGATAGATCAACGTCGCATCCCATCAGCCATCAGCCGTCAGGCAAGCATTCCACACGCACACGCACGCACTCCCTCCCTCCAGCTCACGGAGCCCCCACAAGCCTAAGATTCGAATTTTTATTCGACACCCTTCCGAAACGACTGACAGACAAATAACAAATGTTTGCGATTCAGAAGCGGGGAATGTTGAAATTAAATTTTTCACGAGTCGAAGTGTGGTCCCGAGGCAACATGCTCTCCCAGCTAAGACAATAACATCACTCTATTTGGGCGCCACCCACCCCACGGGACGCAGCCACCATGAGGAATCCGTGTCGCTGGGAAAAGCCTACCCAGGGCTCCGGCTTTGGCTGGAAAATTCTTGATCCACTACCGCGAGAGGAGCTCGCAGTGAAAAGTTTAGAATTGAAGAATAAAACACGCGACATTTAATAAACGGCAGGCACTTTGTGCGGATTCGATATGCCTTCGGCGGGACGACGACGGCGCACACAAGAGGCGGGGGAGAATAAAAGCGAAAAGAATCAAGCAAAAGGATTACATTTTTAAAGGATTATCGTGTGTGATTACGTTCGTGTTGTATGAATCGAAAGGGCTTCTTCTTGTTCAGTGCCTCTCGCTAACGCTGAGCACACACGAGGCGTGCGTGGTGTGCGAGGGTGCGACGGTTTATTGAAATTGAATTTTCATTTCTTCCCTCGCGGGCAACGAACGGGTGGGCGGGCGTCAGAAGTTGCCGCCGTGCACGGGGGCTTGAGGTTAAATGTACTTCGAGGGGATGTGTAGAAGTGATTTGCTTAAGTCGTTTGTGCGACATTTGTAAGAATACGATTGATCCTATTTTTCGGGGTAATTTCCAGAAGTTACATTTCAATTACAGTGGTTGTCTGTGCGCGTTTGGGCATGGGTTGGGATTGGCACTGGTTTAGTGAAGTCAATTTGTCTGACAATTCAGGCGTTCGTTGGTGAGACTTGAAGGGGATCTGTGATTTGAGTGGTCTCAGATTCGTTCGCTCTCTGTTTGAAGGGAGGATAATTCAGGGCACCGAGTTGGTCTCAGACTGTGCGATCGTCTAGAAGGAAGAGAGTTCGAACCACTCTTGTCAAGCAAAATAAAGGAATCGATCGTAAAAAACATCACTGGAATCGTGATGAGACTCAAAAGGGGGTGTGAGAGATTGTCACTGATGCAGTGTATCGCACGCAAATTATTTTGACTCTCAGTTGAATACCACATTGTGCTTAAGCCGGATATCTGGTGTTATCTCCCTACAAGAGAGGAGTGGAACACAGAAGAAGAACCCATCAAAAAGTCCATCTCCATCCTTGTTTACACAGATGGGTCGAAGATGGGCAAGGATTTTTTAAACATGCACTTCTCGATAAGATTACATGAATACGGCAGTGTTTCTCAAGCGGAGAGCCTGGCGGTCAAAGAAGCGGCAAAAATGATGTCATTGTTGAAAATTCCACCTTCTATTTTTGCGACTAGAGAAATGCAGTCCAAACTAGTCCCAAACCGCGAAGAGCTCAAGGTTCTTGACTTGCGGCATTCGATCACTGGGTCCAGGGTCTCAAGCGTATACCCGGCAATGATGTACGAGATAAGCTTGCTAGGAAATGGGCCGAGTCCGGGATGGGTCGCAAGTAACCCTATGTTTCCATCCATCCCTTGCTGTTATCAAGACCAAAGTGGACAAGAGAATCATGGAACTAGGTAATGAAAAATGGGAGTCTCTACCCACATGTGAGACGACTCGGACATAATGGCCTTGATATAGTAGTGCCAAAACGGACATACTTCTCCAATGTAGCAAAAAGCTGCTGCGGATGATAATCTGGGCGCTAACTGGCTATAATCGTCTGAAATACCACCAACACCATATGCATCATATCCAGTGGCTGTGGGAACAAAGAACAGATTGAGGATACTAATCTCTAATTTTGTCACTGCCCCGGTGTGTGCATATTGAGACAGAGGACATTGGGACACACAAGATATGCATCTAAATTCTATTTGCAGGTTTGTCAAGACCACTGTACATCTGTAATCTCCCATGGCTATCAACAAGTAGGCAGAAGATTTTCACTCCCATGGGCATCACAATGGGTCCAAAAGGACCTAAGTGAGACGTGGCCCCTGCGCGTCTACCCACGTACCTAACCTAACCTAAGTGGGTTATGTGAAATAAAGCCGAGAGAAATGTGAGTGAATACAAAAGCATGCTTCCTTAAAAGTATGGTTAATTGTCAGCTTTTTAAGTAGTTATCGCAATAATCGAGCGGTTTTATGATACTTTAAAAAAATTATAATAGTCTCTAAGATCATATGACTTAGGCGGTGAATACATCGATCCATAACGAGGGACAAAGTTTTCACCAAATTCATTTCTAAAATTGTTGTACAACCGTTTTGCTAGAATTCCATTTCGGTCAGGTTCAGCTTAAGCATTTTGGGCAAAAGCGTTTAACAATAACAAGTCCCAATGACGGCCACCTTGTTCTCAAAGTCATCATTCTTCCTGGATTCAGAAGTAGGTAGAGCTCGATTAGACTCCTCACTCGAAGGATCAGAAACCGCTAAGCTTCTTGGAACCCATGAAATAAAAATTCGTTGTGAAATTCTCGTGGGAAGGTGAACAGAGGAAAGGATAAAACCGCTCAGTATACGAACTTTACCAGGTTGTGGGTGTAGCTCCGGGGGCAACAATTCGTCAATTGAATTGTTGGATCTGGCCACATCGATCGTTTAAACACAAGCTGGAGGCTCATCGAATCGGAGCTAGTTCGGATCTAGTTCGAGAATGAGCGCATGATGTTAACTTCAATATAGATGTAAGACTTAATGGACAACAGGACTTAAGTTAGAAATATATGAAGACTGGCAAAAGACTTCTCTTGGATAATATTGTGTTCCAAATTTAGGAAAGGCTGCGAGCCGACAATGGTCGACAATGTTCGGAGTTTCATAGAATTATACAGATGCTTGCTTGCATTAGTGCTGTGGCGAATGGAAACACTCCACACACACATTGTCGAAAGCTTAAGGGACGTCAAGTAAAGCACTGTTTCGACTCTACAACAACGATAGTAATGATATGGGTGGCGCTACGGGCCGTAGAGGGCTACGGCCTAGCTTCTCCACTCGTGTTGTGCGTGCTATTGTTCTCTCTCGAGTGGAAGGGACCTACAGTTACACCCGAATCTGAGTACAAGAAGTACTAACCCTACGAGGTTCTGTACAACGAGGCAAACTTCAACAGGATATTTAATTTTATTATCAAGCTGATCAGAAGTCATACTGCGCGAGCTATGACTTCTACCAACAGCCAAGTCTTTGGGGCTTATTACCCAACTACAATGTACAATGAAAGAGTGCGACTCAACGGCTTTATTCCTCCTGAAGCATTCCTCTACCTCGATACTATTGGCCTGATGTAGGATGATGAAGGATGTCCTATTATCTACCGTGTTGTACGCCGAACAATGGAAAGACGACTGCATGCCACTCGTAGTCATGACATCTCCTTCGGTTCAGTAGAGCGATCTCTGCTCAAGATAGGAAAGAGTATGCTAAAGAACGGCACTTTTACTGGTGGTTCCACCAAAAGCAGTCTCCTCGGATAAGACAGTTGACCATAGCGGCCAACTTACATAGGTTTTAAGTTAGTTTTAAGATTCAAAACAAAAAATCAAAAAAAAGGTGAATCAGGACGTATATATGGTATATGTTATGCAAATACATATACGAGCGTCTGTCTCAACAGACATAGTTAAGTTAGTTTACGGTTTATAAAGGGTGATTTTTCAAAAGCTATAGAAAAGTTTTAAAAATATATTATATTTTAGAAATAGAAATACTTATTTGAATCGATAGTATGGTCCATATAATTTAATGTTTGATGATTATTTCATGCCTTGACTGCGCCTCAAATGGTTAATCCGCTTAGTCCAATTTTGGCATACTCTTTCCAACATTTCGGCCGGCATCTCACGAATAAATGCTTCAATGCTGTCTTCCAATGCGTCAAGTGAAGCGGGCTTGTCTGTATAGACATGAGCTTTAACATAGCCCCACAAAAAACAGTCTAAAGGCCAATTGACCGGTCCCGAACGTGAAATAAAATGTTTACCGAACTCGCCTCTCAAGTCCATTGTTGAGCGTGCTGTGTGGCATGTGGCACCGTCTTGTTGAAACCACATGTCATGCAAGTCAAGCTTGGATGTTGGGTAAAAAAAAAGATATCACCTCACGGTAGGGCTCACCATTCAGAGTTACGTTACGATTCGCATCATCTTTGAAAAAGTACGGTCCAATGATGACACAAGCCAAAAATCCGCACCAAACTGTGACTTTTTCTGGATAAATTGGTAGCTCTTGCAATGCTTCTGGCTGCTGGCTATTCAATCCAAATCGACAATTCTGCTTATTTACGTGCCCATTGAGCCAAAAATGAGCTTCGTCGCTGAACACAATTTTTCGGTAAAATAGTGGCCAACTTTCCAAGAGCCCATTCACCAAAAATTGTACGTTGCGGTAGGTCGTTCGGCTTCAATTCTTGCACCAGCTGTATTTTGAAAGGCATCACACCTAAATCCTTCCGCAAAATTTTCCACGTTGTTGAGTAACAGAGGCCTAATTGCTGCGAACGGGTACGAATCGATAATTGATGGGCATCAGTAACATTGGCCTATACAGCGGCGAAATTTAGTCACAAAAGCCCGAATAGACGCTTCAGTGGGTCGATTAAACTGACTATAAAATGGAAGAAGCGCGCTATGAACAGAGCACGCATTTGGAAAATTCAATAATTTGCAATCGTTGTTCGTTTGTAAGACGATTCATGGCTAAATTGTAGGCCAAACTGAAGATGTTTGACAAGGAAACAAAACACGAAACGTGAGTCAGCTGTTTAAACCAGGTTCCCAAAAAGATAATAGTTAGAAAATCAGCCTTTACACCATCGACGTCTTGGAGAGAGCGTCACAATGGGCAGCTATAACTTCGATGTAGTCAAGGACTTCACTTTCCTCGGCTCCGTAGGATAACTCTTGCCAACCGCTGTTTCTTTGGACTCAAGAGGCAATTGAGTAATAGAGCACTCTCTCGAAGAACCAAGTTGACTCTATACAAGACACTGATCATCCCAGTCTTCATTTACGGTGCGGCGGCATGGACTATCTCGAAAGCGTATGAAGAAGTCCCTGGCCTCTTTGAGGGCAAAGTTCTGCGTTCGATCTTTGGTCCTATTTGTGTTGACGGTTTCTCGGAGAGAAGATTCAACAACGAACTGTACGGGCTGTACAGCGACATGAGCCTAGTGAGTCGTCTACGGATTCAACGCCTAAGATTGCTAGGCCATGTAGAGCGTATGTACAACTCAGCTCCGGCCCGATGTATCCTTAAATCCGAAGCTGTGGGGCAAGGCAACAGAGGACGCCTGCGTTTAAGACTGCGTACCCAGGTGGAGAGAGACCTCAACCAACTTGGTGTGCGAATCAGCTAGCCTGAACTCGAGCTAGTTGGAGAAGCTTGTTGGGGCCCAGGTCAAGACCGGACTGTAGCGCCACACAAAAAAGAAGAAGGTACACGAACGAGCAACGACTGCAAAATATAAAAATTTTCTACCGAATTTCTAAGTCGGTTACTTTTAAGAGCGTTTACTCGAATTGTCGATTGTATTTTCTCGTTTAGTGCAAAAATGTGAGACGTTGCCGTGTCAGTGATACAACAGGTTAATCGAAGTGTCGATCAATTACACTCAATTACACCGCATTGTCACGATTTTCTCATCCCTTAGACCACATTAAGCGTTTTTTGCGTAAGTATCTTGGATTCCACCCATACACGGTCAAGACTACTTAAAGCGACGTACGTTTATTTAAAAAAAAGCTGTAAAGTCCTTATTTGAAAACCTTTAAGGCTACGTTTTGTCCCCCAGCGGAAATGTAAATTCTATTGCAGACCAACCGTTGAGTGAGAAAATACCAGTCAAGTTCATCACAGGTTTCATTTATTCCATTTTCTTCGAGAACTTAAGCACCACTTGTGCGTCCCCCAAAAAGGTTAAGCTAACGTTTCCATTCGCGCAACTCCACCCACCGTCACCACAGCTCCTTGAGGATTCTTAAAATCCAAAGTAAGTCTTACAAAACCGAACATAACTCTTGAGTTGTGCAAAAGTTAACACACTTCCCCACTCGCAACTATCGTTTTGAGCGAAAATTTCCATAAGAAATCCGAACGGCAAACAATCCGCATTCCATCTGTTACCGCAGCCACGGCGAGAGAATGCATTTCTCGGTTTCGCGCTGCATGAGCAGCTACGTGCCAATTACAGTAACTGCCAAAGCGCGAAAAGTTTATCATTTTTCCATTTTCCCCGGTGACACTTTCAATGGATTTGTCTCTGAGTTGTCCACGAAAACAATAAAAAATGCACAAGAAGAAAAAAACCAAAACTGACAGAACTGCGCGGAAAACTTTCGTGGGATTTTCTTTCTGCATTTGCATACATATACAATTTTTGTAGTTTACTCTGCCTGATGTGTGTGTGCGGATGGAGAGGGAAGAAATGTTTTACTGGATTTTATTTCGCTTACAGTGAGCACGGTTTTATTTGCGGCGGATAAAAAATTGCTGATTTATCCGAGAGGAGGGGTTCGATGGTAAGTGTTTGTCAGAAGACACTTATTTACCAGGTATACCGGTATGAAGTGAGCACCAAGATACAAATATCTCGATAGGGAACATTTGTTGTGAACGAGTCCTTATTTTATTTTTTTTGTTTGCTATGACATCTGTGAAAAATATTTAGTATACATCAAGTCATTGAACAGACAAAATCATATTTTTGCATCGTCTTAAAAATGTCGAATTTTGTACCAGAAAGTGATGATTTGCGGAAAAGCATTCATTTTTTGTTTTCATTTGAAGAAAAGTGCTCTAAAGTCGCCTCGAATGCTTGTCGAGGCATATGGTCGAGGCATGCTCTAGAAACAATATGCAAAAGATGGTTTCCTTCTTCTTCTTCTTCTTCTTGTGGCGCTACAGTCCGGGGTCAACCTGGGCCTTGGTCAACAATCCTCTCCAGCTGGCACGTTCTTTAGCCAGCTGCCTCCAATTTGGAAAAAGATGGTTTCCACGGTTCAGAAATAATGATTTTGATGTGAGAAATGAAGAACGCAAAAGACCACCAACAAAGTTTGAAGACGCCGAATTGCAAACGATATTGGATGGAGATGACACCTTGAGTAAAAAGCAAATGGCAGCAATGTTAAATGTTGCACAACAAACAATTTCTGACCGATTAAAAGCTACGGGAAAGATCCAAAAGGGTGGAAAATGGGTGCCACATGCATTGAATGAAAGACAGATGGAAAACCGAAAAAACACTTGTGAAATTTTGCTTCAAGGACACGTAAGAAAATCGGTTTTGCATCGGATTGTTACTTTCGATGAATAATGGATTTATTTTAAGAATCCGAAACGGAAAAAATCATGGGTTAATCCGGGACAACCATCAACATCGTCTGCAAAACCAGATCGATTCGGCAAGAAGACAATGCTGTGTGTGTGGTGGGACCAGAAAGGTGTGATGTACCACGAGCTCTTAAAATGAATACTGATCGCTACCGACAACAAATGATCAATTTGAACCATGCATTGTTAGAGAAACGACCAGAATTGGCCAGAAGACTTCTTCTTCTTTGATTGGCGCAACAGTCCGGGGTGAACCTGGGCCTCAACCAACATGCCTCTCCAGGCAGCACGATCTTTCGCCAGCTGCCTCCAGTTGTGCACACCAAGTTTGTTGAGGTCCTTTTCAACTTGTGTGCGCCATCTAGTGCGAGGACGTCCTCTGTTGCGCTGTCCCAATGGCTCGGTGTCGAAGACTCTTCGGGCCGGAGCTGTGGTGTCCATCCGCTCTACATGACCTAGCCATCTTAAGCGTTGGATCCGAAGACGCTTAACTATGTTAGCATGCCGCTGTACAGCCCGTATAGTTCGTGGTTGAGCCTTCTCCTCCAAACGCCATCAACCCAAACAGGACCAGAGATCGTACGCAGAACTTTTCTCTCAAGACAACCAAGAGCTTCTTCATCCGCGTTCAATAGCGTCCATGTCTCTGCGCCATAGAGCAGGACTGGGATGATCAGGGTTTTATAGAAGGTCAATTTGGTGTTTCGAGAGATGGCTCTGTTACTCAATTGCCTCTTGAGCCCAAAGAAACAGCGATTGGCAAGAGTCAACTTGACTTACATACAATCAAAACACTTGGCTGGGAGCAGCTACCCCACCCGCCGTATTCACCAGACTTGGCTCCTTCCGACTACCATTTGTTTTCATCGATGGGACACGCACTGGCTGAGCAGCACTTCGATTCATACGAAGAAGTCGAAAATTGGGTCTCTGATTGGTTCGCTTTAAAAGACGAACAATTTTATTGGCGTGGTATTCACAAATTGCCAGAGAGGTGGTCAAAATGTGTAGAAAACAATGGCCAATACTTTGAACCGGTACCATTTCATACCGGTATACCAGGTACATTACTCCAACGAGTGTTTTTGTATGCTGCAACCGCTTCCTTAATAGCTTTGTTGAGTAAATTCATGCTGTGAAGAAAAGAGTCTAGACACTTTCTTCGCTCAGAGTTCCTTATTCGAATCAATAAGAGAATATTCTCTGGTAGGGGAGCTTTAATACTTTTGGAAGTAATCTTAGGGACGGAACAATCCAGAGTCGTCGTTTGACACAGATTGCATACCACTCTTACCCGAATAAAAATGTTTATAGTGTGTTGTTGGTTGATGAGATTGAGTAGACCTCGGTGGCAAGTGCGATTTCTTGGAGTTGGGAGTGGAGAGAATGTGCAAGAGAGGATCGGTCATATTGGAGTTGTTGAACCGCAGCGGGAGGGTGCACGGAAATATGTTTCTTGTTTTCTCCTTGATTAGGTGGGAGTCTTTGTCTCAGTTCCATATATTGTTTGCGGCTGGTACAGTTGGGATCGGATGACTTGTGCGGCCCTTTGCAGTTGGCACATCGAACAGGGTCATTCGATTTAAAATCGGATGCTTGTGATTTCCAGAGCAGTTGGCGCAAAAACTTCGGATGTGGCAATGCGTGGAGCCGTGTCCATACAGTTGACAATTGTAACACCGGGTCACTTTACCAGGGTGTTTCCTCTTGTAATCCCAACGAACAATGGTGTTAAACATGTGTGAGATATTGCGCTTGAGACCATTCAATTTAACGGTGCCGCGTTCTCTGTACTATGTATTTAGTATATGATATGCAGATAGTACTTGTTTTGGTGTTTATCGTTGGGGTTAATGGTAATAAGCTTCACAAATTACCAGAGAGGTGGTCAAAATGTGTAGAAAACAATGGCAAATACTGTGAATAAAATGTTTTTACTTTCCCCTTAATAATTAGTGTTTTATTTTCAAAAATATACGGCAGAGAACAGCAATTTTCTTGCATTGAACATTCTGTCTCCAGTGGGGCTCAAGAGCACAATCGATGGAGAAAAGCATGCTACGTAGATATGTAGACGAGCATAACCCAAGTCTCACAAAGGTCCAGATAGACACACTTTTTTGACCATTGAGGCTAACACTCGTCTCTACACTTTTCTCGACCCCTCTTCAAATGAGTTTCACGGATATGACACTTTCAAGACACCCCTTTCGGTCCCCTTGTCCAGGAAACTCTTTCGGTTCCCCTGTCCAGAAGCCCTTTCAGTTCCCTTGTCTACAAACCACTTCGGTTTCGTTGTCCAGAAGCCCTTTTCGGCTCCCTTGTCCAGAAACCTCTTTGGGTTCCCTTGTCCAGAAACCTCTTTCGGTTCCCTTGTCCATTTTCGGTTTCGGTAAACTTGAATCACATCCGAGGTCCTTCCTTGAATTGGTTTTATTCCCTAATTTCACAGTATTCCATTTTTTTGCAATTTTTCCTTCTCTTGGACCACTGTAGCGTCTACCCGCTAGCTCAGCGCGATTTAATGAAGCTCAAGTGTATCTCGCAGCTAGTTGGCCATGGATCGAAGCAAATGTGCGCGGGGAATGTGCAAGTGTAGCCCCACCGCCCGTCGAAGTGCATAAATTTGAATGTGTAAAATTATTGACAAAAGAAAACGTTGCCAGACCAGGCCTCGCAGTGCGACGGAGGACGACACGAGACCATACGAGGAGACAAGACAAACGGGGACACAAACGAGCACCAAGAAAGAGCGGATGGAATCTCAAATCCGAGTGTAACACATCGTTATGTCCCGATACCGCGCCGCGCCATGATGATTGTAAGACACGATGTGGCGCGCTGGCTGAGTTGGCGGGGCAGGTCCTTCGTCCTCGCATGGGATGCATGAAGGAAATTACTGATGCAGAAGTTTGTTTTCCCCCACAGTCCCCCACCGACAGCGCGAATGCATGTGCGATAGGAATAAATTATGGGACGAAAAAATTCGCGTACACTCGTATGCACGCGGATAAATCATCGCTCGCGTTTCAAAAAGTTGTAATGGGGTTTTTTTTGCGAAAAAGAAACCAACGGAAGTCCTTATTTTTCCAAGTGAGAAGGAGCCTTGCAGTGAGGTGGGAGCGGGGTGGCGAGTGAGTAAGTTTTGTGCAAGGATGCGGTAAACTCGAGTGAATAAGATTATGGCTTAATGAACGCGGGTTCAATGGAATGGCTTAGCAAATAGTCCTTGACGGGAGTGCGATGTGACGCATTGAGTTTTCGCACAGGAATTAATAGGGAAAGGAATGGAGATGGGTGTGGGAGTGTGTTGGAATCGATTGAAAAGGTGTCGGTGAGAGAGATACTTTGCCCTGCTTATCGATGATGTCAACGAATGAAATGATCTTGTTTTAATCCCTGTAGGCCATGTTAGAACCATACAATGTTCTTAAGCGAAATTTCCTAATTCCTGTGGCAAGGGCCAAGGGTATCAGTGGACTCGACTATGACACTTCAGGCCTTACTCCTCTCATGTGGATTTCTGTAAACATTAAAAGTTTATAACTCTTGAGTATATCAAGATTTGTATATTCAAAATTTGAACATCTGAAGCTATTACTTTTTCAATGACAACTTTTTAACATGTAGATTTCCAACGCATGTTCCAATGGAATAACACAAGTTACGCTCTTCTTCTTCTCCATCTCTTAGCCAACCGCACGAATATGTTATAGACCCAATAAAAGTCTAGTAAGGAACAGCTAGTTTTGTGTGGTTTTCAACTGCTGTAAAGTTTTCTATTATGTAAAGGGTAGGGAAACTGGCAGGACGATGAAGATCAACAATGGCGTCCACCCGACCTGGATGAAGTGAGGATTGGCATATCTAAACTGGAATCCAACAAGGCTGCGGGAGCTGACGGCCTACCCGGAGAGCTTTTTAAAGCCGCAGGCGATGATTTGGTAAGGAGAAAAACATGCCCGATGAATGGAACTTCAGCATTGTTTGCCCGATCCATAAAAAGAGACCCTTTGAACTGCGCCAACTACAGAGGCATCAGTCTCCTAAGTATCGCATAGAAAATCGTATCTGCCATATTGTGTGAATGCTTAAATCCATTCGTCAACAACCTGGTCGGTCCATACCAGTGTGGCTTTAGGCCAGGAAAATCCACCATCGACCAAATATTCACACTTCGGCAGATTTTGGAGAAAACCCAGGAGCAACAAATCGATACCCACCACCTGTTCATCGATTTTAAGGCCGCGTATGATAGCATTTATAGAGACGAGCTATACATCGCCATGTCTAGTTTTGGCATCCCTACCTAACTCGTTCGTTTGTGTAGGATGACGATGGAGAATGCACGCTGCTTCATCAAAGTCGGTAAAGACCTAACCGAGATCTTTGATGTCAAAAAAGGTTTCAGACAAGGCGACGCGCTGTCATGCGATTTTTTCAACATCGGTCTTGAAAGAATTGTTCAAAACTCGAACGCAAACACCAGAGGAACAATATTTCAAAAGTCCGTCCAACTACTCGCATATGCCGACGATATTGACATTATCGGAAGAACGCAGCGTGATGTCAATGGCGCTTTTGTGGGTATTGCAACGGAGGCCGCGAAGATGGGTTTAGCGGTGAACGAGGGAAAGACCAACTATATGCTGTCAACGAGAAAGGACACCCAACACCGACGTCTCGGTCAGAACGTCACGGCAGACATATATAACTTTGAGGTAGTCAAAACAATTTTCTACCTAGGAACCGCTATCAACTCAGGCAATGACACCAGCGCTGAAGTCAAACGAAGAAAAACTCTTGCCAATCGCTGCTTCTTTGGGCTAAGAAAGCAGTTGGTAAACAAAGCACTCTCTCGAACAACCAAGGTAACGCTTTACAAGACCTTAATCGTCCCAGTCCTTCGATATGGCGCGGAGGAATGAACTTTGTCAAAAGCGGATGAAGCAGCTCTTGGTTGCTTCGAGGGGAAAATTCTTCGTGAGATTTTCGGTCCCGTCTGCATAGATGGTGAGTGGAGGAGGAGATACAACAACGAACTATACGGGCTGCTCAGCGACATCGACTTAGCCAGAAGAGTGAAGATCCAACGATTGAGATGGCTAGGTCATGTAGAGCGGATGGAAACCAATGCTCCGGCCCGAAAATTCTTCGTATCCACCCCCGAGGGATGGCGCAGTAGAGGAGTCGCGACTCAGGTGGCGCACCCAAGTGGAAAGGGACCTCAACAAGAAAATTCTAATTGCATACGGATGGTCGTATTTATTCGTTCACTTCAGTTCGACGAAGTTCATTTATTATTTCCGTTGTATCTCTGTACATTAAGAATGTAATATGCTTTATAGTACAGGCCTTAAAATATAACATCGTTTTAATTCATAAAGTGACTGTGACATTTTCAAATTTCACGAATAAATTTAAGAACTTTTCAAAATATTTTTTAGAGTCAGCAACCAAATTAAGATTTCAGTTATTGGTGTTATTTCAGTGCGTATTGGAGAGGTAGGATGTAGATGATTCCACAGGTGTACAGCATAAATGAAAAACTGAATGCGCGATGTCAAACATGTATGAACTGAAGGTTTCAACGTTATATTATGACTCGAACGACAGAAATTAATTTTGTTCATGAAGGCAGTCAGGCTGTTTTTAATTAAAGATTTTAAAGATTAGTATGCATGATCTGCATTTCAAAAATGCTTCTAATTCACATCCGAGGTGAAGCCGACGTTGTTCGGAGACATGATCGAGTCTTCGGAGGTTAAAAACGCAGTCGCTTTGATTGCTTTCAATTTGTGCATTGATTGACATGATCACAGTCAGCGTACAATTCGCACCCGTAGGTTAAGTGCTTTGACAATTTTTAGTTTGACACTGATAGGGAGTATAGGTTGGCTAATTGGCAAACGTCTAAGGGACGCATAAGCCTTCGACACTATACTGTCTATATGGTCATGTTAGTTCACTGTTACGCACACCACGAATTTTTACACAGGTAACATATTCGACGACAAATATCTATGGGAGGAATGTTTGAAAGGTCTTTTCAAGAAGAAATGACTGTGGTTTTGTCAGGATTGAGCATGAGTGTATTTTCTTCAGTTCCATCGAACACATATCCTCGTTTCATTTAGCAACTTAATCTTTAACCATACCTAGAGGAAAACTTAGGTAGATTTGAATATCATCTGCATACATACATGTGGAAATTGCAATAAGACAAAACAATAACGAACCGAAAATATTTTGGACATTTTTGAGTTATATAAAGGGTGTCTAAATTTTAAGGGCCAATGTTGAATGTGAACCACACTTAAACGTCAAATTTTTTTCTGCATTCCATTTGACATTTCTCAATTTCAGACTAACTCAATTTGATCCATGGAAAGATACACAATCGAGCAACGCGTTAAAGTTAGTCAGACTTTTTATGAACATGGGCGTTGCATATCATGCACTTCGTGATTTTTGGAAAAAATATGGCCCGATGATGCCGCCAGCCCATAAACCGCACCAAACAGTCACTCTTTGTGGGTGCATTGGTTTTTCGACAATCTTTCTTGGATTATCATTCGCCCAAATGCGGCAATTCGGCTTATTGACGAATCCACTGAGGTTAAAATGTGCCTCATCACTGAAGTTGCTTTTCTTCGAAAATTGATCATCCACTGTTGCCATTTCTTGCCACCATTCCGACCATTGACGACGCTTGAAATGATCAAGAGGCTTGAGTTCTTGAGTCAATTGCACTCGTAAGCGTGTAAGAATTGACCGAAAAAATCACGAAGTGCACGATATGGACTTTGACTTGAACGCCCATTTTCATAATAAGCCTGAATAACTTTAACCACAACAAAACAGCTTGAGTGCGGTTAGTAAGGTATGAATAGATTAACTTGTTAGTGAGATTAAAGAAGTTAAAATTGGTGGACAGCTTATGACAAAGTATAGACGGGTTAACACTGTCGAATGATTTCGAAAAGTCAAGTAAAGTTAGTAATGTTGTTTTATCTTCGTCAATAGGTTTTCGTATATCTTCTGTTACTCTTAGTAAGGCTGTAATACAGCTATGTCCTTTACGAAATCCTGATTGCATTGGGCTTCGTAGATTTTGTCCTTCAATGTGATCTTTACTCGCTCGGCACTGGAACACTTTCGACAAGAACGAGAGAATAGCAATCGGCCGATACTCAGGCGAGTTTGTTTTCTTACGAACTGAGTATCGTTCGGGATACCATACGATACGAAGTCATGATTATGGTGTTAAAAATGTGGGTAGTATAAGGAATTATCATAGGATGCAATATTTTTATAAAGTCAGTGAAAAGTGTGGAAATACTTGAAATTGAATTTTCGGCGAACAAGGAATAAAATAAAGAACTATTTAAAACGTAATAATTCCATCTATATTTTCCGTCCGTGAACATTATCCAGTCCAACAGACTTTGTCTTTATGGAAGACTGAGTGTGTATCCACTCTTCCTACTGCAAACCCATCTTCTCGATTGTTTATTTCTAAATGCGATGGCACATTGAGGGAGGTTTAAGAGGACACAGAAGTGAATCGAACATTTAACTCATCAGGGCTCATGCCATCATCGGTAGGTCGTATGTTAGTTTCCAGATAAATCTAGATGATCGGTCACAATTAAATTTAGCCTTGAAATTCTTAGCAGACCGTATCAGCAAAGTAACATGGTTTCTCCGGACTTTATATCCGCAGGGCATATCCGTTCATAGGCATCGTCTCCATCGTCGGAAAAGAAAATCTCTGTTTCTTATCGCGAGGAGGATTCTATGTGTTAACCACGGAGATTTTTCGCTTTTATTTTAACTATCGTCTCCTTCATTAAGTGAAGGAAGTGTACATTTGTGGCGCTATCAAATCCTACATAACCAAAATAACAAAACAAATTATTTCACTGAGTTCCATTAATGTTCATACAAATTGTATGAAGGTCCAGCCAGACCTATTCCATTGATGGAAAGGTTTTAAGAAGTCATTGACAGACAGAACAAGGCAGTATTCTAACAGTTGTTGAATATTTTGATGGCCTACTCTTGGGGTAGTGCTTATGAACCATTCACTGACAAGTCACGTACCTTTGACGGTAAGCTTCACAAAAGTCGGACAAGTACATAATATTTTAATGATTTCCTCCCCCTTGTTAGATGCCGACATTGTTCAGTAAACTATGGCATGTATGTCAATCGTGGCGCACCCCTCTTTACCTGGCCATTGACCTCTGAGTCTAAGGCGGTTTTATGTTCTCCCCCAGAAAATGTAACGTCTTAGGGAGTTCAATGAACTAGCGCTCCATATGTGGGATTAATGACACCTTCCTGCAGGGCAACCAACCCCTAACCACACAATCTGACATCAGACCGAGCTCAGTCTCTAAAATTTACATCAAATCCAAACTCCACCGAAGAAGGAGGCAACACAAAAAAAATGGAACTGATTGCATCCCTTCCCCTTCCACTGCGGTTCAAATCCGACAGTTATCCGACAGAGACTCTGGTCAAACTCGATATCCTAATGGAAAAAAGGCGCCCTTTCCCAGATCACCCGACCCGACCCGGCCCGACAACGATAACTGCCATCGAATGAACGAAAGCAACAAACAAGCAAAAGTTTATTGTTACACTCATCAAAGGACAACACAATTGGCATCATGTCCCGCAAGGGGGAACCCAAAGAGGAAAATATCTCATCAATGCAATGGCAGACGACTGGGGACTGGGAATAGGAAAGCAGCTATCGCAGCACCCAAATCAAATAAATCGAGAAATATGTCCTCCGCAGGACTCGGACCCCCCCGACAGGATACAATTTTTTAAGACTCATTCTTGTCGTCCCCATAAACATATTCAAAAGCCCGATGCCCTAAGTACTGGCAAATCGTCACAAAGACTTCGCTCTGTTCCGCCCTCTCCTACACACACGGACCGGCTGCACTGGGGGGCCGGTGGCACTGTGCCTGGAACGAATGAATAAACCCCCCTTTCGGAGCCCATTTTCTCCTCAAATGCACTTGCTTCTGGCTGTGAAAGTTTTGTAGCTTGTAAATGTGATGTTATGGCACCCACCCCACGTGCGCCCAGCATCGCTCCGCTCTCATGTTTGGCCGACTTTTTGCGTCATTGTTTGTTCTTCCATCTGCTTTTGTAGTAAATGGAGGACGACAATATCAAATGTTCCCAATTTTTATTTGTGGCCCAAGACGGGTTGGTTTCCGTTTCCTTCTCCTTCCGGCGCGCCGACCACACTCGGTGCCCGCCGCCTTTTGTATCGTTTGTTCGCCTGTGAATGTGTTCTCGTATCCTTTGCTCGTTTGCAGGCTTTGCTGTGGAAACTGTTTTTGATAGGATTTCGTGTGCTTTAGTCTCTCTGGTGGTGGATGGGCGGGTGGGTCCTCGAGTCGCCCTCAATTGCCACCCACAAACAATTGTTATTATTACCCTGGCTATTGACTTCATCTGGTTTGGTAGTAGTTTTCTTCTTTCATCCAGGACGAGACCCCTAGCCCTCTAGCCTGCCGTCTTCAGTCGCAAGGCCAAAATGCCTTTGTGTGAAATGCTCTCGCATAGTTTTTGCTTAATGCAAAGATATTGCGGAGCCCCCCCAGGAGGGCGAGTGGGAAAACAGTTCTGTTAGTTTTGATCCACATTCCACTCGCAATTGGTCCTTGAAAGTTGCTCCGTTGAGGATGTGTTGACTTTTGTATTCACTTATGAAAGGGACTCGGATTCGAAGGAGTCGGCATTAGCGTGGGTTGTCCATTGATGGCGCGGGGGGGAGTGGGTGGGGCGGGGCAGGGTGCCAGAAAAACGTGCTGGCTTATGGCTGTTTATCCACTGGATGCGGAAGAGTATGTACTCAAGTGAATCGGAAATGAATTGTTCTCGTTGAGATTGCAATGGAGACGACAGTTGCTTAGGCGAGTTGTGCTCATCCTCGTTTCATTGTTGTAGACTTGTGCGTAATGAGATCTCTTGTGGCCATAAACAGCATCGGGACGGGGGCCTCGCTGTTCACCCCCGAATGGAGCTCAATCTTGTTTGTTTGGGCGTCAAGTTCACAGGCATGAGTGTTTTCATCGAGAGATGTGATTTACAAGCAGCAAGCCTTCGGATTCCGATTAGAGGGGTTGTCAATGATTTTGAAAAATATAGTTTGCTTGTAGGCTTCGGCGACTTTTTCCACAACGTTAGTGGAAATGATCACAAAACACGAACTAAGTCCGTCATGCCAACATGTGCACTTCACTGCAACATTGTGCCGTCAGACTCCTGCTCGATTGCGGTTCCCTTCACTAAGCGGCCCTGCGGTCTGCCCCAGTCAACCAAGAGCAAAGACTTCATAGAATTTGTGGTATGGCAAGTTCGACCACATGCAACAGTTGCACTGCCTTTCAGCGACCAAATTGCCAGATGGGACTACCTTAGGCCACCTGCTTCCACCAATAAGACACGTAGGGCCAGTGTTCATGAACACACTCGATGCACACCAAAAGGCGTAGCAACACAAAAAAACGATGAGAACAGTGAGTCCATCGGTCTAGATGACGTGAGAAACAGAATCTTCCACACCTATTCATGAATCTTGATCAGTATAATGGCGAGGACAAAATGAAGACTTTTTCGGAGAGGATAATACCTTGCAGCAGGCATTGTTCAAGGCATCCAGTCTCCTCAAAACTGTAAGACTGTAAAATTCAGGAAAATTTTGTGTCATGGGGTGGCTTTTATGATTTTGTGTTGAATTCCACATTGCCTGGGCAAACTTATGATAAAACAAATGGTGAACCTCGGAATGAAACTTTGGCGGTTAAGTTCAGTGAGCTTTCTTTATTTTGTTTACTACTGCTGAGACCGAGCGGGTGACGACCTTAAGACGGTCCCCGGGTCATTTGTGACCCGAGGTTGTATACCCGTCCATAGTGATGAATGGGCCGGTGGCCGCTGGATCGTTAATAATCAACACTAGGTCCGCTTGCTGATACGATGGTGGGCACTGACTCTGGTCATCGAATCTTACCTGGGCCGTATTGGTGTTTCTTACGGCCACGTTTCATCAGCTCCCCTCAGTGATACCCGCCCTACCATGTGCAGACGCTTTTCCCACATCTCGTTTCACAGCGTCCTTGGCGAAGCAGTCCCGCATTGATGGGTGATTGATAGGAGCCCCAAGTCCTTCCCTTTTTTCTTCTTCTTCTTCTGGCACAACATGTACCCTCGGTGTTTCCGCCCTGCAGTCGGTGATCGACACACATTTGTACGTCTTCACTTGTTGTTGGATCAGCATTTTTCGACCAATTAGCGGCTGGCTTTCGTCCGGCACCATAAGAACCTCGCACCTAGACCTAAATTGATCCCCACCTACCTCAGAATTCTCTGTCCCTCCTGGCAAGTCCCTTCGTTCTCGTAACGCATTCCGCCTTCCTCTGCAATCGAAGCAAAGTGACACGATCATCGTTAAATGCTTTGGCCTAGTGCCGATCCACTGCTGCCCCCTATTCGGGCTTGCTCTTCCTCACCAGTGGCTGCAAGTTCCTTCCTTATTGTTTCCCTTCGCCCTTTTGTCCACCACTCTTCTGTGGGTTGGTAGTGACCGAATTGATAACAAGCATTCTACCCTGCTTTTGGCTGCCCTTTCCTGCGTCATGGTCTACAATTGTACAATCCGGCATAGGTCTTGCGGTCAAACATCATCTCCGCGACGTCCCTGACAGAATAATTGTTGCGGGGGCAGCACATTCCACTCGCATCTGACCCAGGCTGCGTCGTGCCGAGTTTCGTTACCATCTCCCGTAAGCGCATCCTCTAGCGCATTCGCTGCAATTCTCCGGCCTCATCCGAACTCCATCACTTTCGCACTCATCGCACAACAACTCCTCTCCTCTCCTCTCCTCTCCTCTCCTCTCCTCTCCTCTCCTCTCCTCTCCTCTCCTCTCCTCTCCTCTCCTCTCCTCTCCTCTCCTCTCCTCTCCTCTCCTCTCCTCTCCTCTCCTCTCCTCTCCTCTCCTCTCCTCTCCTCTCTCTCCTCTCTCTCCTCTCTCTCCTCTCTCTCCTCTCTCTCTCCTCTCCTCTCCTCTCCTCTCCTCTCCTCTCCTCTCCTCTCCTCTCCTCTCCTCTCCTCTCCTCTCCTCTCCTCTCCTCTCCTCTCCTCTCCTCTCCTCTCCTCTCCTCTCCTCTCCTCTCCTCTCCTCTCCTCTCCTCTCCTCTCCTCTCCTCTCCTCTCCTCTCCTCTCCTCTCCTCTCCTCTCCTCTCCTCTCCTCTCCTCTCCTCTCCTCTCCTCTCCTCTCCTCTCCTCTCCTCTCCTCTTTCCTCTTGAACCGCACTGGTACGTGCCGATTAGTGCTGTGCAAAACGGCTTTAGACGTTCACACAGTACGCTGGATAGGTGTTGTATGTAGACGAGATCCTTCCAAGGCGGAGGCTAAAGATATAACTTGCGCGTGCTCAATTAGCTATTAATACCCTTAATTGTCCGGGGTCAAGACACAGCACGGGCCGATGGTATAGAGGAGAGAGGTACCTGTGCACATTGGTCTTAAACATCTGCGGATTGTAATCTATGGGGAATATTGAGCTGGGAAGAGCATTCCATATTCGTGTGGTGCGGCTAAAAAAACGAGTCTCTAAGTTTCACTGTGCGTCCGAAAGCAGGCTTAAGGGTAAACTGATGTGCATTCCTGGCGAGACGTGTATTGCGGGTGAATTCTAGGAGAGGAGGAATGCAGTTGGCTAGCTCACTTGAGCATTGTTTGTTAAAGGTACGATAAAACACGGACAAAGAAGACACGGTTCGTCAATATTCAAGCGAGTGTAATGAACCCGCTATATCGTTGTCTCCTATAAGTTTTATCGCTCGCTTTTGGATTCTATCTAGTAGGTGCAGGGTGGTCTTGGGGGCATCAGACCAGATATGAGCGTTGTACTCAAGCTTAGGGGGAATATACGCCTTATATGGTATATTAAACATAAACATTTCGCAGCATTTTTTGGCGACCTCGAATATGTGATCGTTCCAACTAAGTGTTGTGTTGATGCACGTACCGAGGATGGAAAGTTTTCCGGTTTAGTCGAGACAAGCGCCGTTCATGGATAATGGCTGATTATCTGGGGTTCGCTTTAGAGACAGCAGACAGCATTGAGTTTTGGAAGCATTGAATTCCACTCTGTTGGTCTTATAATAATATAATATGGGTGCCGCTACAGCCCGTAGGGGGCCAGGGCCTAGCCTCTCAGCATCCACTAGTGTTGTGCGTGCTATTGTTCTCTCACGAGTGGAAGGGACCTACAGTTTTATGCCGACTCCGAACGGCCAAGTTTGAGAAGCTTTTTCTAGACAGAAAATACTCTTTGAGCATTGTCAGTGACTCGAAAGAGGTGGGGTTGTGAAAATTATTTTTGTCGCTCAGAGCTGGATTCGCACCTGCGACGTCGAGGTTGGGGTCGACGCACATACCCACAACGCCACGGCAACCCTGTTGGTCTTACCCCAGTTAATTATGCTGTCCAGATCGGAGTTCAATGCTCTTGACATACGCTGCCGTTCGAATACTACGTCCGAAGGGCAGGGTCGTGAATTTTGGAACGAATATAAAAAGCTGAGGGTGTTGTCATCAGCGAAGGACTGGATTGGATTAGCAGCACACTGCACAGCAAACCGATGCAGCATCCATCCAGACCTTGTTTCACGTGTGATTAGAATTGCCAAAAAAACGCCCTGCAATCTAAACAACAGTCATATTTATAAAATCCTATCCACTGACATCCACAAAGCCCCCGCTCATGACAATCATGACATTCCACCCAAAGCCACCGCACTCCGATCAGTAAACGAATTCCAAATCCCAGCCGCGCCACCCACAGCCACTGTCCCAGAGAATAACCAATTCAATCAGTCAGCATCCCTCAAATCACAAACAATTACTCTCTCACTCACTGCGCCCCCGCCGCAGTGTCATGTCATCTGTCCGAATTCCATCATTCGATGTCGACAGCACATCACCATCGGTCCGTCCTAATCCGGGCTCCCGTCCACATGACATTCGTCATCGTCCGCCCAGACAGTCTCTGGACACAGGCTGTGCACTCCCAAAATGCCAATGAATAAATTAACCGAAAACCAAAAATGGATTTGAATAAACAATTAGCTCGAGAATGTCCAGCCGGGATGTCACCGATGACCAGACAAGCGGCACCCCCGCGCCGGTGCGACAGAGCAATAAATCGCCTCCGATCATGGAGAAATCATCATCGTCGTCGTCGTCGTCGGAGATACGGATATCTGCGCAGCCAAGAGACCAGCAGCGCCGCAGCCCAATCAATCACATATGCGTTCCCCGGCCGAGGGGATCCCAATCAATTTAATCGAGTTTACTAGCCAATTAGCAGTGGAATTTATTATGAGCATCCTCCGCCCGAGCCGACGACTGTCTGGGGCTGGTTCCGGGCGACCGCGACGGGAGACAGCCATTCATTCGAAAGCAATGCAGGATGCCACCCAATTGACCATTAATCCATAAAAAGCGCTCTCGTGCAACGATAATGAAAAGAATCATCCACTTTGCCGACACCGACACACATACCCACACAGATGCACAAACGGGACGAGGACGAGGACGCGGTCGAACGAACGAGTCCACGTATCAAATACAAAGTCTATTACAGCAATTGCTATCATAATGGGGTTAGCTCCTGAAAGGGATGATACCAGATCCGAGTAGTTTCTCCTGATTCTGTGGAGCGCTCTCGCATTGTCCTCGCTGAGCGACCGTGTTGTCCGACAAACATTTTCTTGACGTTGACAAAAAGATTGCCATCCCTGTGTGCAACGACGACCGTCTTCAATTTTATTTTGCTGAAAATTGTTATCCTTTTCCATTTTGATGCCAACCTCGCGGTTGACAGTCTGTGCAGGCGGGGCTGCGCACGGGTGTGGACATTCGCCATTCCAACCGGAAAGGATATAATCCGTTTTAAGTTTGATATCGCATTTTATGTGCGGGCGTGCTGGCGAGGATACACCGACAAGTCCTAAGTCCTGCTGCGCTCGGTTGTTAGCCGTGAATGGCGTCTCCCTGGATCCCTGTGTGTGTGTTAATGCGGGGACAGCTTAGCCCTACACGGACTGACAATGTCTTAAAGATGGACCTGGTGGCGAGGGGCGGCGACTGTTGTGCGAGCTGGATTTCACATATTGCACAAAATATTGTGCAGAATCCTTGAAAATTGTCCACGATATCGTTCGTTTGTGTTTGCTTGTTGCTTTTCTTGTTCAATTGCTTTGCGGTCTTGTGCGCTCGGCTGTGTGTGCAGTGCATCCAGCCGCCCCCATATGGGGGGGGCTCTCTATGAAAAGGGATTACTGACGTTTTCCTAAACTGTTATTATCTGTACGGTGCCCTGATTCCGGGACGCTAAGCCGAGGATGTCCGTGGCTGTGTTACGATGCACAGCGGAGTGCACGGATGAGGGAAGGGGATTTCATGGAGTTTGAGTCTTTTGTGAGCAGAATGCATGGGCACCGAAAGACGCAAGCTCATCCGACGGTTTCCAATTTGGCGACGAAATAAATTTGAAAGAATGTCCGAGTGAAGGATAAAATCCGGCAACACGCCCCATGGGCAATTGGGTTGGACGGGGACAGAGTGGAACGGAAAATCTGGCCAGCGACTGGTTTCAGGAAGTGGTCGTGGACGAAACTTGGCCGCGGACTGTATCGTGGACTTGCCCATAGACTTAGTTGGTTATGGACTTGGAAAACTTGGCCGTTGTCTTAGTTTTCGTCGTGGACCTAGACTTGGTCACGGAGTTAAGACAAGCAAGCTTAGGTGAAGTGAACTGGATATCCATATCAGCAAGAGATTCACTTAGACGCAACGGTCCATTCCCCTAGGCCGGTTACCGTCTCTCACTGGTGGATCTATTTTTTTTTTCGCACGAATGTCCAGATAGAGTCACATCATTTCGGATATGTCCGTTAATTCATTAAGACTGTATTCTTCCTTATGGAGGCCAATGCGAGGCAATTCCAGTGGAGAATCTGTGCAGTGTTTTCCTCTTCTTCTTCGTAGTCCATGTGCCGTCTGTAGAAGTAGTTGTGTGGTAAATCTAGGCTTGCGGCGTGTCTACCCATTGCGCAATGTCCTGTATGTACTGATATTAGGTTTGGTTAGGTTAGCTTATAGTGGCTGACTTCTAAGGGCAGTCACACTTCCAGGGTAGAGCCAGAGTAGGCCCATTGTGATACCACGCGAATTGACTTCGCCTTACATTGGAACCAGTTGGTACTTCTAGTGAAGCGATTTAGCTGGCCAATGCTGGCACTGTTTAGCTCGTTACGGCCGCTGAAGTAGTAGGCCCCTAGGCACAGGAACCTATGACTAGCTAGAGCACTACAGGAGCAGAGTAAGAAGCTCATACTATGTTACTCAGATTTCTTAATGCCTAAGCTAAGGACGGCTCTGGTTAAGTTTTAAGGTCTATTTTTTACCACATCAGCCTACAGGCGAATCTTGTTCCATCTCTTACGGTCACTGGCGATCGCTAGCTCTGTGATATTATTTTTTTGAGTATCTATGTTTTCAATCTTTTGTCCAAGGACTATTGTTCCCTTTACTGGCTATTTCGTCCGTTGTGTTGAATATCACATTGCCCAGAAACCCAGCACACCTTTAGGCTGCATTGTCTTGATATATCGTTAAGAGACATACAGCAGTCTTTAATTCTGAAATGCTGATTCAAGCGCCATAATTGCTGATTGACTGTCGATTTACGTGACGATGCTCCCATACGAGATCGTTCTCATTAACACCCATTCAACGCCTTCAGAAATAGCCTGTCTGTCTACAGTCATTTGGCAGCCTAAAAGATCGTCTGATTCGGAGATGTACTGAGTAAATACACTCGCACACTCTGCTACCGGTTTTAGACCCTTCTTTGTAGATTTGCGTGACTTTATTATTGTCTAGTACCGGCTTCGTCTCCCAGGTTTTTGTATAGCGGTGCCTAAGATCGGGACTAAGTAGTCTCTAG
Organism: Eristalis arbustorum; assembly: GCA_916610145.1. Taxonomy (NCBI): domain Eukaryota; kingdom Metazoa; phylum Arthropoda; class Insecta; order Diptera; family Syrphidae; genus Eristalis; species Eristalis arbustorum. The sequence continues at coordinate 8,056,126 of OU744317.1, forward strand.
GTTCTTCCGTGAAGCTTGTTCTTAATGTTCCAATTAATTTGGACGAGGAATCCTGTTAACCGACTTAGTCGATGTCATGATATCGACGGACTGTCCGCGGAATTGTTCAAGGTTGTGCTACTCCGCTTGCACATTAGCCATTTTGTTTTTTGTGTAAGGAGGTACAGAGGGTTTTCTTTTGAGGTTCCCAAGGAGGTATATAAATATCACAAACAAAAAATCACAAAAACCTAAAAACCTTTTTCCATCCTACAAATAAACGAAAATGGGTCTGGAGGTGAATGAGGGCAAAATGAAGTATATGCTGTCCTCAAAAAAAGACATACAACATCGACGTCTTGGACAGAGCGTCACAATGGGCAGCTATAACTTCGTGGTAGTCAAGGGCTTCACTAACTCGGCTCCGGAGTAAATTACAGAACTGACAGTAATTTGTCAATTGTACATCTAACATCAGTACCGAGATCAAGCGCAGGATAACTCTTGCCAACCGCTGTTTCTTTGGGCTCAAGAGGCAATTGAGTAATAGAGCCCTCTCTCGAAGAACCAAGTTGACTCTATACAAAACACTGACCATCAATCTCGAAAGCGGATGAAGAAGTCCTTAGTCTCTTTGAGAGAAAAGTTATACATACGATCTTTGGTCCTGTTTGGGTTGACGGGTTCTGGAGGAGAAGATTCAATCACGAACTGTACGGGCTGTACAGCGACATGAGCTTAGTTAGGCGTCTACGGATCCAACGCCTACGGTGGCTAGGTCATGTAGAGCGTATGGACACCACAGCTCCGGCCCGAAGAATCTTCGAATGCGAACCTGTCGGGCAACGCAACAGAGGACGCCCGCGTTTAAGGTGGCGCACCCAAGTGGAGAAGGACCTCAACCAACTTGGTGTGCGAAACTGGAGACAGCTAGCCAGAGATCGAGCTAGTTGGAGAGGCATGTTGGTTGAGGCCCAGGTCCACCACTGACTGTAGCACCACACAAAGAAGAAGAAGAAGAAGAAGTAAACGAATCATTCAGTAAAACGACCATTTAACTCATTTGCCAACTGAGTCGAACTATCGACTCGAACCGAACCATATACGTCAACAATCTGTCATCTTGGCAGTGTGTGTATGCGTACACAAAATGCTCATTCATCGCTTAATACGCACAAATTCTTGCTCAAGCCGCAAAACCATTAGACTCAGTCCAACCAGCCATAAAAACAATTGAATATTTTTTGTTCATTCAATTGGATGAATGAAAGATTTTCGACTATCGAATAACTGGATAGTTTTTATTCGATAGTGACAGCGACATGTATATTGAAGGAAGGAGACAATGGGAGTCACAATTGGACGGGCAGCAGTTAAACCCCAAGAGACGAGGACCTCACTGAGGCTTCCAAAGAGGCCAGAATTATTCGGGACCAACGAGCCGAACAAAATCAAACCAAGGAAACTGAAGGAATTTTATATGGATATGCCATCGATGCTTGAACGTAGGTAGCTTTTATACCAAGAATTTGCTTCTCAAAACTTTAAACGCGTTTTTCTCGGAACCGTGTTTTTATGACTGGCGAATGAGATTACTTTAATTCGTTTTTCTATACATTATCATTCTATTCATGCTCTAAGGTATGAACTAGCAAATATCAAATCGGTGAAGATCTTCTTTACTTTTTAACTTGATTTGTGGCTGAAAACAGTCGATTTTCCAAAAAATATTTTCAAAGGTCTGCCATTTTGTTAATAATTGTGCCAAATTAATAATCCTAGTTCATACCAGAGCCAAGCATGTATTCTTTCTAGTCCCGTTGAAATTATTGGTTTCAGATGTTCCAGTGAGCGGAGCCCATGCGCCGCCGAAAAGAAGGGCTTTTGTTTGATCACAAAAAAAATATGAAATTTTGTTTCTTCTTTTTTAAGTCTTCAAATTAATGCATGCAAAGTTACAAGCCTAAAAAACAATTTATGTTCATTTACCAGCAGATTGAAGTCCTCAAAATTTTAAATCGGTGATGATCTCGTTGGGCGCATGCACCAAGTCATCTATAAGATATGGGCGGAGGAAAACATGCCCAATGAGTGAAATCAGCGTTGATTATCCGGCCTACAAGAAAAAAGACCCCTTTGGCTGTGCCAACTACGAAGGGATCAGTGTCCTCCACTCTCTGCCACTCTCTGAACACCTGAAACCTCTTGTTAATAATCTAAGAGGTCCTTATCAGTGCGGCTTCAGTCCAGGGAAGTCCGCCATAAACCAAGTTTTCACATTACGGCTGATCGTAATAAACCTAAGAGAGGCAGATTGACACCCACCAGCTATTTATCGATTTCAAGCCGCATATGACAGCGTGCATAGAGACGAGCTATGCAGCGCCATATCTAGTTTTGACATTTATGCCAAACTCGTCAGGTTGTTCAGGATGACGATGGAGAAATCTCGCTGTTCCACCAAGGTAGCTAACGAACTCACCGAGACCTTCAATGTCAAAAAAGGTTTTCATGTAACTCCTTTAACATCATACTTGAGAGGATCGTGCGAAACTGACTCGCCAACACTAGAGGCACGATCTTCCAAAAGTCCTTTCAACTGGTTACTTACGCAGACGACGTTGACGCGATTGGACGAACACAGCGAGCCGTCAATGGGGCTGGCATTGAAGCGAAAGCGGCTAAAATGGGTCTAGCGATAAACCAGGGCAAAACAAAGTACACGATGTCGTCACGAAATGACGCAAAACATAGACGTCTAGGTAGACGAAGTCCTTGACTTTGAGGTATTCAAGGACTTCGTCTACCTAGGCTCTGGAGTAAATAGGGACAACAACACCAGTACCGAGATCAAGCGATCTTGCCAATCGCTGCTTCATTTGGCTCAAGAGGCAATCGAGTAACAGAGCCATCTATCGAAACACCACATTGACCTTGTATAAAACCCTTATAATCCCAGTCCTGCTCTATGGCGCAGAGACTTGGACGCTTTTGACAGCGGATGAAGAAGCTCTTGATTGTTTTGAGAGAAAAGTTCTGCGTACGAACTTTGGTCCTGTTTGCGTTGATGGCGTTTGGAGGAGAAGGTTCATCCACGAACTATACAGGCTGTACGGCGGCATGCACCTAGTTAAGCGTCTTCGGATACAACGCTTAAGATGGCTAGGTCATGTAGAGCGGATGGACAGCACAGCTCCGGTCCGAAGAGACTTCGACACCGAGCCATTGGGACAGCGCAACAGAGGACGTCCTCACACGAGATGGCGCACACAAGTGGAAGAGGACCTCAACCAACTTGGTGTGCGCAGCTGGAGGCTGCTGGCGAATGATCGTGCTGGCTGGAGAGGGATGTTGGGTAACCTGCAGGCTCACGCGGACTGTAGAAGAATTTTTTGGTATAAGTTTAGAATACTGACATGACGTGTGTCGTAATTTCTTCATTGCGAGAGTGCTTTCAGTCTAAGCGCCGATTTTGCTGCAAACGCTTTGCCATATTCTTGCCCACAGCATGGTCAGGCAGATGAATACGATTCCCGTTTTTGATGGGCCGACATCTAAGCCACATCTTGTCCAGTTCGAAAACACACAAAGAGCCTTTCCTGTGGTTCGGCGGTATTCTCCACTGGAGGGTATGGCAAATTCGTCCGTGGAGGCAGTGACTTTACAACAGCATCTTTCTAATGAGAGTAGTAGTTATTTACTGTAATTAGCCAAAGCCCAGGACAGAGTATGTCTTCCGGTGGAGTTTCCCGTCTCACTCTTGTTAAAATTCGATTATTACCCAAATCCGCTTGGATGTTTCGTATGTGTCATAGGCTGATGTCATAGTTCACTTAAGGCCCCGAGGAGTTCGTCTTGATCGTTGATTTAGACTCGTCTCTTGAAAAGTTGGTCTCTGGCCCTTCAAATCAATTCAACTTCAAGAAAAAGAAGAATTCAAATGCAGAACCCGCCACTGTCCAACGACGCCAATAGATGCACATTTTAATGAAACATCCCTCAACGTCTCCTCCTCGTTGTGCAGGACAGAGATTTACAGCTCGAAGGATGCCATGTTCTCGATTTATCATCACAACCGGCAACTGAACATCACCCAAACTTGAACACCCCATCAACCGAGGTCATCCGCCGCATTCACAAAGAAACACGCTCCCACTGTGCCAATCTTGTTCCGCAGATCCCAGTCTTATCCGAACATGGCCAGTAAAAAAAAATCCCCACATCTTTGCAAAGTCCCTCCAAGGAATGTGCTCACAGCTGCGCTCCACTTTGATACGCTCGCGTGTGTGCGCTTGGTTGTCCCAGCATCAGCTGCAACTGCTTGAAATCCATAATTCGCCCTTTTCCCCGTTTCCAGATGGAGTAGGACGAAGTCGGAATGAACTCTGCCCTGCATGCGTTTGCATATGGAAATTCCTTGAAATTCCCAAACGTCCTGTTTGCCTTCTCTCTCTCTCTCTGTCCTTGCAGTGCAAATCCTCATGCATTATTGCTTCATCGTGGCTGTGTCTTGCATGGCAACTACGCGCTCTGCCACAACAACACGCGTTGCAAATCCCGCAGAAAAGAATTTCGCTGCTTCAAGGATCCGAACATACACACATGCGGAGAACGGGAAGTCCTGGTTTCCTTCTGGGCAATGAACTATTACACTCCATCGACATGGGTGACTCTGGTTCCGCCTTCATAATTAATCTCAAACGCGGTTCTTGCCAAGAGCAGGTCCTTATAATCCTCCGCCCTCTCAAGGATTAGATCTTTTGTCTCGACACATGCACCACCCAGCGATCGCGGGGAATTTATTTACACTCCACATCCGCAGAACGATGACGCGCCGCAGGAAGAAGTTCTCGTCACGACAGAAGCCGAGAATATTTACAGAAGTTAAATAGATTTCCTCAAAACCGCCAGCAGGAGCGCAACAATCGTCGTCATACACAACCGGCAAGGCACGGCACGGCGCGTCGCGTACGTGTCCCGCGAAGCCCTCGGGAATAACCAGATGCCAGCGGTTTCGGCGTGGAACTTACTCGTTTGGATCGTAATTCGCGATGATCAAACTTTATCCTGCACGCGGATGCGGAGCGAAGAAAAATAAAAATAATAACTTCCCCGAAGACGTTCGTCGTTCCCCCAGCGAGGACGTCGTCATCGTCGTCGCCGGCAATGGCTCAGAAATTGAATGAAAATCTTTTGTTTGAGTTGAGCTGCGGCTAGCGCCGAGGGACGGGCCCCGACTGCGCAGCGTTCTCGAGGTCATGTGCGATGTCACGTATGAATTCAATGCATGCAATACCTGGGGACTGGCAGCGGGTTCGTGAGCTGAGTTTTCTGATTCGGCGACGGGAGCTGCGATAATAAATCAGGTGGAATGAAATTATTGAGATTTACTACGTGAATACCGAACCGACTTGTCCTGGGACAAGGTAAACAGACACTTCATGCAGAGGCGGCAGCACTCAGCAATCGGCTGTCGACTGTGGTCTGGGGAGTGGGTGGAAAGTCTTCAAAGGAAGTGCTTTAATTTGAGGAGATTTAAGGCGGAATTTATATGAACTCGTTGTACTTCACTGCGTGTTAGCTGTTTCACTAGCATTTGGTTTATTGATTCAATTTTCCGATTTCCCTGAAATCTATCAACAGGACTATGGAACGCACCAAGCAGTGTGTTTGCACCGAGACATTGAAACCGCCTCTATATTTTAAATGCATTGCATGCACAATTAAGTGGCAGGTATAACAGATTTGGAAAAAGTCTATAGCTGCTACAAGTTCAGAAGGTGAATGCCGAACTCCTAAAAGTAGGCAACGTTTGCTGGCACTTAGCTGACGTTTCATGTTTCATTTCATGTCGTCCCATAAAAGAATTGCGACTACATTAGGTGTTAATTACGAAGTCGTGAGCGAAAATTAATATATTTTATGTAGATTGTGGGTTGGGAACTGATTGTGATACTGTGCTCTTATATATGATGTGCTTTATTTGTTCTAAGTAGTTAACTTCAAAGGGGTGGCAGGGTCTATGCTCACAGGGCAAAGTTGCTGATCGCTCTCAACTTGGCGGGATGCCAGCAACGATCCTTGTCGATGCATAAATCAAGTTGACATGCTGCCTCCAAGCGGCGCCCCCTGGATAGCTTTCACAACATCTGTTGTGAGGTGAACCAATGCATGCAGCGTTTCCCCAGCGGTTGTGCGGAGGGCTAACAACCCACCCACAAAAAAAAATAACTGTTACGGAAGAGCAAGCAGCCTCGGAAGAACGGACGGAACCCCAACGACGACACGGTGCGAAAAAGGACTACGATTTGCGAGTGTGCTCCTGGAATGTAAGAACACTCCGGGGGCCGCACAAAAACTAGAAAATATCCTCACGCAGTATAAAGCGGATATTACTGCGCTCCAGGAAATACGCTGGATAAGACACGGTCCTCGACTTCAAACCGATAAGCGATCGCCTGGCTGTGATCCGCATCCAAGGCAGATTCTACAACATCAGCCTCATATGTGCACACGCCCTCTTGGACGGTGCCTACGGAGCCTGTCCGGAGAACGATGTCAAAATCGTACTCGGAAACCTCAATGCTAAATCGGTAAGGAAAACATCTTTGGCGGAGTGATCGGAAAGCACAGACTTTGGGACAGCACGTAATATGGTCATAAGTAGCACAAGGTTCCCTCGCAAAAAAATCCACACAGCAACCTGGCGATCGCCGGATGGTCGAACCGCCAACCAAATCGACCATGTGCTTATTGACGGAAGACACGCGTCAAACATCCTGGATGTGCGAACATTCAGGGGGGCAAACGTCGACTCTGACCACTTTCTTGTTGCAGCAAGATTCAGAGCTCGACTGTCCAATGTCAAAAAGCTGCACCAGACTACAAGGAAAACTTTTGACATTGGACGCCTAAGCACACCGGAGATTGCCAGAGCCTACGAAGAGCAATTAAGTGAGAGACTCTCCGGTATGCCTACGTCAAGTGCCAACGAGATGTGGTTGCATTGCCGCTCGGCCATCAAAGAGGTAGCGGAAACTACATTGGGCTACCTACCACCCCCGACAAGAAACCCGTGGTATGATGGCGATTGTTTGCTGAAAAAACGTGCAACCGACGAGGCATACCAAAAAGCGCTGCAACGGAAAACAAGAGCAGCGCAAGAGGAGTACCGGGCTAGAAGACGGGAGGAGAAAAAGCTTCTACGCCTGAAAAAAAGGTTTCTCGCAACCTCCCAGCTCAAGGATATCGAAGAGTCTAGGGACAAGCAAAAACTAAAGAAGACCGAACCTCCGGTACAAAGACCAAGTCATCGCGGATGCAAGACAGCTTGGCCTTGATGACTGGAAGCAGCATGCCCAGGACCATCACCGATGGAAGGCAACAATTGCTCAGGCTCAGACCCTTCATGGTTCGTCTGCCTGAGAAGTAAGAAAGTTAACTTCAAAAGATATCTACTACAATGTGAACCAACGGAAATCTGCCATTTATAAGGCAAGGAGCATCTTGTGGAAGAATTACCAGTGTAAACAACTCTGTAGGTATCTTACAATAAATTTTCCCAACCAACGTTAGCTGTAAGTGGAGAGAAACTTTAATCGGTATAAAAACGTTCGCAATCACTTAAGAAATTACAAAAATACAAAACAAGATGATAATCCACTATACGCTTACATAAATCAAATCAAAACTATCTAACTGAATCAGATAGAACAACTAATGTCGCTTGTCTAATTTTCACACACACGTTATTCAGAACTACGCCGTAAGAGCGTTCACAGTGTACCATCTTGCACAAATAGATCGAAGTCACCGTTACCTGTTTCATGGACGTGAATTCACTGACTTGCGCCAACTCGAACTGGAAAGAAAGTGGAAATTCAGACAGCGGAGTTTAAGAAGACGATCCCAATGTGGATGGAGATTAGCATCAGAAATGGCGGAAGAGTGCTCCCTAACGGTAAGGAAATATCAAAGACCAAAAAGGTGAAATAGGTTGGCGGTGAGTTGACAGAAATGTAGAAGTTTAGTAGCCACACTGACCCTTAAGAAGGCCAACAGATGCTTCCATTGCATCTACCTTTTGATGCGAAAGCAAAATGGACAAGACTTCAGCTAATATGTAATCGTCTCACCTTCGATAGGTACAGTCGAAGGTAGAATAAGAGTCATCTAGACACATGACTCTTATTGACCCCATTTGTTCGATGGGTACGATTGCGTACCCAACACTCCACATTGCAACAGCAATTTTAACAACAATATTTTAATATTAACGTACGGAGCGATTGCTTTTGCTTCATTCTTCTTCTTCTGGCGCTACAGTCCGGAGTGAACCTGGGCCTCAGCCAACAAGCTTCTCCAGCTGGCACGGTTGTTAGCCAGCTGGCTCCAATTTCGCACTCCAAGTTGATTGAAGTCCTTCTCCGCTTGAGTGCGCCATCGGTTTCGTGGTCGTCCTCTATTGCGATGTCCCACTGGTTCGGAGTCGAAGACTCTTTGGGCTGCAGCAGTGTTGTCGATCCGCTCAACATGGCCTATCCATCTTAGGCGTTGAATCCGTAGACGCCTGACTAGACTCATGTCGCTGTACAGCAGACTCAACAGCTGTACAGTTTGTGGTTGAAACTTCTTCTCCAGAAACCTTCAACGCAAACAGGACCAAAGACTGAACGCAGAACTTTTTTGCTTCCGCTTATGTAAATATAAATTAGAAGACAGCAATTGCTCAGATTCAGACTCTTGGCCGTTCGGAGTCGGCATTAAACTGTAGGTCCCTTCCACTCGTGAGAAAACAATAGCAAGCACACGTGGTTGCTGAGAAGCTAGGCCCTGGCCCCCTACGGGCTGTAGCGCCACCCATATTATTATATATTATGCCGCTCTCCCATATAAGCCTGCCCACTGTGCGGCCCATACCCACGGCTTGATAATGCCGACTCCGAACGGCCAAGTTTGAGAAGCTTTTTCTTGACAGAAATTACTCTTTGAGCATTGTCAGCGACTCGAAAGAGGTGGGGCCGTGAAAATTGTTTTCGTCGACCAGAGCAGGAATCGAACCTACGACGTCGAGGTTGGGGTCGACGCACATACCCACAACGCCACTGGCCAACACAGGGAGAGCGGCATAAGGTCTGTCAAATCTGAACTATGAAACGGAACTTTATGTACGTTTTAAAAAGCTGTTTAGTTAGCCAAGCTCATCCACATCTGTGTATTCATACTACTCTACATATTTGGCATTATAGAGAATCTTTTCGTTACCTTCTCGAATGCGATAGAAACCTGCTGAGAATGGCTATGACCATAATCATATGAAAACAAAATAGACCTTACCAACGATCACACCTGTAGGGGTGACAACGAAGAAGAACGAGAGGATATTCCTCACTATCTATGCATGTCACTGTCCATTGAGAAAGAGTGAGAATACTTTTTATTACATGAGGCTGACACAACTTCAAAAAACCGGAACTGGAGGCATCGGGCTCGAGGTCTAGGAAGATACCACCCTCTCGATGAATAGCAGTGGTTCTACAATGACCTAAGTATGACGGGCTTTGGCTCGCCAACCCGCTCATCAAAGCTAAGTTTCATTTTTTTACAATTTAAAATTACTACTAGGCTTAAAACTTTTGCTCAGAGACGACTAATTGCCTCGGATACTGACCGATCTACTGTTGACGACCCCAGCAAACGACCAAATGACCATGCTTTTCGGTTCTGCACGTGGAATGTGAGGTCTCTTAACAGGCCACGTGCAGCCAAAGAACTCGCGGAGGCCCTTGACTGCTATAAAGCAGATATCACCGCCATCCAGGAAGTGCGACGGAATGGGCCGGGCAAGAAGAGGATGAAAAACTGCGACATCTACTACGGTGATTGCAGCAGAGAGAGGCACTTATTTGGATGTGGATTTGTTGTTCGAGGCAGACTTAGGCAAAAAGTCTTAAGCTGTGACTGTAAAAGCGAACGCCTCATCAAGGCTACATTCGGCCACATCAGCCTGATATGCGCCCACGCCCTGACAGAGGACAAAGATGATAGTAGCAAAGATGACTTCTATGATCTCCTAGAAAGAACATACGATCAGTGCCCCAGCTTTGACACCAAGATCGTTCTAGGAGATTTCAACGCTAAGCTGGGTAAAGAAGAAATCTTTGCTAAAGTCATAGGGAAACACAGCCTACACGACACCACGTCCAGTAACGGACTAAGGCTGGTGGACTTTGTCATGGGACGTAACCTCTCTGTTGCAAGCACGCGGTTCCCACACCTCAACATCCATAAAGGGACATGGCAGTCCCCAGATCAATCAACCGTCAACCAGATTGATCACGTTGCGATCGACGTCAGACACTCCTCCAGCATTCTCGATGTCCGAACTTTCCGAGGAGCTAATGTTGACTCGGACCATTTCCTTGTTGTAGCCAAGGTAAGAATCAGGATATAACGAGAACAACGGAGTCGAGAACGAACACCACGGTTTGACGTCGCAAAGCTACAATCGCAGCGGACTGCCAGGATCTTTGCCGACCGAGTCTCCCAGAAACTCTCTGTAAGTTCGACGCCGCCTGCACAAACCATCGAAGAAGAATGGAGTCGTTGTCAAGAAGCCATCAAAGAAGCTGCCACTGATGTGCTGGGTTTTACGACACCACCTAGAAGGAACCCATGGCTTGACGACGAGTGCAGGCAGGCACATGCAGCCAAACAGGAGGCCTACAAGGCAACGCTGCATCGAACAACGAGGGCTGTTCGTGAGCTCTACGAACAGAAGAGAAGGGAAGAGCACCGGCTTCTCAGAAGAAAAAAGAAAGAGCATGAGAAGCGCGCGGTCGTGGAGATGGAGAGGTGTTACGACAGGAGGGAGGTCCGAAAGTTTTACCAAAAGGTAAAACAAGTATCAGGAAGATATAGACCTCGGACCGAAGCCTGCAGGGACGAAAATGGACAACTAGTAGTAGAATCGCAGTCGATGCTGAGAATTTGGAAAGATCATTTCTGCAGACTGTTAAACGGCGATGAGGACCAAAATACCGCTGTCAGGCAGAATGTTCCACTCAATCTGGACGATGACAGACGCGAATACCGTCCCCCAGACTTAGACGAGGTCAAGGTAGCAATATCAAGACTGAAGTCTAGCAAAGCTGCTGGGGCGGACGGTCTGCCCGCTGAAATATTTAAGGCAGCTGGAGATGACCTGGTTGGGCGCATGCACCAGCTCATCTGCAAGATATGGTCTGAGGAAAGCATGCCCGACGAGTGGAATCTCAGTATCGTTTGCCCGATCCACAAGAAAGGAGACCCCTTCAACTGCGCCAACTATCGAGGGATCAGTCTTCTTAACATCGCGTATAAGATCTTCTCTGCCGTTTTGTGTACCCGCCTGAAGCCGTTCATTAATAATCTGATAGGTCCATATCAGTGTGGCTTCAGGCCAGGAAAGTCCACAACAGACCAAATTTTCACACTACGGCAGATCCTGGAAAAGACCCAAGAAATGCAAATCGACACTCACCATCTGTTCGTCGATTTCAAGGCCGCATATGACAGCGTGCATTGAGACGAGCTATACAACGCCATGTCTAGTTTTGACATTCCTCCCAAACTCGTCAGGTTGTGCAGGATGACGATGGAGAACTCTCGCTGTTCCATCAAGGTCGGTGACGAACTCACCGAGACCTTCAATGTCAAAAAAGGTTTTAGACAAGGCGACGCGCTGTCATGGGATTTCTTTAACATCGTGTTGGAGAAGATCGTGCGAAACTCACACGCCAACACTAGAGGCACAATCTTCCAGAAGTTCGTGCAATTGTTAGCATACGCCGATGACATTGACGTGATTGGCAGAACTCAGCGAGCCGTCAGTGAGGCTTTTGCTAACATTCAGACGGAAGCGGCTAAAATGGGTCTGGCGGTGAATGAGGGCAAAACGAAGTATATGCTGTCCTCAAAAAAGGACATACAACATCGACGTCTTGGACAGAGCATCACAATGGGCAGCTATAACTTCGAGGTAGTCAAGGACTTCACTTATCTCGGCTCCGGAGTAAATTGTACAAATAACATCAGTACCGGGATCAAGCGTGGGATAACTCTTGCCAACCGCTGTTTTTTCGGGCTCAAGAGGCAATTGAGTAATAGAGCCCTCTCTCGAAGAACCAAGTTGACTCTATATAAGACCCTGATCATCCCAGTTCTGCTATACGGCGCGGAGGCATGGACAATCTCGAAAGCGGATGAAGAAGTCCTTGGTCTCTTTGAGAGAAAAGTTCTACGCACGATCTTTGGTCCTGTTTGTGTTGACGGGTTCTGGAGGAGAAGATTCAATCACGAACTGTACGGGCTGTACAGCGACTAGTTAGGCGTCTACGGATCCAACGCCTACGGTGGCTAGGTCATGTAGAGCGTATGGACACCACAGCTCCGGCCCGAAGAATCTTCGAATCCGAACCTGTCGGATAACGCAACAGAGAACGCCCGCGTTAAAGGTGGCGCACCCAAGTGGAGAAGGACCTAAACCAACTTGATGTGCGAAACTGGAGACAGCTAGCCAGGGATCGCGCTAGTTGGAGAGGCATATTGGTTGAGGCCCAGGTCCACCCCGGACTGTAGCGCCACACAAAGAAGACTAGGCTTAAAACTAAGGGTGTTGGCTCAACAATACGTTCCCAACTGACGTACCCTGTTTTTTTTTTTTCATTTTTGTTCAATTTCTAATTTTTCAAACAAAAATGCTCAAAACGAGTTTACCTAACTTAACAAATGTTCTCACATCTTACCTACTGACCATATACGGGTACTGTAAGCTATTCTTATCTTTATATTTTTATTGTGCTTTTGGCTTGGGCTTTGATTTTGTATCTTATGGACAATCTGTTTTTCTATAGTTTGGCCAAGAGAAGAAAACTTTTTTTTTTTATTGAGTGGCACAAAATTTACAATGTGTTGCATACAGTTTGTTGGGCAGAGATTTGGTTTGCATCACCTTACTACTAAAATATTCATACAATCTTTATATAATATATCACAGAAAATTTGATTTAAGTCTGAAGGAAAAGCCACTTAAAGAACCCTTATGGCAACAGGAATTCCTAATTCCTTTGGACGGAGAGAGAAGCGGTTAGTCTTGATTTCAAATTGCTGACTAGAATGTTGTAGAAAACACAAAAATGATTAACAAAAAATAAAATTAAAATGTGGATAAATAAGATAAGTAGATATATAGAAAATTTATAAATAATAACAAATAGGAACTAGAAGAAAATAAATATATAAATAAATAAATAAGTAAAGAAGTAAATAAATAAACAAATAAGTAAATTCATTAATAAACAGATAAGTAAATAGATAGATAAATATATATATATAAATAAATAAATAAATAAATATGTTAATGTATTAAACAAATAAATAAATAGATAGATAAGTAAACAAATAAGAGTTGCACTCATTCTGCAGCTAAGTTTGAAATCAAGTCGTTTCCGGATGATAAAAGCGATTGATTATACCGCAGAAAAAGTTTTTCAACTCTAGCTGTGACCCTTTCGATCATGGATATCTTATGAAGTTCCGTTGTCGAGAAAAACCAGGGGAGATTTAGAATCATTTTTAGGAGCTTATTCTGCTTTACTTGGAGTCCACGCAGACGATTTTTGGCGCACTTACCCCAGACAGGAGACCCATAGAACATGATCGGTTGGAAAATAGACTTAAAAATCAATATTTTGTTTTCATTGCTTAGTTTTGAATTCCTGCAACAGAATGGATAGAGGATTTTTATCGTTACGTTTATCTTTTTGATTACTTCTTGAATATGAAGCCTAAAAGTTAACCTTTCGTCTAAATGTACCCCAAGATACTTTCCACTCGATTTCCACTCGATCGGAAAACTATTAAGTTGAAGGCTGTTGCTTGGAAATAAACAAAGAGAAGAAAACTTGGCCTTTCCGTAACAAGATATAACAAATGTGTAGGTTTATTCTAAAACGTCTAGTCCTAACACCGGGGTGTTTTAATGCGTGAGTCCACGTTGGTCTTTTTGGGATCACCTAACCTAACCTACCGTAGTTATAGTAGATTTGTACAGAGAAGCATATTTTTACTGGAATGTACGAATCAAGTAAAGACCATTACGTTACGTCGTCATCCTGCTGCAAGATCTACATTCAGAATCGTTCTTGAAACATCCTCTTTGCGTTTTCTATGCCCTTCGTTTGCGTTTCGTCTCTCGTGTCATTTGTAGATATTCAAATGAATGTGCGCCATTGACTCCACATGAGTCTGTTGTCGCCACCTTAAAGAAGAAAGTGCTGCCAGATAGTCGTTAAAGGCTTACGGCTCGTCAAAAACAACTATATTTGTTTAATTGCACGTACACTAGTTAAAAATATGTCTTGTGTAGCGTTTAATAACTGCTATGGTATCCTTTTGCTATAGTAACATCTCTTAATCGTTTTTTCATTGAAAGCACAAGCTTACTGGTGACTTCAGGCAGTATTTTGTTCCACTCTTCTAAAATAACTTCTTTAAGACGACTTTTGCTTGTTATTTGGTGTTCTCGAAGCTTCTTTTCTATAATATCCCAAAGATGCTCGATAGGATTTAGATCGGGCGATTGTGGTGGATGGGGTAAGACAGATTTTACATTACAGCAACCATTCCTTTACTAGCTTGGATGAATGCTTGGGGTCGTTGTCCTGAACCAATAAAAAATCGTCGTGTAAGCCTATTTTACTTGCACTAGCCTTTAATTTTTCTGAAAGTATCTGTATGTACATGTGTTTATCCATCGTAGAAACCAGATTCTCCACACCATTAGCTCCCACCGCTCCCCATACCATGATGCTGCCACCACCATGTTTTAGAGTGGGTTTTAAGTGCTGGATTTCCAAGGCTGTATTAGCTTTGCGCCAAACAAATCGACGACCGTCAGATCCAAAGACGTTAAATTTGCTTTCGTCTACAAATATAACGTTCTTCCAAAAGTCATCTGACTTTGTAACATATTCATTTGCGTATGCCAAACGCCGAGCTACATTAGCCTTGGAAATGTAAGGTTTTTTTCTTGACACTCGTCCATGGTATCTTTTTGTGTGAAGAAAATTCCGTATGGTTTGTGGGTTAACTGTTATTCCATCATGTTTGGTTGGTTCTGCAGCTATTTTTGGAGCACTAGTTTTGGGGTTGTTCTTTGCAATCCTGTCAATTTTTCGTTCTAAGTTTTTATTTAACACTTTTTTTTCGACCTCTTCCAGGTGCAATGTCAAAGCTCTTATTTTGAACCGTTGAACGCGGTCTATCGACGATCTGTGATATTTCCGTATAACTTTTACCATCGCGTTTAAGTTTTACGATCGTTTTCCTTATATCGATTGGAATTTTGTTATGCCACCCAGACATCTTAGCAAAAACTTTGTAAAATTAAGGGACACTTAGTTCTTTTTACTTTCGAGGACTATTGCAGACTTCATTAAAAGAGTTAAATAACTTGATCGTAACAATGCCCAACAAAAAGCACGGTTTTGTGCTGATAAGTTAGTGTTGCCATACTTGTATGTACAATTTTTTGACTTACTTTCTGTATTTTTTCTCCCCCAACTTTCAACTTGAATTTATACTTTTTTTTTATATGTTACTTACGTTACGAACAACTGAAAATAAAATTAACTTTCAATCAAACTTAAGTTTAAAATAAAATAAATTAATTTTTCTTCAAATGAAAATACACCGTGTATGTGCAATTTTTTTATATAGTGTATATGAATACGACGAGCTATACGGGCTGTTCAGCGACATCGACTTAGCCAGAAGAGTGAAGATCGAACGATTGAGATGGCTAGGTCATGTAGAGCGGATGGAAACCAATGCTCCGGCCCGAAAAGTCTTCGAATCCACCCCCGAGGGACGGCGCAGTAGAGGAAGACCGCGACTCAGGTGGCGCACGCAAGTGGAAAGGGACCTCAACCAACTATGCGTGCGAAACTGGAGACAGCTAGCTAAAGATCGAGCTGGCTGGAGACGCTTGTTGGTTGAGGCCCAGGTCCACCCCGTACTGTAGCGCCACCTTAAGTAAGTAAGTATATGAATACGACATGAAACGTGATAAATCTTGGGTATTTATTTTTCGTAATTTCTGATTTAGATGAGGTCTGTGCGACATTTATGGCCTAGTGGCGTAGTGAGCATTTGTGCCAGATGCCTGGAATCCCGACGCGCACAACTATCATCATTCGTCATTTGACTTCTCTGCGGTCAACGGAAATGCTCAGAGACGCAGGAAAAAAGATCAAACGTTGCTCGTTGCGTACGAGCCATATTAATAAAATTGTGATTTGTAGGCAGCTTGCGAAAATGAGTAGGCAGTCAGTTTTCGCTGGCATCAGAGCCGAGCATTTTGTCCAGTTACATGTTTTGTTAAGAGCTTGTTGCAGATGCCGAATCCATTGCACACTCCGTTGCCAACATTATCGTTCAAAAGTGCAGTAAGTACCAAGAAAATTGGACATCACGAAATGCATGACAAAACCAAATTTGGCTACTCCCACGATGCGTTTTCGCGATGTGCACACATGTGCTGAAGACTTGATGTGTGCATGTATGCTTCGCGACAGCCCTTTGGCTCCTCCCAAGCTGCGACGTTTTTTTTTTGCGCACATGCAGGGATTTTTGGTGTGCCGGTACGCAGTGATGGTCTGGCTACTTCAAGGGAACCGGGAGGTGAAGGATGACGAATTGTGCAAGAAATCTATGCAACTGGACTAGCAATAGACCAAGGAAAAAAACGGACCAGAAATTTCCTGAAGGCAATGACCCTGATGATGCATTCATTCCGAGTGTAGAACTAAAGCAATCAGCATATTCAATAAACGCAATTTCATAGAAAACAAATGTTTTTCGATATTTCTTGTTAGTTGCATTTCTCAGTTTCTCAGCGCGCTCGCGAATGTTTTTTACTTCACGGTTTTACTTCAACCTTTTGTTGTTCCGCTTCCGGCAAGCTTAACTTCAACTATCGGTTTCGATCCTTGAGCTGACATATTTTTTTTGCTAATTGTCCCTGCGACAAAACACTACTGCCATTATAGACTTGATGCTCTTATGATCTATGCTTCATACGTGTGCCCCTTCCGGGTGCAACACTGCTTCCTCGTTCGGAAGTCCCCATTCTACCGCTGCAACGCGTTCATTATCCCCGCACAGATATTCGATACATCATATCGGCGAACCTTAACACTTCCCACTAAGCCGGCATAAGCCTCATTTTTCGCATCGGCATCACCTGTGTCCGCATCGCCCGATATCGATAATCCATTACAGGCGATTATCCCGAAACACAATTACAACTCTCCGACGGCATGTGGTTCCGGTCCGATGATAATCTTCGAATCTCATTACTTGGAATTCGCAATTATGCACTTAATTAGATTCGCTCCGTATCCTAGCCCTTTGACAAATTAATTCTCCCCGCAAAACCGCCTCCGCCATAAGTTAACCTGGCGCGCACCACATCGGCCCAATAATCGCGAAGCATACCTCACGGCTCCATCCGCAGCCCCCAGACGAGATGAATCGCAAATATGATAACCGTTTCAGTAAATCCTCCCGGGGAAGCATTAATTTGCTCACCTGCTCCATAATCCCAAATGGAATTACACCGCTTATCAATTATTCTCCAGCGAAGCGATTTATCATCTCACACGGTACGCATTCTGCGAGTGGGAATAACACCGCCAGAGGTTAAATATTGCCATCCCGACCGGTGCCAGCCAAGACGCTGGAGCCAAACTACAGGTGTCGTTGCTGAGCAGAGCCGTATGGCTGCGGGGTTTTAATTAACAGCAACAAGGACGAACACCCAGGGAAACAAAAATCCCACATAAATATCACACATGACATCCTATTAACGTTTTGGCAGCTTACCCCACACACACACACGATCGTAGCCGGAGCGGCGTCCTCGGCGGCAGGGGAGAAAAGAATCCCGACTAATAACCAAAAATTACTGGTAATGCGATATAGGGATGCGAGCGTAATTTTTCCTCCGGCCCCATCCCCCCCCGGCCGGTGGTGCGCTGTGTGTGTTTGCGAAAGGGATTCGTCAACCTCGCATTACCGTCGTTTCGCCATGGCAGGGGCGCCGCAAACGATCCGGCTGCGCCAAGACTCCGAAACTCGGAATCACGGACTCAAATGAAGCGTCTTCTAATTTTTCACTCCGATCCGTTGCTCGGCAGTGGGCCTTGCCGGCTCTGCCGGTGATGATGATTATTGCTTGCTAGGATGAGACAACCCCACCCCTCCGGCCAGAGATGCGGTGAACACCTTCGCACCGTTTCCGGTTGGGCGGCATCCTTGCGAGTAACTAATTGGCACTCTATTTATTCATGACGATAATTTGCGGTGCGTCATTAGTAGGCCAACACGTACTCGCATACGGCAGAGCGGTCTTCAAGGACAAACCACACACACACACACACCCGCTCTGCGGCCCTTCGTCGCCGCCGGCACAGTGCCTACCTTCGACCCTGAATGGTGTCCTGATTAAGTGATAAATTCACTCCAGTTACGCATAAGGTGGCTGCCTGGTCGACAGAATGGGCCGACAGGGTGGCTGGCTGGTAGGGTGGTGCGCACATTTTTGAGGTTTGAGGTGGCAAAGGACTGTCGTCCTCGTCGGTGTTAAACTGTAATCATGAAATATTGAAATGTGTCGTTGCGGAGCAAATTAATTAACGTTTAGTTTGTGGCACGGAGCATCCAGATTCTCGTTGTCCTGGCATCGTTTTTCATAAATTACACTTATGAGATTCGGGCCATCCTTGATGCTTTGCACACGTGTGTGTGTGCTTTGTGCGTGTGTGAGCCCCCGCGGGAGGCGGCGCTCCTTAATGAGTTGTAATCGGAATTTTGTCAAAGGATTTACATCTGGCGGTGACGTATGCCGCTAAAGCGCAACAGAATGTATCGATGAGGGAATTGGTTTGCTTTGTGGTTTTGTCTAATGCGTGCCGAGTGGTTAATCGGATAATAATTACCGAGAATTGGAATTTAATTGTTTCCTAATGAAAAGCCACCGTGAAGCAGCTGCAAATGGAATTGTCACAAGACGCTGTGACAATATTGATATAATTACGCTATTTCCCTTGTATTCAATTGTGAGGAGTTTTCGGTTCGGTTCCGTCTGTGCGGAGTTGGGAACAGCTCAGCAACTGGCTTCAGTGTCAAAAAATGTAAAACACGTTTTGTTGCATACTTCTGGGAGGGATATATTTTGTGTGTGCTGCTAGACTACCGGTGGAACTCATGACTTGCGCCTAAAGTGGTGCTTGCTACCTGTGGCCTGATGAGCAGGCGTCTGCAGACTGGCGAATGCCTGGTGGATATGTTGGCGTAATCAAAACCTCGTATTCCGATAGAAAATCTTCCAAAAGTGCGTACAGGAATACTCCTGAAGACGAGAAGACAAACACCAAATTTTGTTGTGCGACGATAGAGGACTACAATGCGACTTTGCTTAATTGCATAGGAATGTGAGGAACAAAAAACTCTGCTCACAATGAATCTAGAGCAGCTTATACAATACCCACCGCAGCCAAGGGGCCCAACAGGCCCAACACAGACGTATCTTGAACTCAGTATCAACTTAGAGCATAAACATATTGTAAGGGGTCGAGATGAACTAAATAGGAACAACCGTACTGTTCAAACGATTGATGCGATCTATATTTCTTAATAGTTAACAAACAAAAGGAAGAATAAGATAAGAAGTAATTAGTGAGTCAGCAGAACTTCAATTATCCAGTCCAGGGTTGTTATGTGTGACAGGGAGGTTATTAATCTCCGACATCCTGCCCGGTCGAACCCTTGGGTTCGAAATCCTCCGCATCTAATAGTAGGCACAGCTTCTGTATGGGGCGAGTACAAGTTCCACTAGCTGTCTTGAGAGTCACGTTGTGGACAAGTCCATCGCTGCCCGGGTGAACCTCTGACACTCTGCCCAAGCGCCAGTGATTTGGTGGGAGGTTCTCTTGACGAACACCGAGCTGGATGTTATGCTGCCGTCGCTGCCACTTGCTCCTTAACTGCAATGTTGCCAGGTAGTCTTCACTCCAACGTCTCCAGTAATGCTGATGGATTTGCCGCAACCATTGCCACCGCTTGGCGTGGCTGAGCGGGATGTTGTCGACTCTTGGCTGCGGTATGGCAATCAGTGGGGCGCCGATAAGGAAGTCTCCAGGCGTCAAAGCCAGCTTGTCGTCCGGGTCATCATAGAGCGGGGTTATCGGACGGGAATTCAGACATGCTTCAATGCGTGCAGTCAATGTCTGTAGTTGACTGTACCAGAGAGACTGTGCACCCACCAGACGCACGAGATGATGTTTGGCCGATTTGACAGCGGCCTCCCAGAGCCCACCTTGGTGTGGGGCGCTGGGGGTGATGAAGTGCCACTTCGTCCCTCGATTGGCAAGATCCTGTTGATTATAAGCGCTGTACCAAGCACTCAAGTCCTCTTGAAGTAGACGGTTGGCTCCCACAAACACCGTACCGTTGTCACTGTATAAGTCCAGGCATGGACCCCTGCGGTTGGTGAGCCTGGTGAATGCGTCCAAAAAAGCCTGTGCTGCCTGATCATCGACTACCCCGATGTGCACGGCCTTCGTCGCCATACACACGAAGATAGCCAAGTAAGTCTTGGTTGTTGCACGTGACCGCTTCGTCCCAACACGTACGATGAATAGTCCACAGTAGTCCACACCAGCTGCCACGAAAGTCCGAGCCGCCGTTACTCTCTGCCTTGGTAGAGATGCCATCTGCTGAACTAAAGTCTGCCGCCATTGTCGTCTGCAGATAACGCACCGATGAATATAGCTTCGCACAGCCTGTCGTCCATTCAGCACCCAGTAGCGCTGACGAAATGTCTGTAGTATGAGCTGGGTTCCGCCATGAAGAGTGGTGCTGTGCGCTTGATTGATAAGCAGACATACCAATGCCAACGGTCATTTATCCAGGCCAGGGTTGTTATGTGTGACAGGGAGGTTATTAATCTCCGACACATATCATATAATGTTAACCACACCTAAAAGTCAAGTTTTTTTCTGCATTTCATTTGACATTTCTCAATTTCAGACTAACTCAATTCGAACCATGGACAGATACACAATCGAGCAACGCGTTAAAGTTATTCAGGCTTTTTAAAAATGGGCGTTCAAATCAAAATGCATTTCAGTCAATTAAACCGTCCAAATTTGCGTACAATCGGAAAAATAGTGCAAAATTGGTCACCAGTGCATGCTCGCACAGCTCGTACTGCAGAAAATATTACTGCTGTTCGCGATAGTGTGGCTAATGAGCCGTCCGCCTATACTCGTCGTCATGCCATCACGCTCGTCATTGATGAACATTATGCATAAAAACTTGCATTTACACGCTTACAAGGTGCAATTGACTCAAGAACTAAAGCCTCTTGACCAGTTCAAGAATCGTCAATGGTCAGAACGGTGTCAAGAAATGGTAACAGTGGATAATACATTTTCGAAGAAATTCATCTCAGTGGATTCGTCAATAAGCTGAATTGCCGCATTTGGGCGAATGATAATCCAAGAGTCATTGTCGAAAAACCAATGCACCCACAAGGAGAGACTGTTTGGTGCGGTTTATGGACTGGCGGCATCATCGGGCCATATTTTTTTCCGAAATGAGGCCGGTCAGGCAGTTACTGTGAATGGTGTTCGCTATCGTGAATTGTTGAATTGGAAGATATGAATGTGGACGATATGTGGTTTCAACAGAACCGTGCCACTTGCCACATATCTAACAAAACAATGGCGAACAAATGGCCGCCAAGATTATTTGACACTGTGGGATTTTTTTTTCTTTTGGGTTATTTGAAAGAAAAGGTGTACGTCGATAAGCCAGCAACAATTTAAGAGCAAAAGGATGAGATAATTCAGCACATTAACGGCATAGAACCTCAATTATGCTTCAGCGTCATCGAAAATTTGGACCGTCGGATGGAGGCGTGCCGCCGAGGTCGCGGCGGCCATTTGGCCGAAATGTTGTTCCGTACATAATTGAACCAAACCAATATTATCATAATAAAAAGAAATACGAAAATGGAAATACAAGAGATCCATCACTACACACCAGAGATCAAGGTACAGACAGGGCAGTTCTTGTTCCGGGTGAAAATGCACCAAAGAACTGCAGGACCGTAGAAGGCGAGGGTCTAGCTTCTAAGCAACCACTCGTGTTGTGCGTGCTCCTGTTCCATCACGAGTGAATGGGACCTTCTGTTTTATGCCGACTCCGAACGGCCAAGCTTGAGAAGGCGGGTGTACTCTTTGAGCGTGACTCGAAAGAGGCGGGGCCGTACAAATTATTTTTGTCGAACAGACCAGAGATGGAACATAGACGTCGAGGTTCAAGTGCATTGGGGTCGACGCACTTACGCACGGGCCACCACAACGATTGCAAGGGAATAAGTGTCATATCATAAGGACTAGGCACGAAAGCACACCGATTTTGTCATCAAAGTAGAAATAAATCGTGATACGAGCTGCTACTTCGTCCAGTATATTCTTCAGATTTTGACTACTGCGACTACTCATGTCTCGTTTTCGTTTTCGTTTCGATCATGAAGAAATAATTGTGCAATAAGAGACAGATTTATAAAACTGATTTAAATCATCCCGAGTATCCATCTGATATCCAGTGCACTCGACGCCCACCTTTGCCCTGGACCCAAACGTAGGAGCGGGTAGGGAAGTCCTACAGATGGGCAAGCATCAATTTTGAGTCTTCGCTAAAACAACATTAAATGCAACGAATGGAGCATGCGAATAAGAATTGACATGATATTGAAGCTCAGAAATTATTCTTGTGGAAAAAAAAAAGAATTATTCCAGAACAATAGCCTAGGCCGTTGGTGCTCCGTACAACGTCGTGCGGCCGTCTCGGTTGGCTTTGCAGTACCACATTCTGTCAATCCAATCCAAGACGTTGTTGATAGACAAAGACCTTCTTAAGTGTTTGAATTTCGGATTGTTGGCATCACATCCGTAGTTCACGGGTTCACACATAAAAAGTCCAATTCACAGCTCCGAAAAGGGCGATTGACATCGCCAACTGACACAATTTTTTAATTTGGTGCGCAAAAGATCGATTGTAACATGGTCTCTGGAACATGGCACTTCATCCTGCATGAACCAGAAGTCATTCAAATTCATGTCTTCAATTTCAGGAAGGAAATGTGGGCTAACATCCGCCAGCGTTGACCGAAGAATTTTTTTCTGCCTCGTTTTGATGTTCGTGAATTGAGTCTCCCCCCTTCGGGCTGCAAAGTACTTAGTTTGGAAAAAAGTTTTCAATATTTTCCAACGTTTCTGCAACATCAAGCGAAGGTATGGTACTGACTTTCTGTCAAGATTTCGAGTGAATAACAGCTGCCAGTCGCAAAATATTCTATGATTTAAAAAAGTTGTGGCCCGTGGCGTTGTGGGTATGTGCGTCGACCCCAACCTCGACGTCGTAGGTTCGATTCCTGCTCTGTGCGACAAAAACAATTTTCACGGCCCCACCTCTTTCGAGTCGCTGACAATGCTCAAAGAGTAATTTCTGTCAAGAAAAAGCTTCTCAAACTTGGCCGTTCGGAGTCGGCATAAAATTGTAGGTCCCTTCCACTCGTGAGAGAACAATAGCACGCACAACACGAGTGGTTGCTGAGAAGCTAGGTCCTGGCCCTCTACGGGCTGTAGCGCCACCCATATGTATATATTAAGCACTAGATGACCCAGATGTTTTATTTGCTACCTAAAGAAAAAAACTATTAAAGAAGGCTTGTCATTTCGACATGAATATTTTCATGCTTCAGCAACACCGACGTCTTGGATAAAACGTCACTGTAGACAGCTATAACTTCAAATTAGCGAAATATTTTGTCTATATATGTAGGCTCCGAAATAACCACAAGCAATGACACCACCGCGAAGAAAAAACGGAAGATGACGAGGCCTAATCGCTTATTTTTGCACTCGGAAGGGCACTGAAGAATAAAGCCATCTATCGAAGAACCAACATATCTCTCTTTAAGATCTTGATAGTCCCAGTCCTGTTGTATGGCGCAGAAGCATGGACACTATCTAAACCGAACTATTGTTGGTCTCTTCGAGAGGTTCGTTATGTACTGATGTCTTTTGGAGAAGGAGACTGAACAACGAACTGTACAGCGACATCGATCTGGTCAAACGAGTTCGAATCTCTCGTCTCAGATGGGTAGGCCATGTAGAGTAAATGGGAACAAGGCTCCGGCCGAAAAAGTCGTCCACTCCAACCCCCTGGGACAATGCAGTAAACGAAGAGCACACTTTCGGTGGTCTTCCAACCCCCACGCAGCTAGAAGGGGACTTGAATAAGGTAAACGTGTGGCTGAGGTCCAGCTCCACCCCGTACTGAAGCGCCAGCCAAAGAAGAAGAAAACGTGGCAAAGTTAAGGCGTGTATATGAAGTCATAAGCTAGACAGAGATTTGGGCGAATTTCAGGAAACATAGTCGCTGTAGATCAACTGTATTGTCATAGAGCCAACATGCCTTATTTCCCGTTTTGATTCTGAACTACATACATCCGGACCAAACGACCATGGGGAACGCCGCGATTACCCTAATTGGTCCAGCACCTGGCTGGAACATTATCTTCTCGGACAATGCACAAATCAGCAATTCTGTAGAATGCGCAAGTCTCATTCGGTCACCTCTCAATCAAGCAAAACTGCCGTTTATGGAACCAACATAATACGTCGGTGTTCGAACTAGCATATGCAGAAACGTACTGTTTGGTGCGATTGTATGGCTTGGCAGCACCATCGGAGAATTTGGAAGGAAACACCGGAATCACTCATGGTCTCAGGCACAGATACGTCATTAGTCGACTTTCTGGGTCAAAGTCCAGACTTTCTAGCCAGAGCCGAACACATTCCACCTCATAATAAATTGGACCGACCGCTTGGAGCACAGTTTACATTGAGCCGACAATGCTGCGTGAATAATGTGCTGTAAGTCTAAGAAAAAACTGCCCATATCCTTCCCATCTGCACTGTAATGGATATTACAAAAAAAAGTATAGGACCTAAGTGGCTACCTTGTGGTACACCGAGAACGGTTGACATCCAGAGATGTCCTTATACCGGCATCGGCTCATTGAGACAAACATCATTCATAGTCGCAAATATTTCACACAATCTGTGAGGAGGTCATGCCGTGAGACTCCTTTAAAAACTTTAAAAAGGGGCTTCACCCACTGAACTCTGTAACCATCCACCATCCCAGCAGATGAAATCCTCTTCCACCGTGGCCTCTACAGCAATTAAGTGAAAAGCTCGTCAACAGCGCCCAGGAGTAAGTTTGCCAATAATTGCAGAAAACAAAAAAAAAACCCGAACCACGTCATCGTCGCAACACAATTATCAGGCCAACAGATTCCACAGACCGTTGCGGCCTCAATTCGAGATTGAGCGAAGTTGAATAAGCATTTTAATGAAAGCATTCAGCAGTCCTCAAAGGCCTTCCGTGAAAGCAGCCAACGCCCGCATCGGCACGCTCTCCGCTCAGGCGAACAATGATTATTTACTTAACCGATTGTTGACGACTGTTTTAATGCAATGAACGTCAGTGAGCACCGCCAGTCACCACCAGTGCGTCCAGCCGCAGGGTGAAGGAGTCATTTTTTTCACTCGTTTTTATCGCGTTAATCGAACATTTCACTCTCCGCTGAGCAAACACACGCAGCCCGGTTGAACTTTAATAAATTGCCAATGCCACCGAGCGCGACAGGGCGCGCCCGTCCAGCGACGCATTAAATTGCACGTCCGGAGTAATTAATTTTTCATCAACGCTGTCCAAGTAATCGCCAACGAAATTTTAAATTAAAATCCGCACACGGAACGCACCGCGCAGATCCGCACGCACAGACACTGTGACTGCGGCTAATATGGCGACCGGAAGTGCACTTGCAAGGCAAAGGGACGACACTGCACGTGGAACGTGGCCCATTGAAAGGAAAAAAGGCATTAACTGCTGTCCCTGCACTCGCACTCCCTCTTGAATGGACGTCATTCTTTGGAGATGCTGATGATGGCGGTCGCTCGCCGAAAAAGGCGCACAAAGGCCGCTTTGAGTCGAAACTCATTATTTGCTGCGGTTTGAACAGAGGCACGAGAGTTGGTCGATGCGTCGGGGGATAACTTCGCTTAAATGTGCTTAATTTTGTGCTCAGAATATCCTTGACGCGGCAGCCACACGAAAGGCATCGGGAATGAAATAAAAGCGGCTGTGTGTGTGTGTGCGTGGGTATCTCCCGCCTTCAGTGGCATGTAGTTGGTGGCTGACTGTTGGTAAATTAAACGAAGGGCTTCGTGAAGGACGCGAATGAAGCCAGTCCTTTCCCACACAGCCGCCCACACTCACGAGCAGACCAGCAGCGCTGTCGGAGGGAAGTTTCTATTTGTGTTCGAAGGGATTTTGTCGAGGACCTACCGCTGCAAAATGTTGGCTATAAGTTTGGATAGTTTATGGTCGAAGTTTTGCCGGGATAGAGGCTGCCAAGGTAGTTGCTCTAAGGGCACAGTGGACAGTATGTTTGCAAAGAAAATTACACGGGAGCTGTGGGAAAATGGTGGCCTGTGGCGTTGTGGGTATATGCGTCGACCCCAACCTCGACTTCGCAGGTTCGATTCCTGATCTGTGCGACAAAAATAATTTTCACGACCCATCTCCTTCGAGTCACTGACAATGCTCAAAGAGTACTTTCTGTATAGAAACAGCTACTCAAACTTGGCCGTTCAGAGTCGCCATAAAACTGTAGGTCCCTTTCAATCGTGAGAGAAAAATATCACGTTGCTGAGAAGCTAGGCCCTGGCTCTCTACGGGCTGTAGCACCGCTGACCTGCTTTCAGCTTTTCTAAAGCTAAGCAAGGTGTCTTGTAGTCGAAAAGCGTTACATTTTTGACGAATTGGATTGTATTGATGCACTGCGAATGAACACCAATGGTCCGGTGCGGAAAGTCCTCGACTCCAACCCCGAGGGACAACGCGGTAAAACAAAGACCACGCCTGCGGTGGCGCACGCAGATGGAAGGGGACCTGCATAAGTTGAGCGTACGTGGCTGGTAACAGCAAGCATAAGACCTGTCTAGATGGAGAGGCATGTTGGCTGAGGCCCAGGTTCCCCCGGACTGTAGCGCCAGCGAAAGAAGAAGAATCGAGGTTCTGTGACATTCCAGAGAATTGCCAAGCAGACGAAGTTCCTAAAAAATGTACAAGCTCTGTAATCTTTCCAGATGGCTATTCACCAGTCGTGCCTCTCCCGACTGTAAAACATCAAATGAAGCTAGTCAAACTTACTTAAGCATCCACTCCCGTGCTGTTCAACCAGCACAAGATATCTTGTTGCAACTCATCTCTGGCCTACGACGACCCCTCAACGATCGCCTAGCCTGATCAATATGAGCTTCATAACAGGGCACTGTGCTATGGGAACTCACGTAACTACAGTGATGACTTCGATGAACTAAGTAACATTGTAATCGGTCAGGTTCTTCCCTTTATTAAAAGCATAAACTGGTTTGCGGAATATGATTTCATAGATCCTCCTAACCTTACCAAAGCATATGCAATACCGAGGGATAATGTTTGCCTTTGACACATGTCACGAATCACGTCAAAAAGAAGACTTCTTCTTCTTCTTCTTGTGGCGCTACAGTCCGGGGTGAACCTGGGCCTCGGTCAACAATCCTCTCTAGCTGGCACGATATTTAGCCAGCTGCCTCCAATTTCGTACTCCAAGTTGGTTGAGGTCCTTCTCCACTTGAGTGCGCCATCGGGTTCGTGGTCGTCCTCTATTGCATTGTCCCACTGGTTTGGAGTCGAAGACACTTCGGGCTGCAGCAGTGTTGTCCATGCGCTCAACATGGCCTAGCCATCTTAGGCGTTAAATCCGTAGACGCCTGACTAGACTCATGGCGCTGTACAGCCCGTACAATTCTTGGTTGAATCTTCTTCTCCAAGAACCTTCAACGCAAACAGGACCAAAGATTGAACGCAGAACTTTTCTCTCGAAGAGACCAAGTGCGTCTTCATCCGCTCTTGAGATAGTCCAACCTTCCGCGCCATACAGCAGGACAGGGATGATCAAGGTCTTATATAATGTGAGCTTGGTCTTTGGGGAGAGGTTATTCTGCGTTTAATCTCGGTACTGATGTTGTTCGCACTATTAACTTGGGAGCCAAGGTAGATGAAGTCCTTTACTACCTCGAAGTAGTAGCTGCCTATGGTGACGTTCTGACCGAGTCGTCGATGTTGTGTGTCCTTTCTTGATGACAGCATATACTTTGTTTTGAAAAGAAGTCTTCTGGTTACATTAAATACAAAGCATAAACGAATTTCCCTTGAATTTGGGTTCTGTTTGCGATGGTTGATTTCAGACTTACTTACTTTTAATCCTATAAAGATCCACGGCCCATGAAGGGTCTGAGAGCCTGATTGCTGTATAATATCTTCCAGACATCAACACCAACCTGTCATACGTTCACGATTTTCATGCCAAGATGTATTGATGCGAAAACTCTCTTAGCTAGGTTCAGACTTGCTGCTTTACTGACTACATCCAAGTGCGTTCATCCAAGAACATCTGGAGGATACACTCGATTAAAGGCAAGCAGGTTTCCGCATTGCATCTTCCTCAATCGACCCTATTAATACTCTGCGTATCATGACCGAGCAGTTCTCAGAATATCGGTCACCCTTCCACCTATTCATGTCATTCGTGGAGTTTACGGTTGCCCCGAGGTTACGGTTCCTTTAAAACCTCGAAGCTATCGATTGTAACGTCCACAATCTGGTACAGCTGATAGAGTACGCGATTGTGTTTTATCCACCAAGAATCAGCTCTGTAGTTTTGCTTTGCGTCCAGCTTTTAGCTTTTAGTCCTTCGAGTCAGGAGTTTTGACCACAGTTGTTTCGACAGTACGAAGTAACATCGGTTGCCAAGGGCGATTCTGCGTCAGATCTCCGATGTCATTCGCGCAGTTTACGTTTGACCCGAGGTAGACAAACTCCTTTAAAACCTCGAAATTTTAGCCTGGGTGGTGTGCGACGGATCGTTTTTTGCTCGACAGCATATATTTGGTTTTGTCCTCGTTGACCATTCGCCTGTTCCTCAATTGCCGCGAAAGCTTCCACTACGGCGCGTTGAGATGGCGCGATAATGTCGATGTCATCAACGTATCCCAACAGCTGGACTGACTTGTAGAAGATAGAGACTTCCGTGTTGACTTTTGCCCGCCGCACTATCTTCTCCAGTACCAGATTAAAGAAATCACACGACAGCGCATCTCCTTGCCGAAACTGCACGGTGCATCGCGTATGTGTTAGCGTGGTGCGACACAACCGGATCAGTTTTCCCGGGATCCCGAATTCGGCCATCGCTTCGAATAGCTCCTTGCGATGAATGCTGTCGAATGCGGCTTTAAAATCAATGAACAGATGGTGAGTAATAATAATAATAATAATAATATGGGTGGCGCTACAGCCCGTAGGGGGCCAGGGCCTAGCTTCTCAGCAACCACTCTTGGTGTACGTGCTATTGTTCTCACACGAGTGGAAGGGACCTACAGTTTTATGCCGACTCCGAACGGCCAAGTTTGAGAAGCTTTTTCTAGACAGGAAATACTCTTTTGAGCATTGTCAGTGACTCGAAAGAGGTGGGGCCGTGAAAATTATTTTTGTGGCTCAGAGCTGGAATCGAACCTACGACGTCGAGGTTGGGGTCGACGTACATACCCACAACGCCACGGGCCACAGATGGTGAGTATCGACTTGAAACTCGCTGGTCTTCTCCAGGATCTGCCTTAGTGTGAATATTTGGTCTATAGTCGATTTGCCGGGCCGGAAGTCGCCCTTCTGGCCCGGTACTCCTCTTGCGCTGCTCTTGTTTTCCTTTGCAGCGCTTTTTGGTATGCCTCGTCTCTTGCACGTTTTTCCTGCTCACACTCGCCATCAGACCATGACCTACGACGAGAGTTCTCCGGTGTGCTTAGGCACTTATTCAATGTCAAAAGTTCTCTTGGTCGGCTGGTGCAGCTTTCTGACATTGGACAGTCGAGCTCTGAATCTTGCTGCCACGAGAAAATGGTCAGAGTTTTGACGCTTGTCATCTGTCAATAAGCACATGATCGATTTGATTGGCGTTTCGACCATTCAGGGATCGCCAGGTTGCTGTGGGGATTTTTGCAAGGGAACCTTGTGCTACTTACGACTATATTACGTGGTGTCGCAAAGTCTGTGAGTCGGCAGCCACTATCTGTTTTCGTATAGTGGAGGTTGTGCTTTCGGATCACTCCGCCAAAGATCTTTTCCTTACCAATTTTAGCATTGAAGTCTCCGTGTACGATACTGACATCGTACTCCGGACAGGCTAAATAGGCACCGTCCAAGAGTTCGTAATAATCCTTTTTGACAGAGTCTTCAGCTTCGTCGGTAGTTGATGTTGTAGAATCTGTCTTGGATGTGGATCACAGCCTATCAGTTTAAAGTCCATGATAAAAGTCGATGACGAATCCGCATCCAAATATGTGCAACCTTTTGTGACAGCCGTAATATATGTCGCACTCTTTGTTTTTCATTGGTTCACCTTACAACGGGTGTTGTGAGAGCTATCCACGGGGCACCGCTTGTCAACTCGATCTATGCATCGACAAGGATCGTTGCTGTCATTCTGCCAAGTTGAGAGCGATTAGACCTGCCCCAGGTAAGCTTATAGTTCATATTTAAACATGCGATGCAGTTATTTTGCAACAATGTGTGGAATACCTAACCCAATACGGTAGAATAGTTGGTCGTCCAAGAAGCACATGGTGTAGCACAGTAGAGGGGGGACAGTTGGAACTCATGGCGAGAAACCGCGCTCAATGGCGTGTAATCGTACTAAAGGTCGTAAAACCCACAAGGGGATACAAGAGCTAAGTAATCAAGTAAGTGTACCGCGCTTTAGCTTTGAGAAACAAAGGTCAGCTTTAGTTCAACAATTATGCATGCTTCCCATTCGAGTACTTGTTTTAAGGCTCTGAGATTCGTACGCTAGAGACCAAATATTACATACCGCCGCAGCCGTTTACACCTTATTGCAGGTAAGACTGGGTCTATTCTCACAGAGCAAAGTTATAGATGGTTCTCATCTTGGGGGGATGGCAGCAACGATCCTTGTAGGTGCATAGAGCAAGTTGACATGCAGCCTCCAGGCAGC
Source organism: Eristalis arbustorum (assembly GCA_916610145.1). NCBI lineage: Eukaryota > Metazoa > Arthropoda > Insecta > Diptera > Syrphidae > Eristalis > Eristalis arbustorum. The sequence goes on from OU744317.1 coordinate 8,087,402, forward strand.
GACTCCCTGGATAGCTCTCACAACACCCGTTGTGAGGTGAACCAATGCATGCAACGTTTCCCCTGCGGTTGTGCTGAGGGCTAACAACCCACTCATAGAAAAAAAAAAATATGTTACTGAAGAGCAAGCAGCCGGAATGTACGGAGCGCCATGGACGGAACCTCAACGATGACACCGCGCGAAAAAGGACACGACTTGCGAGTGTGCTCTTGGAATCTAAGAACACTCTACACTCCTGGGGCCGCTCAAAAGAAGGAAAATATCCTCACGCAGTATAAGGCGGATAATACTGCACTCCAGGAAATACGCTGAATAGGACAAGGTATAATGAAAAAGAAAGAGTGCGGCATATATTACAGCTGTCACAAAAATTTGAGAGTCTAGGGACAAACAGAAAAGACGGGCCTTCTACAAAAAAGCCAAAAGCCCGTCCGCAGGCTCCCGTCTGCGAGAAAGGCGAATGGAGGAGAAGACACAAAAGTGAACTCTCAGAGCTGTACAAGCATGTCAATGTAATCCGGAAGGCAAAAATCCGTTGACTACATAGGCTCGGCCACTTCGAGCGAATGGACAACAACGCTGCAGCAAAGAGGGTCTTCGAATCCGAGACTCCTGGTTCGAGAAGGAGAGGAACACCGAACCTCCGGTACGGAGACCAAGTCACCGATGGAAGGCAGCAATTGCTCAGGCTCAGGATCTTCATGGGTCGTCTGCCTGATAAGTAAGTAAGTACTTTGTATTAAACAACATTGTGAGACCACAAATCTTTCTTGATGAACACGGTGGACAGTCTTGTGAAAAGGAATCTGAACTCGGAAAATTGCTAGAACACGCCGCAAATTGCTAGCATAAACGAAGGATAGAGCGAACCATGACTTGTTTAGGTATTGACTATTGGAACTAAGTAAGAATGGATGATATTTGATTGAAGGAACAGGAACATGGTTATTTGGTTGACGGACAAACCACTTCGAATGAATAGACACCAGCATCTTACGTGAAAATATATGCCATAGACAGTGCGTTCGAATCAATCTCGACAGGAAATAAATCCTCTGCGACAAAGCAATAATATCGGATAGTCGTGCCGCTATCCTAGCACTAGATTCCTACTCCATCGAATTCAAACTTGTGTGGAGTAGCAGAAACAGAGTATAACTCTGCTTGATACCTGACCATAAAGGAATAGAAGACATCCTTCCCAAGTGATAGACAGTCTTAAGCATCAAATGGATTCGAGTTCGAGTTCGAGTTTTCTGTGACTACATGCAGATTATAGGGTACGTAAGGTGGAAAGAAGCAGTAAGCCTTTTGCAATTTTGGACAATCCCACGTCCAGAGCAACAAGCACGTACTCGTCGTTAACAATTTCACCACATCGTGTCTTTATACGATGGTTGACAACGGTTCACCTAGCGGACAAGGGACTTTAGATCAACGTGACCGAGTTGGAGATCATCGTTGTGGCGAGGTCTCAATCGCAACCATCTGACCATCTTTGTAAGCTTTTCTACAATCTCTGAAGTACCCCTTCCTGGTCGTTGTACCGCTCTAGAATGACTTACACTTCAAAATGCCTTGTTTTGGTCACAAATATACAACGTCCTGCCACACAAGAGCTCTTAAACGATATACCACCACTAAAAACTGTGGTCGAACTCATGAGGTCAAATCAAAAAAAAAAAAATCTGTATTTTCAAACACAAACGTGACATTTCTTTCCATTCACACTGTAATTGCTCGGTACGATTCTCGACTAGAAAAGTTATGAGGACCTTATTTTCTCGATTGGCTCGACTCCTGTTCGTTGAAAGGTGACTTATTTAATGGAGTGGGAGATTCGATTGTATTCCAGTGAAGTGATGTTGTTGAGCGCAGAACTAATAAACAACAGAAATATTAAGGGGACGAGAACGAACGAACGAACGAACAAGAACGGCAAATAAGTTGAAAAACATAAACAATGCAGGAGGCAGGCAGGAAGGATTCCTACATGACGTATTGTTTGCCAATTGGCATGAAAGTTACCGAGAAAGTTTCCCATCTCCAGACGGGGCGACCGAGTGGTATCTACGTACAGAATAGAAATTCGCAATTTGAAATGAATGAGATGCACTCCAGCGTGAGTGGGTAGAGGAAAGAACTAAAAGTTAAAGCATCAGAGATAAATTAGATTTTAAAATAGACGAAGATATGGGTGAGTGGGTGTGCTGTGCTGTGCTGAGGTGTTTGACAGTGGCTGTCTCACTGTGCAACAGGTTACTTTAAGTTTGAAGAGTTCTATTTGTAGGTGGGCGAAGGCGTATATTTATTCGAGGGATGTGATCGTATTTAAAAAATAACATGTCGGGACTGTACTAGGGACATCCAGCATTGGGTACGATGCTCGAAATGTCTTCAAATTACTAGGACTCTTGTTAGGCTTCCCTTTGGGTAGTCGCAACTCTGTAATTCAAGCAGAGACATTTGGAATTGAACTCTGCCTCCGAGAAAATATAGAGAGCGCCAAACAGATCTATCCCTCAAAAGCTAGGAAGCTACAAAGCTAGAATGGGACTGGTACCAATCTTCACACCAAGAGTTCAACACAAACAGAGTTCACATCCTTTGGATACCTGCTCACAGTGGTAACGAAAGAGCAGACCTACTAGCCAAAAAAGGTTTGCCACGACCATTCTGCAGAGTAGCCATCACCGCCGCTAAGACCTGTATAAATATCTAGCTTAAGAACTTGGCCAAGCATTACTAGACACACAAGGTAACAGACTGGCTAAACAACTCCTCAGACTCACCAGGAGTCAGATTCGTACAACCAAAGCCCTCCTTACTGGACACTACGAAACCATGTGCTTAACACAAGATTACCCTGCAGAATGAGTAACCAGGGCGAAGAAACTGTAAGCTGTCATCTTGAAGCGGACAAATTTGCCGCCAGTTTACTCAAAAATAAACGAAAGTCTAAACATAAATGGGTGATCACAAGCACTGATGACAAATCTAATATAATCTTGGTTTCCCTAATCGTACATGCCAAGTTGGTTCAGATCACCCTCAAGTTGTCTGACCCGAATTAGTTGTAGGCGTCTTCTGTTGCGTATTTGCCCAAATTCGACTGTTCATGTTGCCCGATCATTATTGTTCATTCGCTTCGCTAACCATACTAAATTTGTTTCAACACTTGTTACACGTAATTTAACATTTGAGGTTGTGTACCTTATCTCGTGGCAAATGTTAAATGCCTTAAGGAAGGCAGGAATTGCTCAAAGTCGGACTCTCCATGGGTCGCAGATCTGACAAGTAAGTACATAAGTAAGTATTCAAGAAACGGCCTGAAGATTGATCTACCAACAACAGCAACAACTCGCGTGTACAGTGCTTAAAGACAGTGCGAACAACGAAAACTCCAGCAACAATAGCTGAATGGTCCTCCTGCAGTTATTTTCATTTTATTTTTCCATTTCTGGAGCGAGTCGATCAAGAGTGAGTGACAGGTAGTGGCGTCACGTGTCGTTTTAGCATTAAGCATACTTTTAGGCGTTCCACTATGTCTGCTGATTCTTTAACACTTGTACTTGTTTACCTGCTGTCCTCATTTATGACGTACACACATCTGTACATGACCGCGTGCATTCCTATTAGTCATTAGAATGTTGGTGGGCACTCCAACCGAAAGTGGAATATCGAGTGAAGCAGGTTAGTTTCATTCCATATCGTTCCGTTTATGCCGTATTTTCGTTTGCTGATGACGGTGGAGGTGTTATCTTTCGTATACGCCAGGCGTTTGAGTAGAAATTCACACAAATGTAATAGGTATTTTTTTATGTTTGACTGAAATGGGTCTAGCGCAGGAATTTTAGTTTAGCTTAATGTTTTATTTCATTTCTATACAAAATTCAAAAAAGACTCATGATATATCTAGAATACAAGCAATTTACTGACATTCTACATTTTTCGTTTTTTACAATTTTCCCACGCGCCTTACAAAAAATGCGCCAAATTAAGAACTGCAGTCAATTAATATAATATAATATATAATATTGGTGGCGCTACAGCCCATAGAGGGCCAGGGCCTAGCTTCTCAGCAACCACTCGTGTTGTGCGTGCTATTGTTCTCTCACGAGTGGAAGGGACCTTCAGTTTTACGCCGACTCCGAAGGGCCATGTTTGAGAAGCTCTTTCTAGACAGGAGTACCTTGTGAGCACTCTCAGTGACTCGAAAGAGGTGGGGCGGTGAACATTGTCATGTGCGTGTTCTTACATCTAACCTACTGACCCTATACGGGTACTTTAAGCTATTGTAATTTTAAGTTTGTATTGTGCCTTTCGGCTTACACTATGTGTTTCTTTTGTCTTAATGGACATAGTATATTTATTATTTTTTTTTTGTAAGGAACAGTAATAAAAAACTTTGTGTTGCTAAACTTCTATGTCGAATAAGTTCTGTATGTGGTTCAATTCGGATCATTCGGTTAACTAGCTGAGTACCCTTACTTTGTCTACCTCAAACCAAATTTAACTAAAAGTGATATTTGTTTAAGATCATTGTGTTGTATATTTTTTAGTTATTCTGTATAGTCGAGGGTACATCTGTACATCACCCTAAGTCGAATTGTCACAGGATATCAAAATCTGTTGGACTTAGAGAGTGGTGTTGAGAAACTGAAGAGAATGCCAAAATAAGGCAAACAAAATAATCGACATAGAAATAAATTCGACTTATAGAGAGTTCACTGTAATTCTTATTACTAGTTCAATTACTGAACATTTGAGTTCGGAAAACGCCATTAAAATATATTGTTATTGATCCGTTCGTTTGCCTGCTAATCTCAGTCCAGACTCTTAATGCCTTCTGAGACAGAACATATCACTAAGAGAAAGTTAACTTATATGTTTACACTAGTTTATGTAAACTTGAATGCTTTTCAATTAATATGTTGTCCACTCTCTTCCATTATCAATTGTTGCTTGGAGTCTTCGAGGCATGCTTTCTACTAATCTTATAGCATAATCTTGAGGCAAAGACCTCCATAAAGCTTGTCTTTTTCATGATAATTGTTTGAACATCTTCTTTCTTTGGAGCTTTAGCTTCATGAATGCCTAACATTTTCAATGGGATTTGCATCCGGCATCTGTGATGCCCTATCTAAAACATTGACGTAATTTTCTTGTTTCCACTCCGTACACAAACGACTGCGATGTTTCGAGTCATTATTTTCTTGCAGCAACCAATACTCGTTCCTTCTTTTAAACCACCTTTGGGCAGATGGTAATAAAATTCTTATAAATATGGACCATGTTGGGTGCGTTAAAGTTATTTGTAAGCATGAACAAATTGCCCAATTCTTGCTTTCAGAAGCACTCCAAATCTTCACCTTTGCCGGGTGTTTGACGGTCCGATGGATTAATTTATTGTGTACACCTGGCATGAGTGATAGGAGAAAGATGCCCAAAGAGAAGCTTCATCCGAAAAAATAATGTTGATCCATTCTCTGTCCAGATTCTCCTTGGCACAGCTGAGTCGTTTTTAAATAAAATAAAATAAATATTTTAAAATACTTCCGTCCTTGACAACAATTTAACACTTGTTCAGGAGCGGATCGTATATGAGTACACTAAGCACTTAAACTTGGAGCAATTGATGTAAAATGAATTAATTAATTAAAAGGCGTTCAGAAGGTTCTATTAACTGACTGAACTTTATTAACAATTTGTTTTCCTCTTTTATACGTAAATCTAGCTTACACTACGAATTACAATTATGTCTTAACCTAAATTACTGCCGGTAATGCCGGCAATGCATGGTCAGCATAATAGGTCGATGGCTTCACCCAGTGCGAACGAATGCACTCTCATATTTGTTTTGCATCATCGGTGATTCAACTGACCAACACTCTTTAAATTTGTTCATTCAAAGCATCTCAGCAGAAGTATTTTTGTATCTGCTAAGGCATATGCCACTTCCGAAAAAATCAAACTGTATTTATATAACTGTACTAAAATAATACGATGGCCTTTCTATCCTTCCCGGTTGCAAATATCCGGCTTATTTTGCTATCGCACAGAGCCCGTAGTATTATTACTCCCTTGCTTGGCTTAGATGGAATGTATTGCTTGACAGAACATGGTTTGTTAATAATGATTCATTAGCAGTAAGAAATTTATCACGAGTCCGACGTTCATTATCGTCTCACTTTTTATCGAAGCGTATAATTCTCGATACACAATAAATATGTCTTGGATGCTCTTCAGACTTAGAGTCTATGGCGTAGTTGTGCTTGTTTCTAAGGCGAGGTTTAGCGCACTCTGGTGGAGAAGGACCTCAACCAACTTGGAGTGCGCAATTGGAAGCAGCTGGCTAAGGATAGTGCTAGCTGAAGAGGCTTGTTGGCTGAGGCCAGGTTCACCCCGGACTGTAGCACCATAAGAAGAGGAAAAAGAAGGCGAGGTTTGATGTGTGCTTGTAGATGAGACATGTCGAGTCAGAGTAGGCAACCAAATGTCTCTTTACGACGCGTCAACCTCCGTAAACACTAATATCCAGTCCATGTTGGTATGGTAGTGGTATGGGTGTCCACGGGTTGGTCCTACAACCTCGTCTTACTTGAACATACGAATTGAGTCCATTGTTCATTTGACGTGAATCTCAAAATGATGGGCTTCAGACCGGCTGGGACAAGGTTGCTGAGAAGGCCCATGTCTAAGGTTGTGCCCGTAAATGTAGAAGGACTTCTACTGACAGCTGGAGATCATTCGATGTTAGGTGATTGCTTTTATTTAGCAAATACACTCAGGCCAGCTTATGCCCTTTCTGTTACCACTCGGATCTAGTTGGTCCTGCTCCCTACACCAATTGGTACACAATTGGACACTAATGATGCTCAGTCTTAATGAGATTTCTCTTAAAACTACAAGGCCTATGAGAAACATGACATGTTTACTTGTAATGTTTGTCTTTCTTACAACAACATCGCAATTAGATGATCAAAACAATGGAAAACCCCACATTTTCAGAGGCCAATGTAGGAACGATCGTGTCCTTCGCGTAAGGATTTTTCTGTTTTTATCGTTCCTTTCGACATTTGTCGATGGAAGTAAGACTTAACTTAATGTTGAAATGAATGTGACGTACGCTGTTAAATAATAAAACTAAAGGGTGATTTTTTATCTTTTTTGATTATCTTTTTGGCATTACTGGTTCAAGCAGATGACTCACGTTTCGTGTTTTGTTTCACTGTCAAACATCTTCAGTTTGTTCTATAATTTAACCATGAATCGTCTTACAAACGAACAACGCTCAATGGGTACGTAAATAAGCAGAATTGTCGATTTTGGAGTGAATATCAGCCAGAAGCATTGCAAGAGCTACCAACGTATCCAGAAAAAGTCACAGTTTGGTGCGGTTTATGGGCTGGTGGCATCATTGGACCGTACTTCTTCAAAGATGATGCGAATCGTAACGTAACTGTGAATGGTGAGCGCTACCGTGAGATGATGTCAAAGATTTTTTTGCCCAAAATGCAAGAGCTTGACTTGCATGACATGTGGTTTCAACAAGACGATGCCACATGCCACACAGCACGAGCAACAATGGACTTATTGAGAGGCGGGTTCGGTGAACATTTTATTTCACGTTCGGGACCGATCAATTGGCCGCCTAGATCGTGCGATTTAACGCCTTTAGACTATTTTTTGTGGGGCTATGTTAAAGCTCATGTCTATAGAGACAAGCCCGCTTCAATTGACGCATTGGAAGACAACATTGAAGCATTTATTCGTGAGATACCGGCCGAAATGTTGGAAAGCCTGACTATCGGAACAGACACCCTTTACTTAAATTTAAAGCGAATATTCTTGTCCATCAGAGTATGTCATTCACGTTACAATCGACAGCTACAATATCGAGGTAGTAAAGGAGTTTGTCTAACTCGGAGCAAATGTAAACTCCACGAATGACATCGTAGTGGAGATCCGACGTAGAATTGCCCTTGGCAACCAATGCTACTTCGGTCTGTCAAAACAACGGGGCTCGAAACTCTTGACTCGAAGGACCAAAGTCATGCTCTACAAAACCCTTATTCTGCCAGTCCTACTTTATGGAGCCGAAAGCTGGACATTAAGTAAGACTGCAGAGCTGATTCTTGGCGCCTTCGAAAGAAGGACCTCTGCGAGGAATGGAGGGGAAGACACAACAGTGAACTCTACGTGTTGTACAAGGATGTGCATTTAGTCCTGAAGCCAAAAATCCGTCGACTACACTGGCTCGGCTACATCGAGCGAATGGACAACAACGCTCCAGCAAAGAGGGTCAGAAAATTCGAGCCTCCTGGTTCGAGAAGGAGAGAAAGACCGAACCTCCGGTGCAAAGACCAAGACATCGCGCATGTAAGACAGCTTGGCCTTGATGACTGGAAGCAGCGTGCCCAGGACCGTCACCGATGGAAGGCAGCAATTGCTCAGGCTCGGACCCTTCATGGTTCGTCTGCCTGATAAGTAAGTAAGTAAGAGTATGTCATTAATTCTTAAGGCCCGTTCATATGAGCGGCGAACTGCGAACGCGAACTTTCTGAAACAACCCTTTTTAGGTATGCAAAAAGTTATAATGCAAAAAGATAGTAACTTAATTATCGAGTTTTTTCATCGGCGAAAATCTCAACAAAAGTTAGTTTAAGTATGCTAGTAAATGATTTAAAAGTTTTTCTCTGCGAATCAATCGTTCTCATTGCGATCTGTCATGCTGAGATCGCAATACACAAACGGGCAAACGCAATCCAAAAATTCACAATGAAGTCTCTCTGCAAATGAGAAAACTCCATATGAATGAGTTGTCAGAGTTTGCAAGGTTCGCAGTTCGTGGCGACCTCACATGAATGGCCTTTATATACATTTTTTTTTTACTGTGTCCACCATCCACCATTAATCGACACATCAACTTGAAATATTTTCTTTACCTTCATTTTCGCTTCAAAGTCATGTCAGAATCTTACCACGATTTAATTACCCATCCCACGACCGCAGCCATGCATTTTCTTACAACAATCCCATCGAATAAAAAACGAAAAACGAAAAAACGAATGACTTCTCATTTAACTTCCCCACATGCGTTGCCAGCTTAAGTCAATGACCCACAAGTCCCACTCGATCCCTCTGTCTCTCCCTTTCACCCACACGCAAAACCCCAAAGTCTTGTTTAAAAGTGCCCCATCGCGAAGCTCTTCCATTCCGACCACTTGACACGATCGCTCGCGCACACACACACACAGACCCAGCCGATAAACGCCCCACAACTCAAACTGGAACCCACCACTGGAATGTGTGTTGGTCTCCATCGTTCACTATCGCCCACCGCCACTAGTAGGTATTGTTCTGTTGGTGAAACGCAACGTCTCTCCGTTTCAAGTGCATAGAATCAGTTAACTCTTGTTCGCCCTCAAAATCCTATCAACACGCAATTTGATAGAAAAATTCACTTCTTCAACGGAAACCACATAAACGGTAATTGTGATACAAAAAAAATAACCAAATTCAACTTGATTTTAAGCGCAGCCACCGTTTTCCTTTGGATCTACTCTCGTTTCGTTTTTTTTCTGTGTTCAATTGTCACACGCAAGCGGTTTTAGTGCCTGATCATCTTTTTCTGGAGCCTCGTTCGCTTCTCAGCCCGAGAGTGTGTTCGCAAAGTGTGTCCTGAGATCGCCTTGCCAAGGGATTCCCTTCAATATCGATATCCTGGGTGGGTTTTGTGAAAATAGTCGATTTGGTAAAAGCGAGAAAAACTGAATTTTTTTTTGTCAGCTGACCTACAGAGGTCTTATGATCCGAAAGCTCAACTTTCGACGGGAGCTTTCGGGCTGAGATGTCATTGAATGGTGCGAGACAGAAGTATGATCGCTGTCATGTGCTTCGTAAAACGTCAGAGATTGTATTTATATTCGTTCTTTTTCGTATTTTTTCCTCCCGATTATGCTGCGAATGCAAAGCGAGCATTGATTCAATGCTCAGGAATGCAGGCTTAGCCGTTGGATTCGAGTGCAAATTGCGTCCCAATTGGGCGCCCCAGTCACAGGGCGCCGAACAGGTCTTGTGATGACATTTCATGTGCTCGACTTTATCTCTGTTTTCTCAAAAGTTCTGCGATATCACTGAACGAGCAGGCGGATGGGGGCGACGGTGGCTAGGGCTTGGGTTGATATCGAAAGCTCAGCGGAGCGAGAAACGACTTGAATATGTTTTGGAAATAATTTTTATTTTCCACGCACCCCAGCGAGAGCTCCTAAAATTTCTCCCAAGGTAGGATTGAAGCCAAAGCCGCGCAGAGTTATTTTTCAGTTTTTTCTATTTGCTCTTCAATTATCATGTTTATCGTGATTAAGGTCTTATGTAACCAGGTAACTGGAAGGGGTTTTGCATTCTACTCGTGACTGAGTTGTGCTAGTCCCTTGGAGCTTTTTTCTGTCAGCGGGGTGGGCTTCTGCATATGACCAGTGAGTGATCTGTTTTAGGCGAAAAAGGTATTTAAATTCATCCTCCCTGCTTGCGAAGGATAAGTTGTGTTCTTCTTTTGATTTGCGATGAGAACGTGAACTGAATGGGAATTGTGAACGACTGCTGCAGTGCGATGGCGATAAGCTTAACTATTTTTTCCCTCACTTCGGATACAGTGTGTGTCATGTGACTTGTTGTGATCGTGTTTTTTTTTTTTCATTTTTTTTCTGATCAACTGTTCGAATGTCTTGTGATGTAGTTCTATTTTGAGACCAGAGTGATAACAAAATGCAGCGGAGAAAGTTGTAATTCTCTAATCTTCTACTAAATTTCATGTCGAGTCCACCACGCCTTGTCGTGGTTTTCTCTTGCGTTCATTCTATGGCGTGTCACATGCGTACTAGCTGGAGGCTAAACTCGAGGAGATATTTCAGAAGACGTTTCTTTATTTGTTTGTTTCAATGAACTCTATTCTTTTTCAACATGCGTTCGCCAATGTCAAAGTAAAAAGCATTTGATCACGTTTCATATACAGTGCAGTCTCGATAAGTCGAATTTCTCTGTTTGCCATATTATAGCATTCCCCTCAGTTTACTCTAAGTCGAACCAATTTTGACGTCCCATGATGTGAGGGGGGATACCTCATGCTCATTATTTGGCGCTTCAGTCATTGGTCGGCCTGGATCTCAACCAACAAGCCTCTCGTTCCCCTTTCTTTGAATCCAAAAATAAATTTCTGTGGGGAACCGAGTTTTCCACGTCCAGTGAAGAAGTCAAAGATGAAGGTTTGAGAAAAACGTAGCTAAGAGCGCCTCAAGGTTATGCCAAGAAACAGGAAACCATCCACTTGATGCGCCAATCTGCATCATTGCAATCAGAGACAACCGACGTCTTCTTGTTTTTCCCCTTAAACATGTTTTGGCTACGCTGTTTTATTGCGTTTCAGAGACAGAACAGAGAATTCAAAAGTTTATCACACGAAGACGAAGAAACAAAAGTTCGATTAGAACCAAAAATCAACTACTAGAGAGTTACCCGTCTTCACAGCTGATTGTAATCTCTCTAAAAGTTTATCTCTGGCTCTAATCGAACTTTTCCCTCATTTCAGTGCCAATTGGCCAGGGATACCTTTAAGAAGCTTCTCGGCGACTTGACTATCACTTCCACTGGTGTTGAGTACCTCATTTCGAGACGTTCGGTAAATCAAAAACTTCTTACGATTCACTGCTTCTTGTCACAACCTCTTGTGTTGTGCCTGTCACTTTCTAAACCTCTGTCAAGGCTCCGTAGTCGTAGCCTCTTCTCGAATTCATTCAATTTTAAATGCCAGCCAAAATGTTTAGTGGCGGCTTATCAGACTGTAGACCTGGCTGCTGCGGCGTAGAAGGTTGGTTCGAGGACTAGTACAATGGGTGTGAAGTTCAACCTCTCACAAGTTCAACCACCTTGAAGGTCTAAGCAGAATCAATCCCAAACAGAGTTTAATGAATTTGGGCTAACGAGTGACAGCACAATGGACGTGTTTTAGTAGAGCATGCTTTCCTTCTACCTACCTAACCTACCTCTATCAATTCACTGGCAAAGATCGGAGGGTGCAACTGAAAAGAAATAATTTCTCTCGTCGCCTTACTTGCAGATGGAGAAGATGGACCCAGACCAACTGAGGTACTTAGTCGCTCTCGTTGAATAAACCAAAGAACTACGCCAAACGTGCGTAGTCCATCGCACGGTTTTCTTAAGACCAATAATAACATTTCACTAGGAATAACTCAATGCTGTGAATGTCCTCGTGAAGAGATCGATCGAGCGTGTCCTCAAAACTCCACTCCAACACAGCACCTAGATACCCATGAATGCTTTATTTACTCAACCAGGAGAAGATCCAGATCCAGACAGATAAGATTTTCTCTAACTTCGCAACTCACTATCCCTCCACTGATCGTAGACAAAAACAACAAAAGAGAACAGTGAATGAAAATAATATCCATGATCTTCTTTAAATGGAAACTCCGTTCAACGCACGATTTTATATAATAATAATATAATATAATATGGGTGGCGGTACTGCCCGTAGGGGGTCAGGCCTAGTTTCTCAGCAACCACTCGTGTTGTACGTGCTATTGTTTTCACACGAGTGGAAGGGACCTACAGTTTTATGCCGACTCCGAAAGGCCAAGTTTGAGAAGCTTTTTCTAGACAGGATATACTCTTTGAGCATTGTCAGTGACTCGAAAGAGGTGGGGCCGTGAAAATTATTTCTGTCGCTCAGAGCTGGAATCGAACCTACGTCGTCGAGGTTGGGGTCGACGCACATACCCACAACGCCACGGGCCACCACGCACGATTTTAGAGCGTTTTATTTTTATTACTTTTTCTGAAGACAATATACAGCCCTTAAGAAAACTTCCGTGTAGTGTTGATCTTGTTATGAAATGTCATTCAAAGATGTCAAAAACAGTTTCGTCGTGATCTACAGTGTTCGTCCAAAGTTTGTCTTTCTAATTTTTCGTTCAGTTGTGTTGGTAACTACTACAAGTTTATTTATCGGTTATTAGTTCTGACGATCTGATTATTGAACACAATCACGCCGTACGGACGTGATAAGATGTCAGTTGAGATTAAAATAACGACTGGTTGGATCTTGATATTGTCTCGGCAAAAGGAAAAATTTGCCACACAAATTGCAGTGGCTGCTGTTATTGGAAGACGAAGCTCATTTTTGTAAAGGCATGGCGGTGCAATATTTTACTGAAAAATAAAACTTGAAAGCACAACTGATCTGTAAAATCAAGAACTTAACTGAATTAATTTAGCTAAAAAAAATACATCATGATGATTAAATGATGTAATTCAAGAGTATGGGTAAAAAAAACCCTCAAACCCCAAATGGAAAATATCAAACATAACTTATGTCTTCCTACCTATCACACAGTCTGCATTTCCATCGAGTTCTTTAACGTTTGACAATTTCCCCTCACATCAAATTAATTGTGACAATTTTGAACAATCATCAGCGACTGGGTTGCTTACTGGCTTATATATGTAGTTTTACTCCTCGGAGGAATAGGGCTTCAACCACGACTGGATCAAAGTTCTAAAACTAATTTGAGCAGTCAGACTCATTCATAAATACATCTTGATACATCTTCCACTGTTGTGCGCTTCGCTAGGGGTGCTTCAGATTCCTGCTATTCCGCTGCTTGGGCAAGCTTATCCCTCTGCATGGCGTTTTTCGCAATGGAGTTGTCTTCGGGACTGTGTTCTCAGGTACAATTAATCGTTGGGGATCAGTACGGCCAAAAGATCCTAAGAATGTTTCTTAAACGTAATTTGTTTTCAGAAGATTTAATCCTTCTGGTAGTGAAGGTTTCCCCATGGCAGGTACTGCATCCATAAAGCAGCACTTATTCCACGTTGGAGGAGCGGAACAGCTTGCAGTTTGGTCCTCAAGCTAAAGACATCGTGGATGATATTCCGAACGTGGTGGCCCGTGGCGTTGTGGGTATGTGCGTCGACCCCAACCTCGACGTCGTAGGTTCGATTCCAGCTTTGAGCGACGAAAACAATTTTCACGACCCCACCTCTTTCGAGTCACTGACAATGCTCAGAGAGTATTTCCTGTCTAGAAAAAGCTTCTCAAATCTGGCCGTTCGGATTCGGCATAAAACTGTAGGTCCCTTCCACTCGTGAAAGAACACTAGCACGCACAACACGAGTGGTTGCAGAGAAGCTAGGCCCTGGCCCTCTATGGGCTGTAGCGCCAACCATATTATTATTATTATGATATTCCGAACGCATATTTACACATCACAATTCTCCCGCACACATCAAATTCGGTGCCAGCACAACTATCCGCTACCACACTGCCTAAGTAATGTTCAACTGGGTTTGGTTGTTGACAATGCCAATGCCTTTAGTTTTAATCTTAGCATGTTCCCCTAACGAGGTCGAGGACGCAAAGCACGCACGATTTATCTTCAGGCCACTCGCTCTGTGCCATAAACTTTGACCTATCACTGTTATGCAATGCACAAAAGATGTAATGAGCGTTGTCGGACTTGATTTTTTCACCCCATCCTGGGTTTGCCAATTGGCCGGCTACCTGATGGAGTCTGATTCATGACTGCCCTCGGAAGTCGTAGAAATTATTCCCGACATACTGGGATGCTATCGCAGGCGTTACAAGCATCGTTACGAAAACCATTGTAAAAAGTGTTGCTTCCCTTCCAGGAACTTTTCCAAAGCCCAATGTGCTTGACCAGATGTTCAGAACAAAGTAATTGAATGCTTTGTTGTTTGCTTCAGCGACTCGATGGCAAAAGTTGTGTCACATTATAGGGTGGAAAAGACGTTCTATTCTGTCTGCTTTTACCTAATAAATTGAGCTACCACCCGCACCAATACTAAACAAATATGGTCACCATTAGATCCTAAGCGATCACTGCAGAGACTAAGTAGATTCTCTCCCAGGACACTAGTTAGCGTCACAACCGCCACTGAGAAATTGGCATACTTGCCCTCGTGCTCGGTGTCCCATGTAAGGACTTCAGCAGAAGCTGCATGGATGACGAGGAGATAGAAACTAAAAATCTCCTCCTCTGCTCTTGTAGTGATCTGGCAAGTCGTAGGTACTCACACTTATAGGCCCTCTTTTTCAGCAACTTCAGCGAACTAAATGGCGTAGGCAGTAGCCAGTAGCCCCTAGCAGTCAGCTACCATAACCTACCTTTCAACTCATCTCACACAGCCTCAATATTTCCGAAATCTTAATACATCTTAACCAGGTCAAGTCTTGTTTCCTCAGAAATCCAATCTCTCTCTCAAATCCATTTCCAGAGAATGCCGAATGTCCATCGCAAAGCAAACTAACAGCACCTTTACAATATCTTCCACTTTCAGCTAAATCAATACCACAATGTCGAATCTGAAGAAATTCGATGACGAAGAGAAGGAGTCCGCGTACGGACGCGTCTTCGCAGTCTCCGGTCCCGGTAAGTGCCACAACCCGCCCGCCTTCCTCCATTTTGACTAACCACCACTTTGTCTCTCTCCACATCACAGTCGTAACAGCCGAAGCCATGTCTGGATCAGCTATGTACGAGTTGGTGCGTGTAGGCTACTTCCAGCTGGTGGGTGAGATCATTCGTCTCGAAGGTGACATGGCCACCATTCAGGTGTACGAGGAAACGTCCGGCGTCACTGTCGGCGATCCCGTGTTGAGGACAGGCAAGCCCCTCTCGGTCGAGCTGGGACCCGGCATCATGGGCAGCATCTTCGACGGTATCCAGCGTCCGCTGAAGGACATCAACGAGTTGACCAGCTCCATCTACATCCCCAAGGGTGTGAACGTGCCCGCTCTGTCGCGCACCGTCGCCTGGGAATTCAATCCGCTCAACGTCAAAGTTGGCTCACACATCACCGGAGGCGATCTGTACGGTCTGGTGCACGAGAACACCCTGGTCAAGCACAAGATGATCGTTGGGCCCCGCTCCAAGGGTACCGTGCGCTACATTGCCCCAGCCGGCAACTACACAGTCGAAGATGTCGTCCTCGAGACCGAGTTCGACGGTGAGATCACCAAGCACACCATGTTGCAAGTGTGGCCCGTGCGTCAGCCACGTCCAGTCACCGAGAAGCTGCCCGCCAACCACCCACTTCTCACCGGCCAGCGCGTGTTGGACTCGCTCTTCCCCTGCGTCCAGGGCGGTACCACCGCCATCCCCGGAGCTTTCGGTTGCGGCAAGACTGTCATCTCGCAGGCCCTGTCCAAGTACTCCAACTCCGATGTCATCATCTACGTCGGTTGCGGCGAACGTGGTAACGAGATGTCTGAGGTACTGCGGGACTTCCCCGAGCTGTCCGTCGAGATCGACGGTGTCACCGAGTCCATCATGAAGCGTACCGCCCTCGTCGCCAACACATCCAACATGCCTGTCGCTGCCCGTGAAGCCTCCATCTACACCGGCATCACCCTCTCCGAGTACTTCCGTGATATGGGTTACAACGTCTCCATGATGGCCGATTCCACCTCCCGTTGGGCCGAGGCTCTTCGTGAAATTTCTGGTCGTCTCGCTGAAATGCCCGCCGATTCCGGCTACCCAGCCTACCTGGGCGCCCGTTTGGCCTCCTTCTACGAGCGTGCCGGTCGCGTCAAGTGCTTGGGCAACCCCGAGCGTGAGGGCTCCGTGTCCATCGTCGGCGCTGTGTCGCCTCCTGGTGGTGATTTCTCCGATCCCGTCACATCGGCCACCCTCGGCATCGTGCAGGTGTTCTGGGGCTTGGACAAGAAGCTCGCCCAGCGCAAGCATTTCCCCTCCATCAACTGGCTCATCTCATACAGTAAATACATGCGCGCCCTGGACGACTTCTACGACAAGAACTTCGTCGAATTCGTGCCACTGAGGACCAAGGTCAAGGAGATCCTGCAGGAGGAAGAGGATCTCTCCGAAATCGTGCAACTCGTCGGCAAGGCCTCGCTGGCTGAGACAGACAAGATCACCCTCGAGGTGGCCAAGCTGCTGAAGGACGATTTCCTGCAACAGAACTCCTACTCGTCCTACGATCGTTTCTGCCCCTTCTACAAGACCGTCGGCATGCTGAGGAACATCATCGCCTTCTACGACATGGCCCGTCACTCCGTCGAGTCCACCGCTCAGTCCGAGAACAAGATCACGTGGAACGTGATCAGGGAGGCCATGGGCAACATCATGTACCAGCTGTCTTCGATGAAATTCAAGGTAAGTCCGAAACCCCTTCACCTAAGTGGCTGATCAGGTATGACCCACGTTCTTCTCCTCTCACACAGGACCCCGTTAAGGACGGCGAGGCCAAGATCAAGGCCGACTTCGACCAGCTGTACGAGGACTTGCAACAGGCGTTCAGGAACCTGGAAGATTAGATCACCCCCGGCCGCCCGTTGTTGATTGTAACTAGTAAACTTGTTGAATAGTAGTTAACCTAAACAAACAAATGCCTAAGTCTTAAATTGTATAAAACAAACAAAAACAAAATATATTATACGAAACGTGTCCAGATTGTTGCCCACCCCGCCCTTGCACTTACCTACATTCACAAGCAGCAGCAACTTTTGATGTATTCAGTTTTTTTTTTTTTTTTGTTGTCTTAATTTTTGTTTCATTTCGTCTACATTCGTCCGTCACAAAATGTCCTTCCAAAAAACAAAAAAAAGAACGAAACAAGAAAACTTAAGGATCTTTGTAATCATAATTGTATGTTGCTCAGTATTAAACGCACCGTGAATGTGAATAAAATGAAAACGATCTATCGAATTGTTTACACGCATTGTACTTGTACTTGAAGAAGAAAGGTGAAAATAACTTAATTAATATATATGTACTATGTTTTCGAAGTAATCGACTTGTGTCGTTTTTAATTGATTTTCGAAAGCTTTAACGTTAGCGCTTGTACGTGACTTAAACTGAATTCTGGCGTTCAGGCACAGCTGGACGTGAAATAAGACGAATTCCGCCACGTTCTTGATAAAATGCATGAGGAGTGGGCGTGATTACTGAGTTGCTGCAAAGATACCCACAAACATTTAAGGAATGAGGATTTGACGCTCTATAATAGGTGCCTTGTATCAGATTACTGTCGTCCCCACATTGGCGCAAAAATCCGAGCTGGCATTAGGAACATTTTGTTTAATGTCTTTCTCGAGAAGATCGCGCGGAACGCAAATGTCAACACCAGAGGCACGATCTTCCACAAATCTCCACAAGCCTCCGAAGTTAGTACAAACAACGACAATACTGCGGAGATAAGACGGAGGATCACGTTGGCCAACCGTTGGCCAACCGCTGTATTTTCGCAGTCGGTAAGCCACTGAGGAATAAAGCCATCTCTCGAAGGACCAAGATATCTCCATACAAGACCCCGATAGTCCCAGTCCTGCTGTATGGCGCACAAGCATGCAAACTAACTAAAGCGGGCGAGGATATTCTTGGTCGCTTCGAGAGAAGAATCCTTCGAATTATCTTCGGTACCGTATGTACGGATGGTGTTTGGAGAAGGAGACTGAACGACGGCCTGTATGCGATCTTGTCAAACGAGTTCGAATCTCTCGTCTCAGATGGATAGGTCACATAGAGCGAATGCTCTGGCGCGGAAAGTCTTCGACTCCAATCCCGAGGGACAACGCGGTAAAGAAGACCACGGTGGCGCACGCAGCTAGAAAGGGACTTGCATAAATTGAACGTGCGTGGCTAGAAGCAACTACGTTACTTTAGGTTAGCTTGTAGTGGCTGACTGCTGCAGAGCAGTCACCCCTAGACCAGAATAGGCCCCTTGTGATACCACGCGGATTGACTTCTCCTAACGCTGGAACCAGTTGGTGCTGCTGATGAACCGATTTAGTTGGTCAATGCTGGCACTGTTTAGCTCGTTACGGCCGCTGTAGTGGTAGGCTCCTAGGTGCAGGAACCTACGACTGGCAAGAGCACTGCAGGAGCAGAGAAGGTGATGAGTATTCTCTTCCTCCTCTTCATCCATGCAGCTTCTGCAAAAATCATTACATGGAGCACACATCCTGCGAGCATGAGTGCCAATTGCACAGTGCCCGGTTATGGCTCCAATGAGGGTCCTTAATGAGGGCTTGCTGAGTCCAAGTAGACTGAGTGACCGTTTTAGGTTAAGTGATGGCCAGATTTCTTTTGTTTTAAAAGATGATAGGCTGTAGCGATCGGCATGGAAGGTGGTACCCCTGCTATCGAAAGGGATGAGGTTGTACCACACCTAGAGAGTTCGTCGGCTTTGCAGTTTCCTGGTATGTCACAGTGTCCCGGCACCCACATGAGGTGAATGTTAAAATGCTCGGCCATCTCGCTAAGAGACAGCCTGCAATTAAGGAATGTTTTAGAGTAGAACATGACATTGTCCAGGGCTTTTATGGCGGCCTGACTATCGAAACAGATGGTGATATCCCTTTTTGATATCACATTGTTTTTAAGCCACGACAGCGCCTCCTTAATCGCTATGGTTTCTGCCTGAAAAACGCTACAGTGATCAGGGAGCTTCACGGAGATAGCAATGTTGAGGCCTTGTGAATAGACACCTGCACCCACCAATTTGTTAGTCGACGATCCATCTGTGAAAATGCGCAGAGGATCTTTCAGCGTTTGCCTGTCAGACATCCAGTCCGATCTGGAAGGAATGCTGATTGAGAATTTCTTCTCGAAGATGGCCTGGGGTAGTAGGCGGTCGGTGTCGCTAGGTAGGAAATTGAATTCCTTGAGAATGGTTGAGTGGGCCAGTGCTGAGTTCGGACCACAATCGAAGTGTTTTGAGTCTCATGGCTGTCCTTGCTGCTGCTTGTTTCCCGAATATTAACAGAGTTGGGAGATGGAGGAGAATATTCAGTGCGTCTGACGGAGCCCTGCTGATACACAGGCAGGCCACTCCTTGTACTCGGTTGAGTGCGTTGCAGTTTATAGCCTTGTTTAGTGCTGTCCACCAAACTGAGACACCATACAGAAGTGTCGGTCTGACGATAGAGGTGTAAATCAAGCGAGCTATGCGTGGTTGTAGGCCCCATTTGCATCCAATGGCCTTTTTGCAGCTAAAAAGTGCAGAAGAAGCTTTTTTTTACCCTTTCCTGGATATTGAGCTTCCAATTTAGCTTGCTGTCGAGAGTGAGACCCAGAAATTACGCACTGGTGGTTAGCTATAATGTAGTGCCGCACAGCAGTGGGGATTAAACTGGGGGATTTTGTATCTTCTGGTGAAGAGTACGATATCCGTACGCCGAGTTTGCACGTTTGTGTCCATGCCTCTAGCTTGTCGAAGGCATTCTGCATTATGTCTCTTAGAGTAGAGACGAATTTGCCGGATGCCGCTATGGCAATATCATCCGCATAAGCAATAACCTTGCACCCTACATCTTCCAGTATTAATAGCAGTTCATTTACAGCTACGTTCCAAAGAAGGGGTGAGAGAACATTTCCTTGTGGGGTGCCCCTATTAACTCCTCTATGGATCTTAGCGTCTCCCATCTGAGAGTGTATTACTCTGTTGGTGAGTAGCTGATGAATGAAGGCCACTAAGGGCCTTCCGACCCGAGGTTGCTAAGCGCAAGTGAAATTGCTTCCGGGTTGATATTGTTAAAGGCACCTTCGATGTCGAGAAAAAGGAAGCAACTAGCACAAGACCGGGCTAGACAGAGTGGCATTTTGGCTGAGGCCGGTCCACCCCGGCCTGTAGCGCCAGCCAAAGAAGAAGAAGATTAGGAAAACTCTCTAAGAGGATATCTTCTCATGGAAACAAATTTCCAGGAACAAAGAGACAAAACAAAAAGGGCGAGCTTATTTAACTGACGGGGATAACCACAGCTAAGGCACTGAGCCATGTTGTGCAGGAGCTCAACTAAAAGACAAAAGTGTTAAGCCCGGCGCAAGCTGAGAGGATAGCAGAGCTCTCTTAAGTCTCTTAAGCTCTCTTAAATCAGCCATGCAGATGCAACGCAGAACCGCCTGTAAGACTGGGAAATCTCAAGTCACATGCACGCAAACTGCCGAAAGGGCAAGCGGGAGCCCTCTACCTTCCTGACCCATAGTTGTGGCAGTAGGGATAAATAAGGAAGGCAGAGGTAAACCAAGCTACATACTGCTGTCCACACTACAGTTGCAAGATAAGCTGTAGCTTTAGTAAGGCGTAAGGACCTATGACTTTGAATACGTTAACGAACTACCCACAATGATCATATGACTCCAGTGAATGAGCCAACAGCCCTTCCTTACATGAATAACGATGCCCAATACTTGTAACCAGACGATGTCCGATGTCAGAAAGTGGGGTAGGAGCAGGCATTGCTGACACCTAGAAGTAATTTTCATAGAAATGAACCGAATTCTAATACATCGAAGCTCTCTTTAGTCAGCCAATACATAAAGCCCTAAACAGCCTCACATTCTACTTCAGGGCTGTCTGGCTCTGGCTCTGGCTCCACTCCAAAAAGTTTACGTAAGTCTGTACCACCTGAATCAAGGCGACCATAAACCTGAACTAGGCAGACCTAAGGACTATGTGAGGCACTTACTAGGAGCTCAGAAAACTGTGGACAAGTCATGGATACCATGGAACACCGACTCGATAAGTGTCAAAATTGGACACCGAGCCCATATAAAATAACAAACTAATCCGACTTATCAAGAAGAGACTATCAGCACATACATCCTATTCCATCTAGAGAAGATGTCACAGTTTTCAAGTCTAAAGTCCTAGACGGCTGGATAGCTCAGTTGGTTGAGTGCTCGCCCCAGGTTATAGGTGTCCCAGGTTCGAATCCCAGTGGTGTGGTTTTCAAATCTAATCCAGTCTCAGTGGGTATCACAATAGACTAAGTGTGTTGGCAATTTCCCTAGCAGCCTCCCAACAGCCCTAACCTATCTGATCATTATCACTAGAACTGGAACCTCTTCTCATTCTCGTATTCCAAATGGAGACTTGTTTATAGGGAGTACTCTAGAACATACCTCGTCCACCTTTGACTAACAGGAGTCCACACAGTTCTGAGAAGATCTGAATGTGAAGAAAACTGCAGGATAGCAAGGAATGTAGAGAGGCACAATAGATCTTAAAGTCACGGTGCAATCTACCCTCAACAATAATAACCAAATATCACAGAAGTCTTATTGTCTTTCGATACCCTTGAGTTGTCTAACAGCAGGACTGCTCGAATTGTTGACTATCATACGTAGTGGCATGAGAAAATTATTTCACGGGATCGCTCGTATGGAAAATGCTCTGATAAATAATGCGAAGTACTGTCATGGACATACAATGTCCGCACGCTTTAATATTAGACTTCAGTCATCTGATATTTGTCTAGCTTAACTCAACATTTTATCAAACAGTCGCTCATGTCTAGAAGAGATGTTGGAGAAGCCAACCTTCTTTTGCCAGAGAGACGTTGTCTGGCAGTGCAATGAAATGACTAGCAGCATCTCTGCTTCAAAGAAGCTGAGATGGCTCTTCTTATGCCACAGGTTCGAAATCGAAGAGTCAGCTTTCAAGTCTCCCACTTTTCCAAGGATACAAGTGGCTTCACCAGTGGATCATCTTCAAGTTATCCGAGTGGCAGTGTAATATAACGGCCATTGTTCAACCTACCTATGAACCTCATATGAGCAAGATTCAAGAACATTTGCACAGTAGGCTAAGCACGCGCAATGACCTTCTGACTTGTCAAACTCTGAGCCTAATGGATGTCCGACACACATCAATCGATCTGTCCCAACATCAACCTCTTACGTCGACACGCTCTTACCCTAATATAGTCATGCAGACAACAGTCTAGAGGTTGTTCTCTGACGGAAGATTGACACACTGAAACAGATGTCGGCTACTTCATCTTAGCAACGACGGTTCTGCTGAATAGTGGCCGAACATTGCACTAGACGACAAAGCGAACTATGACCCGATCACTCCGAAGATTCGCAGAGACTATGTGGTGTGCCTACATCACGGACAATCGCGAACGAAGTGATTGATGCATTCGCGGCAAGCCTTCAAGAAGTTACCTAGGACTATTTCCGAAACGGACCTACAAAAACCACCTCTATTAACTTTCGTACGAGTGCACATACCTACTCTCTGGGAAGCGTCCACCACCTACGGCATCCAAAAATGGCGTTGTGGGTATGTGCGTCGACCCCAGCACACTTGAACCTCGCCGTCAAGGTTCGAACCATAGTCTGTACGAAAATATAACTAATTTTCACGACCCACCTCTTTCGAACTACCAACGATGCACAAGGAGTACTTCTGTCTACAAAAAGCTTCTCAAACTTTGCCGGAGTCAGCATAAAACCGTGGGTCACTTCCAGGGATTAGAATGCAGAGCTCAGAAAGTGAAGCAGATTGTCCAAAAAAACATTGTAGATTTACAAAAAGTGAGCACAGAACTGATGGCTGATGAGTTTATTTATAATAACTAGAATATAATAAAAGCCAACGATGTTACTACGTAGCAGATGCTTGGCAATTAATTCATGAAGCAGGTCTACTACACATGAAATGAATTCTCATCTCTGGTCACTTCCACTCGTGACGCACAAAACA
Organism: Eristalis arbustorum; assembly: GCA_916610145.1. Classification (NCBI taxonomy): domain Eukaryota; kingdom Metazoa; phylum Arthropoda; class Insecta; order Diptera; family Syrphidae; genus Eristalis; species Eristalis arbustorum. The sequence continues at coordinate 8,110,958 of OU744317.1, forward strand.
AGTGGATGCTGAGAAGCTAGTCCCTGACCCTCCACGGACCACCCGGTAGTAGTAGGCCAGCTCAAAATGTCGGACTAGAAGCCATCAAATAATCTTCCACATCAAAAAACAGAGCTCTTTCAGCTTCCAGTCCTGCCCCCAATTCGATGAAGACAGGGACATTCTCTCCGACAACAGTCTTGGTACTCATCACATACGTCAAAACCACGATCCAAATTTATGTGTGATTGTCTTAAGCTACCACCTTTCGAGGGAAACCGTTCTTCCTTTGCTTGTCATTGAATAAGCATCTTAGTCTGGAGCTATGTTGACTGGCAGCAGATATGTTTTATGTCCAACCACTTGTCTTCACTGTTGGCAATGTTTTCCACCACTGACTCTCGTCTAGGAAAACATTGATAACAGTGAACTCCCTCATAAGCTGAAGACATCAAGAAATGTGTCCGTTTATGAGAGGTGTCCACTTATAAAGGGCGTCCGTTCGGAGAGAGTTTGCTATGCTTTGTCATATAAGAACCGAAGGAAGTTACTGAACACATTCCACACATGTCGCTGAACACATCGCACACCTGTCATGACTGAAAAGAACCGAATGAAGTTACTGAACACAGCCCACACCTGTCACTACTGTGGACTGTCAAATAAACGACTGGAATGTCCGGAATGCTGTTCTCCAATCTAAATCTAGTCAAGATCAATTGCGCATTTCTCAATTGATCCAGAACTCTTCTAGTTTAGTCCCAGCTGCGAATCATCCATCTTAAACCAGAGATAATGGAAGGAGGAGATATGCCACTTCTACGTTTCTTGCCCCTCAGATTCATCTGACAGCGTTTTTTATAACATTTCACATCTGTTTTCCTCCTGCTTCACAACCGTTTCACAGATAGAGTCTGTCAATACGTGTAAAGCTCGAGACCAGCTGAATGTGAATGTGAATGCGTTTATGTGAATGCGTATTAGTTTATGCGAACAATTGATGAAGTGAATTATCCGACATTTCCGGCTTTGCCACTAATTTGAACGCCAAATATTCACCTCAAAAAAAAAAAACGGAAACTAAGAGACAAGTGTATGTTCGCAAAATTCATTCAATTAAGTTCTTATTATGAGGCTGGAATATTCCATTAAAAAAGACGTTAAGTTTGAAAACTAACAAATTCAGGATATGTCTGTTCTCGTAGTTTTTTGCACCAAATTTTGAAGGCTGTCATTTTTTAAGGAGTGGAGATACAAACCTCTCAGAATGAACGAAAATGTATAACTAATGCTTGTTGGTTTCTGTATGATGTAAGAGACGATATATGTATATCAAAAGTTACAGCAAAACATGTACATTAAAAAACAGGGTTTCTTGGCATTTAACTCGGTTTCTATTCTTCTGAACTACTTGTTCAAATAAACTCAAACAAATTCAAAACTTTTGAATAGCCGCCAATACTATATTCGAGATTGACACATCAAATGATTTGACAGAAAACCAACAAAAGAACCAAAACTATTCAGAGACATTTCTTGGGTTAAAATGGACAGGGAAGGGACATTTTTTACTCTCTCCTGACAGCGCCCTTTTGATATAAATTATTCAAATTTCGTACATACATAACTTTTAGTCTTACCTTAATCCACAATACGTACATACATTAAATTATGATAATAGTTCCATCATTGCACAGCTGGGCAAGGAAGAAATCTTTGCTAGAGTCATCAGAAAACACAGCCTGCACGACAACACATCCGGAAACGGACTCAGGCTAGTAGATTTCGCCTCGGGGCGTAACCTCTCTGTAATGAGCACGCGGTTCCCACACCTCAACATCCATAAGGGGATCTGGCGGTCTCCTAATTGATCACATTGCGATCGACGTCAGACACTCCTCCAATATTCTCGATGTCCGCACGTTCCAAGGAGCCAACATCGACTCGGACCATTTCCTTGTTGTGGCCAAGGTAAGGAGAAAGAACACTACGGTTTGACATCGGAAAGCTACAATCGCAACTGACCGCTAGGAACTTTGCCGACCGAGTCTCCCTGAAACTCTCTGAAAGTTCGACGCTGCCTGCACATTCAATAGAAGAAGAATGGAAACGTTGTCAAAAAGCCATCAAAGAAGCTGCCACTGATGTGCTGGGTTTCACGACACCACCCAGAAGGAACCCATGGTTTGACGACGAGTGCAGGCAGGTACACGCAGCCAAGCAGGAGGCCTACAAGGCAACGCTGCATCGAACAACGAGAGCTGTTCGTGAGCTCTACGCACAGAAGAGAAGGGCAGAGCACCGGCTTCTCGGAAAGAAAAAGAAAAAGCATGAGAAGCGCGCGGTGGTGGAGATGGAGAGGTGTTACGACAGGAAGGAGGTCCGAAAGTTTTACCAAAAGGTAAAACAAGTATCAGGAAGATACAGACCTCGGACCGAAGCCTGCAGGGACGAAAATGGATAACTAGTAGTAGAATCGCAGTCGATGCTGAGAATTTGGAAAAATCATTTCTGTAGACTGTTAAACGGCGATGACGACACAAATTCCGCTGTCAGGCAGAACGTTTCACTCAATTTGGACGATGATGAACACGAATTTCATTCCCCCGACTTAGACGAAGTCAAAACAGCGATTTCTAGATTGAAGTCGAACAAAGCTGCTGGAGCGGACGGATTGTCCGCGGAACTGTTTACGGCAGCTGGAGATGACCTGGTTGGGCGCATGCACCAGCTCATCTGTAAGATATGGTCGGAGGAAAGCATGCCCGATGAGTGGAATCTCAGCGTCGTCTGTCCGGTCCACAAGAAAGGAGACCCCTTTGACTGCGCCAACTATCGAGGGATCAGCCTCCTTTACATCGCTTACAAGATACTCTCTGCCGTTCTGTGTGAACGCCTGAAACCCTTTGTCAACAACCTGATAGGTCCCTATCAGTGCGGTTTCAGGCCAGGAAAGTCCACTATCGATCAAATGTTTACATTACGGCAGATCCTGGAAAAGACTCAAGAGATGCAGATCGACACCCACCACCTATTTGTCGATTTCAAGGCCGCATATGACAGCGTGCATAGAGACGAGCTATACAGCACCATGTCTAGTTTTGACATTCCTGTCAAACTCGTCAGGTTGTGCAGGATGACGATGGAGAACTCTCGCTGCTCCATCAAGGTCGGTAACGAACTCACCGAGACCTTCAATGTCAAAAAAGGTTTTAGGCAAGGCGACACGCTGTCATGTGACTTCTTTAACATCATACTTGAGAAGATCGTGCGAAACTCAAACGTAAACACACGAGGCACGATCTTCCAAAAGTCCATTCAACTGCTTGCTTACGCGGACGACATTGACGTGATTGGACGAACACAGCGAGCCGTCAATGAGGCGTTTGCTGGCATTGAAGCGGCTAAAATGGTAAAAAAGTACATGCTGTCATCACGGAAGGACGCACAACATCGACGTCTTGGACAGAGCGTCATATTGGGCAGCAGAAACTTTGAGGTAGTCAAGGACTTCGTCTACCTAGGCTCTGGAGTAAATAGAGATAACAACACCAGTACAGAGATCAAGCGCAGAATTACTCTTGCCAATCGCTGATTCTTTGGGCTCAAGAGGCAATTGAGTAACAGAGCCATCTCTCGAAACACCAAATTGACCTTGTATAAAACCCTGATCATCCCAGTCCTGCTCTATGGCGCAGAGACATGGACGCTATTAAAAGCGGATGAAGAAGCTCTTGGTTGTTTTGAGAGAAAAGTTCTGCGTACGATCTTTGGTCCTGTTTGCGTTGAGGCGTTTGGAAGAGAGGTTCAACCACGAACTATACGGGCTGTACAGCGGCATGCACCTAGTTAAGCGTCTTCGGATCGAACGCTTAAGATGGCTAGGTCATGTAGAACGAATGGACACCACAGCCCCGGCCCGAAGAGTCTTCGACACCGAGCCATTGGGACAGCGCAACAGAGTACGTCCTCGCACTAGATGGCGCACACAAGTGGAAAAGGACCTCAACCAACTTGGTGTGCGCAACCGGAGGCAGCTGGCGAAAGATCGTGCTGGCTGGAGAGGCATGTTAGTTGAGGCCCAGGCCCACCCCGGACCGTAGCGCCAATCAAGAAGAAGAAGAAGAAGGGGTTTTCCAATGGAAAGATGAACATCTCTTTCATTCCATTATCTCTGCTCTAAATCTAGTCAAGATCAATTGCGCACTTCTCAATTGATCCAGAAGTCATATAGTTACGTCCCAGTTGCAAAGCATCCGTCTTAAACCTTCGAACAGCCCACACAAGCTGTGCTTACACTCAACTGAAGAACTGAACAACTGAAATGCAACACAAAAAAGCAAATTATCCCTTCGCTGATCGTTGACCCTTTTCACTTCTCACCCACATGCCAATGCAAATGATAACTTCCCCGGCAGCTTGACTGCTCTTCCCACACACACCCACAGAGATTGAAATGCTCCAGCCACCGAGCGACTGAAACTTTAATTGAAAACATAAAACGCCAATCGGTAATCAATTCGCATCGTTGCCCGCATATTCCTGCAGTCATCCCCAGCTAAAGGGGGCGCATCCTTTCAGAGTGTTGCACTTTTGCGTATTTTTTCTCCTCCTTTTTCATTAAACTTGTAGCGATTCACTGTTAAGGGTTAATGGCATATGTAAAGCCACCAATCCCAACTCTCAGCTCAGATCTCTCCATCCGGGATAAATCAACCGCACACCGCATCGCGCTGCTCGCGCGCGACCCGCCGAGGATCCTTTCAGTGGAATTCCTGCGGAATGAATTCTGACAAAAAAGTGAACACCAAATCGAATATTCAGCTACACCCCCGGAGTTTGTGCAAAAATGATTGGAAGAAGAAAAAAATTATATAAATCTCGCTTGTCTATCGGTGGCGGGGCGGGGGCACTCGTCGATTTATTTCTTGCGAAAGGACTCCATGTGTGTGGGTGTTGTGTTGCTCTGGTGTGCGGTGGTGGATACTTCGGCGAAATCCTGCACTCTGCCAACTGACAATTTTATTACATTTCACCGAGGACTTCTTTGGCGGGGACCGGGGGGTTTTGTTTTATTTTGAGCGAAAGAATACGAGTCCTTTCAACTCGCGATGGGTGGCTGCAATTTTTCTTGCTTTTGTTATTTTTATGCATTCATTTCAGCAGAAATTCAAATTGATAGTAACGGCACGGTCGGATGGGGGTAGTCACTAGTCACATACTGGCGGCGGGTTGCAATTCAGCACCACCAGCAGAAGCGGTTATCTGCAAAGCTCTCGCTCGGGTTGCTCACTTTTTACGCGCCATGAGCGTGGGTGGGCAGAGGGGCGGGAATATTGGTTTGTGCTTCTTCTTGTTCGGCTCATATGCATTTTGCAGTTTACAGTTATTTAAGGACTCGACGGGAAATTTACTTTCGGTGCATTTAAGGATCCACACACGCCAACGCCGAGGGTGGCGAATAAAAATGTGGGTGGAAACTTTTAAAGGGGGGCTGGGGGTGAGATGCCTTACCGCGCAGCTGAGTGTGATGTGCTGGGCTTGATCGCAATCGCTTTGAAACTGATGCGGTGGCGGTGTTGACTATGGGCAGAGGGGTGCAAGTTATGCGCCTGAAAGTGATAGTATTTACTGGGTTTTTGTTCCATTCTTTTTTTTGAGGGATTAAGTGTAACTTTTAACGCTGTAAAGCGGTTCAAATGAGTGACGGGCTGGCAAATTTGTTGAACTTTTATCGGTTGTCGTGGGGAGGGCGAGGAATGAAGAATGTGTGGTAAGGCTGTAGATGATTAAGTTTTTCAATAAAGACTGAGCAACATTACTGAGCAAGTTTAAGGTCTGCTGTCTCCACTGGTTCTCCAATTCTAAGCGGCATCTTAAACGTTACTTTTCACTTCCATCAAGGAGATTTCTCTGGCTGGTGACTGAGATAAAGCAACATTTGGAGTGGTGATGTATAGATCTCCATTTCATAATCATTTGTCCATTTAGCCCGTATAACTACCACCTTTTCTTTGCCAACTACCAAGAACTCCTTGTTTTCAATATAAACCATACTTGTCTGTCGTTGACGGATGATTGGGTGGACACCGACGACGAGGCATGAAATGATGAAAGGTTGTTACAGCGGTGCAGAAAACACGCTTGTTACTTGTCTTGCGTCGAAATCAAACACAAAATTTAAGCGATTGAATGCACCTTCAATCCAGTCCAGTCCTCTCAATTGGTCAAACAACAGACTGACGTGCCGATGAGTTAAAATAATATGCCTAGTAGCCATGAAGTCGTTGCGCTCAGAATAGTCTTCTGAAACAGAAGCGAAAGTCCGTGTGGATTGTTGATATTGGATTGTGTTCTGTTCTGTGCATTCAAACTGAAACTTGGAGCATATGTCTCCTTGGAAGTGCAACTCTCAATGTCAAAACTATTGCAGCCACACAACACACAAATGGAACTGTATGCTAATTTCTTTCAAAAACCGGCAGTGGTTTGCTAGTACGATACTCTCATAGAAGCATAATTGCTGCACAATAGTTCAGTGGTAAACTAGACAGCAAAAAGTCTGTCGCCCGCAAACCCAAGACAAAAAATCTCAATCGACCGCTACGAGAGGGATTTTGTCTATCACGGAGCTAAGGTGAGCTCCACAAACAGCATCCTAGTGGAGATCCTATCCAGAATCGGTATCGGCAACCGTTACTACTTCGGTTTATCGGAACTCATTGTGCCAGTCCTACTATCTACTGGAGCGCAAAACAGAGCTTATCCATGGTCTGGTCATGTCAACAAGTGAGTTCTGGAACATATGGAGGCCAACTAAAGACCAACGTAGTTGGGAAGTTGCCGATAAAACATCAAATCTAATCAACATTAACCTAAGACAGCTTGATGTCGATTACCTATTAGAAGCAAATTGCAAAAGATCGAGACCAATGGCACTCAGGCGTAGAGCATAACCCGCCAATAGACAGACAGTAAGGATAAGACGGTCCTTTATTTATTTTAAATACATGAAAGTGAACAAAATTCAATTCTGTCCATGAATTATGTTTATTAGTAAGAACTTTATCAGATCGCTGCTTCTTCGCAGTTCCGCGTTCCATAACCCCAATTTTCTAAGGCCATATCGATTGTTTCGGCCTGTAGCTCACGGATTCAGTACTTCAGTACTTGAATCGTTGCCGGATTCATTTCGTTTCATTGAACTTAGACTATCTTGTACATTAAGAACATACAATTCTTTTAGAGTACAGAACTTAAGGGATACAACATTGTTTAAATTTACAGTGAAATGAAATAATACATTTTCATATTCTAAGATTAAATTAAAGAATTCAAAGACTGATTTATTAAAGATAACTATATTAGAATGAGGGCAAAACGAAGTATATGCTGTCCTCAAGAAAGGACATACAATATCGACGTCTTGGACAGAGCATCATAATGGGCAGCTACAAATTCGAGGTAGTCAATGACTTCACTTACCTCGGCTCCGGAGTAAATTGTACAAATAACACCAGAACCAAGATCAAGCGTAGGACAACTCTTGCCAACCGCTGTTTCTTTGGGCTCAAGGGGCAATTGAGTAATAGAGCCCTCTTTCGAAGAACCAAGTTTACTCGATATAAGACACTGATCATCCCAGTCCTGCTATACGGCGCGGAGGCATAAACAATCTCGAAAGCGGATGAAGATGTCCTTGGTCTCTCTGAGAGAAAAGTTCTGCGTACGATCTTTGGTCCTGTTTGTGTTGACGGGTTCTGGAGGAGAAGATTCAATCACGAACTGTACGGGCTGTACAGCGACATGAGCCTAGTTAGGCGTCTACGGATCCAACGCCTACGGTGGCTAGGTCATGTAGAGCATATGGACACCACAGCTCTGGCCCGAAGAATGTTCGAATCCGAACCTGTGGGGCAACGCAATAGAGGACGCCCGCACTCAAGTGGAGAAGTACCTAAACCAACTTGGTGTGCGAAACTTGACATAGCTAAGGTAGTCAGAAATCGCGCTAGTTGGAGAGATGTGTTGGTTGAGGCCTAGGTCCACCCCGGTCTGTGGCGCCACACAAAGAAGAAGTAATAATGCTACACACCACCAACACCACCAAAGTCTATGGAGTAAGTGGGTTCCTGACAGTCTATAGAGTCAAAACGACTCATTTGTTTTAGCTTCACTCGGGGACTCATAATAATAAAATTACCAAAACACCTGCACGCTTTCATTTAAAATGCCTGAGCACATACTAGTACTGCACCCAGGCATGGCTTTGGCCAGACTTCGAAACAGGAAAGGAATGTAGTCGTATTTTCATAGATGGCTCCAGAAGCTATGAAGGGACCGCTGCTTTCGTGGAAGGCGACAACATTAGACTGTTCACCTCATTAAGTATCTTCTTTCCAAGCGGAAACCTATGTGCAATAAACTATATTTGAAAAACAGGTGGAAGGGTGATGGTTGGACCTCTCGAGAGAGAAGGCATGTCTCTCCAGGATGTGGATAGACCAAGTATTTGTTCCCAATTCCGTGGCATTCATTTTGTGCCTTGACAGAAAAAACTGCAGACGACTTACCGGCGTCTTAACGGGCCACTATACATTTGCTAAACACTTGGTTTAAGCGAAGATACCCTCTGCGATGTCTATAGAGGGGACGGCTACACTGCAGAGCACTTACTCTGTCACTGTCCCGTCATTGATTGGATCAGGTGGCATGTCTTTGGAGCTAATGTATCTGTAGGCCCTTCACCACAGAAACGCATGCTGATCTTCCGAAGGAATTGTAGGTTGCCACCTGGTAGTATAATGGACCAGTCTTGGGTCTTAGTGCTCCAGTGTAGTATCAAAACCTCAAGAAAATAACATCATACTGGTTTCTTCTGTGTTTTTTTAAAAACTTTTGTTGGGACTCATTTATTTTCAAAATTACACGTTTTTTAAACTTCTGGGACTCATAAATAATTTCACCTGTGGTAACACTGGTTCATGTACATTGTGCCGGAGGGATGGTTGTTGTGTTCCAAGCGAACGAGACAGCACCGCGCCAGCGCCACCGAATAGTTATACATAATCAACCCCTAATTTACATACGTGAGTGCCCATTGGAAAATTCTGCAGACAGATGGCGACAGACTTTTCTAAAAAGAATGCTGGCAGATATAAATATCGGAACGGCGGCAGAGACAGAACAGTTTCAGTTTAGTTTTGGAATTGTTGGTAGACAATTGATCAAAGTCAAAAAAGAGTGAGTCTGAAAGGCAATAAGGAAAAGTGTAATAAACTAATTGGTGTGATTTATATCTAATAAAGTTAAAGTAGTGATTGTGTAGTATAAGTAAATAAATCAGTGAATTGAATTTTCGAACTTGTGAGTTTCATTTTGTCACAATCCAGTGATCGAAACCTATTGGACAAATTAATCGTGAATACGTTGACACTGTTTTTGTCTAAAACGTAACAATATTAACGGGCTTACACAGTCGAATGCTTTCGAAGTCAAGTAAAGCTAATAAGGTTGTTTTATCTTCGTCAATGGCTTTTCGTATGTCGTCAGTAACATTTAGCAAGGCTGTAACACAGCTATGTCCTTTACGGAATCCTCATTGCATAGGACTTAAAAGATTGTGCTCCTTAATGTGACCTTTAATGCATCGACTCAAGATACGTTCTAACACTTAGCTATTGGTCGATATTCAGGTGGTTTGTATTTTTGGAACCGGAAAGTGGAACCAATCTTTGCACAATGCAGGCGAAAGCAAGATAGTTGCGCTTGATATTTCAAAAGTACTTGACAGAGTTTGGCATCAAGCTCTTCTGTCGAAAAAGCGTGCTTATGGTGTTGATGATCTCTGTTTCTATGGATTAGAAACTACCTTTCGAACCGTTCAATCCAAGTTGTTTTGGATGGGTTCAAGTCTGAAATCGACAAAATAAATGCTGGTGTCCCCCAAGGTTCTGTTCTGTCTCCGACACTCTTTCTCATTTTTATAAATAATCTCTTGTCTGCCACTTCTAATCCAATCCACTCCTTCGCTGATGACAGCACCCTCAGCTTTGCATATTCGATCCAAAATTCACGACCCTGCCCTTCGGACGTAATATTGGAAAGGCAGCGTATGTCAAGCACATTGAATTCCGATCTGGACAGCATAATTAACTGGGGTAAGAACAACAGAGTGGAATTCAATGCTTTCAAAACTCAATGCTGTCTGCTGTCTCTAAAGCGAACCCCAGATAATCAGCCATTATCCATGAATGGCGCTTGTATCGACGAAACCGGAAAACTTTCCATCCTCGGTATGTACATCAATACAACACTTAGTTGGAACGATCACATATTCGAGGTCGCCAAAAATGCTGCGAAATGTTTCGGTTTCCTTAATCGATGCAAAAAATATTTCACCCCCTCTGATTTGGCTTTAATCTATAAGGCGTATATTTGCCCTAAGCTTGAGTACGACGATCATATCTGGTCTGGTGCCCTCAAGACCACCCTGCACGTACTAGATAGAACCCAAGGTGAGCGATAAAACTTATAGGAGACAACGATATCGCGGGTTCATTAGGCTCGCTTGAACATCGACAAACCGTGTCTTCTTTGTCCGTGTTTTATCGTTATTTTAACAAACGATGCTCAAGTGAGCTAGCCAACTGCATTCCTCCTCTCCTTGAATTCACCCGCAATACACGGCTCGCCAGGAATGCACATCAGTTTAGACACTCGTTTTTTAGCCGCACCACACGAATATGGAATGCTCTTCCCAGCTCAATATTCCCCATAGATTACAATCCGCAGATGTTAATAACCCCTTGAGCACGCGCAAATTATAAAAAAAGACGTTGCATTGCTGATGAGAAGAGAGAAAGCGTCCATCTATCGTCTTCACCTATTTCAAAAACGGTTCGTCATTAGTAGATAAAGGCTACTCTTCGAATCAGGTTACGTGGCTGTACAATGGACCAACCGAAGATGTATCCTCCCAACGACCAGAACCTTAGTTGAATCCAGCCCGAACTTTAATCAAGCCTTGTCATGCTGAGTATGTCATTAAAGCTCCAAATACCATCCCTTTCCTTCACATACAAACACACGAGCGCTTAGCCATCAAGTGGCCTTAATTAAATTTAAATCCGCTTACAACGTAAAACAGTGCCAACAAAAAAAAAAACACACACACGAAAAAAACGCGAGAAGATCCACTTAATAAAACTCCATTCAGCTTCACGCCAGCAGCATGTACTTAAACGCCGCTGATACTCTCGCCAGCCGGGGCCAGTTAATTAAGTCCAACTCCCGAACAGCCCCCGGCGCTTGACCAAGCCGCATCGGATCTAGGCGGCAACGTAAACATTTAATACGCTAACGCGCCGCTGAAAGCCTGTGCAAGACCCCTCACTCGTCCGACAAAAGGAAATTTAATGAAACAAAAATACCAGCCAACCAGTTGACGGTAAGCTGGACGGTCAGCGTCGGGCGCACACACAAGGACGTCCGCCAACAGCCCACACACATTGCCGGCGCGGAAGAATGCAGAAGTGAAGAGTGGATGACTCCGGTGTTTTATTTTTTTGTTCGTCCCTCATTCACTGGCATGCTGAACTGCTGAACTGCTGGAGTTCTGTCTGTTGAGAGCTGTCTCGCTGACTGTCATCGCAGCACTGTGTCATAATAGCCTACGACTATTGTTCCGGCCAATTGCCAAACCACCACGGCGTGTAACTCAACAGGACACTTATGCGGGGCAGACAGACAAAAAAAAAAAAAAAAAACAACCAGGAAACGCACACAAAAACTACACAGAATCCTTTTTAATGCTCCACAATGGCAGCTGGCGGTGGCGGTGGTGGTGGTGCCGTTGGTGGCGACGGTTGACGTTCCCTCACCGCTTGTAATGGCATGTTAAACAGGGTGGTCAGACACCAGACAGTGCAGACAGTTGATGGGGAAGTATGTCCTTAGCGATGTCCCCTTTTTTGCGGCTGCTCCAGCAATGGCCTGTGGTCACAAGCTGGTGTTAATGGCTGTGCGGTGTGTGTGAGTGTTTGGCTTGCAGTGCGTCTAACGGCGGCCACTTGGCATCAACAAGTCACGTCAAAACGATGGCAATAACCATCAAGATTGGAATCGCCATCAAGACAAGTCAGATCCCCTGTAACATCGCCATTGTCCGGGGCAGCCAGGCCAGGCGAAATCCCTTAATTCCTTTTAATTGGTAATCGGCACTTAGCCATTAGTCAGGGGAGGGCGGGCAGGAAGTCCTATTAATTTTTACGTGCGCCTCGCCAGACTCCTCGCCCATCGACCGACTTCGAATTCAATTAGAAACCAGAGAAAGGGATCAAAGTTAATCCTGATAGCGAGCCATTGCAAAACCAGCTCTCCAGTGCGCTCCTCCGGCGAAGATCCTTCCACTCCTGCCGTTCGTTGCGTGCCTCGGACTTCGTGCTCTGCCCAAGACGTTATCTCCGAGAGTAAATCATCATCATCATCGTCGTCGTCTTGGTCGTCAGCGCCGCTTCCTGACGGACGTGTCAGTGTCTGCGGGTGTGTGTGTGTGCAGTTGTACACAGGATCATGTGTAAGTCGGTGGGATAAGAAGGACAACAGAGTGTTTTAAAAGAAATTCACCCGGTATCTCTCTCAACTTTTGATGAAGAACTCGGATTTCATGTCCGACTGTTTGTGCTGTTGTCATCGTGTTACGAAAATACGAACCCCCTGTCAGGATGCTGTCCTCCTCGGATCCTTATCGACGACGAATCGTCGGTGTGGACATGTTTTTAACAAAATATTTAATAAAACAACTTTCACAAGCTGACACAGGGCGAGATGGAGGTGAGACGTACGTTGTACGTTGTCTCGTTAAAGGATAACACACACACCGAGGGATCCCGGTTATTGTGATGGCTTATTGATGAGGAGTCGGGTGTAGTGTAGGACGACGAAAACATATAACATCCCATTGACAGGTCAAGTGGAGTGGGGGACCATTTGATTAGTCGACGAAATTAAAAAAGTTTTATGAGCAAGGGATAATCGGATTCCTTCTATGGTTTGAACACATCCAGTTGCTCGCTCGCTCTCTGTCTCTCAGTTGTCTTGTGTTACGACGCGTGTGTGATTGTGGAGGACGGTTGAGGAAATAGCGTGTGGAGTGTTGATTTCAGGATTTAATTATGAACTGAGTGGAATGACGATCGGAAGTAATTAAGAAGAGAATTAAAGAAACTGAACTTGGAGAGATTTTATCCGTGTGTGCTTGACTTGTGTGTGGCTGGGGGTGGTTGGGGAACTTCAGGTGGATTTAAACTGACAAGATTGTCTTTCATTTCATTCGGAAAAAGAAGTGAGACGATGGTGAGAAGCAACACTCCGTCATATATATTTGGCTGCTTAAATGACAGTCATCCAGTGGCTCTCACAAATCCGAAAATTCAATTTTGAGTGATGTACGTCCTCTAGGCTCTGGAAAAAGAAATCTCCCAGTGTTCTCTGTGGCAGTATGCAGAAACAGAAGGTAGTGAGTAGTATCGTCAATCTCTTCTTAGGCCCAACAGCCTCTGAAAATGGTGTCATTACTTATCCAATTATTTGTTCAGGTGTGCTATATCCAAGTTGTCTCACAGGTGAGGGTCCCAGAGGGGGTCCTACTTTTCACTACGCAGCTTCATGATTCTATTGTCCACTTTAGTAAATGCAGTTTTTCTTTAACAAGGCAAGTCATGCCTACTTCTTCTTATGGTGCTACAGCGCCGGGTTGAACCAGAGCCTCAGCCAAACCTCTCCAATTTCGCACTCCAAGTTGGTTGAGGTCCTTCTCCACTTAAGTGAGCCATCGGCTTGGTGGTCGTCCTCTATTGCGTTGTTCCACTGGTTCGGAGTCAAAGACTCTTCGGGCTGGAGCAGTGTTGGAAGGCATGGGCCTGTGCATCCAGGACAAATTTGTTGATTGGTCTCAACTTGGCGAGATGCCAGTAAATACACAGGCCAAGTTGACATAAAGCCGCCTCGCGGCGCCCTCTGGATAGACTCTGCTGCAACCGATTAGAGGGGAACCAATGTATGCAGTGGTCCCTTTTCCGGAGCCTTAAACCAGGATCCAGTCCTTCAGGTTCGGGGCTTCGCGTGGCTTCGCGTGGCTAACTTCCCCATTGTGTAAAGTCTAGTCTAGTCTAGTCTAGTTCAGAGACGGCATCAAGTCTCGGATGTACGCACTATACCCGATAAAAAATCAAGTGAAGTTTTTAAAAAACGAAAGTCTTGTACCCTTGACTGCTTCATGTTCCCCACTCTCCAGAATAGAAGCGATGCTTTAGTTAGAAACTGTGTTGAAGCACTGGTGTATATATATGTGGGAACTTATAGTGTTTTTATTAAAAAACTTAAGAGCATTTACAAACACAGTAATTCGATTTTAAAACCGAAAGTCCCTCCTGAGTTCAACCACGAATGATCGACACCGATGAACAGCTACGACGAATTGACGTGCCAACCAGTTTTAGCACAGCTTCTTATATTAGATTCGCAGAAATCGATACCACCCACATAGCTTCCAATTGAAGGCGGCCACCGATACTGCGACTAAGAGAACAGCTGCTATGATGATCGTCCGCAACATTGTTTGCTTATTGCTCGAATTCCATTTATTTTGTAGCGTAGAGGCGATCGCCTCAATTAATCACCTACAACGCCAAAGTGGTATCCGATACTCGAGCAGTAAATAAACCCGATTGACTGTGCCAGTGGCAACGTACCGCATTGATAACTCCTTATAATGACTCCCCACTCGTCGTCCTCACCGCATTGATGACTCCTCATAAGGACCTATATCAACGCGTTGCGAGCTTCCCCACTTGTCGTTCGCCGTGCCTTATGATAGCTGTCATTGAGTCATGGCTCAACCCCACATATATATTATTCCCTATAAAGAATAAGATCTTAGAAGAAGATCTTCTTCTTTTCTTTTTTGATTGGCGCTACAGTCCGGGGTGGACCTGGGCCTCAACCAACATGCCTCTCGAGCTAGCACGATCTTTCGCCAGCTGCCTCCAGTTGCGCACACCAAGTTGGTTGAGGTCCTTTTCCACTTGTGTGCGCAATCTTGTGCGAGGACGTACTCTGTTGCGCTGTCCCAATGGCTCGGTGTCGAAGACTCTTCGGGCCGGAGCTGTGGTGTCCATCCGCCCTACATGACCTAGCCATCTTAAGCGTTCGATCCGAAGACGCTTAACTAGGTGCATGACGCTGTCCAGCACGTATAATTCGTGGTTGAACCTTCTCCTCCAAACGCCATCAACGCAAACAGGACCAAAGATCGCACGCAGAACTTTTCTCTCAAAACAACCAAGAGCTTCTTCATCCGCTTTTAATAGCGTCCATGTCTCTGCGCCATAGAGCAGGACTGGGATGATCAGGGTTTTATACATGGTCAATTTGGTGTTTCGAGAGATGGCTCTGTTACTCAATTGCCTCTTGAGCCCAAAGAAGCAGCGATTGGCAAGAGTAATTCTGCGCTGGACCTCGGTACTGGTGTTGTTATCCCTATTTACTCCGGAGCCTAGGTAGACGAAGTCCTTGACTGCCTCAAAGTTTCTGCTGCCCAATATGACGCTCTGTCCGAGACGTTGATGTTGTGCGTCCTTCCGTGATGACAGCATGTACTTTTTTACCATTTTAGCCGCTTCAATGCCAGCAAACGCCTCATTGACGGCTCGCTGTGTTCATCCAATCACGTCAATGTCGTCCGCGTATGCTAGCAGTTGAACGGACTTTTGGAAGATCGTGCCTCGGGTGTTTACGTTTGAGTTTCGCACGATCTTCTCAAGTATGATGTTGAGGAAGTCACATGACAGTGTGTCGCCTTGCCTAAAACCTTTTTTGACATTGAAGGTATCGGTGAGTTCGTTACCGACCTTGATGGAGCAGCGAGATTTCTCCATCGTCATCCTGCACAATTTGACGAGTTTGGCAGGAATGTCAAAACTAGACATGGCGCTGTATAGCTCGTCTCTATGCACGCTGTCATATGCGGCCTTGAAATCGACAAATAGGTGGTGAGTGTCGATTTGCATCTCTTGAGTCTTTTCCAGGATCTGCCGAAGTGTAAATATTTGGTCTATTGTGGACTTTCCTGGCCTGAAACCGCACTGATAAGGACCTATCAGGTTGTTGACAAAGGGTTTCAGGCGTTCACACAAAACGGCAGAGAGTATTTTGTACGCGATGTTAAGGAGGCTGATCCCTCGATAGTAGGCGCAGTCAAAGGGGTCTCCTTTCTTGTGGACCGGACAAACGCCGCTGAGATTCCACTCATCGGGCATGCTTTCCTCCGACCATATCTTACAGATGAGTTGGTGCATGCGCCCAACCAGGTCATCTCCAGCTGCCTTAAACAGTTCAGTGTAGATATCGCTATCTTGACTTCGTCTAAGTCGGGGGAACGGAATTCGTGTTCATCATCGTCCAAATTGAGTGAAACATTCTGTCTGACAGCGGAATTTGTGTCGTTATCGCCGTTTAACAGTCCACAGAAATGATTTTTGCAAATTCTCAGCATCGACTGCGATTCTACTACTAGTTGTCCATTGTCGTCCCTGCAGGCTTCGGTCCGAGGTCTGTATCTTCCTGATACTTGTTTTACCTTTTGGTAAAACTTTCGGACCTCCTTCCTGTCGTAACACCTCTCCATCTCCACGACCGCGCGCTTCTCATGCTCTTTCCTCTTTCTGAGAAGCCGGTGCTCTTCCCTTCTCTTCTGTTCGTAGAGCTCACGAACAGCTCTCGTTGTTAGATGAAGCGTTGCCTTGTAGACCTCCTGCTTGGCTGCATGTACCTGCCTGCACTCGTCGTCAAACCATGGGTTCCTTCTGGGTGGTGTCGTGAAACCCAGTCCTAGAAGATCTAATTACGTTTAATTCTTTCAAAGCTTACTTTTGTGCTGTAATAACACAAATACGGGTTCTTGACCCATGGGATCTTCTGAGGGAGGTATGGTGATGGCAACAGATGCGATATTAGAGGGTTCGAAGAAAAGCATGTTCAGGAGTTCTCCTTCGCGAATTATAAAAATATTCGATGACACAAATAAGCATACCCTTTATGTTGAGGTTGAGGCTTAAATTCGTCACCCAAGAAGGGCGAAGCAAACAATTGTTTTATGTTAAATGTGGTTGCAAAAATGTCCCTCTTATTCGTTGTTTCTCCATCGTTCATCCATCACTGACCAACACCAAACACTACGTTCTCTAAGTGTTAACTCTCGGTATCGCTATACAAACAGGTGTTTGCTGTGCGACTAAGGATCATCGAATGACTATTCATCTTCAATCTAAAAACAATGTACAAACTATTTGCTTGAATTCTATTCGTGACAAACCAAAATCAATTTCATTGCAAAGATCATTGGATGTGTTCATGCACCTGGTAATGGGTTCTCTGTCCTTTGTCAAATAGTAAGTCACTCACCCGAAGATATCTTTGGGGAGCTTGTATATTCAAGAGGAAAAGTAACTCTGGTGAATTTATACGATTAATAATAATAGACTTGTTTTTTGACTAATCAGTATTCAGCTTAGCGATGATTCTCAATAAAACGCATTTTTGCTGAGTAAAATTTGTCTTCCGAAAGTTGTTACTTGTGCTTACGTCTAAATCGAGCTATCTTAAGCTCTGGTGAGCTCGTAACACGCTTGTGACAGCGTGACGCGACATAGTGTCACTTTCGTTGGCATTTTTTGCCAAACGAACAGTGCCACGATGGGACCCAGTTTGAGCGGCCGATTGTCAATTGTCGATTAGGTTATTGTGCGCATGACAAAGTGACATTGATTCGGCTGAGTCAGCTGGTGGTGGAAGTGGGTCATTTCGTGATCGATGAGCGATCGGTGTGGTTGAGAGAATGTTGCATGTTTCATATGGCAGACCAAATGATTTCTCTCGGATATCGTGATAGGAATCAAAAGCAGACTGATGAAGATTGCTTTTGTTGTCAGTTGGCGTCTATTCGGGTCAATTAAGTCCTTTATTTAGGTTACTCGCAGTTACTGAAAATAATGGCAAAAAATCGATGCTTCTCGTCCATCTTGACGAGGTGGACTGAACATCACTATGGGCTGAAGTAGATTTAAGGTCTTTCCTACGATTGCCATCGGTTTCGTAATGAACGCAAAGAAAATTGATAAGTAGTCAATTTTCGCGACAGCCCACGTTGGGGTATGTCACGAGACTTGGTGGATCGTGTGGATGCGGAACACAGCAAATGGTCACCTATGTTTGAGTTGGGTGATTAGGCAACTAGGGTTTGCATTTCTATCTCTCTTTCTCTCTCTCTTACTACAATTTTATTAAGGTCAGCTTCGGCAGCATTCACAAGCCTAAGTCCTAGTAGGCGACTCTCTAACGTAGATCTTCAATCAAACACTGAAGCTCATTGCATATTAAAAATAATCAACGAACCAGCTGAAGCTGAATTGTTTCAATTTAGAGTGTTAATTAACATTTGTAAACATGGTGAAATCGTCTAAAACCATACATTGACTATTCCAGAATCACTTTTAATCATCAGTTCAACAAAACACAACACAACAAAACTCGGTCTTATTTAATCGGGTTCCAGTCCAGCGTCCCTCTTTATGCAAACACAGGCCACGACAGTAGCAGATTGGATCAAGTTACTCTGATTTAGATCAAAGTCTGTGTAAAAAAAAACTCCACAATAAATTGGAAATTGTCTGCACTAGACAAGTGGTGCTAATTGTATGCATTCACGCCCTCAAAGTCACCGGAATAGACATTTCCTTTTCATTGTCAATTAAATTCTCCGTCAGCCGTGAACAGCAACAGATAAAACGTAAGTACCTACTCATAGTTTGAATAAACAATTCGCCTCGAGTAGGAGACTGCAGCCACTAGTCATTTGAAAATGCATACAAATGCAAAAGTTCAACTTCGTTGCACAACACAGCCACGCCGCCACCTACCGAACGCATCCCCTCCGCCAATTTGTCCAACAATGGTGGAGTAGCTTCTCTCTCGGTTGGGGAAATTTAAATTTTCCACTTCTCCCTCTCGGGCGCTCACTCTCACTCGTGTAGCGTAAAAAGTTAAGAGCCCCACAAACAAGCTAAAAAGCAAGTTAACAATGAAAACTTTATTATGTAAGGATAAAACTTTCGTTTAGTACTTCATTCAATTCCATTCCGCATCGGTGAGTTTTTTTCCCGTTAGAAAATGGAAATGTGAATCCTAACACTCATCCGTGTGCTGTTGTTCTTCCTCATCAGGCACAGGGCAGGCACTGCTCCTCATTCGCCTCCTCATGGCACACACTGGCGAGCACACACATTTATCGCTTTCGTCTCGTGTTTTTCATGAGTTTTTTTTTTTGGCCGTGTTCACATGAAGGCGATGATGGGATGAATGCGTTAAATTGAACATGAGCTGCCTGAGGGGTCACGAGGGCGACTAAATGAGTGTGCAAAATGGTGGAAAAGGCTGAGTTTCGGAAATGATATGCAATCGGTCAATTGGAATGCAAATGGGCAAAGTTAAAAGCAACATCTAATTTTGAAATTTGAAAGCAAGGACCAATACATTGATTATTTTTTTATTCATGACCACATTTCAGTCATTTTCCAACCTACCTACGTAAAGACTGTTTGAATATGCTGTCATTTGAGTTAGCCAAAATGAACGAAACTTGACGAAAGCCAGTAACTGGGTTATCGCCTCGTAAAAAAACGCTCCAAGACACCAGAAAATGCGGAAATGGTTATTCAAACACGCACTTGACTAATGGCATTCCACTGTCATCAGGTTTGAGGTCAGAATTTTTGCTAAGGTAGGTAAGTAAGGGCATGGGCCTATGCATCCAGGGCAATGTTGTTAATTGCTCTCAACTTGGCGAGCAGCCAGCAACGATCCCTGTGAATGCACATGTCAAGTTGACATACAGTCTCCTCGTGGCGCCCTCTTTATAGCTTCTACTGCATCCGCTTGGAGGTGAACCAATGTATGCAGCGCCCCCTTGTCCAGGGACTTAAATCAGGACCCGGTCCTCCAGGTTGAGGGGTTTCTCGAACTAATTCAGAGACGGCAACATGCCTCGGATACAGATGACCCTACTGCTGCCAAGGAAATAAGGACAGCGATTTTCGGTTCTGCACGTGGAATGTGGGGTCCCTTAACAGACCACTTGCAGCCGATGAACTTGCGGAGGCCCTAGAAGCCTATAAGGCAGACATCACAGTCATCCAGTAGGTGCGACGGTATTGGCCGGGCAAAAAGAGGATGAAAAACTGCGACATCCATAAATTACGGCGATTGCTACAAAGAGCGCTTGTTTGGATGCGGTTTTATTGTTCGAGGCAGACTTAGGCAAGAAGTCTTATGTAGATGCAAATGTGAGCGCCTCACAACAATCCGCATCAAGGCAGCATTTAGCAACATTAGCCTAATCTGCGCCCACGCCCCAATGGAGTATAATGACGACGATAGCAAGGACATCTATGATCTCCTAGAAAGAACATACGATCAATGCCCCAGCTACGACACCAATATCGTTCGAGGAGATTTTAATGCAAAGCTAGGCAAGGAATACGTCTTTGCTAGAGTCGTCGGAAAACACAGCCTATATGACAGTACATCCGACAATGGATTCAGGCTGTTGGTACGGACACTGGCTATTCCACATCTGTGGAACTGTGACTAATCGGAAAAGGATCATGTTTCGTCGTGTAATGAGAGTGCGACAAGGAGGCGATGTCGGTCTAGGTCCAAGTAACCCAGATCAAGACCCGCATAGGCGCCCGCATGGACAACCTCAAAAGCGCATGAAGAGGCTCTTGGCCTTTTTGAGAGAAAAGTTCAGCTGTAGAGCGCATGAACTACTTAGCTCCGGCCCGAAGAATGTTCTTATCTGAGCCTGTGAGACAACGCAATAAAGGTCATACAAGGACGCGTACAAGGCGAGGGGGGATCTTAGCCGGCTTGGTAGAGAAATTAGAAGCAGCTGGCGAGAGATAGCGGCGCTTGGACAGGCATGTTGGACGAGGCCTAGGAAGACATCCAGACTGGCTTATGGAATACCTGCTTTCTCCTAAATGAGACGGACTAGTAAGGGCTGCAAATACAAACAAACAAATTCCTCGCTCGGCAATGACACCTACGCTGGGGCCTCAAACTCACTTATTCGCAAGCGTCAAGGTCAACAAATGCGGACCCTGAAGGTCTTCTGGCTGAAATGGATCGCCAACGAAAGAGCTGCTTTCCAGAGCTTGCCAGAATCCCATTGCAAGCAGAGATTCAACGTCGAAAGGGGAGTTGGATAGGCCAGACAATGGGTTAACCGTAAACGGATATACCTAGGATGGTCCTTTCTTGGACCCTACAAGGAGTCTGTAGGCGACAGGTGGACAGGCCGCGTGAAGATCATTCGCAGAAGCCACGAGCAGCCCTGCATAACGTGCAAGCAAGTGCGTTTTGCATTCTATTTCAGAGATAGCCGAATGACAGTGGAGGTGCGCAGGATTTTCTTTTCCACCCTTGTCCATGTATCGACTAAAGAATTCATTAAGCAGTAGGATAATGGCACTAATATCCGGCCAGTTCAAGTTCCCCTCTAGCGAGAGTGTATAGTCGAACGGTGGAGGAAGTCATTGTGGCGATTGAATCGCTAAATGCTACCTAATCTTCTGGCGTAGATAAAATCTGGCCAGCAAGCTTTAAGCAATGGATAAAGAGGAACCTCCATAATGTCTTAATGTTGTCCTTGGGACTCAGTGAAATACCCGGCGACTGTCCCCTTTTTAAGCATGAGGGACAAGAGAAATTTCTCCCATTACAGTGGCATATGTCTTAAGGTCTTCCCGGGAAAAGACCGAAGCAACCCTAACCAGGAATGCAGACTGTCCCAACGCAAGTTCTGTGTTTAAGTGTACCTCTTTGTCCAGCAAGTACTTACCTATCAGGCAGACGACCCATGAAGGCTCCGAGCGTGAGCAATTGCTACCTTCTATCAGGGACGGTCCTGAGCACGCTGCTTCTAGTCATCAAGGCCAAGCTGTTTTACATCCGCTGTGACTTAGTCTCTGTACCGGAGGTTCGGTCTTCCTCTCCTTCTCGATCCAGGTGGCTCGGATTCGAAGACCCTCTTTGCTGGAGCGTTGGCGTCCATTCGTTCGACTCGGCTGAGCCAGTGTAGTCGACGGATTTCTGCCTTCTGGACTACATCCACATCCTTGTACAGCTCGTAGAGTTCGCGGTTCCTTCCTCGCAGACGCGACGTAGAATTTTTCTTTCGAAGGCACCAAGAATCAGCTCTGCAGTCTTACTTGATGTCCAGCTTTCGGCTCCGTGAAGCAGGACTGGCAGAATAAGGGTTTTGCAGAGCATGGCTTTGGTCCTTCGAGTCAGGAGTTTCGAGCAGGTTGTTTTGACAGATCGAAGTAGCATCGGTTGCCAAGGGCGATTCTACGTCGGATCTCCACTACGATGTCATTCGTGGAGTTTACGTTTGCCCCGAGGTAAACAAACTCCTTCACTACCTCGAAATTTTAGCTGTCGATTGTAACGTTTTAGGATAGGTGGTGTGCGGCGGATCATTTTTGGCTCGACAGCATATATTTGGTTTTGTCCTCGTTGACCTTAAGACCAGCACGTTTGGCCTGTTCCTCAATTGCCGTAAAAGCTTCCACTATGGCACGTTGGGACCGCGCGATAATGTCGATGTCAGCAGCGTATCCCAACAGCTGGACTGACTTGTACAAGATAGTGCCTTCCGTGTTGACTTTTGCCTGCCGCACTATCTTCTAAAGTAACGGCGCGTTGGGACCGCGTCCAGCAAGTGCCTAAGTGAACTTATTTGCAGTGATGTCATGGTATCCCAAGAGCGAGACAAGTCTTAGAGATCTTAGACTTCCACTGTCCCACCTTGGTTCGGATCAGGTGGCAGTTATTTGGCGCTGACGGGGTGCGAGCTTATGATGTAGCCACCTCATCACAGACGCTCCTGATGGTTACCCTCCGGACGATCACCATATGTCAACAAATGTTTTACTTCGTAGTAGTGCAGTGGACATTTTTTTAAGTCTGAGTGATCCAGTGTAATGTCGAAAACTACTGACAAAGGAAAAACATCTGCAACAAGTCGCTCTCCGAATGTTCAACAGTCCTCCCATAGGATGAGCTACAACATCCAGTCCATGTGTTGCAGCGGGGACATGACAAGACGCATCCTTGGCAAACGTGCAACGCCCACGCTGTGGAACACTGTGGCTACAGTTTGTGTATATAGACTGAGTGACTCTTAAAAGACTCTCCTTCCCACACTTCAAAGTTCGAATGAGCAGCTAAAGAACAGATGTTTTCATAAAACCACGGCTTCTCGAGTTCAAGTGGTGGGCAGATTAATGCTGAGCTCTCCTGTAGGATTGGCTAAGCGGGTTCAATTTTGAATCAAGGAGACGCACGAGCCCATAGCAAATGTGCCCACTTAATTATTTCTCGAGTCGTTGGAATACGTACATCGAACTTCTTCAAGACTTTATTTTCTTCACACACGACTTTGTGTACTTTGATTAAGACCTAAATTCACTGACGCGTCGCACCCATCTCCTTGACATAAAAACACCATTTTCTATAACCAATCACCGCCCTACTCCAACAAGCGCCTGCATTCCATCCAAGCTGTCAACTCCAACCGGTCATGATTGGATGCTCTTTTCATCTCCCTTCCTTTCCTCACCATCTCCCTCACTCTCTTTGTTTTAACACTTCACAGAAAATTCGATTACAAATGTGAAATGCTGCCAATATGAAATGTGATTGAGAGGCACCGCTCCACCGGCGAGAAGGAGCACCAGAAGCAGAACGACGGCATCAGCACTCATCGGCACTCTCCGGCTCACCCCCATTTGGCGTCATCACTTTGCGAAGGGATCAGCTGAAGAGGTGATACATTTTTGCACAAAAGTTTAATGGAAAGCGAAAATATTTGCCCTCCATTATACCCGATCCGCAGTAATCCGATAATTGAGAGATTAGGCAAACACTTGCCCCAGCAACCCCCGGTCGCGTTGCTGGCTCCCGCCGAGCTCGTGCACCACCATCACTGTTCACTGTTCGATGGGCAATCCTTGAAGGGCAGGTGGAGGATGGGCTGTCTGCTCGAGTGACTATTCGACGACTAGCTAGTGGCTGGTTGGCATATTTTGGTTTGCATTTTCGAGGGAAAACTTTTACATTCTCCCGGGCGCTACTGTTGACTCAAGTGATAAATGCGTGTCAAGCATAACCTTGTTCGGGACATGGATGCGCCTCATATTTGCGCATAATGTAACTGCTGGCTGTGGCGGGACTGTTTCTGAGTGATGAAGGACGACGCTGGGTTGAGCCACGATGACCCACATATTTGGACTGATTCAATCGGTTTTGAGGAAGTTTTTATTGAGTTGTAAATGCATTCTGAAGGAAAACATTCTCAAATTTACATGGTTTGGGCGTGAAGTCTTTTTTTTTTAATTATTGTGAGCTTCATTCGAAATGACGGGGAAGTCATTGCTGATATGGGTGACGCTACAGCCTGTAGAGGGTCAGAGCCGAGCATCTGGAGCAGCCACTGGTATTGCGCGTGCTATTCCTGCCTAACGAACGGAAAGGAAAAGTTTTGTGCCGACTTCGATGGCCAGGTTGGAGAAGAAGTTCCTAGACAGACAGTTGTTACTCATGAATGTTTACAATCTAAACAACGAGGTCGCAGGAGTCGACGCACAGTCCCACAATGCCACGAGTTTCCATAGAATCACCAAGAATACACAAATAAAACAGCTAATAAGTAAATTTGATGTATGCAAACAGTTGGCGGCAAAATAGGAAGAAGAGGCTTCACATGCGGACAAGCACACATAACGAAGGAATGGTAACAGATAAGCAAATGAGATGAGTTTAGTGCAGGTTAGGATGAACTTAGGCCAATTGAACCTGTTGTGACACCAGGCGTATTGCTTTACTTCTGTATCTGCAACCGGTTGGTGCATTTGACGAAGCGGTGTAGCTAGATTATTACTGCCAGGAGTTCTAACGTCTGCTTACTCTGTGTAGATAGAATCATCAGACTTTCCACGGTTGTGACTCAACATATCTTCTTCTTCTTTGTGTGGCGCTACAGTCCGGGGTGGACCTGGGCCTCAACCAACATGCCTCTCTTACTAGCGCGATCCCTGGCTAGCTGTCTCCAGTTTCGCACACCAAGTTGGTTGAGGTCCTTCTCCACTTGGGTGCGCCACCTTAAACACGGGCGTCCTCTGTTGCGTTGCCCGACAGGTTCAGATTCGAAGATTCTTCGGGCCGGAGCTGTGGTGTCCATACGCTCTACATGACCTAGCCACCGTAAGCGTTGGATCCGTAGACGCCTAACTAGGCTCATGTCGCTGTACAGCCCGTAAAGTTCGTGATTGAATCTTCTCCTCCAGAACCCGTCAACACAAACAGGACCAAAGATCGTGCGTAGAACTTTTCTCTCAAAGAGACCAAGGACTTCTTCATCCACTTTCGAGATTGTCCATGCCTCCGCGCCGTATAGCAGGACTGGGATGATCAGGGTCTTGTATAGAGTCAACTTGGTTCTTCGAGAGAGGGCTCTATTACTCAATTGCCTCTTGAGCCCGAAGAAACAGCGGTTGGCAAGAGTTATCCTACGCTTGATCTCGGTACTGATGTTATTTGTACAATTTACTCCGGAGCCGAGGTAAGTGAAGTCCTTGACTACCTCGAATTTATAGCTGCCCATTGTGATGCTCGGTCCTTTCTTGAGGACAGCATATACTTCGTTTTGCCCTCATTCACCGCCAGACCCATTTTAGCCGCTTTCGTCTCAATGTTAGCAAAAGCCTCACTGACGGCTCGCTGAGTTCTGCCAATCACGTCAATGTCATCGGCGTATGCTAACAATTGCACGGACTTCTGGAAGATCGTGTCTTTAGTGTTGGCGTGTGAGTTTCGCACGATCTTCTCCAGGACGATGTTAAAGAAACCACATGGCAGCGCGTCGCCTTGTCTAAAACCTTTTTTGACATTGAAGGTCTCGGTGAGTTCGTTACCGACCTTGATGGAGCAGCGAGAGTTCTCCATCGTCATCCTGCACAGCCTGACGAGTTTGGCAGGAATGTCAAAACTAGACATGGCGTTGTGTAGCTCGTCTCTATGCACGCTGTCATATGCGGCCTTGAAATCGACGAACAGATGGTGAGTGTCGATTTGCATTTCTTGGGTCTTTTCCAGGATCTGCCGAAGTGTAAATATTTGGTCTATTGTGGACTTTCCTGGCCTGAAACCGCACTGATAAGGACCTATCAGATTATTAATAAACGGCTTCAGGCGGGTACACAAAACGGCAGAGAAGATCTTATACGCGATGTTAAGAAAACTGATCCCTCGATAGTTGGCGCAGTTGAAGGGGTCTCCTTTCTTGTGGATCGGGCAAACGATACTGAGATTCCACTCGTCGGGCATGCTTTCCTCAGACCATATCTTGCAGATGAGCTGGTGCATGCGCCCAACCAGATCATCTCCAGCTGCCTTAAATATTTCAGCGGGCAAACCGTCCGCTCCAGCAGCTTTGTTAGACTTCAGTCTTGATATTGCTACCTTGACCTCGTCTAAGTCTGGGGGACGGTATTCGCGTCTGCCATCGTCCAGATTGAGTGGAACATTCTGCCTGACAGCGGTATTTTGGTCCTCATCGCCATTTAACAGTCTGCAGAAATGAGATTCTCAGTATCGACTGCGACTCTACTACCAGATGTCCATTTCCATCCCGACAGGCTTCTGTCCGAGTTTTATATCCATTGGATAATTGTTTTACCCTTTGATAAAACTTTCGGACGTCATTCCTGCCATAACACCTCTCCATCTCCTCGACCGCGCGCTTCTTATGTTCTTTCTTTTTTCTTCTGAGAAGCCGGTGCTCTTCCCTTCTCTTCTGTTCGTAGAGCTCACGAACAGCCCTCGTTCTTCGATGCAGCGTTGCCTTGTAGGCCTCCTGTTTGGCTGCATGTGCCTGCCTGCACTCGTCGTCAAACCATAGGTTCCTTCTAGGTGGTGTCGTAAAACCCAGCACATCAGTGGCAGCTTCTTTGATGGCTTCTTGACAACGACTGCATTCTTCTTCGATGGTTTGTGCAGGCGGCGTCGAACTTACAGAGAGTTTCTGGGATACTCGGTCGGCAAAGATCCTGGCAGTCCGCAGCGATTGTAGCTTTGCGACGTCAAACCGTGGTGTTCGTTCTCGACTCCGTTGTTCTCGTGATATCCTGATTCTTACCTTGGCTACTACAAGGAAATGTCGGAGTCAACATTGGCTCCTCGGAAAGTTCGGACATCAAGAATGCTGGAGGAGTGTCTGACGTCGATCGCAACGTGATCAATCTGGTTGACGGTTGATTGATCTGGGGACCGCCATGTCCCTTTATGGATGTTGAGGTGTGGGAAGACTCAACATATAAGAGTGTTATAAGACCTTTAGAACTGGGGGAGGAATACCGCGGAAAGCTTGCACTTGAATGGCTTAGATCATCGCAAGGGTTGAGTTTCCTCTGTGCGGGCCTCTGGAGGAAAAGGTAGTCGTAACATGGAATAATTCGCTTTTTCGAGATAGGAATAGACTTTAATGATGACGCTGAGACCGCTTGCTAAGTTCGGGAATCTTGAACACACAACATTAAAGTAGATGTTAGGTCAACAAAAAAAAAATACAATTTCCAATCAAAAGGTGCGTATACGCCTTCAGTGGATTGTTGGCACGACTAATGATCATATAAATAAAGTCAGCAAAGCCCTCCCGGCCACACCCTTGAATATTAATTTATTTAATTATTCGCTTGGCAGTGTAGCATCACATGAAAAGGTGCGTATACGCCACCAGTTGCTTGGGCCTGTCGGTCGTAGGTCTAACCGTCATTGAGCTTCACATCAATGATCACCACACGAAATGTTGACTTTTATTTATTTCATATGTATCACTGAATGCGAGGTGTGAGGTTTGTCGTAAGAGGCGACTATAATCCAGAGCTAAGACCTACTGGCTTAAGCAAACAAACCTGCTACAGTTAAAAAGGCGGATTTCAATCTTATAAGCAAAGGAATAAATGGAAAGTGCCCTTTATTTTCTACAAGCTCCCACGGGTATTGGCACTGGTACCACGGAAGATCAGGAAAGACCCATGATACCCGCATAGTTTCAAGGTTGTCTTCCAAGTGGGATGTCGTTTAAATTGCAAATGAAACAACCGGGTGCTACGACTTAAAGAGTAGCAGAGATGTTAGATTTGCCTTATGGTAGAGAAATAGGTCCATAGGCTTACTTTTGCTTCCAATGCTAATTAAAATCCAGAGATTAATGCCACACACAATAGTCCGTTTCTGCGTTGCGTTGTCTTTCAACGCACAGAATTCAATGGCCATGCACAGAATACCTCGGCGACCTACATAAGAACGAATTTGAGAGCGATGAGAGGATCGTAACACGTAATACCATCGAATGTCATTACCGAACATGTTGGAAAGTTTGTGACAGATTGGTGCGATGATAAACAGCTGACTATATTATAGAGACAAATTCAACTTGAATTTGGACCAAGGAGGAAGTTTCGAAAGTTGTAAAATAAAATAACATCTGAATCGTGAGACTATTGCAATAGTAATATCGCTTATTACATGAGATTATATGTTTTTATTTTGAGACATAAAGTTTTGTTGGCATTTAGCTCTCATTGAGAAGGAATCCTTTTCCATAATTTGTTTGAAATTTGTAGAGTAGAATCCATCTGTATCTCTGCAAAGATACAGCTCACCAACCCACCACCTTCTTTCTGATTGATACATAATTTGTTGCGACATTTCAAATGTGATTTCATCGATTTGGTACTAGAGAGGATAGCGCGGCGGGCAAAAGTCAACACGGAAGGCACTATCTCAGTCCAATTGTTGGGATATGCAGATGACATCGAACTCGGCAATTGAAGAAGAGGCGAAACGAGCTGCTCTTGAGGTCAATGAGGACCAAACGAAGTATATGCTGTCGACAAAGAAACGTTCCGTCACACACCACCTAAGACACAATATTACAATCGACAGTTATAATTTTGAGGTAGTAAAGCAGTTTTTCTACCTCAGAGCAAACGAAAACTCCACAAACGACATCACAGTGTGGAGATCCGACACAGAACCACCCTTGGCAACCGATGTTACTTCGGACTGTCGAAACAACTGGACTCGAAACTCCTGACTCGAAGGACCAAAGTCATGCTCTAAAAAACTCTTATTCTGCCAGTCGTGCTTTATGGAACCGAAGGCTGGACACTAAGCAAGACTGCAGAGTAGACTGCAGCCTCCGAAAGAAAAATTCTACGTCGGATATATGGTCCCGTCCCGTGAAAGCGAATGGAAGGAAAGACACAACTGCGAACTCTACGATCTGTACAAGGATGTGGATGTAGTTACTTAAGGTGGCGCTACAGTCCGGGGTGGACCTGGGCCTCAACCAACAAGCATCTCCAGCCGGCTCGATCTTTAGCTAGCTGTCTCCAGTTTCGCACTCATAGTTGGTTGAGGTCCCTTTCCACTTGCGTGCGCCACCTGAGTCACGGTCTTCCTCTACTGCGCCGTCTCTCGGGGGTAGATTCGAAGACTTTTCGGGCCAGAGCTTTAGTTTCCATCCGCTTTACATGACCTAGCCTTCTCAATCGTTGGATCTTCACTCTTCCGACTAAGTCGATGTCGCTGAACAGCCCGTATAGTTCGTCGTTGCATCTCCTCCTCCACTCACCATCTATGCAGACGGGACCGAAAACCACACGAAGATCCTCTCGAAGCAACCAAGAGCTGCTTCATCCGCTTTTGACAGAGTCCATGCCTCCGCGCCATTTAGCAGGACTGGGACGATTAAGGTCTTGTAGAGCGTTACCTTGGTTGTTCGAGAGAGGGCTTTGCTTACCAATTGCTTTCTTAGCCCAAAGAAGCACCGATTGGCAAGAGTTATTCTTCGTTTGATTTCAGCGCTGGTGTCGTTTTCTGAGTTGATAGCGGTTCCTAGATGGATAAAGTATTTGATTACCTCAAAGTTATGCCTGTCTGCTGTGGCGTTCTGACCGAAACGTCGGTGTTGGGTGTCCTTTCTCGTTGACAGCATATACTTGGTCTTACCCTCGTTTACCGATAAACCCATCTTCCGTTGCAATACTCACAAAAGCGCCTTTGACATCACGCTGCGTTCTTCCGATAATGCCAATATCGTCGGCATATGCGAGTAGTTGGACGGACTTTTGAAAGATTGTTCCTCTGGTGTTGGCGTTTGAGTTTTGATCAATTCTCTCAAGAACGATGTTGAAGAAGTCGCATGACAGCGCGTCGCCTTGTCTGAATCCTTTTTTGACATCAAAGGTCTCGGTTAGGTCCTTACCGACCATTATGGAGCAGCGTGCATTCTCCATCGTCATCCTACACAAACGGACGAGTTTGGTAGGGATGCCAAAACTAGACATGGCGCTGTATAGCTCGTCTCTATAAATGCTATTACATGCGGCCCTAAAATCGATGAAAAGGTGGTGGGTATCGATTTGTTGCTCCTGGGTTTTCTCCAAAGTCTGCCGAAGTGTAAATATTTGCTCGATGTGGATGTCCGGAAGCCAAAAATCAGTCGACTACACTGGTAGTCGGCCACGTCGCGAATGGAATGGACAACAACGCTCCAGCAAAGAGGGCCTTTGAATCCGAGCCACCTGGATCGAGAAGGAGTGGGAGACCGAACCTTCGGTACAGAGACCAAGTCATAGCGGATGTAAGACAGCTTAGCCTTGATGACTAGAAGCAGCGTGCCCAGGACGGTCACCGATGGAAGGCATCAGGTCGTCTGCCTTATAAGTAAGTATTGATATAAAAACACAAAAGCCAAGTTTGTATATTCACAAAAAAACACTGAAGCTTACTTCTTTTTCTAATTACTTGTCTTCACAATTGAAAACTCCAAAGCGCATTTTTTGCGTTCGCCTAAGCCTCACATTTGCTTGTGTTGACGGGTTCTGGAGGAGAAGATTCAATCACAAACTGTACGGGCTGTACAGCGACATGAGCCTAGTTAGGCGTCTACGGATCCAACGCCTACGGTGGCTAGGTCATGTAGAGCGTATGGACACCACAGCTCCGGCCCGAAGAATCTTCGTATCTGAACCTGTCGGGCAACGCAACAGAGGACGGCCGCGTTTAAGGTGGCGCACCCAAGTGGAGAAGGACCTCAACCAACTTGGTGTGCGAAACTGGAGACAGCTAGCCAGGGATCGCGCTAGTTGGAGAGGCATGTTGGTTGAGGCCCAGGTCCACCCCGGACTGTAGCACCACACAAAGAAGAAGAAGAAGAAGCCTCACAGAATACATTTTTTGTTTGACACAGAGCTTCGATGATGGGATCTGTCAAACCTTTCCAAAATGTTAAACGTACCTGGAATTGTAGTCACAATGACGACAAAATGTTAAATTTTCTTCATATTGGACATTTAGTAGAAAGTGGACGGATACCAATGACTGACCGGGTTTTAGTGCACTTACCCTACCTTTTGGAATCAAACTGCTGCGTCATCCCCTTGTCTAATCCCTTAAGGTTCTAACTCCTCAGTGTCTTATCCTTTATCCTTCCGCCTGAAGTCACACAGTTTTTGGAACCAATCTTACTCCACCACTAAATGGTCACCATGGGGCGGCACAGTAGAGTTTAAAAAATGCACCAATAGTTGGCTCACGCCATCCAGCCACATCCTTTTGAACTTCAGTAGCTCGAGCCTCAAACTCATTAATTAGTCTCAGAAAACACGCACAATTCTGTCTTCTCAGAGAAAAAAACACCACCCTCCCAGCCCAGTCAACTGCAACCGATCGCCAACTCCAACCCATTGTGTTAAATCTTGAAAAAGCAGCAGAACCCAAAAAATAACCGATTCCCGAAATCAATTTGCAATTCGGAAATGAGACAATCCAATCCAATCCCTGACGTGTAATTGAATTGAGCTCCCGTTAAAATTGTCTTCTCAATCGAATTGAACGAATTAAATTGTTCAATTTTCATCCCCCGAGACTGGGCACACTGCACCTGGGTCTGCTCCCCGAGCAGCCGTTGTAAAAACATTTCCGAATGGATATTCAAAATTCATTAAAATTATATTCCAAGCAATAACCAGACAGGACATGGATTGTTATCCGTATCACTGTCATCTCCTTCAGATTCTAGTCACTCCCCCCTCCTCCCACACACACACACTCTGTTGGAGCAATCAAACCGAGAGACGAACAGGAGCGAGCTGAGGCTCCAGGTGAAGTGGTCCAGTCCACATCGATGAGTAACTTATTCGTCAGGATTCCGAGAGTCTGTTTGTCTTTCTAATTAATCCCATCAATTCTGTGTCTCTCTGTGTGTGAGTGTGTGTGCTTATTCGTGCATCCATCCTCAGATGCAGAGACGGCGCTGGAGTGGGCCTGTGGACTGGAATTCATTCGATTCTCGGTAGATTTCCCACTTTCAATCGACTGCATGTGATTTAGATTATTGAAATTCCCCTTGCCATGCGAACGTCGAGCGTCCTTCAAGGAGCTGCATATGACACATGACTACTCGTCGCATGCACGATTACGTTCACCCAGCAGCCGGCTCTACGAGGAGCGTATACGCGGCGCACCAGACCCAGGCACATCCAGGGAGAAAGTGAAATCTCGAATCCAACAAGGCGCAGGCACTGCCATCGATATTTTAAATCTATTTCTGCAGGATATTTATAATCCTTTATTGAGATGCAGTGATTGTGATTGTGCGCTGGGCAGGGTACGACGGTGACGGCGGTGGAGCCAGCCCGTGTTTGGGGCACATAAACACGTTTATTCTGCATATGTGCATGGCATGGCTGGCTGAGCATGTACGACGGCATTGCTCTCTGCCAGCAAAGGAGCTGGGAATCTCGGATTTTCTCTCGAGCACAGAGCCCCCCCCTTCGCACACAAAGAGGATGCATTCCTCAGCCATTCCAGCTTGCATGGCGAAGGGACGGAACCGAGCACTCCTCATCCTCCCCCTGCCATGTGACAACGACAACGACATCGACGAGAAGGATGACTGCATATCGCAGGCAAATCCATTTCGCCTTCGAGCATACGTATAAGCAAAGCTAATGTTTACCGATTTGCTATGCACATTTAATGTGTCTGCAAATATACGAATAAAACGCTTGATTGAGCTTAAGAGCGCTTCCTTGGCGATATTGCCAAAACGATGGGAATACAAACACCAAGGTCTATGAGGGAATCTAAGTGCTGCTGGTGTTGCTGGTGCGCTCTGCTCTGCTTGTCTGCTGCTCCACTGCTGCGGTGCTCTGTTGCTCTCGTGTCGCCTTTCAGTGATTTAGAAAATTTTTCCGTATTCGATTTCCCTGCTGCTTGTTTTGAGTACACTCATCCATTTCTAGTTTGGAGATTTTGTTCGATTTTCAGTTTTATTTCTGTTGTCCTGGCTTTGTCCTGCTAAGCGGGTTTTGAACTTTAATGCAACTGCAGAGGCGGCGTGTGTGTCGTTGGCAAATTGACAGAATGCAGATGTGTGTGGAAATCAAGGGTATTTTTTTTATTAGTTTACTACTTATCCTCGGAAAAAAAAGGGGCTGGTGTGGAGTGACACATCGACACAGTGTCAGCCTTGAGGGGTTGGGAAAGTGTCAGAGAGTGCTGCAGCAGTAGTTTGATTCCGTTCCAATAGGTATTCCAAACTGAGGAGATAATGCTGCAAGAGGATATGGTAATTCAGACTCAGTTATCTTCTGTGTCCTTCCAAAGTTTGAACTGATTTTGGATCGATGTTAGTTACCAGGCGTCTTGCTGCAGGGTTACCTTGGTGGATGGTAAAAAGGAAGACTCCTATTTGGAGTGTAGGCATTGGTGGCGCCCCCACCTTGCTCTGGCAGAACTTAACTGCGATGACTACTCCTACGACTGCGCAGATTCATTGATCTTGATCAGGTGTAGGTAGATAGTAGTGGTGGTTCACATAAGAACTTAATTAGCACTGTCTGCCGTTTTAATGCCACCGCTCTCTATAGTTAGGGGTATAATTGAGATCTCCCTAAAACCATCCTTAGGATTTTATAAAGAATTTAAGTTCCCTAATATTCCTTGTAGAAATCTCATGAAATGAGTTGAAGAAGGGTCTATTAAGCACTCGCTGTCTGGCTCTAGCAATTTCAAAGGAAATGTTGTTAGGTCTTCATCTCTGTGTGTTATTGCAGTGTTTGATAACTAATTTTTCGATATGATTTCCTCTCGGTCAGTGGCCTGTACAGACCGCAGAATACGATCATGTAATAACATGTCGGTTTCGCCATAAGAGATTGTTTGCTCTGCATCGATTACACTCTCGCCAGTTTTCTTCTGGATCTGGCACAGTTTATAAGTCTGGCCCATCTGTGGTCAGCAATTTGAAGAAAGTGCCTTGACTGCTTGTAGAGGTACAAATTAGTGATAAGAACTATCGAATAAAAACTATCTAGTTATTCGATAGTTACAAACTATTCATTTATTCAATAGTCAAAAATCATTCATTCATCCAATGGAATGAACAAAATATTTAATTGTTTTTACTTGTATGCCTGGTTGGACTGAGTCAAATGGTTTCTGTAGCTTCTCTGAGCGAGAATTTGTTATATGCATGCACACATTGCCAAAATGTTTGCATGACAGATTGTTCACGAATATGGTTTGGTTCGAGTCGATAGTTCGACTCAGTAGGGAAATAAGTTCGAATGGTTTTTTCACTCAATGAATGATGCGTTCATTTGTATGATGGACAAATTTTCGAATGGTTTTAGTCGAAGAAAAGGTATTTTCATTCGTTAGGACTTGGACTATCGAGTCCAATGACCGATTCGTTCACTTGTATGATGGAAAAACGTTTTTAGGTTTTTGTGATTTTTTTATTTGTGGTATTTATATACCGAGGACTAGGTTTCCTTGAGAAAAAAAAAACGCTCTGTACCTCCTTACTCAAAAAAACAAAAATTGGTAATCCTGGTCATAGGTTTTTAACGACCCAATCACTTTACTAACTATCGATAGTGCAATTCATTCAATAGTTCCCATCACTAGTGCAAATACTTCCTCGGCAAGCGAACTTTGAAGTGAGCAACCCATTCTGCTCATCCGCCTTCTCATTTCCTGGGATGTCACTGTGACCAGGTACTCAGATGAGAGTTGTATTGATCTGACCTTCTAATGATGCTTGCTCAGTCTGGCATTCCTCTCTATATTTGGAGTGTCTGGCGAGGGCGGTGTGATAGCAGCTTGGCTATCAATATAGTCACACTTTGTGTTGACAGGATATGTGTATGTATTTTGGTCTGGGGACAGGCTTCACGGATAGCGAAAAGTTTCGCTTGAAAAACACTGGAATCACCTGGCAGTCTGTAGGCTTTGGAGATGTTGAAGGC
Source organism: Eristalis arbustorum (assembly GCA_916610145.1). Classification (NCBI taxonomy): domain Eukaryota; kingdom Metazoa; phylum Arthropoda; class Insecta; order Diptera; family Syrphidae; genus Eristalis; species Eristalis arbustorum. The sequence continues at coordinate 8,146,441 of OU744317.1, forward strand.
ATCTTAGAACACACCTCCAATGACTTCGGTATCCATCTGTAGATAACCCACTTAGAGTCCTTGCACACCTGGCCGCACTGCCATTTGGGTCTTAAAGCCGTTCGATAATTTGAGTACACGGACCGTGTGATGCGTGGATCCCTAGAAAATATGTCTTTAATGTTACTGTGACCATAAAGTCTAGATTTCCAGCACTCACACTCTCTGAGCCTGATGGAACTCTGTGCTGAAGTATTTTAATTTGTAGATCAAGGGGTTGAAGATGTAGAATTAAGATGTGGGCGTCTGTTGGTGTCGACCGCAGAGAGTCTGTGGTGCCGGTGCATGCTGATCTTTGAACCCAATTGAGTTTTATTATAGTTTATTTTTCCCATGGGCAGTGATCCGCATGTCAGAATCGGTCGAACAACCACTTTGTATACCTTCTTAACACACTTGTCTACGTTTATCTTCCAACTAAGTTTGGAGTCTAGAGTTATGCCTAGGTAATTGGCGCTTGTGAATAGAGTGAGCGTTTCGTTGTTAAGACGGGGGAGGGAAAAATATGCGACTTTGGTAAAAAGCATCAGTTTCAGTCCGTTTTGCTTTAATTGATGCCACATGCCATAGAAGAGGAGAGATGACGCCGCCCTGCGGTGTACCATTGCCAGCGAATTTTTTTGATTCGTTGTTACCTGAATTCACCGAGTGCTTAGCATAGACAAAATCCATTGCAAATAGTTCGGTTAGGGCTTCAAGGATCGCTTTCGTGTGAACGCTGTTGAAACCCCCTTATATCTATCGAAAAGTGGTTGGCGTCTTTATAATTTAAAGTTTTTTCGATTGGTCATACTATTTCATGGAGTGCCGTTTCTGTCGATCTTTCTTTAAGGAATGCGTGTTGGGATTTGGATAGAGATGATCATGTATAGAGTCTGAAATCGATTTGAGCTCACGCATAGTTCATAATGAAACTTAGTATGTTTTTGAATGAACTAGCGGTAATCTTCTCCACTGAAGATAGTATCCGTCTAGATGTCGTTGACGTGTCATGAATAGACAGTTACAGTGACACAATGTTTGCATGCCCTGCAAATTCTTCGTCCTTGTTATACATTCTGCCGGTGTCATCTTGTGTTAAGCCGATGGTTTTGATGTGTTTGTTTACTAGGCAGTGTCCACTAGGAATCCTGTGGTTATACACATTTGACCGGTGTGCTTGAGCACTCCCTGTCGATGCACAGGTCAAGTTGACATGAACGCACTACTGTGCCTCCTGAATAGCCTCCACAACAACAATTTTGAGGGCAGCCAATATATGCAGCGGACGCACTGGCGGTCGTGCGGAGAGATAGCAACACGCAAATGTAGAAGATAACTATTGTTAAAAGAGACCAAGTGGCCTCTGTTGAACGCTATTTACAGGGCGACACGGTATAAAAAACTACAAAATTACTGAATTTTAAGAGCACCACACTCGGAGTCCGCTCATCAACTGAAAAAGACCACTCACGGATATTACTGCGCTCCATGAAATACAAGGTAAAAAAAACAAAGCCCCACCAGTCAACAAAGAGCATCTAAGACCAAATTTCCACAGCCAAATTTTGTGATATTCCGTAGCAACTGCGAGTTACTTAGGCCAGGGAAGCGACCCCTCGGGGCTTCCGTGTTACAATGCTGTGCGAATCGTATCAGCTTTCGTTCTTACTCTTTTTGCAGCCCACGCATCGGAACGAGAATAGAGCTAAACAGAGAGACTCGTCTGCTACCGCCATTTTATAGTTTCACCATGTGAAAGTATTGCACAACGATTTCCGATAGATGGCGGTATATGTTGCGCCAAAATAGACCAAGTTTTCAAAATCAGAAAAATTCTGGCGTAGACCAGAGATGCACAAACATTTTTTCATCGATAATTAAGCCGCTGCTGTTATAAGTCACCCGAATTCGAAAGTCGCAGAACTGCAGAAACTTGTACCGGGCTTCGGCTGCTGTAAGACTTCTTCAAACTGCTATTGGAGAAGATTCTGCGGCGGAAAGCTGTACAAATGGATGGCGACATCCTACAAAAGTAAGTTTAATTGTTGGGTTGGCCAACATGCCGCAGTGGAAGCATTCACGGCTATTGAATACAAGGTGAAGCCAGCTGATGTAAAGGTCGATAAGGACAAAACGAAATATTTGGTGTAAAGTTAGAAACGGACAAAGATTCACAATCGAGATTCGACATAGAATCGCCCTTGGTAGCCGGTGCTACTTCGGTTTGTCAAGACAAATGGGCTCAAAGCTCCTAACACGAAACAACCAAAAGCATCCTCTACAGAGTTCATATTTTGCATGTGGATTCGCATGTTGGACGTCAGGCAAAAAAGTAATTTATATTCTAGATGCCTTCAGAAGATAAATTCTGCATTGGATATATGAATGGTTCCATCTACGAGAGAAGCGAATGGTGGAGTAGACCCAACCGCGAACTATACGTAAAAGATCTACTATGAAGACCAAGTCAATGCGGACGGTAGACAGCCTGGTCTTACTGACTCAAGAGCCTTTTCGGATGAACTGTTAAGGTGGGACGGCAGCTTTAGGTCTCTCCCTCTCGGCGAAGCACTTCCATGTGTTCATGCCTTCAAGCTTCTGGTTGACATAATGTTGGCGTCGTCAAGTCATACGTTAGGCATTGGTCAATGCCTTCATAACGACGTTTGGTCCCTTCCAACACTTCTATCTTCTTCTTCTAAAGTTGACTATCACTAGCATTTCTCATTCTAAGTGCTTAGCTAAAAGAGTTTCCACCTGATGGACTAAACGTGCAGCACTCTGCTGTCTCACAGCACACTGAGGCGCAGAACCAAGTTACTGGTGCAAATGCCAGTGAGTACGGCTGGACGGCTGCCTTGACAACTTGGCGGGCTAAGTCAGCAGATTCACAGCCTCATTGTGTGTGTCATTTCCAACTGAAGAGGAAAAAAGCAAGGGATGTGTGCGCTGGCTAGTCTTACCCGACCTACCCAAACCCGGGTTTTCCTACCACTTATCCAAAAATTCCACAAAATCAACAGACACAATCCGGAAAAGACCAGCCGTGTTTAAGCCACCATCACTACAACCCTGACACGAGCCCACCTCGAGCTCCTTACGGCTACGCCCGATATCGATCTCAGCTTCACCAGCCACCAGTCAGCTCGATTACACAAAGCAAAACCAGAAAATCTCTGCCTCAAGAAAAAATCAATACTAGACGACAGCCCATCTAGCCTCGGCTCCGGCCGTCCGGTCGCCTAGCACTGATTCGCCCCGCCCGCCAGTGCGTGGCTACCAGAGATGACCTTTAAATTTATGAACTCAAAGTGATTTCCTGCGAAATGCCAGGATATCCCCTCGACTTGCGAAGGATTATGTTAATCCTTTCTCATTTTTATCTTGTCTCTGGTAAATTTTTAAGAAATCCCTCACCTCGTGTATGGTTTCCGTTCGGTGCCTTCCGAGAAATCGAAAATCACACAAATCCGGCAGTTCGTCCTTAAAGTTTGTCTCCCCTCCGTAACAGGACACGGGGGCGAACCTCTCCCAGCATGCTTGTTTGTTTTCACTGGCTCTTAACTCGTTTCTCGTGCCCGCTTTCTTTTCTTGTTGCCCTGCTCTGCTTTGAGGGAAAAAAAGTTTTGTTTTGCCAATACGAATACCCCCAAGGCACGGAAGGTCGAAGGAGAGGCAATCCCTTTTCGAACGAACAAGGGTTCCACTTGTGAGGAATCATGTTAGGACCGGAGAGCGTCGTCGATATTTGAAGGGATATTCCATTGGCCGTATACAACATGCTCGGTTACAAGTCTCGGGGACTTGCACAAGTTTTGGTCTCGTACCACATCCTCTCGAGAGAGATGACTGAAGTTTCCTGTTATCGATGCCTGACCGGGGGTAGGTGTGTGATGACAGGCGCATCCCCCGGTGGTAGGGGTTTTTTTTTTTTTTTTTTGAGGCTGAACAAGATGTAGAATGCATGGGACTTAAATTGATTTGTGGTTGGGGGTGAAACAACAAATTGAGGGTCCTTGATTCTTCTGAGATTTTTTGACCGGAGCGAACGAAGATGATGGCGGCTTCGTCTGGTCAGGAGCAGTGGGTTGAATGGGGTTGAATTCAAGCTTTTGTCAAATGAAGGGGACAGTAATTTTTCTGCTACTCACAAACTCCACTTTGTTCTTAAATGGGGCTCCAACGGGCAATAGGAAATTTTAACGAGACAAAAACCAGACGGTGTTTAATTTTCAAAAATGAGGAAACAAAACTCTAAGTTGCCGACGAGCGGAAGCGACATGCAGTCTTCAACGTTGTAAAAGACTGCTTGTGCTAATTGGCAACACTTTTCTTAGTTCGATTTGCAAACAATGGGAATATCATTCATCACATCTCTCTTCATCCTTCCGGAGGTCTTCCAGCGTTCTAAGTGCTTCTGAACAGTTTAATCAGCTGAAGTCAGTTGGCCACCCCCATTAGCTGATTGTGTGACTGATTCTTTTTCTTTCTCCATCTATCTTCTCCACCTTCCCAGTTTTCAGTTAGCTCTTTTTATCTCGTGACGCTTAGTGTTTTCATTTCAGTTTGCTCAGTGGCTAAGGCCGCTTTACCTTCTGTAGAGTGTTGTCTAATCCACCAGCTAAATACTTCATCTGTCGCTGTGAATCATTGTAAAATTTGTGGTTAAATTCTTTTGCCGCTCGTTGCATTCTAAAGAGCAGAACTGATTACTCCTAATTTAGGATTCCCAAGATAACCTGTGTAAACTAATTCCATACTTCTGCATTATTAATTGTTGCATACTTTACAACTCATTCCAAAAGAATTCAAATCACTCGTACCTTCACTTCTCGGAACACACTCGATTTGCTTTTAATTTCGCTGGATTAAAATTCTTCAGAAGTTTGGATAGCTTGTCACGACATCTTCGAATTCTGCGAAAAACATTCACTTTTTCAGGTTTCATTAAGCGCCTTTTGAAGACGAAAACGGAAAGAAAGTTTCGATGGAATTCATCAGAAGTTCTTAATCCTCGGTTCATGGCTTTAGGCTTATACTGTGAGAGTGTCGTCTGCGTCTGGAGAGGGGTCCGAGCAGAGCCATTTGACAGTTTTCAGAAAAATGCTGAAGTTAAAATATGAATTCAAGTTTTAATCATCCTCTTCTCAGTCGGTACGGTATTTTTGAGAATGGGGTACATAGAAACTCAACAGTCGGGATTAAGACGCGAAATTTTGATGGAATCAAAGACTCCGTCAAAGTTGTCAGTTCAGTTCAATACTGTATTTTTCAACGGTATGTATGGCATAGTTGATAAAAGGGTCGATAATTCGGTCAACTTACAAAAGAGGGATCAAAAGGATGCGAAAATTACAGTCTTATCGGAATAACAACTACTAGTTACCAGCTTTTCACAAGTAATATGAATGATGTGATATTTTATTAATTTGAACAAGTAACATCAACAACACTTATATAATATAATTATATGGGTGCTGCTACAGCCCGTAGGGGGCCAGGGCCTAGTTTCTCAGCAATCACTCGTGTTGTACATTGAAGCTAGACCCTGGCGCTTTACGGGCTGTAGCGCCACCCATATTATTATTTATTGGGTCTATAATTTAGTTCGTGTTGTTGTTCTTTTTTCAAAATTTGAACGTTTATTTACAAAAAACAAGCACAATAGTATTATTCAAAATATTGCCCATCGGAAGATAGGTCTTTTCCAATGCCAGTAGCTTTCCAATGCATGTTACAATGGAATTATTAAAGTTACGCCGTTACGTTGTTGCTATTGTTCTCATATGAGTGGAAGGGACCTACAGTTTTATGCCGACTCTGAACGGCTTTGTTTGAGAAGGAAATACTCCTTGAGCATTGTCAGTGAATTGAAAGAGGTAAGGCCGTGAAAATTATTTTTGTCGCTCAGAGGTGGAATCGAACCTACGACGTCGAGGTTGGGGTCAACAACACTTAGAAGTGTCAAATAATCGATTGATACCGATCTTAAATAAACAAATAATTTCCTTTGGCGGTAATTGAGATTTTTTAACGTGTCCTAATCTGAAATGACAGAGTAGTTTTTACTCAGTAAGTTGTTTAGTTGTTGCTTCATGTGTAAAATCTTACTGAGCCGAGTACTGAGTAGTCAAAAAAACACGCCTGTTGTGGCTTCTTTTGCGTACGTGTTTGCGATCTTCCATAGCTCTGTTTGTGTAACTATGCATAGATGGTAGAAATGTTTTCCGATTCGTTTCCGTTTGTTGAAAGGTGACCTTTGAAAAAGAGCTTTCCTCTATTTATTTGTCTATTTATTGATTTATTTATCAACAAGTTATTTACGTACTAACAGATTATGAACAATTAAAATACATTAAGTGAAAACGTTAAGCATGTTACTGACATAACTTAGAGGTAAATGGGCTAGTAAGTAATTTTAAAAATAAATCTTCTTATTCTTCTTCTTTGATTGGCGCTACAGTCCAGTGGACGTGGGCCTCAAGCAACCATTCCACGTGCGCAACCATTCCACGTGTCCCTCAATCGTTTGCTGGGGTCGTCCATATCCGAGGCCTGTTGTCGGTTCGTTACCGTGTTTTTTTTATGTGGTGAGTTTGTTGTGATGGCTATCCAGGCACGCCACGACAAGGCAGCATGTCAACTTGTCCTATGTACACGCAGGGATCGCGCTGGTATCCTACCAGGTTGGATGCAGTCAGCAACCTTGCCCTGTGTACATAAGCCCATGCCCCCAAAATTATATATAATAATAATATGGGTGGCTCTACAGCCCATAAAGGGCCTGGGCCAAGCTTCTCAGCAACCACTCGTGTTGTACGCGCTATTGTTCTCTCACGAGTGGAAGGGACCTACAGTTTTATGCCAACTCCGAACGGCTAAGTTTGAGAAGCTTTTTCTATACAAGAAATACTCTTTGAGCATTGTCAGTGACTCGAAAGAGGTGGGGTCGTGAAAATTGTTTTCGTCGCACAGAGCAGGAATCGAACCTACGACGTCGAGGTTGGGGTCGACGCACGTACCCACAACGCCACGGGCCACCATTTTTATTTTTCACGAGCCATGTGCTGCATAATCCTGAGCTTTCATGTACGGTTGGCAAAGTAATATAGCGGTTTTTAACTCAAAATTTGTTTCAACTCTCACCAATGGTCATGAAATTTGGGAAGTCATCGGTAATACAGCTGAGATCTCATCGGGCGGCTGTTAGTGAGATTGCGAAACATTGCTACACGCTTCTTGTTAAAGGGCTATGCTTCTAAGACTTCGTGCCAACGTTCCCATTCCAGGATGCCGTGGTAAGTCGAGGATATGGTGGTTGAATCATGTCCACAATCTCACCTGGTTGCGCTTAGGTATTGCTCTTTGTGAATGAGAGTCAATGACCTGGAGGCACTGTAAATGAAAAAAGGGGTTATCTAACCCTTTGCTGTCTCGGGTGGCATTTTAGTTCAATAAAAATAGGAATGTCAAGCCAAAATCATGAATTGGTTGAATTTATCCAATTGTAGAATTTTAAATTCGTGCCTGCTGGAGAGGCTTGTTGGCTGAGGCCCAACTTCACAGCGGACTGTGGCGCCATAAGAGGGAGAAGAAGAAGAGCTTTAAATTCATTAAATTTCGGACTCCACAAAGAGAGTGATGCGAAAAACAGATTCTCCCTTAAGCTCCAGTGCATGACTTGCCGTCAGTATTTGATCAAAAACTCGATGGGGAGGCCTTCGATTCAAACAACGAGAACAAAAACAGATGACGATTCGTCTAGACAGATGAACAAAGGCTCTGTTCCAGGCCTTCCTGTCTGACAATCTGCCTACGTTTCAGCGACGCTTGAGGATACCCTCGGGCGCATAACGAAGATTCATTTACCCCGCAGAATGCTTTTGTTGCTCTAAAATGACAGCAGAACAATCATTTGTTGTATCTTCTCATTTTCTGCTGTGCTTCACGGCTACTTACCAAATGCTGACCGAAACAGGCGTTCGCGCTGCCACACACCTTGTGCACGGTCATTATGATTCCACTTCTTTTTCTCCCCTTTTTTTCCTCATTTCCTGTGGCCAAATAATCAGGCTAATTAAAATGTAAAATATCAAAAAGCTGTGGTAATTAACACTTACATAATGAGCGAAAGGGATTGCAAGAGCACAACAATTCATCCAACAAAGCGTCTCGCGGTTGCCGTTGCGCGGCGTGTGAGGGGAGCTTATGGAAGGACGAAAAAGAGGATGAGCACAAAAAAAAAGTCATCATTTTCTTTTCGGCGTTTTTTTCAGCTGATACACTGAACACAGGATAAACGCAACCTTTCCTAATGGGATGCTCTGCCAGGCAATAGACTAGAGACTCATTATAATCGGCGGCCCCCGTCGGACGAGGATGAAGGATAATACAACAATAATTTTTTGCTTATTTCATCCATTCCCTTTATCCCTGCATCCTTTTTAGCGGCGGATTATGAACAGAGAGAAATTTTAACATTCTGCTCAGTTTAATTGTGGCCATTGTTCGACGAGGAGTAAACTGGCCATTGAGCGAAATTCTCAATTCCTCCTACTTGGTTTTTTTTTCGAGAGCCTTTTGCGGGTGGAATGTGTTAAGGGGGACTCCAGAGACTCGGACTGGAGTTTTGTTTATTTTCTAACGCCTCAGAGAATGCGAGTGCAAAGAGTCTTAATTTGGGATTGAGGATGGAGTGCATGGGTGTGGACTCCGAATTTATCTCTGTCTTTGAATTGTTTGCGGAAGACAAAAGGTGTTGGAATTCGGTGCATCAACACATTTCAAAGTAGTGAAGGAGTGTAAGTGGTACTCCCCTTCACTGTGAAGGCACAAACGTAGTCGAATGCAGAGTAGTTCTTGTCCGTGTTATTGGGATTCGGTGATGTTTCAGTTCCTCGTTAAATAGCTGTGCCTCTATCAAGTTGTCTTTACCAAAGACTTTAATCCTTCAGTCCTGATCGATGGCTACTTCTGAGTTTTTACTAATTGTGTCGTTATTTAATGTCTCTTTAATGAAAAAATACTACTTGTATATTGTTTCCGAACAGGTTTTCGACTTGATAATTTTGAATTTCATTTCTGAACGCACTCTTTCACTAAGTATCAATCAACAAACTGTTACTGTCAATTCAGTAAACACAACATTTTCATCATGGTAAGGTATACGAACGAGCAACGTCTGCAAATTGCCTACCGAAATTCGGAGTAGGTGACCGCAACTCTTCTGGTCTATGGAGCAGAGACATGGACGCTATTGAAAGCGGATGAAGGAGCTCTTGGTCGTTCTGAAAGAAAAGGTCTGCGTGCGATCTTTGGTCCTGTTTGAGTTGTTGGCTTCTGGAGGTAAAGTTTCAACCATGAACTGTACGGGCTGTACAGCGGCATGCACCGACTTTAGCGTGCTCGGATCCAACGCTTAAGATGACTAGTTCATGTAGAGCGCATGGACACCACATCTCCGGCCGAAAGAATCTTCGATACCGAGCCATTGGCACAACGCAACAGAGAACCTCCTCGAACGAGATGGCGCACAGAAGTGGAGAAGGACCTCAACCAACTTTGTGTGTGAAGCTGGAGGCAGCTGGCGAAAGATCGTGCGGGCTGGGGAGGATTGTTGGTTGAGGCCCAGGTTCACACCGGACTGAAGGGCCAAACAAAGAAGAATACCGCAACATTAAGAGTGTTAACTCCCATTTTCGGTCGTAATTCTTGTCCAAGTAGAGAGACAAGACCAAATTTAGTGCAAAAATTTGAGTCTACATATTCGTTATATTGCCGTGCTATATTGCTGTGTTAGTTAGACAACCGGTTGGCCGAAGTGTTGAAAGTATCGCCGCCGTTCAGGCGTCCATAGCAACTATCCAAATCAGTCAATTCTACGGCGTTCTCAAAAATTGGGTTTCGCTCAGAGTCCTATGAGTACGTGCTGAAGAACAGTTGGGAATAAAACACGGCAACTGGGAATAGGTTGTAGAGGTCCTAGGACCCAAAAGGTGATTCAGGTCACAAATAATGTGTAAGTATTGAATAGATTCCTCGTCTCTGTATCTTAGACCCGTGTGCCTGAAGCGTAGTTGAGAGATAATTTTCGAGTCATGGGTATCTGCATTTCTAGAAGTATAATATAATATAATATGGATGGCTCTACAGCCCGTAGGGGGCCACGGCCTAGCTTCTCAGCAACCACTCGTGCTGTGCGTACTATTGTTCTCTCACGAGTGGAAGGGACCTACAGTTTTATGCCGAATCCGAACGGCCATGTTTGAGAAGCTTTCTCTAGACAGGAAATACTCCTTGAGCATTGTCAGTAACTCGAAAGAGGTAGGGTCGTGAAAATTGTTTTCGTCGCACAGAGCAGGAATCGAACCTACGACGTCGAGGTAGGGGTCGAGGCACATACCCACAACGCCACGGGCCACCATTTAATTCTAGAAGTACTTACTTATCAGGCAGACGAACCATGAAGGGACGGTCCTGGGCACGCTACTTCCAGTCATCAAGGCCAAGCTGTCTTGCATCCGCGATGACTTGGTCCTTGTACCAGAGGTTCGGTCTTCCTCTCCTTCTCGAACCAGGAGGCTCGGATTCGAAGACCCTCTTTGCTGGAGCGTTGTTGTCCATTCGCTCGATGTGGCCGAGCCAGTGTAGTCGACGGATTTTTGCCTTCCGGACTACATCCACATCCTTGTACAGCTCGTAGAGTTCGCGGTTGTGTCTTCTCCTCCATTCGCCTTGAATGAGAATGAGCTCTGCAGCCTTACTTAATGTCCAGCTTTCGGCTCCAGAAAGTAGGACTGGCAGGATAAGGGTTTTGTAGAGCATGACTTTGGTCCTTCGAGTCAGGAGTTTCGAGCCCAGTTGTTTTGACATACCGAAGTAGCATCGGTTGCCAAGGGCGATTCTACGTCGGATATCCACAACGATGTCATTCTAGAAGTACCTACCATTTAATTTAAACATATTCTTTAGGTTGGAAATTAGTTGGGATGGGAAAAAAGTTCGATGGGGATATGGTAAGGGGTAGTGTAGTGTTTTCTTTATTGCTACGTGCTGCTACCTATTAGTTAAGTATGGAAGTGTGGCGGTAGGCTTTGTCGTACAAAAAAATCATTGCCCTCTGAGCTTCAGAGGCGAGCAAGTTGAGACCGAGTTACTGGTCGACCCGTGTCGAAAGGCTTAGGGTTACTGTATCACAACCAATACCTATAAGAGGACACCCGTTATAGACATTTGAAGGATGATTTTTATAGGGCCATTTAACCGATATCGAAGCAATTCATAGCTGTGCCTGTATTTGTATATATTAGCCCTGTCGTGTAATTTAAGAGTTTGGAATCAGCACCCGTGTAGATTGATTCTTTGTGCTTTTTTTCCGGGGACTACTGGAAGACTACTTCTTAAATGCATTAATCACGAAATCCTTCTCCCTCCTCTCTTCGATTTTGTCACTTGCTTACTTTCAAGAAGTTCAATAATTCCACTTGTGGCAATCCTGTGGCTGTGCAACGTTCGCAAACTACACTTCAGAGTTTGTTATCCGCTTGTATCGGCTTTTTTTTCGGTTTCCTTCTCTTTTAACTTCAAGGGCTAATTAATGTAAAAATGGTTTCCAGTTATTGTGAAGTGGACAAGGGACAGTGGAAATAAAGTATTACACTGTGAACAACTCCTCAACAACTTAACTACGTTGTTTTGGCAAACTTTTAATTTAAAAAAAAAATCAAGCACTTTCTGATGCAACGTTACGAGTCGACAGCCGTAAATGGTGGTTGTTGATTTAAAGTACATTTGAAGCCCGAAGACACAGAGAACGTTACCTGCATTGTGTTACGTCAAAAAATGCGCCCCACAAGTATATCACGACCACGTATGATGGTACCCTCTTCTTTGGTTGACTTCTTTGATTCCTTTTTTCGAAGAGAATGTATCGCAAAATATCAGTAAAATCATGCTTATTCCTGTTGTTCCACAAATTTTGAAGGATCGAAGTATTTCACGCACCACGTACATACAATATTGCAAGAAATACCGCGTTTTTTTGAAAATAAAACACAAATTATTAATTGGAAAGTAAAAACATTTTATTCAAAGTATTGGCCATTGTTTTCTACACATTTTGACCACCTTTCTGGCAATTTGTGATGCCACGCCAATAAAATTGTTCGTCTTTTAAAGCAAACCAATCAGACACCCAATTTTCGACTTCTTCGTAGGAATCGAAGTACTGCTCAGCGAATGCGTGTCCCATCGATGAAAACAAATGGTAGTCGGAAGGAGCCAAGTCTGGTGAATACGGCGGGTGGGGTAGCTGCTCCCAGCCAAGTGTTTTAATTGTATCCTGAACCGGTTTTGCTTTGTGTGCAGGTGCATTGTCATGGAGCCAAATTACCTTGCCGTATCTTCTGGTCGTTTCTCGATCAATGCATGGTTCAAATTGATCATTGATTGTCGGTAGCGATCAGCATTAACGGTTTCACCAGGTTTTAGGAGCTCGTGGTACACCACACCTTTCTGGTCCCGCCAAACACACAGCATTGTCTTCTTGCCGAATCGATCTGGTTGTGCAGTCGATGTTGATGGTTGTCCCGGATTAACACATGATTTTTTTTTCCATTTAGGATTCTTAAAATAAATCCATTTTTCATCGCCAGTAACAATCCGATGCAAAACCGATTTTCTGTGTGCGTGTCTTTGAAGCAAAATTTCACAAGTGTTTTTTCGGTTTTCCATCTGTCTTTCATTCAATTCATGTGGCACCCATTTTCCACACTTCTGGATCTTTCCCATATCTTTTAAACGGTCAGAAATTGTTTGTTGTGCAACATTTAACATTGCTGCCATTTGCTTTTGACTCAAAGTGTCATCTCCATCCAATATCGTTTGCAATTCGGCGTCTTCCACGTTCTTCATTTCTCACATAAAAATCATTATTTCTGAACCGTTGAAAGCATCTTTTGCATGTTGCTTCTGATAGATGATAGCATGATCACCATATGCCTCGACAAGCTGCGACTCTGCAGCACTTTTCTTCAAATGAAAACAAAAAATTAATGCTTGCCGCAAATCATCACTTTCTGGTACAAAATTCGACATTTTTAACACGATGAAAAAATATGATTTTGTCTGTTCAATGACTTGATGTATACTAAATATTTTTCACAGATGACATAGCAAACAAACAAAAAAAAATAAGGGCTCGTTCACAACAAATGTTCCCTATCGAGACATTTGTATCTTGACGCTCTTACAACAACTCTCACAATGGATGGATGCATTAAGTTCATTTGAATTTTACAAGTGCGTATGTACACACTATTTATGTAAAATCTTTCCTTTTCATTGCCTGAAGCATACATATGTGTCATTCACTGTTTTTAGAATGAGGTCCGTAGCATCTGCAAAACATCTCTCCAGAGCGATCAGTATCAATCCGGTTTGTGGAAAATCCTTAATCTCAAGATTAGCAAGAAGGCTTCTCCTTCCTCTTGGTTGGTGCAACTGAAATGTGACTGTGACCTTTATCAAAAGTCAACATATAATTAATAAATTCAATTTATTTTAATAATTTTTTATGTTTTATGAATCTAGTCGCCAGGCAAAATTGAACAAAAGGAAAATGACATTCAATACGACTGATCAGCTGCTTCTGAATCTGCTTGAAAACGAACTTTCGAATGAAAGAGTGAACTTTCGAATCATTCGAATATCAAAATGTGAAGTAAACTAACTCTACTCACTTTCGAATGAAAGTGAATCTCAAAATAGGGCAGCATGTTTTGGCTTCGACTTGGGCTTCTAGCACTCACATTGCTCTTGGTCGAGTTGGCGATGAGTGCGCACAGGAGACAAGAGTCAGCCGACTGCTCTCGAACCTTAGTCGATACGTACAATGTTTCGTTCTACCCTCACCACCAAGTCCTTTTTAAATGAGGATCCATTGCTTCAATCCTTTTTCAACTTCCGCTATCGGGGGTTTTTTTAAGTACTAGCTAGTAGCTACTGCACCGATGAGAACTTGGCGATGCACAGTCGTACATATGCTTCTATTTAGGGTCGTGATGAAACAATTTAGACGTGGGGCGACTTAGGGTGGTAGGTAGCCAATTCTTAAAATCGAAGTCTATCGTCTAGCTTATGCAACTTTTCTATCGACCGATACCGAATCGAAAACCAAGTTATCGGCCGATCGAAATTCTGTGAACCTACAGACGACCCAAGGTGATCATTACCGCAGATAATTGCCGCACTGAATGTGAACATAATGACATGTATCCCTCGCTGCGGGACAAGATAATTTTAAGTTAATCTACCGCATTCTCGTCCTCCTCCACACGCCGAACAAAAGCCCTACAAGCAGCACTAAAATCAAAAAGTGTAACGAAAGCAATCTCATTTCGCCGCACACTGCGGCAACGTACACAATTAAAAATGCATGACTCCCGGAACAAAAAAGGGCAACTGATTTAACGCCTCGAGTTGATTAATTATCCTTAGTAAAATGCCATGCCTCCCCCCAAGAGATATGTAAATCGTATCGCACACAGCCACTTGTGCCAGTCCCTCGCCGCAATTATCCGCTGCCGAGCGTACAAGGGCCATCTGCATTTGAATAACAAATGATTATATTAATTAACAATATTAATTTAGCTCCCCCATGCTCAAGGAGGCCCCGGGCGGACACGAAAAAAAAATGAGCAAATCTGACGAGGTCACAAACGGAATAATTACGAACGTTTCGATTATCTCAGCGAAAAACCGTTCGCCACTCATCCGGCATTGCATGCACTGACTCTCCGCCACTGAACCCCATCAATTCCGAGTCAGATGGAAGTCGAAAAGGATTTCGATGTTATCTCCTGACACCCTTGCTGCTTCTGGGTGCACTTGCTGCTCTGATTTGCGTTCGCTCCCCTCATGAGGGTATTTGAAAAAAAAGAAAAAAAACGCGTGGCCTTAATTAGGCTGCGCGCGTAATGTTGAACGGTGGAAAATAACGGTATTCTCTTTCGGTTCATTGGGGCTAATGAATTTATTAATGCCCTAATGGGAATTTGCGACGGTGCTGTGTTTCCTCATCGCTGCGTGGACATTTTGGGAGCAGAGTTTATGAATAACAAGTAGGATCCTTGCCTGTGATTGTGCTGCAAAAACACAGCCACAGAATTGCGTGTCCTCTTGGTGCGAAATTCGTTTCTCCATTTAAGAGGTTTCTTTGGGAGTGAGTGAATAAAATAGTGTCGGTAAATTGTTTGGGCTAACGCAGTTCTTTAGGGGTTTTCAGAGATTCTTTGCTGACCACAGTTCTGTGGATAAAGAAACGATGCTCACTGTCGCGTCGTGTTTGAAATGAGAACGCCTATGGGTGATAAATGTGAAGAACACGAGCGTCTCATGATTTTAAGAATTACTTAATTCTACGTGTTCCATCTGTTATATCATTTCCAAAGACAGTCTTTTGGCTGTTTACGATTTTGAAATCCTCTCCTAATTGCTGCAATTGAGACAACTGAACAGTCTGGTGGAAAAAAGGACTCATCGGCACATTGCTTGATTTGGCATGGACACCAACTCGGTATTATTGATTCGTGTTTAGCTTACTTCAGTCTTGCAATGTTGTCCATAATCGTGGGTTAAAATAACTAATGAAGGAAGTGCTCTTTAGCTTCAAAAGAAGGACACACAGGTTGTTGATTGTAACAAGTTTAATAATGCTTTCTCTAGAAGTTCGGACTGTTTCTTGAGTTATGTTTTATGAATGGCACTTCAGTCCGAAACGGACATAGACCTAGCTTCAACATTCGCCATCGGTATTTATTGTTGCCATGGGCACTGCCAATGCACGAACCGTGAAGGTGACAAGAATAGGGCGTGAAAATATGGAATTTTCGTATAGAAAAAAATATCCACAGAAACGCCTTGTCAAAATGAAAGATGCACAAAGACGTCTACGTTAAATCCAAATAAATTCTACTTCTCCTTCTAATGGCGCTACAATTCGGGCTGAATCTGAGAACAAGTTTCTTTTGCTGACACGATCTTTACCCAGCTACCTCTAATTCCGCAATCCGTTTTTGCACACTTGATTGTCCCACTGGTTCCGAGTCGAAGACTCTTCGGTCCAACGCCAGTGTGGTCAATGCGCTATAAATGCGTAAACGCCAAAGAAGAACAAAATCGTTCCGTTGTGCAGGACCAAAGATTGAACGTCTGAACGTGTCTTATATAATATTAGCTTGGGCCTTCGAAAGGGAGCTCTACTACGTAATTCAGCCCACAGAAACAGCGATTGCCAATGGCTATTTTGCGTTTAATCTCGGTATTGATGTTGTTGGAACGATTTACAGGGGAGACGAGTTAGGCAAAGTATTAAGCCACCTCGAAGTTATAGTTGCCAAGGGAAACGTTCTTGAGATGTTTCAAACCGAAACTTTCTTAATTCGAGTTGACCCGAGATGGAATTGATGCGAACCGAGTTGCAATTCGAGTTGTCTAACTCGGTTTCACCCAATTGAAGGTAGCCATTATTCTTTTTGTAACAGTCAAACTGACTCAAACCAAAAAAACTCGGGCTGGCTTGGCACACTTTTTGCATAATACATTATCTGTATTATACTATTACCACACGATGAATTAATTTGTTTTGATATCAGTGTTTTTCACAGGTTCCCGAGTCCCGGAGTCAAGCTAAAAGATGACTCTTTAGTGCCACTCTGTTAACACTGTTTGGGATTCCATTGAAAAAAAAAAACAACCCTTAAACAAAACAGACACACACAAGAATACACAAAAAGAACCAATGAGAGAAGAGCAGGTAGAAGCTGGCCACAACACATGGCCCCGTTCAAACGCGTCTAACAAGAAACAGAACCGTTAACGAACTCTAACCAGATATTGAATGTGAGGCAGTAGGCAGTACAACTCGGTCTCTTTGTCGTAACCAACCACAGCGTATTTTGTGGTTAGCTCAGCAATTTCAGCAACTCGGCTTGACATACATTTAACTCGGCTCAAATCGGTTTGGACGTAACTCGGGTTGACTTTGTTTTTTAACTCGAGCTGCCCCATCTCCCCATCTCTGACCGAGTCTTCAATGTAGTGCGACCTTTCTCGATCACAACATATTTGTACTTCGTTTTGCAATTATTCACCTTTAAACCCATTTTGGCCGCTTCCTTTCCAATACCAGGAAATCCTTCATTGACGTATCACGTCAGTGCTCTCTGCATTTGTTACCACTTGTACGAATTTCGGTGATTTCCTTTCGGACTTGGTGGTACAGCGAGAGTTCTTCATCGTTAACCCGCCAAAACTAGGGAGTTTGCCGGAAATGTAAAAATAAGACATGGTATTGTACAGACCATCTCTTTGCACGGAATCTGCCATAGAGTGAATTGATAATGCATTGCATTGATAAGGATCTATCAGGTTATTCATGAATGGTTTTAAGCGCGGCAGAGAAGATCGAATAGATGGGCAGGAGCCTTGTGCCTCGGTTCTTTCCTTTATGGAGGGAAGGAGAGACAAAAAAGAACTGTCAAAGTGGAAGTAATAATTTATCTCCGGTCCAAATAGCTGAAAAAATCGGTGCTTTAAGTGAAATTTAATTAAGGAAATACACTAACCTTATAAATTAATAGTCGGACTACCTCAGGCAATTGAAATTCGAGTAAGTCCTAACATCTATGCTACACTATAGCAAAGTAAAAAATTGCATCAACAAACTAACCTATAAATGGTAAAAAGAGAAATATCCCACACTTCTCCGGAACACCCAGGAGACAAAAAACGGCACCAAAACTTGAGTGGCAACGAACCAAAACCAACTATGGGATCTACTTCTACCTTGAGTGCTGATTGAATGCAAGAAATTTTACTTGAAAACAACAAAAAACTAGTGGAACAATTAGCTTCAAAGGCAGATCTCCAAGATTTCATAACACAAATTTCAGCATTGAGTGCGAGGCAAGTAGAACTTGAACAAAAAGTTGAATTCCTGGAAGAACAAAACAAACGTCTCGAGAACCAGCTTGACCGACTCGTACAGATGAGTACTGAAGCAAACCTTGTTGTTCACCTGCCTGTTGAAGACCAAGTGGACATGTACTAGAATAAGCATCCTAAAGGACTTACCCTATAACGTTAGACAACGTCGGGCAAAAATGATTCCCATCATGAAAGAGCTCCGTCATAAAGACTCATCTATTAAAATCTCTCTGCGAGATGACAAGCTCCACATAGCCAAGAAAGTCTTTACTTGGGACTCCGCGCTTGGATTGAGGTGTGGTGAAAAAAGTGGCATCGAAGTAATCCAATCTATTTTTGGTGACATTTCGTTAAACACACACATTTTTGGACACATTTTTAAACACTTCAGCCAAGCTGTTTGCTTCATTAATTTACAAAAGATTGTATGATTGGGTTCAAGAACACAACATCCTTAAAGAATTCCAAGCTGGTTTTAGGAAAGGTTATTCTACAATCGACCAGATATTCTGCTTAACAAACATTGCTGAAAAATATAAGAGCAAGAAAAAAAAGCTATACGCCTTCTTTGTTGATTTTCGAGCAGCGTTTGATTCAATACCACGTGAAGCACTCTTTTACAAGCTTTCCAAAATCGGTGTATCAAGCAAAATTATTCGAATCCTGAGAGCCTTGTATGAGAATAATATTGCACATGTATGGAATGGAGACATAATTTCTGAAGATTTTGAAATTACAATGGGGGTTAAACAAGGCTGTATTCTTAGCGCACTGCTTTTTATATTACACATCAATGATATAACAGATGATGTCAAAGGTGGTATAAGATTCAATGATGTATTAATTCCGGCACTGATGTATGCCGATGATATCGTCTTTCTGTGCCACACTATACAAGGCATGCAATTAATGGTAAACAGGATTAATGCTTTTTGTAAAAGTTGGAATCTCACCATAAATCTTGGTAAATCAAAAATGATGATATTCAGAAATGCAGGAGGCCGCATCTCACATTTGGAAAAGTGGAAGTTGGACGGGGAAGAGATTGAAGTAGTATCCAGATACAAATACCTAGGTATCCTAATATCGTCCTCTTTAAATTTTAAACCACACTTTGAAGTAAAATTAGCTGTTGCTAAACGAGCTATCTCTTCTATTTGGGAACGTTGCTTCAAAAATAAATATGTATCACAAAGTGCAAAACAAACTTTATTCCACTCAACCGCAGCGTCGATAATGCTCTACGGAGCTCAGGTATGGGGTTACAAATCCTACGATGCCGTGGAAAAATTTCTTCGGTACTTTTTGAAGAAGATATTCCGGTTACCAAAAAATACCCCGAACTATATGCTACATCTTGAAACGGGAACTCCTCTTTTGTTATTGTACACGCGGAAAATACACTTCAACTATACCATAAAAATTCTAGAGATGAACGATTGCAGATTACCAAATGTAGTTTTAAGAAGTATAATAAGAACAAACGGATACCTTTGCGAAGAATGGAAGAAAACAGCTTCTGAATGCGGACTAAACCTGTCTATTCAGGAGAATGAGCATCTTCATCTTTTAAGAGAGAAATTTAACTCGATTCTAGAGAATTTTGGTAGACATTCATATGACCAATATGTCGAAGAAGCTGAATCATCACTGTTTAGAAATTATTACAGCAAACTAAACCATTTTCTAAATGAAAAAAAAATACTTTCTTGACAGTCACACAGTTGACAAAATAAGCACCATTTTCAAATTGAGAGGGGAACTCGTTCAGTTAAACTCTATACCCCATAGACCAGATTTACCAATACTTTGTGACCTATGCAATATGAAGAAGAGAGAAGACATTTTACACTTTCTTGGAGTTTGCCCGATTCTTAAAGAATTTCGAATTTCAATTTTCGGAAAACATAATTTAGACGAAGATGAAGTAATTAGCATATTAAATGGAGAAAAAGGATGGAAGGCTTTATATGACTACTCAGTAGCAGCACTTTGTTTTAGAAAGCGTATCATAGATGGAGATTTTTAATGTAAAACTTATGTATATATTTTGTCAACCTGGTAGACGGCCATAGGCCAAACCATAAATGACTTAGGTTAATATTTAAATTGTAAAACATTTATTGAAAATAAAAGTCAACTAACTAACTAACTGGAGGAGACCATTCATAGCAAATTAGAAGAAAACTACATGTGAATGAAAAGTTAGTTTGCCAGTTCACCAGTTCACCAGTTCACCAGTTCGCCGTTCACAAAAGGCTACCCATTTGAACTGTAATTTTCACATATGATTTATGAGTGTGGTACAACGCGTCTTAAGACTAGAGACACGAGCGGTCGCTAAGGCCTTAGCAATTTAAGTCCCACTTAAGAAGTACTTAAAAATAGTGAATAAGACTGCTTTTGTACTTTGATTCTGACAGTGACATCATCATTACGGATAAATTCAACAGGAAGAATTTCAAATTATAGCATGGAGTTGATATTACTTGATTCATTTAGAGATGATGAGGAAGTAATATAAATCCCAGAAAATTGGAGATCTCGTCGGGATTTCGGACGAAATGAATGTTTGTATATCTTTGGCGGACTTTTGTTTTGTAAACATTTTTTGGCTAATCAAGGATATATCGCACTCTAACCGCCACATCATCACAAGGGACATTTTAAGCAAAAAATGAGTTAATGATGCAATAGTTAGATTAATAAAGCATTCCACTTCTTCTTTTTCTTCTTCTTGTGGCGCTACAGTCCGGGGTGAACCTGGGCCTCGGTCAACAATCCTCTCCAGCTGGCACGTTCTTTAGCCAGCTGCCTCCAATTTCGCACTCCAAGTTGGTTGAGGTCCTTCTCCACTTGAGTGCGCCATCGGGTTCGTGGTCGTCCTCTATTGCGTTGTCCCACTGGCTCGGAGTCGAAGACTCTTCGGGCTGGAGCAGTGTTGTCCATGCGCTCTACATGGCCTAGCCATCTTAGGCGTTGAATCCGTAGACGCCTGACTAGACTCATGTCGCTGTACAGCCCGTACAGTTCGTGGTTGAATCTCCTTCTCCAAGAACCTTCAACGCAAACAGCACCGAAGATTGAACGCAGAGCTTTTCTCTCGAAGAGACGAAGTGCGTCTTCATCCGCTCTTGAGATAGTCCAAGCTTCCGCGCCATACAGCAGGACAGGGATGATCAAGGTCTTATATAAGGTGAGCTTGGTCTTTCGAGAGAGGGCTCGACTACTCAATTGCCTCTTGAGCCCAAAGAAACAGCGATTGGCAAGAGTTATTCTGCGTTTAAGCTCAGTACTGATGTTGTTCACACTATTTACTTGGGAGCCAAGGTAGACGAAGTCCTTCACTACCCCGAAGTTGTAGCTGCCTATTGCGACGTTCTGACCGCGTCGTCGATGTTGTGTGTCCTTTCTTGATGACAGCATATACTTTGTTTTGCCCTCATTCACCGCTAAACCCATTTTTGCCGCCTCCGTCTCAATACAAGCAAACGCTTCATTGACGGCTCGCTGAGTTCGGCCAATCACGCCAATATCGTCCGCATTCCACTTATAGACAACAAAATTGTTTTATGTTTTATAGCTCAGATAAAAAACAAAAAAAGCTTCTTCTGTGGAATGTTAATTTTCTCGCTTACGATGATTTGGCGGTTATGGCGCGATATGTACACTAATTGTTGGTTATTTTTCGAGAGAAATGCTTTGAGAGCCACGTCTGTGCTTCACTTTTTCGGAAACTGTTTACAGGTCTCTATCTACAAGCTCTGCGTGGGGCGATAATCCCATCCCATCACTACCGCTTTAGTTAATTATTCTGTGTAGGTAGCTGGTACGATGAAAGAGGCATTGTCGTGATATCGAAAAGGGATATAACCATCTGTTCCGATAGCCAGACCGCTTTAAAATCTTAGGACAATATCATTATACTTTAAAACATCCCTTAATTGCAGGTTGTCTCTTAACGAGATGGCTGAGCATTTTAACATTCACCTCTTGTGCCAGGTGTGGTACAACCTTATCCCTATCAATAGCAAGGGTTCCACCTTCCATGCCGATCGCTACAGGCTATCATCGTTAAGAGATTCATACAATTAACATCACCAATCACAAATGGCTAGAAGGCACCACCTGCCTAAAAACAAAAGAAATCTGCCCATCACTTAACCTAAAACGGTCACTCAGTCTACTTAGACTCAGTAGGTATTCATTAAGGATCCTCATTGGAGCCATAACCGGGCACTGTGCAATTGGCACTCATGCTCGCGGGATGGGTGCTCCATATAATGATTTTTGCAGAAGCTGCATGGATGAAGAGGAGGAAGAAAACACTCAGCATCTACTCTGCTCCTGGAGTGCTCTTGCTAGTCGTAGGTTCCTACGCCTATGAGCCTGCTACTTCAGCGGCCGTAACGAGCTAAGTGCACCATCGCTTCACTAGAAGCACTAACTGGTTCCAGTGTTAGGAGAAGTCAATCCGAGTGGTATCACAATGGGCCTACCGTGGCCTATGTGTGACTGCCCTTAACAGTCAGCCACTACTACCTAACTTAACCTAGCTGGTACTAAGTTTTTGTGTGCATTAAATGCGTTGCAAATACGATCTCACATAACCAGCCAAGAGAACCTCTAACATAATTTCAGGGCAAAAAAAACCACATATGCCTGCATCTTTAAGGAGCTCCTTCTCCAAATGTTTATATGCCTCGTCGGTTGCACGTTTTTTCTGCTCACACTCGGCATCATACCACGGGTTTCTTGTCGGGGGTGGTAGGTAGCCTAATGTAGTTGCCGCTACCTCTTTGATGGCCGAGCGGCAGTGCAACCCAGCTGCCTCCAATTCCGCAATCAATATTGGACCCTTGCTTGTGCCACTGGTTTCGAGTCGATGACTCTTCGGGTCAAAGTTGTGTGGTCAATGCGCGATAAATGCATACACCCCAAAGAAGTACATAATCATGACGCTGAGCAATCCGTACATACCGGACTAAAGATGGAACGTAGAACTTTTCTCTCTTCTCAAGACCGAGTGATCCTTCGAGAGAGAGCTCTACTACGCAATTCAGCCCACAGAAACCGCGATTGGCAAACGCGATTCTGCGTTTAACCTCGGTACTGATGTTGTTCGAACGATTTACATGGAAACCAAGTTAGATGAAGTCTTAAGTCATCTCGAAGTTATAGCTGCCAATGGTAATGTTCCGACCAAATCGCCGATGTTATGCGTCCTTTCTCATTCGCCGTTAAGCCCATTTTGGCCGCTTCCGCTCCGATACCAGCAAATTTCCCATCGCGAGCTAGCGATGTGAAAGTGTTTAACTGATTACGTGAATCTCGTCCACGTATACTATCAATTGTATGAACTGTTGAAATATCCAGCCTCTCGTATTACAGTGAGTGTACAGCGCGTCGCTTTGTCTAAGCATTGATTTGACATTGAAGATCTCGATGATTTCATTTCCAACTTGAAGGAGCAGCGAGTAACTAGACATGGTGTTGTATAGCACGGTGTTGCATGTCGATCAGCATCTCCTGAGTTTTGTCTAGCATCTGTCGTAGTGGGAAGATCTGATCGATGGTAAATTCTCCCGGCCTGTACAGCGGTATGAGCCTAGTTAGGCGTCTACGGATCCAACGCCTACTTGGCTAAGTCATGTAGAGCGGATGGATCAAGATCAGCTTATTTACCAACCGTTTCAGGTGTTCACATAAAACGGCATAGAAGATCTAAACGATGTTTAGGAGACTTGTGCCTCTGTAGTGTTGCTGCAGTTAAAGGAGCATAGAATTAAAAGAAAAATTCATTTGAATGTAACGTCAGTTTGATTGATGATTAAAATTCAGTTTAGCGATAAGACTGAGACGCTCCAACTAAAACAAAAGCAAGCGATCGCATTACCACAATGACTAGACTAAATAAAAAAAACAACGCTCCAAGAGAAAAATGTCAAGGACGTCCTCTGTTGCGCTGCCCCAATGGCTCGGTATCGAAGACCCTTCGGGCCGGAGCTGTGGTGTCCATCCGCTCTACACGACCTAGCCATATTAAGCGTTAGATCCGAAGCTGTACAGCTGTACAACCTTCTCCTCCAAACGCCATCAACGCAAACAGGACCAAAGATCGAACGCAGAACTTTTCTCTCAACACAACCAAGAGCTTCTTCACCCGCTTTCAATGGCGTCCATGTCTGTGCGCCATAGAGCAGGACTGGGATAATCAAGGTTCTATACAAGGTCGGCTTGGTGTTTCGAGAGATGGCTCTGTTACTCAATTGCCTCTTGAGCCCAAAGAAACAGCGATTGGCAAGAGTAATTCTGCGCTTGATCTCGGTACTGGTGTTGTTGTCTCTATTTACTCCAGAGCCTAGATAGACGGAGTCCTTGACTACCTCAAAGTTTCTGCTGCCCAATATGACGCTCTGTCCGAGAAGTCGATGTTGTGCGTCCTTTCGTGATGGCAGCATGTACTTTATTTTGGTATGGCAACATCATAGAACCTTATTTCGAAGTGAAGAAGGAGACACCGCTAACGCCAATGGTCTTTGGTGTTGAGCGATGGTAACCGACTCTCGGTGGCCACAGTTAGACAGCATCGTTATATCCGAGCTGCAAGGCACGAAGTTGTCAAGGAGAAATTTGATGACTGGGTGTCTCTTTCACAACGAGCATTCATCAATTGTCCGCCACAATTATGCAACTTGACACTTCTATTATTAAGTTGAGCATCAAATTCAAGCTTCTGAGGACTTCTTGTACTTGTACCGCTTGTGCGTTTAGTGACGGTCAAAAGGAACTTTTGACATCATTTCAGGAAAAAAAAAAAGCACATATACCCGCATCTTTAAGGAGCTCCTTCTCCACATGTTTTATTCTTATTTTGGAGTATTCAAATATTTACTTCAAAACTATGTCAATATAGAAAAAAAATTGAGAAAAGGAAAAAAAACTGAGAAATTTTTAACAATTTACAATAAAACTAAATAAACTCGTTCAAAGCTCTCGTTAGCAACTCATTGGTCTTCGATCCTCTGGTCGCCTTCACCTCTCCTTCATCTTTTTGCATTTACGCTTGCGGAATATTTTAAAAAATCGTAATTAATGCGAACACTCCATAAAGAAGGGCACACGGATACGCAATCAGCACTTGTTGATGGTCCATCGAATATGCAGTCACGAACAGTTTCGATGCAGATATTGCACACCAGAGGATACTAATCCCGGCAACGATTAAACCCAAAGGACCCCTGCAATGAAAAAAGAAACGAACAGAAAAAGAGCACATTTTAATGGTCATAAGTATAAACAATATCCACAACAAAAAAAACAAATCCGAAGCGATACGAGGTTGCAGCGGAGGATATTACAACACCAATCGACGAGGGGGTGGCACAAGAGGGATAAAGAGAGAATACTTCATAACTAGTTCACCGAGTGAGCATCCCAGCACAATATGAATATACTCGCACATTTTATGCGATGGTCAGGCAAACAAAACAACAACTGATCCTTCTGTGGCAATGGGAATGGGACTGGGAGGGAATCATACTGCAGGGGTACCGTACACTCTCTGTAATGTCTTCTTTGGTCTTCGTGCTGCCTGATTGGATTTTCATGATTAAAAACTTAATAGCAAGAAATGTGCAAATGGACAAATGAAATAGGGGCGATTGCGGTTGCATAGGAATGCTGCAAATGTTCAAGTTTCACTGCACTTGACCCTAAGTGTTGGTCAAGTTAGTTCTGTGTTTAGAGGTGACAAACAGAGGGAATTGAATTAACATTTTGGAGGGAATTTGTTCGTGGAATGGATAACATCGTGTGAAGAAGCCAATAATGTACATTTTTGTAGACCTGCACATATAGGAGGTAAGCCTACGATTGATAGAAAGCAGTTACATTCGGCAAATGCAACTGTTTGCCTTTCACTGCAGAGACGATGCAAGTGAATGGGTGGTTGGTGTAGAGGTTGATCCTCTGCAGGACAATCATGTAAGTCGAGACCTATTGCTGAAAGGAATGTAGGCAAGGTAGGGCACTCAGTTTAAAGGGAATGGGATGAAGTAACCACCTTTGCTGACATTTTAGCTATGGCCTTACACTGGGCAATTTGGAGACACCGAGATCGGTAGAGTTTTTCAAAAGTCTGAGGCCTGAACGCGTATAGCACCAGCGTCTAGTTTCCCAGTAGCCACTCATGATATGTGTGAGTTTGTTTTTTCACGAGTGGAAGGGACACAACCTTTTTTGTCGATTCCGAACGGCCAAGTTTGAGAAGATTTTTCCTAGACATACCGTTTTTACTATTGTGGTGGCCCGTAGCGTTGTGGTTATGTGCGTCGACCCCAACCTCGACGTCGTAGGTTCGATTCCTGCTCTGTGCGACGAAACAATTTTCACGACTCCACGTCTTTCGAGTCACTGACAATTCTCAAAAGGGTATTTCCTGTCTGGAAAAATCTTCTCAAACTTGGCCGTTCGGAGTCGGCATAAAGCTGTAAGTGTCTTCCAAGTCGTGAGAAAACAATACAACGCACAACACGAGTGGTTGCTGAGAAGCTAGGCCCTGGCCCCCTAAGGGCTGTAGCGCCACCCATATTATTATATTGTCAGTGACTTAAAAGAGGTAGCGCCGTACACATTATTATGGTTGTAACGGCAATCAAACCGAAATACCGTAGATTCATGTGCATTCGAATCAAATCACTAACACAAAACGCCACCTGCAAAGTCCGGTTTATCGGTGTCCGGGTGTGGTGGCCCGTACTTAACACTGCCATTAAAACTATGCCACTGATACGCGGAAATTCTCTTAAGCTTCTTCCTCCTTAAAGATAGCCTTTGTAAGCAAACAGCAACCAACTGCGCAGTTCGTCTAAAAGCATGTTCTCAATGATGTGACTACACCTATGGACGGGTCAAATTTCTAAACAAGCAACATTTTAACTCAATTCACATAGCATGTTGCGGCGCAATACCTTTTGGTAAAGGCACATACTTTGGAAGGAGAAAGTGGCTTTTTCTCGGAGTGTGTAAGCAGGAACACATCCGTTTCTCTACCAATTCACTGCAGACAAAGACCTGTCCTGTCTAAGGTGGAGCGTGATATCCGTAGCTTTACAGTGATACAGCCCATAGAGGGCCAGGGCCTAGCTTCTCACCAACCACTCGTGTTGTGCGTGCTATTGTTCTCTCACGAGTGGAAGGTACTTACAGTTTTATGCCGACTATGACCGGTCAAGTTTGAGAAGCTTTTTCTAGACAGGAAATAACATTGTCATTGTCAGTGACTCTAAAGAGATGGGGCCGCGAAAGTTATTTTTGTCGCACAGAGCAGGAATGGAACCTACGATGTCGAGGTTGGGGACGACGCACATACCCACAACGCCACAGGCCAAGGATAAATGAAAACCCTGGCGTCGTTCTCTATAAACTCTAAAGTAGTAATCGACTGTAGCACATCTCTTAATGACTTATCCGAAGCTCAACACTCGCCTGTTTCGATTGCTAGAACATAGAGACATCCCGGGGAACTGGAACTCGTGCTACAAGACTACCAGTTAATCGAATCTCTCCTAACATAAAAACCCCTGTAGCTCCTTCGAGTTACACCTCCATAACTTCTACACGCATAAAATCAATACCATACATCAACCATCAAAAAGGTTACCCAGCATCACGAAAATCAATGCAAATCTCGTTTCATCTCTATTCAAAAAGATCAAGTAGCGTGATATCCCTAAAATGATCTAAATGATTCTATTTGTACTGCATTGGGAATAGCTACTGGACAGTGTCTTTTAAGCCTTCACGCAAAAAAACAAACATATTTTCTAGCGACTTCTGTACAAACTGCCTAGGAGAGGATGGGGAGGAAGGACCAGCATCTTCTCTGCTCTTACTTTTAATAATAATAATTATATAGGTGGCGCTGTAGCCCACAGCAAGACAGTGCCTAGCTTCTCAGCAACCACTTGTGTTGTGCTTGCTGTTGCAACCCAACGACTGGAAGGGACCTTCAGTTTTATGCCAGCTCCGAACGTCTTGAGCAACTTTTTCTAGACAGATTACTACCGAAAGCAATCGCAAAAGTTTGCAACCAGCAGACACATTGGTACACGAGCGGGAAACCAAATATGTTTTTGGTCTCACAAATAGTGTTCACTACTTAAATAAGAAGTAGTAAACATAGGGGAATATGTATGTGTATGTGGATTGGAACAGTGCGTTTTGATGTGTACACAATTTATCGAACCAAGGAAGAGATGGTGAGAGAGAATCATCTCGATCATTTCACTCAGAAGGATATGAACGAACGAAATAATACAATAAGAAAGATAGATTCATATGAGCGAACGAAACATAAGTGTTGAATTGTTTCTTTCGTTCATATCGTTCCGAACGAAGTGACTGAGACGAACGAATATTCAAAAGTATTGACTATGTGATTGAAGTGATGATTGGTTTGTTGTTGAGTGATTTGCATCACTAATACTTTAAAGTGAACAGGTCAAAATGAGCAAATCAATCCTGATTGACACGAATCTAGTTATCAGGCGTCTTGGTGATATCAATTTGCCGCCTCTGTGTTGCTATTTGACCCTTTTGGACACTTTTCTTATGGGGAGCCGTAAAGGGCCGATTACAGCAAGCACTTCATGAACAATATCATCCAAGCAATGAGCAGTGAGCTTCAGCCCGAAATTCGCAGCATGTTCTTGGATAATTGGTGTGAAAGAATACGCTACTGCGAACCCAGCCGAGGCAGTCACTTAAACAACGTTGTATTTCATAATTAATGGACATATTTGATCTTACTAATAAAGCCATAACACAGAAAAAGTAGTCAATTTTGTTCATTTTATTGGATTAAAAATAGAAACTTGCATTTTGTTCGCCCTGCAATTGCTGCAACTTCTGCCTAAAAGAGTTACAGTTATCACTTATGTCCAGTTTTACAATGTTTGTTTGAACTCCATTTTCAGCAAATGTAGTTCAATAATTTGTGATTAACAGTTTCGTATAACTGAGTTAAATTGTATTTTAATTTGTAGTTTATTCATTCTTGGTATTGACATTATTTGCTATGTATTCCTTTTCTTGGTTGAGAGATGTGCTATAAACCTTCAAAGGGTGTGCACCAAAATCATTTTGAAACTACAAAGCATGGACAATGCTTCCAAAGAAAAATCCAAAGACCTTACCAAGGTGCCTGTATTTACTTAAAGATTGAGCAAGTTCGAGTAATTACACGCACAAAGGGCAAAGTGTTGTCGTTTGGTTGTCGATTGCTTTACACGACATGGTGGTCCGTGGCTTTGTGGGTATGGGAGTCGGTCCCAACGCACTTGTACCTGGACGTCCAACTTCAATTTCTGGTCTATACGACAAACATAATTTTCACGGTCTCCATTCTTTCGAGGCACTGATAATACTCAAAGAGTACTTCTGTCTAGAAAAAGCTTGTAAAAGTCGGCCGCTCGGAGTCGGCATAAAACTGTAAGTCACTTCCACTCGTAAGAGAACATTAGCACGCACAACACGGGTGGTGGCTAAGAAGCTAGGTCCTGGTCCTCTACGGTCTGTTGCGCCACCAATTTAATTATGAATTGCACAAACGAAGTTCAATTGAACTGAGGTTCAGACGTGGATGTGAAACTCGGCGAGTTAAACCAAGAAATTGATATCGGTTCAAGGTTCAGCTGAACTTACTGGACACTAGTACACTATCTCAAGGATCCATATATGGGCAACGTATGTAAATACAACTAATTTAGCTAAAATAGGAAGTACATTAGAGCAGGCATCACTATACATAGTCGTAACAGAACACATAATTTCGTCATTATTTCAACCACAACTTTAAGCACAAGTAATTGCTCGCAATAAACCAAGTTTACCCTATGTTCACTCTGCTGGTATGTGCTTTTCTTTCACAAAAAAAAAAACGACCAACACAAAACACAGTCCCAAACAAAATCAATTGAAATCGAAGTAAGGGACGGTGGTTTAGTGCGGCAAAAAAGTGAATAAAAATCTTCCTTTTTTCCCCGTTGGTTTGTTGCGGGAGTGCCCACAGTTGTTTTTAATCAACGCATTCATTGTTTGCATCATGCACTTGTTGGTGGTGGCAATGGTGGTGCGCCCATAAAAGGAAACAACAATCGTACAGTGGAAAGAAATACACAAGGGCGAGCATGAACGCAAAACATAATGCCAGAGAAAAGCAAAAAAAAAAAAACAGAAAAAAACAAAGCAAGTAATTCAAACAAAAGCATACTAACTGAATGGTGATTAAAACGTTAATGCCGGACAATACGACCATTGGAAGCAGGCAATAACCCAGCACAGATACAACAGCTCCGAATGTGACCTGAGCCTGTGTGGCCATCACGGAGAGGAGGCAGTAGAATGCAATGCAGCCCATCACTCCGATGCCGTAGATGTAGGAGAAAGTCACTTTGCCACTCTGCAAAAATTCAGATAGAAATAAAAAGCAATATTAATACGCGTTCCCCAATCGATTTGAAATGCTTGGAAATGACGATAGATTCCGCATTGTATGCTCACCAATAGAAGGAAGCCGCCGAGGGCTAGGCAGAATGCCAATGGTCCAGCCATGTCTGTGTCCTGAAGAATGCTCTGATCCGCACCACGGAGTGGATTTAGCACAGCCAAGGTCTGTAAATAAAAATGAAAATGTGAACGTAATGGATTGGCTTTTGTTTGATGGTTTTGGAATGCAATGGTGGGGAATTTCTATTAAAATTGATAACCTATAAGGCATGGCAGTCACCATTAGGAGACGCAAAATGAATGGCGCTGTAAAAATGTGAGCGGGAGCATGAAGTCGACTGTAATGCATTTAAAGTGATTGTTTGGGCGGATGACTGTGGTTGCGGAGTTCACGGATGCTTGTGAAATATATCAAATATGGGCAGTAGGCGGGTACATTGCTCGGGACATTCACGTGGATTCCGATGGGACTGGGTTGGGGGTTGACTTGACTGGAGTCACACCAGTGATGGAAAAGAGGCTTACTGTTGCACTGAATTCAGTAAAATTTTATTTTCTTAGCACAGCAGACAATCTTTGTCATTTTCAGTACAATATGGAATTAAAAAAATGCAAAATCTACAAGGAGGAGCTACCTTTAATTGTAGGTATTTTACAATTACAGGCCAATTACCGAAGGATAAGTCTCCTTCACATCATGTACAGATCTTGTAGTGTACCAGCTTGAAGCCGTTCAGCAGTTTGAAGGCTTCAGGTCAGGAAAGGCCACAATAGACCAGATCTTCACACAACGACACCCACCATCTTTTCGTCGATTTCAAAGCCGCATATGACAGCTTGCATAGCAATGTCAGTCACTCGAAAGAGGTGGGCGGTGAAAATGATACATTTTTGGTCGTACAGACCAGGGATCCAACCCACGACGTCGAGGTTGGGGTCGACGCACATACGCAAAATGCCACAGGCCACCACCACCTTTGGCGTGGATACCGCGTGAATAAGGATCTGTCAGTGATTTGTGGTCCTGTTTGGTTTGACGGGTTCGGGAGGGGAAGATTCAATCACGAACCATAGGGGCTGTACAGCGACATGAGCCTAGCAAGGCGTCTACGGATCCGACGTGTACGGTGGATGGGTGTGGATGGATGGTAGAGCATGTGTACAACTAAGCTCCGGCCGGAATAATCTTCGAGTTCGAACTTATGAGGTGGCGAAACCCAGCGGAGAAGGACATCAACCCACTTGGTGTGTGAAACTGGAGACAGCTAGTCAGAGATCGTGCTATTTGGGAAGGCTTGTTGGTTGAGGCCCAGGTCCACCGCGGACTGAAGCGCCAATCAAAAAATCCATTTTAAACTTACCATTACTTTTAATTTTTTCAGCACATTTTTGTTTAATAATCACAATATAATCGAAAAAAAGTGGATTTCCACCACTGAGGCCAAAGTAGGCTTCCAGAAGTCTGCACCTACGGTATGAGAAAGCACTACAGTTGGATAACAAGTGTACAATGGTTTCATCCTCATCTTCGTCTCCGCAGCTCCTGCAGAAGTCATTGTATGGGAGTGTAGAAGAATAAAAAACACGCGGTATGATTCTTGCACAACACACTGTGGATCTGATACACTTGCAGTACAGTCCGTTAGCTATTGTTTTGTTTTAGAAAGAGCCAACCAGCTGATCAGGTGAATGACCCGAAGTCTCCACAAAACAAAGCATAAATACACTAGTCGTGGTATTGAGTGTACGCAGTATACGGGATAACAATAAAATAAATTGTTCTTTGCATACAGCTGTTCTTTTCTTTTCCCTATTATTTTCCTCCTACAATCTCAGAAGTGGGATTATAATAACCGAAACAAAGAAGTGTTCCGCAAATCTCGGTGTTGGAATTAGTGTACAGTGCGAGTGTACGTTTGTGCCTAAATCGCGTTTTTTCATAGTTCGAAATTTAATTAATTTGGTGCGTTTTTGATAATGTCAGAAGAGTGGATTAATTTCTTGGAGTCTGCCACGGTACCGAGACTCAAGAGTATACTCAGACTCTTAAAGTGTCAAACAACCGGCACCAAAGCTGAATTAAAAATCCGGGCGGAAGAAGCGGTTGCGGACTATCCAGACGAAGACTTAGCCAGGATTATGCAAGAATTCCCATCGACGAGCAAGAGCATCTGTCTGAACGATTCGGTTCTCCCGCGTGATCGTGCATCCAGTATTGCACCCAGTAGCGAAGACGAAGAGACGCTCGATGCCGAATTACTGAAGCTGCAAAGAATCTGTAAGAAGAAGGAGGAGATAAGGAAATTGAAGCAACAACTGCGTGAGCTGCAACTAGATGAGACGGAATCGAATTCTCGACCATCCTCTGTCTGCAACTTTAAAGATGTCGAGGATTCGGTATCATCTTTTAGTGGAGACGACAACTTTAACGTTCGTTTCTGGATCGAACAGTTCGAGGAGTGTTCCGAGGTCTTGGGTTTAGACG
The DNA here is from genome assembly GCA_916610145.1 of Eristalis arbustorum. NCBI lineage: Eukaryota > Metazoa > Arthropoda > Insecta > Diptera > Syrphidae > Eristalis > Eristalis arbustorum. The sequence continues at coordinate 8,179,442 of OU744317.1, forward strand.
AGAGGAATAAGTTCATTTACGCCAAAAGGCTCCAGAAAGGGCACGGCAAAATTGTTTATAAGGACAGTGAATGTGCGAACATGGACACAGTTAAAAAGTGCTCTGCGAAGTGAATTTGTGAGAGTTGTGACAAGGGCTGACGTGTACGATGAGCTTCGTGGAAGAAGGAAATATCGCGACGAGTCAATGCAGCAATATGTTCTGCACATGCAGGAGATAGCATCGCACGGCAAAGTTGAACAGGAGGACTTAATACAGTTCATAATAAGAGGTATTCCTGACTCCGAAGTAAATAAAAGTCTTTTGTACAGCGCAGACAGTCTCGAGGAATTAAAATCAGCACTTCGGAAATATACAAAACTGAAGAGCAACCAACGTGATTCCACCGAGCGAGCGACCAGATCTCAATCACTCACTCCAAACACTCGTCGTTTACAATCAGGCAAACAACGAACATCCGCCGATAACATATCGACGTCTAACCCAATAAGCAACACAAAGTTCCAGAAGAAGGAGGTGACATGCTACAAATGCGGACAACCTGGCCACATTTCAACGAAATGCGAAAGCAGAACTCCAGTCATGGCATTGGAACATAACCAAATGTTGGAAAAAAATGATTTTGAACGCAAAATACGATGCAAATGGACAAATCATGAAATGGAAGCTTCGGTTGTGCTGCTGTCGCTTTTGGACTCCGGAAGTCCCATCAGTTTTCTCCAAGAACGGTTCCTGCCACCTGCTTTGTTGTCAACGTTGGAGATGTCGAAGCACACATATTGCGGAGTCAACAATAGCCCATTGGACGTGATTGGAAGCATCGACACCAACATATATTTCGAAAGTTCAGTAGTCGATGTACACTTATTAATTGTAAAGAATTTCTCAATGACATATCCACTCATTCTAGGTAGAGACTTCATAAGGAAAACGGGCTTGGCGTTCCAAATAAATAAATACAACATCAGCTGCAATCAAGATCCAAGAACAGCAGGCAACATCGGTCTTCACTCGTCCACACTCTTGAAAACAAAAGGCAATCAAGACAATCTGGCTGACGTCATCGAACAGATCCTGAATATCGATACCATAGAACAGGGTGAGCTAGATTTTAGTATTAATCCTAGTATATGTGATGAGATTAAGAATAGGGTTAGAGAACTTCTAAATCGCGAGTTACCTCATTCTGGTAAAGTGGAAGCAACTTTGCATTCAATCCCAAAAGGAAATCTTCCCTTTTGCACTTTGCATATTGACCATCTTGGTCCCTTGCCGAACTCGCAGGGAAACAGAAAACATGTTCTTCTGATAATTGACGCGTTCACAAAGTTCGTCAAGCTTTATCCTGTAAGAACGACTCAGAGCAAAGAAGCTATTAAGTGTCTGACATCGTTCTTTGAAAATTATTCCAGACCTTCACGCGTAATTTCTGATCGTGGAACGTGTTTTACTTCCAAAGAGTTCTCCGATTTTATGGAGGAGAATAAAGTCATACACGTCAAAATAGCAACCCATTCACCGCAGTCAAATGGACAAGTTGAACGGATGAACAGAATTCTCGTTCCAATGCTTGCTAAAGAATGTCAGTCAAATACTACTAGTGACTGGGATAGACATTTGGCGAAGATAGAGTTTGCGCTCAACAACACTGTTAACAGGAGCACTGGCTTTGCTCCGAGTGTTTTACTTTTTGGCGTTGAGCAGAAAGGGCAATTTTCTGATGGATTGAAAGAATTCCTAGACACTAAATTCAAAGGACGAGTTAGTTTAGATGACGTAAGGAATAAAGCGCTTCAAAACATAAAGAGTTCACAAATGAAAAACAAACTTTATTATGATAACCGTCACAAAAAACCGAAAAAATATAGCTTAGGAGATTTTGTTATGATAAAAAATACAGTAACAACACCAGGCGTAAACAAAAAACTTCTAGCTAAATTTCGTGGCCCGTACGTTATAAAAAGGGTTCTACCTAACGATAGATATCTCGTTACCGATATTGAGGGACTGCAGCTTACTCGACTGCCATATAAAGGTGTGTTCTCGCCTGACAATATGAGGCCGTATAAAGTGGAGACAGTGGATGCTGGTGAAGACTTGGAAGTTGCTGAAAGTTCGGAAGATCTTGATTCTAGCGCTGAAACGTGATATATTTGTTTCATATTTACGTTCCTATATACAAGCTCTTTTTTCTTATGTATAGTGTCCTTATAGTTTATATAAGAATTAATCTTTTCAGTTGTTTCTTTTCCAAATAAATGTAATATTTGAATTTTTATTTTTAATTATATATTGTAATATTTTGAAAAAAAAAATAATAATAATACTGTTATAACTATTGCATGTAACATAATTAAATGTGATCGGGTCGATCACTTGATCAGGATGGCCGAGCTGTAGAAGAATAAAAAACACGCGGTATGATTCTTGCACAACACACTGTGGATCTGATACACTTGCAGTACAGTCCGTTAGCTATTGTTTTGTTTTAGAAAGAGCCAACCAGCTGATCAGGTGAATGACCCGAAGTCTCCACAAAACAAAGCATAAATACACTAGTCGTGGTATTGAGTGTACGCAGTATACGGGATAACAATAAAATAAATTGTTCTTTGCATACAGCTGTTCTTTTCTTTTCCCTATTATTTTCCTCCTACAGGAGGCCAATCACAGAGGCCCTGTTATAACTCCAATGAGGGTTCTAAGATTATGCCTGCTCATATCGATTACGTTAAGTGATCGCTTGGGATCTAGTATAGGCCAAAATTGCGTTGTTATGAGGCATCCTGTGCCTGTTGCATATCTACGATTTGCTTGAGCAAGCGAGTTTAAAAATGCAGGTGCTGGGTCAACACTACGAAACCAACTGATGTACACTGATTACTTAAAAATTTTGTAATAAAACATCGATGGTGTGTTTATTTTATCCTACAATGTCTAGTCCTTACATCTGAGACTTACTTAGGCGGACGAACCATGAAGGGTCTGAGCCTGAGCAACTGCTGCCTTCCATCAGTGACGGTCCTGAGCAGGCGTGAATGTCAACAGCCGAAAAGAGTACAGAATTTGTACCATTTCTAAAAAAAATCGTCTACTTTGCAATTCTCTGGAATGTCACAGTCTCTTAGCATATCATCTCCCAGATAAGCAGGATATTAAATTACTTGGTCATTTCGTTCAAAGACACGCGGCAGTCTTTAAGTTGAATTTGAAAAGTGAAACGATAGTCGGAACAGATGACGATTGGCGTGCTTTTTTGACTAATTAGTACTCAGCTTAGTAATGATTCTCAATAAAACGTTTTTTTGCTGGGTTGTATTTTTCTTCCGAAAGTCAGTACGTGTGCTTACGTAGATTGCATTAGATGTCAAAATACTCCGAAATTAAATTTCAAAGCAAAGAAAATACACAAATAAAGGATAGCCAAAAAACAAGTAATATGACTGATTATTATATTTTATAAATTTGCACAAGTAACATCCACAAATATGTAAACACTTACAAGTGTCAAACAATCGAGTGATACCAAGTTTTATAAACAAATAGTTTCCTCTGGCGCCATCTATGAATGCGATTTTTAACGCTTCCTAGTCAGTGATAACAGTGAATTTTTTTTCAAGTGGTTTAAACTCAGTAAGTTGTTTTTTTTTGTTGCTTCCTGTGCAAAATCTTACTAAGCTGAGTACTGACCAATCAAAAAAAACACGCCTGCTATCTGTTTATGATGCAATACGCTTTACGGTTTAGTAGTCAAGGTGTCTTAGGTCCGCGATGATTTGGTCTTAGTACCGGCGGTTGGGTCTTTTTCTAATCCTCGAACCGGGACGCTTAAATTCGAAGACTCTTTTACCTAAAGCGTTGTTGGGCGCAAGGTGACCGAGCCAGTGCAGTCGACGAATTATCGTTTCCAGACTACATCCACAAGCTGGTACAGCTCGTAGAGCTTGCGGTTGTATCTTCTCCTCCGTTCACCTTCCTAGCGAACGTCTTAGAATTTAGCTCTCGAAGGCACAAAGAATCAGTTCTACAGTTTTGCGTAACATTCAGCTTTCGGCTCCATTAAGCAGTATTGGCAAAATGAGAGTTTTGCGGAGCATGAGTTTGGTCCTTCAAGTAGGGAGTTTTTAGCTTGGTTGTTTAGACAGACCTAAGCCGGTGTGGTTGCCAAGGGATTCTACGTCGTTCGTAGAGTTCACTTTTGCATGGATGACTCTCCCACAAATCAGGCACAATGAGGAGGACCACAATGATCCCCAAAATAAGCTCTGTTAGAAACAGCTTACAAATGACAGTGCTGCTTGAAAATGCTCGTTATTTAATGCCTAGATACATGCCACACCAAGCTTTATTCGAACCAGAAAAACAAGCAGTACTCATCACTTTTGGCGCTTTAAAGTTGAACCGGACACGTTACAAATACACTCCCCAAAATTAAACCAATCCCAGCATCTGTAGAACGGTGTCACAGTGCACGTCGAACCCTATGAACTACACAAATATGTGATCACCCCCCGCACTTCTCGCACGTACAACTGAATCGATATGACATCGTAACCAGAATTCCACATCACATCTCCGTGGACAAGTGTGTTAAGCAAATAACGAATTAATCATGAAACAATCAGAAATACTCCCAAAATTCTCTCGATGCAAGCATGGTTTTTCGCTCGGTACAATTTTCACCAAATAATCTCGCTTCGTGTTGATTTACAATTTATGAATGAATCCAGCCGTGCAATCAATTATCATGCAGTAAATATTTGGTTCCCGAAATATCATTTGGTCCCGTGCAGCAAATTCACCCGTGCACCTAGTGCACTGGGCTCAATTCGTCAGTTCGTGTAAGGTTCGATACTTGCCGGGAAACCTAGTGCTTCCACTAAATGTGGAGAAAGCATAATTGTCAGTTTCCTTTTTTTTGTTTCGATTGGAATTTTGCGAAAGCATTGTAGTTCGGCGTATTAATGGCTGTGCCTGGATAAATTCAGTTGGGTGGAATTTATTCTTTCCCTAGAACACTTTCAATGATTTATTGTTTGATTAAATCGTATTTTAACATTTAGGTAGGTACTCATGTTGTTGTCACATTGGGAAATTATTTTCATGAATGTCGATATCCGAACATTGTCATTGAAACCCATACATTAATGCTTGAAAGTTTCCGGTCATCACGAGGCTCTGTCGATCTCTAACCGGCGGTGCTTTAGGTGGTGTTAAGGTAAATCGCTTCGAGGTAGTCAAGAACTCCGTCTACTTCGGCTCAGCAGTAAACAGGGCCAATAACACCAGTACCGAGATCAAGCGCAGAGAAATTCTCTTGTCAATCTCTGTGTCTTTGGACTCAAAAGGCAATTCAGTAACAGAGCCATCTCTCGAAACACCAAACTGACTTTATTTAACGCTCTGAGCATGCCTGTCAGCGCAGAGACATAGACGCTATTGAAAGCAGATGAAGGTCGTTTTGAGAGAAAAGCTCTGCGTGCGATCTTGCCTTTATGGCGTCTAGATATACAGCGACATGCACCGACTCAAGCGGCGGATCCAACGCTTAAGATCATATAGAGCGGATGGACACCACAGCTCTGGTCCAAAGAGTCAGCGATTCCGACCCATAGGGAACATCCTCAATCAAAATGGCGCATACAAGTGGAGAAGGACCTCAAACAACTGCGTTTGCGCAGCTGGCGAAAGATCGTACTAGCTTTAGAGTCTTGTTGGTTGAGGCCCAGGTCCACCCCGGACTGTAGCGCCAAACAAAGAAGAAGAATGTAAATCGCTAAAAAAGTGAACTCTGTATACCCGGGGAAATCTAGTTTCAATATAATTTCCCTTCACTGCATGCAGGGTTTGACTGCATACAGGACTCGGGGTAACAAAATATATTCCAACAACCCAAAAATCATTGGGAACTCTTGTGTAAACCAGTCCGACACGAGAAACCTCCATAAAGCCGTCACAAGAAAGAAAGAAAAACCCTTAACGGAAGCGGTGGAAGGAGATGCTCCTTTAGTCTCCAGCTAGCAAACATCTACTCTAAATGACCTGTTCATGGAGATGACGACTTCTGCTCCATCGCCAGCTCTTCCAAAAACTCTGTATCGCCTGTCAACTCCCTACGCTGCAAACTTTTCACCTGCAGACGGTATGTAGACTGGGCAGCAAAAAAGACATTAGGGAAGGCGAGTAAGACTTCAATGTGCAATTGCCCAAAGAGTCGGAACAGCCATTTGTTTTCCACATTAGTGCACTTCGGGGGAGGAATCCAAGGGAAAAGAACAGCCATTAACTATCTGCCCCAAGCAAACTCCGCTAGAAGTCAGAGACACAGAAGCATTGATGGGACCACTGTCCTGTCCTCCCCAGGCGGGGAGCAGACTCACCAGTAGGCAGATCACCAAAAGATGAGGCAGCAAAGAAGCAGGCTGGGATCAAAAGTTGGTGAACCAACCCCGAGTTGTGCAAGCTTACAGAATACCAGCAGTAAGCCAGTTGCACGGCGCGGTAGGTGCGAAAACAGAAACCAAGCCGGAACCACCGCTTCGGCTGCTACAAGGAAGGATGACGCTCACTACCTTGAGATCAGCTTTAGCGGAAGGCTCTAAGGTCGGAGAACTGACGCGTAGAGACAAAATAACCAGGTATGACTGAAAGATCAAGAAATATAATGAAATCGACAGCCCCAACATCATAAAAGGATACAACCACGACATGGGAGATGTTGATCTCATGGACGGTTTATTTGACCGTTATATGGTAAGCAAAACTGCAGAGCCTATTCTTGGTGCCTTCGAAAGAAAAATCGGATATATCGCCCCGTCTGCGATGTAGGAGAGTTGAAGAGAAAATAAATCAGCAAAGACTACGAGCTCTAACAGGATGTGGATGTAGTCCGGAAGGCGAAAATCCGTCGACTACACTGGCTCGGCTACATCCAGCGAATAGTCAACAGCACTCCAGCAATGAGGGTCTTCGAATCCGAGCCTCCCGGTTCGAAAAGGAGAGGAAGGCCAAACATAGCGAACGTATGACAGCTTGGTCTTGATGACTGGAAGCAGCTATCGAACTGTCCCCGATAGAAGGCAGCAATGGTTCAGGTCCGAGCCCCAAGCTCCATTGCTGGCGGCCAGTCTGATGAGTAGGTATCATCTTCGCTTGAAGACAAAGAAGTAGACATTGCGCATGTTTATCATTTTGTGTTTATGGCTATGGTGAATTCATCATCTTTATCGGCGAATTCATGTGAATGGACTTAAAGCTGCCTGACATGCGATGAAGTACCAGCCGCACTTTGCAAACACACAAAGGAATCTAAAAAAAAAACAGTTGAACGAACAGCGCATGGTTCGCTGAGCACACAATCGTGAGCAGATAAAAAAGTAGGGTCCACCTGATGATATTTGTCACAAAGGCACTGATGGGACCCTCTCCTGTAGCTGAATCAATCCGGCACAGGCGGGGAGCAGTCTTAACAGTCAACGGATGTGTGTAAAATGCCTGGTTGCTAGTAAGAAACACAAATGTTTTCCACAAAGTACGATCTGTCCTATCGACAAAAATAAATGCCTCCAGCCTCCATACACCGTTATACAAGCGCTTATTTTGTTGTAAACAATAACTTATTAAAATGAAATATACTGGATTTTGGTCCAGTTGTAGTTGAAGTTGAACGTTCGTGGCTGGAAGCAACTCGCACAAGACCGAGATAGATGGAAAGGTATGTTGGCTGAGACCCAGGTCCACCCCGGACTGTAGCGCAAGCCAAACAAGAAGTAATAAAATAAGCTTTCTACGTATTTTGTTGCTGAAGTACCCCTTTCCAGACATGTCTGCCTAATGGAAGGGTAGTCATTTTCGGCCCGAAGAAGAAAATCTGACCTCAAATTCGGCATTCTAGCATACAAATTAATTTAGGTCACAACTGACAAGTATGCTCGAAGATCCTGCACATAAATGAACTAATAGAGATATTCAACTTTCCAGGCCAAAATGCAAAAACACGCCCCAAAACACGCATACATCTTTATTTGGAGGCAATATTTCACGCATACTTTCACATTTGGGGTAGTTTGATCAGCTGTTTACCCCTCCATATCATATTTTGCCCCTGATAGTGTCAAATAAATTTCCAAAATGGTTTACTTGCCCACAAACTGGAAATATTCCATGAGTAGGTTCGTCAATTTTAGCAAAGTAAATAGTATTATAACTTGCGTAAAAGAATTTTATATAGTAATTTGAATTTAAAAATTAAAACAAAATACTAGAAACTACGAATAATGGAAATGCAGGTCAGATTAAAATAGTTTGTGCACAGTATACATATTTTGTGCATAAGTGCTTCAATTAACAACTTCTTTTGGGACACCATAATTTTAATTTAAGTAGAAACATAAGATGTTTTTGAGTAATCGATAAATATGTAATGTTATAATGGTAATACGATATAATTCAAGTGAATTTTGTTATTATCTATTAAGATGTTAAAGTACACACAAATGCCAAAGAAAAGCCATATTTGCAAATTGAATTTAAGGACCAAATCATCTTACATAGGTTTTGTTTCAACCATTATAGAATATTTCGACAGCAAAATATTTGTTTTTTTATTATTTAATTCAAATGTAACGTGTCAATGATCAATGCATTCCAATATTCTTCCAGTGGTGGAAACATACCTTCTGAACACAATCGGTCATTTAAGCTCCTCCTCCTTTTGGTGGTGGATACTAATGGTTTGAAATAAAGCTCAAATGAAGACGTTTCTTTTCAAATAAATACTCTCTTTCACCTCATTATTCTGGAGGGGAAGCCTTTCAGCTGTTCGAAACGGCTTTCATATATTCACAGACGCTACAAAAACAACAAGCTGTCCAAAAGGGGTTTGAGGCAAGAGACGAGGGAGATGGATATCTCTATTAGTTCATTTATGGTATCAAACATTGTCTTTACCCACCAAGTCAACGTCAGATACAATGGAATGAAAGAGATGTTCATCTTTCCATTGGAAAACACCTAGTCCACCACAAATCCACCTCAGATTTTAAGCGTTTCCGCTCTCAAGTCACTAATACTATTTTATATACAGAGCACCGCGATCTTGCTTTTAATATCTGCTCTCAATAGTGTCAACAATTTGCGAGAGTGCCCATGATAATGTCAGAAATTGCCCCGATTGGAAAGTATTCCAGGACACTGTTCGCTAAGCTCATACTTTTTAAAAATAATTATTGTAGTTGGTTATTAATTATTCATTATAAAAAGTCGTCAAAAAATGCCACTCATTCTAACAAACTAATTGCTATAAATATATTGACGTTGATGTGAAAACATTTACAAAAATACTACAATTTATTTTCATATACTGATGGAACTATTATCATAACATACAGTACGTATTGTGGATTAAGGTAAGACAAAAAGTTATGTATGTACGAAATTTGAATAATTTATATCAAAAGAGCTCTGTCAGGAGAGAGTAAAAAATGTCCCTTCCCTGTCCATTTTAACCCAAGAAATGTCTCTGAATAGTTCTGGTTCTTTTTTTGGTTTTCTGTCAAATCATTTAATGTGTCAATCTCGAATATAGTATTGGCGGCTATTCAAAAGTTTTGAATTAGTTTAAGTTTATTTGAACAAGTAGTTCAGAAGAATAGAAACCGAGTTAAATGCCAAGAAACCCTGTTTTTAATGTACATGTTTTGCTGTAACTTTTGATATATATCGTCTCTCACATCATACAGAAACCATCTTAAAATAGCATAAGTTACACATTTTCGTTCATTCTGAGAGGTTTGTATCTCCACTCCTTAAAAAATGACAGTCTTCAAAATTTGGTGCAGAAACTACGGGAACAGACCTATTTTGTTTATCCCGAATTTGTTACTTTTCAAATTTAACGTCTTTTCTAATGGAATATTCCAGCCTCATAATAAGAACATAATTGAATGCATTTTGCGAACATACAATTGGCTCTTAGTTTCCTTTTTTTTTTTGAGGTGAATATTTGGCGTTCAAATTAGTGGCAAAGCCGGAAATGTCGGATAATTCACTTCATCAACTGCTCGCATAAATTAATACGCATTGACATAAGCACATTCACATTCAGCTGGTCTCGAGCTTTACACGTATTCACAGACTCTGTGAAACGGTTGTGAAGCAGGAGGAAAACAACTGTGAAATGTTATAAAAAAAAACGCTGTCAGATGAATCTGAGGGGCAAGAAACGTAGAAGTGGCATATCTCCTCCTTCCATTATCTCTGGTCAACGTGCACTAAAGCCCTCGCCATCACGCTTCCACAAAATCCCACTCTCAATAATACACTGATGACTCTTAACTTCTGAACCACAGTGTACCACCCACATATGTTTCAAAATCCACAGGAAATCCTGTCTTAACACAGAAACATGCCGTGTAAAGCAAACGCAAAAAAAAAGATAATCGATTGTGTAAGCAGTAAACTTAAAATGCATTCATTCAAATAAACACGAGACAATTTTTCATTTTGATAAGCAAACATTTGAACACATTCATCACCTCGATAACAAGCAGGTGTGCGCTCATCCTCCCCTCTATCCACGTGAAACAAATGAAATAAACTGTAAAACATGAAATTAAATATCCAACGCATGGAGACAGACACAAACGGTTAAAGGGGGTTAGTGGGGGCATGACAAATGACAACGCAAAAAAAATACATCATCATGTGGAGGTATGTTTTATTAAATAATCACAACTTTTGTGGGTTGTGGACGCATGCGAGAGGCGCGTGGCACTGCTGAAATATAACAATGAGTTATTCATTGACCGCAGTGGTTGGAAATTAATCTTAACTTGATCCTTGGGCAGCTTGACGTCAGATTTGCTTTTGATATCGGGTTCAATTGACTTGACGCAAATGTAGGAAGATCTTTAAGCCGCAACAATGTCACAGGGAGTTGGGACATGCTACACATTACGCTTGTCGCTGGTCATTGAGGCATCGTTTTGAGATGGCTTTACAAGCTAGATGAGAAAATTGAAAGAGGAAATAACGTCCTGCCATAGCGGAGGTGCGAAACCACTTGTGAAATTATGAATCCAAAGGAATACACACAAATGATGCACTGTGACTATACTGGTCCCTAGTCACACTGGTGGACTCTCTGCTTGACACTTTCAATCGGTCTACCATTTCCTACACATTACGCTTATCGCTGGTCATTGTGGCATCGTTTTGAGATGGCTTTGCAAGCTGGATGAGAAAATTGAAAGAGGGAATGACATCCAGCCACATGTCACACTATCCAACCGAATAAATGATATACTGTGACTGTGTGACTGGTCACTAGTCACATTTTTCTGATTTAAGTGGAAGCGATTTGGATATCGCAATTTGGCTTAACTGTCCATAAGGTTAGCCTTCAGGCACAAGCGCTAGGCTGACCGCATGCTGGCGTCTTGTCTCCTCTGGTATGGTGCATGATGGTTGACTCTCTTCTTGACACTTTCAATAGCTCTACCATTTACGACAAGCCATATGCGGATGATGTAGCTGTATGGTTGATGGACTGAGCCTAGCGACTCTGTGTTCAAAAGCGCAGGCAGCTCGAGATGCGGTCGACGACTGGTATATTAACTACTAGGAATGGACATTAGTAAACTTTCTTAAAAGTTAGTCAGTTAGTCAGTTAACCTGCCAAATTAACCAAAATCCCCAACTTTTCTCTTCCCCGTGTGAACAAACAACCGCTCACTCTATCTACCAGCACCAAGTAACAAGGCGTAACCCTAGACCTTAAACTTAGCTAGAAGCGTAGACCAACCAGCGTTAAGGGGCGTCTATAGCCTTCTACGGCTGTAGTAGAAACTTCGGCAAAAGGTCGGGGCCTCCAAAGTTGACCCTATGGATGCGGTAGTTCGGCCGATTCATATGAATCACTAGTATGGTGACCAGCCGTTGGAAAAAAATACAATGTAACAAAACTCAAAAGGGTACAAAGAACAGCATGACTGTGGTGCAGGTTCTCTGCGGTCGACACCAACAGAAGCGCTGACCTTAGTGCTACATTTTCTACCCCATCAAAGGCACTTCAGCACAGTGCCATTAGGCTCACAGAGTCTGGGTGCTGGAAATTCAGTAACTTGCTGGCGAAAGATCGTGCTAGCTGGAGAGGCATGTTGGTTGAGGCCCAGGTCCACCCCGGACTGTAGCGCCAATCAAAGAAGAAGATTAGACCTCTTTCCTAGGGACCTCGTACGACACTCCATGGACTGCACGGTAACTCCACCAAAATTCTCAAACGGCTTTGAGACCCTAATCCCCGAAAGAACGGAATGGCAGGGCAATCATGTTTGCAAAGATTTGAACTGGGTAATCTGTGCCTGGGGCTACAAAATTGACACCGGGGTCGGTGCAGGTGTGTTCTCATAATACATGAACATCTCTAAAGCCTAGAAACTTGCAGATAATTCCAGTGATTTCCAAGCGGATCTTTTCGCTATCCGGGAAGCCGGTCGTCAGACAAAAATTCACACACATATCCTGCCAAGAAAAAAGGTGGCTATATATGTTAAATGCCAAGCTGCCATCAAAAAGATGACATCATATAGCACACACTTCAAATTTGTAGAGGAGTGACTGGCCGAGCTATCATCATTAGAAGGCCCGCTCAATATATCCCTCATCTGGGTACCTGGTCTGTATAAAACCCTGATCATCCCAGTCCTGCTCTATGGCGCAGAGACATGGACGCTATTGAAAGCGGATGAAGAAGCTCTTGGTTGTTTTGAGAGAAAAGTTCTGAGTACGATCTTTGGTCCTGTTTGCGTTATACGGGCTGTACAGCGGCATGCACCTAGTTAAGCGTCTTCGGATCCAACGCTTAAGATGGCTAGGTCATGTAGAGCGGATGGACACCACAGCTCCGGCCCGAAGAGTCTTCGACACCGAACCATTGGGACAGCGCAACAGAGGACGTCCTCGCACAAGATGGCGCACACAAGTGGAAAAGGACCTCAACCAACTTGGTGCACGCAACTGGAGGCAGCTGGCGAAAGATCGTGCTGACTGGAGAGGCATGTTGGTTGAGGCCCAGGTCCACCCCGGACTGTAGCGCCAATCAAAGAAGAAGAACGGTACCTGGTCACAGTAACATCCCAGGAAACGAGAGGATGGATGAACTGGCTTTGCAAGGATCTAAGCGTATGTGTCATACCTCTCCAAGATGGAGAAAAATCAAGCGCACCCCGAACGTCTGAAATCCGGCGTGTTGCTGCTATCTCCTGATAAAAAGAGACTAAAGACGACTTACCGGGGCGGACCACTACAACTTGGCCAAACACCAAAATGTGCTAGGCCCGAGGGATGAAACGTTGTGCGACGCATGTGGCTTCACAGTCTTTCAACTGCTAATCTTCCGGAAGGCAAAAATCCGTCGAAGACACTGTCTCGGCCACATCGAGCGAATGGACAACAACGCTCCAGCTAAGGGGTTCTTCGAATCCGAGGAGAGGAAGACCGAATCTCCAAGACATATCCCAAGTCATCAAGACAGTTTGGTTTTAACGACTGGAAGTAGCGTGGCCAGGGCCGTCAGCGATGGAAGGCAGCAATTGCTCAGGCTCGGACCCTTCATAGGTCGTCTGCCTGATAGGACAACACAACACTGCCTCGGACAACACAACTTTGCCAGATCTATAGACTTGCTGGTTTTCTTCCGGACGATCAGCTGCCTGGTAGTGCAATGGACGAATATTTGAGTGCTCCAGGCTAGTGTTGCTCGGGCAAAAAAGACAAATTGAAGCTTAGCCAAAACCATCGTCAAATTTTAAGGTGACCCTTATTGCTCCTGGGAACCTTAGCACGTACAGAACTATTGACTTCTTCAGTAAGCAAGAATTAACGAAACTTAACGAAACTGAAACTTGGGCTTATTATTGGATGGGTGTTCCCTAGAGTTGCTTATAGACCTCAATTGACTTACGTCCAGTTGAATTCTGACTGTGTGTGCTTTATTCTCTCCGCCACGACGCCGCAGGATTTTGTTTAACAAAGATGTGTGTAAGGACTTTGGCGACTATTCCACAGATGATATAGATCTCTGCGGAAAAACAATGTAATTTGTGTCATGTTGCCTAGAACACTCTAAATCTTATTTAAAAAACAATTTTTGTATTCCTTCAGCCCCACTGGACCACATTTAGCTCATTTTCAGCTCAATTTCTCCCCTTCTAAGCTATCCTTTGTAATTACTTAACATTATCTCTCTCTGTTCTTTTGCTCAATAGGATTTCCATTGTTCTAATGACATCCCCATTAATACTCCGGAAAATTAAATGCACTTTACTTTCATTTCTCTTTCATGGCCCTGATTACTTTTCTCCTCTTCGGCTTGAGAAGCACAAAAAAATGACAATTAAAGTACACAGGGCAAGCAGCGTGAATGGCAGCAGAGGCGATAGCCATCTGTCTTCTCGAAAACTTTTGCTCGTCTTCCGGTGGTACACACAACTGCAGCATTTTCCATCGGATGTCCAACAAAGGAGCGTGACACAAAAACCAATACGAAATGCTTACGAAAGAGTTAATGAGCAAATTTCCACTTTTTCTTCATTTTTTTTGCACAAGGAAGTGCATGCCTCTCCACACCGAGGCGGGTGCCTTTATGCTTTGTAGGAAATACTTAGACAATGCAAGCAAGGAGGCTTAGAAAAAAAGCTTAAATTTAATTTTGAAAGTATCCCTTTGAAGGACATCGTCGAGGGTAATTGAAACGATCCTAACGCTCTGCTTGTGGGCATCGCAAAGCGTCAGTCCAAGTTCAAAATGTGTTTCAGCAGTACCTGCCCTGAGTACATACATATTTGAAGGAACTTTTTCTTACCTTTTGGAATATGTGGTTTGGATTGATTCCAAGTTCTGAAGAGGAAAGAGGACACGATTAGAGAGACTCACCACAATATCGTCTTGTTTGAACTTACCCTCCAGCAGTGGTGGTTCGTCATCAAATTCTGTTGTACCTGGTGGCTTAAAGGATTGGTCTTGGCCATAGGCACTGTCATCGTATGCAGTTGGGTCGTAGAATGAACCCACACCGGGGCGGACATCGCTGTAGTTGGCATTGTAGTTTGGAGGAACAGATGCTTGTGTGTTGTCGAAGGTTTGGAAGTTTCTAAAGAAATTAAAATGTAAGTGACATCAATTTAATCCTTCTTTTCCTTACAGTTCATCTCCAAATTCGGGTACTTCAAAACCGTATTCACCACCTGGCGCAGCATTCCACTGGTAGTCGTTCTGTTGTGGTGGAAAGGCCATGTCTACTTAACAATTGATGTCCCCAGGACAGTATCTGCAAAAGGTGAATGCATTTAGATTTTTCTCTTATTTCCCTTAATGTTAATACACATTTGGCCTCTTAAACAATTGAATTTCAATAGAAACACACACAATTTCCTGCACAAAGGTCAGTTGGGAAAGAGTGATGTCTTATTGATGTCACCACGTTTACCTTTGTAAATTGATGGTTTATGTTAATTGTTCTTAAAGTAAACCAAAGATAGCTTGGTGTAATTTCACAATTAATTCACGTTAATTTGATTATTTGCACGCATTTAATTGAAATGGAGATTCAAACGAAAATTCCATCAAGAAAACAAAATTCACTCAGATTTTGACATTTCACCGCCGTGGTCCACGTAAACGAAAGTGACAGATATGAGTTGGTTCGTGTAGTTGCTTTAGTCATGTTCGTTATGTGCATCAAATTTCAAAATAGTGTGACAACTAATTGCCGGTATTTTTAATATAAATTCAAACGACCGATATGGTTGTTTTTTTTTGTGATTAAGGTCATTATTTATACCATGTTGATGAATTCACACGGTCAATGTTATGCAGCGAATTAATGAAAATATTTATTTCTACTTTCAGAACATTATTTTACCATACTGTATGTCCTAATTAGAAACAAAGAAAATATGCATACCCAGACGTCTACAGATCGAACGCCTAAGGTGGCTAGACGATATTTGGCGCATAGAAAACTCACCTCACGCTCACAGAGTCTTCGACTGGCAGCAGCTGACTAAAGTCCAGGTCAACCCCAGTCCCGGGAACTGCAGCGGCAACAGAAGAAGGTGTTGTTATGATGGTATCGAAAACATCTGCTTAAGCATGTTCGATAAAAGATTAATTTATATCGGAATATTCGCAACGCCATCACCGAAACAATCAATACAGGTTCTTGGCAAGGCGACATGTCATGTGAGATTTTGCAATCCTCCCAGTCGTGATATGAGGCTCAGAAGCAGTACTGAAACATGTGTTCTGGAATGTCACTGTTTACAAAATGAGAATAAAAATCCACTCTGAGCAGATTGAGGTTGACGTGGTTTTCGGCTTTAAACTCGAAGAAATAGAAAATTTAGCATTCGGCTTCGGTCAAATGAGATTTTTCCGATGCCGAAGCCGAATTTAGAATTTTTTTTATAAATTACTTTAAATTACGGTATTTTCCGTACTTTCTTTGTAGAATGTACCTCACAAGTCGATTTTGCTAAGTTTGCTAGTGTTAATACAGGATATGTAAAGATGCAAGGAACGGTGTGTTTATTGTCAGGAATTTTGTATTTTGAAAGTGATTATTTATTTCATTAGCAAGTGTGAGCACTTAATTTATTGGAAGTGGTTTCATGTAAAAAGTGTTGCCAATGGCTTGCTACATTCGATCACTCTATGCCGGATCCCGGGCAGAGATAAGGTATGATAGAGATACCCGACTTCCTCGTGTCTTTCCCCTTGATTTCGTTTGACAGCGTTTTTTATAACATTTCACAGCTGTTTCTTATCTGTTTCACAGATAGACACGGTGAATACGTGTGAGGATTGTAAACAACTGATAACGTGCAAGTTAATATGTGTAAGTGTATACGAACAGCTGATTAGGTGAATTATCTGACACTTCAAATTATTTATTTTTTTCGAATTTGTTTACATTACAAAACTAAACCTTTTTTGCCTTGTTACAGCATATTACACCGAAGACAACAAATGAAAAGCAAATTCAATTTAGTATAATCCATCTGGTGTGTGTGGGCTTTACGTTAAGTGGAGTCAATGATCAGGGCTATACGCCGTGAGACGAAAAAAACGAAGGAATGGCAGAGGTGCCCATTATCATCCATGAGAACAGATTATATTCATCCCATAGAATCCTTTAAGCAGTTAATGTGAGTTTAATGCGCTTTCCTTTTATCACATTCACATGTTTTTCATTCACAGGCAGCAATATTCTTCATCGGATTGACGCCGTATCGAAAGATGTTGTCGAGCTAAGTTATTATGCATACATTTCTGTTTTGTTGATGTTATATAATGCACAATGTTTTCTTTTAGTGCGACGATTGTTCGTTATGTCAGTGGCAACTGAAGAACTGCTATCCTTATTGTTACCTATGCCAACATGCAGCTGAAAAGACGAAATAAACCCCCAGAATTAAGAAAAAACTATTTAATATTGTTATGTGTATTTTATTGAAAATTTATGAAAGCATTTCCACACCACCCTTGGGGTATGCTTATGGTGCGTTAACCGATTTTTTTTTACCGGGTGTTCGGTTTCCCCGAGATGCTTATTTCCACGAGATGCCACCCGACCTAGAACGAACTAATATATTAATATAATTTGTAAATAAATGGAAAAGTAAATAGAATAGAAGAAATAGAAATAAAATTTAAATGGAAGACAAAATGTATGATAAGTATTTCTTTCATAAATGCGAAACGCTGAGGATTTTATTCCTGAAGCTGAAATCACTTAAGTCCCTATTCCAAAACTTCAACAAAAAAATGCGAACCCTAATAAAATAATTTAAAATGAAGTCCTGTTGCAAGTTCTTGCAACAAACAGATTTCGTTTGCGTAATTAAGACTTCGGCAATTTGCTTTGCTACACCCTTGATGATAACATTCGTAGAATACTTTCAAGAACATGTCTTCCAGTTCTCGAATGTGTTCTACCAAATCTGGGGGTGGGGCAACCTGATTGCATCCATCGAATTGCTTAAACATTGTAAATGTAAAGCTTGTGGATGGGTTTCCCGTAGATATTGTAGGCAGAGCCAAGCTACATAAATTACTTTCACGCACTTTCCGATACAGACAACCGCAAACATAAACAAAACTATTTTCTTTTAGAAACTCATTAACATTTATGTCCACAGTCATTTTGACAGAAAATGTTGGTTTTTTTTTGGCTACTTTGCAACCAATCTGGCTGCTTTCACGACTTTAATATTTTATTCTGAACCGAAATGTTCATACTATAATAATTTGAATCTTATTTCACATGCACATGTATATGGTATATGTACATCTTAACATATCACCAAATCACCACCAAAAATTATTAAAGAAAAACTTACATGGAATCATCCTATATGCATGCTTGAAGTTTCTGCATCCCAGAATGCAAGACTTTCTGTCCATGTCATTTCTTGTTTCTGGCAATACTAAATTAAATGTAATATGAAAGTTAGTATATGAATATGTTCTAATGTAGATGTCTCAACTTACTTCGAACTTTCCGCAAAAATGCAACCACTCCAAGACCCACTTTTCTTATAGACTCGAAATCTTTAATGTCTGCTCATTGATTTACACTGCACTACACTGCAATTCTATTCACACTTCAATTGATAACTTTACTCATCTTGAAACACTTGTAATTTGATAACGAATTATGATAACTATGACGAATGAAAGTTCAAATTCACATTCAAACCACATTTCCCCACAAAACGGCGGACAAAATGAAATAAAAATATGTTCAATAAGTGTGCCCCGATTAATAAAAGTTACACCATACTGGAAAAACGTATTGGAAACTAGTATAATTGTCCGTTGGGTTTGAAAATTTTAACATATTTTGCGTTGTGGACGATTGAAAGTAATATAAAATAAAACTAAGCAAACTCAGACTAATGAAAACATTGGTTTTATATCTAATAATGGAAGAACAATAAATACGTAATTTAATATCATCATGAATAAAAAAAGTAAAGTATTTTATTTTGCATATACTAAAACAATTAGTATTATAATTAAAAGCAATGTGCAGTTCATTAATTGAAACTAAAATTACTGAAGAAGAACACTAGCACACAATATGTAGCGCATAATGTAGCGCTTTTAACATATACGTGTACATATTTGTGCAAATGAGTATATGCATCACAAAAAATATCATCTGTTAATGCATTAACAAGCGAATTTGTATATTCAAGTATTTTGTTCAACAGACATGAATCAAAATATCATATACCAACGAACAAACAATTTTTTCATCAATTATATGTAGTCACTTTTAATTTAAATCAGTCCGTCTACTTATGGTGTCGACTGTATATTGGGTATTCTATTTACTTCATAAATAAATAATCCGTTTGCTATAATAATTGCTATTGGCCTAAATGATCGAATGATCCATCCGCAATTCCTACTGTGCACTCGCACCGTTTTCCTGACCAGTATGTTAAAGAAATGCGAAATGTATAAGCAGTCAATAAATAACCTTCGATACAACCTGGTGTTTTATTTGCCACCCCTCCCGAATTTCCCTAAACATGTCCAATCGACCTAGTTTATATTTGTAGGGTTAAGTTAATAAACGCTTTAAAATTGTTCAAGTACATTCCCTTAATTACAGAAATTATTCGACGGACTGCCATCAGAAAAAAATGTATTTCTTTTCTTAAAAGTCACCTATGCATATAAATTGTAAAGAAAAACCATTCGAGTAAGATTTATAGATTTATTGTTTAAAACGAATTTTAGTAATACATTGCTTTAATTAATAATATTATAATGTCATGAATTTGTTTTCAACCATGTTCACTTCGCAAACATATCCCTGGAAAATTCCAATCGGTTACACATTTGACACTATTGGGGGCAAATTTGTAAAAAAAACATGGCGCGCACCCAAACGTTGTAACAATGTGCGTGAAAATAAAGAAATATGCGTGAGTTCAGGTCCATAACGGCAGTTTTTGTGGTGGGATAGGGGTTTTCCAATTAGAAATGCCTGGAAAGACGAATATCTCTATGTTCTCTTATCTCTGATCCCGGGTCGCAAGGGTATAACCGGCAATGAGGTAGCAGATAAACTTGTTAAAAAAGGGAAAGAATTCTACCCATCCCATGTAACCCCATGTTTCCATTCACCCCTTGCGGATGCCAAGGAAGTGGATAAAATTCATGAAACTAGCTAATGAAAAGTGTAATTCTCTTCCTACATGTGAGACCACTCGGATATTATGGCCTAGATATAGTACTACCAAAACGTACATATTTCTACAATGTAGCAAAGAGCTGCTGATGGTATTCGTTGGGCAGAAAATGCGACCTACCCATGACTCCTACCCACGCTTACCATAGGCCGAGGCTTTGGGAACGGGGACGAGATTGAGGATATTTCCCTCTACCTTTGTCACTGTCCTCTGCATATTGAGACAGAGTGCGAAGAATACCAAGCCAGAACCACCAGGCATACTTAATATCTCATTAAGCTCTATTTGCAAGTTTGTCAAGACAACCGGATGGCTGGAAGGAACAGCAGCAGCATCTGCAAATCGAAGGCTTTCTGAACAATCAACGAGTAGGACAGAAGATTACATCTCCAAGGAAATCACAATGGATGTGTGCAACAGAATGCACTGCACGTGTGTTTTTATGGACGCTGATTTTTTTATATTAATGTTTATGTGCAACAGGATACACTGCACGCATGCCTATAGGCTTATGTAGACATTTTTGTTCGCCCGCATTTTTTTCACTTTGAATCAGCTTTTACATTTCGAACATGGTGCTTTGGAGTTGAGGAACAAATGAGCGTGCAGTATGTCCCAATTGTATTTGTATTAATTGCAATTTTGTCCACCGAATTTCGGACGAGAAGAAAGTCCTTTGTTTCGCAGGAAGCAATTCTAAGAGTGATATATCAGTTGGAATATGTCTCCTTCTGTGTGTGAAAACATTTGCGTTCTGTTTGGTCCACCTCCTGGCCTGCTTTCTTAATTTTTTTTCAACGCTGCTTGAAATTATGAATTATCTTTCAAAGATAAACAAATATTCGCCCGAAACACGTGACTAGGGAAAATTGAAAAGGAAATTATTTTTCTAGTTATGTTTTTCTTGCGCTACCCCGTCAAAAATTAATTTGTTATCTACATTGGGATCTTCACCTTTTCCACATTGTAAGAAAATTTAAACAACTCTGTTGTGTGAACCACTTGATTGTGAAAAAGAAGATTAAAGGAGCAAAGACCGCTGAAGTTCAGCATCAGTTCGCCCATCATTCTTGAGTTCTCATGCGAATCGTTAACTGATTTGCGATGAATATTTTTCGCAAGACTACTCATTTTCCCAAGACTACTCATGTTCTACTCAATCTGGACGATGACAGACGCGAATACCGTCCCCCAGACTTAGACGAGGTCAAGGTAGCAATATCAAGACTGAAGTCTAACAAAGCTGCTGGAGCGGACGGTTTGCCCGCTGAATTATTTAAGGCAGCTGGAGATGATCGAGTGGAATCTCAGTAACGTTTGCCCGATCCACAAGAAAGGAGACCCCTTCAACTGCGCTAACTATCGAGGGATCAGTCTTCTTAACATCGCGTATAAGATCTTCTCTGCCGTTTTGTGTACCCGCCTGAAGCCATTCATTAATAATCTGATAGGTCCATATCAGTGTGGCTTCAGGCCAGGAAAGTCCACAACAGACCAAATCTTCACACTACGGCAGATCCTGGAAAAGACCCAAGAAATGCAAATCGACACTCACCATCTGTTCGTCGATTTCAAGGCCGCATATGACAGCGTGCATAGAGACGAGCTATACAACGCCATGTCTAGTTTTGACATTCCTGCCAAACTCGTCAGGTTGTGCATGGATGACGATGGAGAACTCTCGCTGCTCCATCAAGGTCGGTAACGAACTCACCGAGACCTTCAATGTCAAAAAAGGTTTTAGGCAAGGCGACGCGCTGTCATGTGACTTCTTTAACATCGTCCTGGAGAAGATCGTGCGAAACTCACACGCCAACACTAGAGGCACGATCTTCCAGAAGTCCGTGCAATTGTTAGCATACGCCGATGACATTGACGTGATTGGCAGAACTCAGCGAGCCGTCAGTGAGGCTTTTGCTAACATTGAGACGGAAGCGGCTAAAATGGGTCTGGCGGTGAATGAGGGCAAAACGAAGTATATGCTGTCCTCAAAAAAGGACATACAACATCGACGTCTTGGACAGAGCGTCACAATGGGCAGCTATAACTTCGAGGTAGTCAAGGACTTTACTTACCTCGGCTCCGGAGTAAATTGTACAAATAACATCAGTACCGAGATCAAGCGTAGGATAACTCTTGCCAACTGCTGTTTCTTCGGGCTCAAGAGGCAATTGAGTAATAGAGCCCTCTCTCGAAGAACCAAGTTGACTCTATATAAGACTCTGATCATCCCAGTCCTGCTTTACGGCGCAGAGGCATGGACAATCTCGAAAGCGGATGAAGAAGTCCTTGGTCTCTTTGAGAGAAAAGTTCTACGCACGATCTTTGGTCCTGTTTGTGTTGACGGGTTCTGGAGGAGAAGATTCAATCACGAACTGTACGGGCTGTACAGCGACATGAGCCTAGTTAGGCGTCTACGGATCCAACGCCTACGGTGGCTAGGTCATGTAGAGCGTATGAACACCACACCTCCGGCCCGAAGAATCTTCGAATCCGAACCTGTCGGGCAACGCAACAGAGGGCGCCCGCGTTTAAGGTGGCGCACCCAAGTGGAGAAGGACCTCAACCAACTTGGTGTGCGAAACTGGAGACAGCTAGCCAGGGATCGCGCTAGTTGGAGAGGCATGTTGGTTGAGGCCCAGGTCCACCCCGGACTGTAGCGCCACACAAAGAAGAAGAAGAACTCATTTTCCCAGTCAATGAATATATGTTTATCTGATTACCATCCACACAGGGTGTTGTGTTGTGAGTAATATTCTCGAATCGGCCAATCCCACGTTTTAGTTACGAAACAACACACTGCATACATTATCATGAATATGTTTAATACACAGATAATACATACATATGATTTAAATATTTATTTTTTTACAATAATACTTTACAACGAAAAAAGAAAAACAACTCAATTATCTTTTGAAATTCTCTCAAAGCGCTGGCAACAGCAACAAGAACAATTTAATCTCAATCGTAGTTATGCGTAGATTCGTTGGCGTAACGCAACGCTCCTCATTTGAAGGTTTCTATGTTTTTCATACAATTGCTGCGTCTTTTCGCTTCATTTCTAAGGATGTTCACTCGTTTAAAATGTAAAACACTCAAATTTACACGTAAAATAGTAGTTACAATATTATGTGTGGTTGCATATGTATACATGCATAAATATGTAGTAGGTTGTCCTAAAGTGGTAGGTTTTTTTGTTTTGGGATTCATTCATTGTATATTATTATCATTTATGTTTTTATTAGTATTAGTTTTCATTTTGTAATTATAACTAAATAACGATAAACGTAAACTGGGATGATAGAGAGCTATGCGCCAACGGCTTAATCTTCCAGATTCCTGAAGGACTGGTGCAGGTCTTCGTAGAGCTGATCAAAGTCTGCTTTGATTTTTGACTCACCATCTTTGACGGGATCCTGAAATGAGAGAGAATTGGGAATTTATGAGATCCTTGATGAAGTTTAAGGGAAATTATTGAGGAATTTAAGGGCAGACTGGAGGTCGTCTCCATTTGACGATTGAGGAGGAGAGTCTGTAACGTTTGCTAGGTACCAGGTCTCTTAACCTTTGTGAGAGATGAATGGCATGCCAATGCGACTATTCAGTCTTCAGGAGATGTAGAATATTACACGGAGAAACTTCTATTAATATCAATTGGGCGCTGCTTCAAATCCGAAAAAGAAACTCATCCGCACTATATTTTGAGATTTAGAAAACAGATTTTTTTTTATAATTTGAGCGTGCTAAGGGGTTATTAATACCCTTAATTGTCCGGGGTCAAGACACAGCACAGGCTGAAGGTATAGAGGGAGAGAGGGAGAGGAGGTACCTGTACACGTTGGTCTTAAATATCTGCGGGTTGTAGTCTATGGGAAATATTGAGCTGGGAAGAGCATTCCATTCGTGTGGTGCGGCTAAAAAACGAGTCTTTAAATTTCACTGTGCGGCCGAAAGTAGGCTTAAAGGTAAACTGATGTGCATTCCTGGCGGGTGAATTCAAGGAGAAGAGAAATGCAGTTGGCTAGCTCACTTGAGCATCGTTTGTTGAAATAACGATAAAATACGGACGAGCGAGTCTAATGAACCCTGGATATCGTTGTCTCCCATAAGTTTTATCGCTCGCTTTTGGATTCTATCTAGTAGATGCAGGGTGGTCTTGGGGGCACCAGACCAGATATGAGCGTTATACTCAAGCTTAGGGCGAATATACGCCTTATATGGTATATTAAAGCCAAATCAGAGGGAGTGAAGTATTTCTTGCATCGATTAAGAAAACTTAAACATTTCGCAGCCTTTTTGGCGACCTCGAATATGTGATCGTTCCAACTAAGTGTTGTGTTGATGTACATACCAAGGATGGAAAGTTTTCCGGTTTCTCCGATACAAGCGCCATTCATGGATAATGGCTGATTGTCAGGGGTTCGCTTTAGAGACAGCAGACAGCATTGAGTTTTGGAGGCATTGAATTCCACTCTGTTTTTCTTTCCCCCGTTAATTATGCTGTCAAGATTGGAATTCAATGTGCTTGACATACGCTACCGTTCCAATACTACGTCCGAAGGGCAAGGTCGTGAATTTTGGATCGAATATGAAAACCTGAGGGTGCTGTCATCAGCGAAGGAGTGGATTGGATTAGAAGTGGCAGACAGGAGGTCATTTATAAAAATGAGAAAGAGTGTCGGAGACAGAACAGAACCTTGAGGGACACCAGCATTTATTTTGTGGACATCAGACTTGAACCCATCCAAAACAACTTGGATTGAACGGTTCGCGGTAGCACATAACTGCAAAAAAATACACAAAAGATTGACAGGAAAACCCAATTAAAATGGATCGGTAAAGAGGTTTGCCAACCGATAATGTAGTTCATCCGTCGGTTATAATGATCATACGGTGTTTCGGTTTGTCTGCATCTACCTCGAAGGAAAGGATAACTTCATATTGGAAATCTGATACCAAAAATCACGGGAAACCGTAATTGCTATTTATGTTTATCCAAACAACTCGTGATGAGATGGTTCAGAGACAACAGATCCTGACGGATTTACTCAGCAAACGAACAGGAGGCATGTGCAAACTTAAAAACGAGAGTTCTGAGTGCGAAATTTGTTCCTGACGGAATCTGGAGGGGAAGATTCCACAATGAACTGTACCGCGACATGAGCCCAACCAGGTGTTTAAGGGTCCAACGCCTACGTGCGGTGTGCGAAACTGGAGACAGCTAGCCAGAGATTGCGCTACTTGGCTAGGCTTGTTGGTTGAGGCTCATGTCTATCCCGGATTTTAGCGCCGTTCAAAGAAGAGCAAACAACTCGTAACTAGAAGCTTACTGTCAATAAAGGTTGGGCTGATTGATGCTGATTGGTGCTTGATAGAAAAATTCTGCTCTATATATAGAGCCCTGTCTGCAAGAAAGGAAGGCAAACATGCCTCGACTAAACTGGGTCGGTCTTATCGTGCGTATTGACACCAGTGCTCATTATAGAGTCATCGAATTCAAATAGACTTAATTCGAGGAAGAGAAGAAAACCAAAGAACCTGCAAGAAGACCGATGAATCGATTATACACAATTCCTAAAATTTGTGTCAGTTTTGTCATTCATTCATTGATTCAATATTCGTTCGTTGTACCTATAAGAAGCATTTTAATAAAGACGTAATGTGGAGTGCGAATCAGTCTTTTTCTTTTGTTAATCCGCCATTACGACGTGTGAGTCTTTTAAAATAGAACACTTAATCAAACAGAAAAAAAAATCACAAATGGCGCTTACAATAGCACCGAATGAAAAGTAGTCAGTATGCCAATGGTAATAGACATCTGCGTAAGTAGGGAACTATTCATGCCGATTACGGAATCCGGCGGATCGACTGCGGAGGGATTAACTCACATCAGCAATCGAAGTTCAACCCCATTATGGAATCCGTCGGATGAACTACATTATCGGTCCGCAAAACCTCCTTATCGACACTTTCTGTAACCCGCTGTTTGCTGTAAATTTTAATTTTATTGATTCAATTGTTCCGAAGAATAGTTATTTACGGAGTAAATTAAGGTATATTATGAAGTCAAGTGACCTTTTAATGTATTCAGAAGATCAAGAAAATTATTCCCAAGATATTCGATGTAAAATTAGAAGTAGGGCGAAGGATATTTAAATGAAGTAGAAGAAGTTATTTTATAATCAACCTTCTTTCAGACTTGTAAAATGATTCAGGATTGAGATATGTCTTGACGAAAATACTGCCAGTGTTAAGATCCACATCCTTGTTTCCGGAACATAAATTCACAGCATGTTCAAGATTCCTGGATGACAATGGATATCGCACCAGTACGGTTGACAGTTGTTTCAGTTGTTCTTTCCGAGTGTAGCTATTAGAAGAATACTAATGTCCAATGGGAAGAAATTGAATCATGAGCGAAAAAACGGGAGGGAAGTATGAATCAAGGATAATTTTAATTTGTTTCTTGTTCTAAAATTTACTTCCGTTGCGACCACACATCCTTTTTTCCTCCAAATCCGCAACTCATTTGGTTCGGATTGAAAACGTCACAAAATGTATGACGTGCGGATGAGTTGCGTTTTCTATAATAGCATTTTTTCGCACTACTTGACCGACATCCGCTCCCTTTCTCGTTTGCGTTTTCTATAATAGGAAAATATGCGGATGCGAACATTTTCCCTCCGCAGTCGATCCGCCGGATTCCATAATCGGCATGATTGACTACGCTTCCATATATTAACAAAACTAAGCAAATGAAATGTTACGTATTATTATGTGCAATCGCTCGGTTGAATTGGTTGATCTAAATTGACGTACGTCTAGTCTGGTGGGACCTTTAAAATAAAACTAAATTCATCAGTACAGGATGATAATGGACTACACCCTGCTCTTCAGCATTCCTTCCAGATCGGACTGGATGACTGACAGGCAAACGCTGATAGATCCTCTGCGCATTTTCACAGATGGATCAAAGACAAAAGATGGGGTGGGTGCGAGTGTCTATTCTCAAGACCTCAACATTGCTATCTCCGTGAAGCTTTCTGATCACTGTAGCGTTTTTCAGGCAGAAACCATAGCGATTAAAGAGGCGCTGTCGTGGCTTAAAAACAATGTGATATCAAAAAGGGATATCACCTGTTCCGATGGTCAGGCCGCCATAAAATCGCTGGACAATGTCATGTTCTACTCTAAAACATCCCTTAATTGCAGGCTGTCTCTTAAGGAGATGGCCGAGCATTTTAACATCCAGGACACTGCAAGGCCGATGAATTCGCCACGTGTGGTACAACCTCATCCCTATCGATAGCAGGGGTACCACCTTCCATGCCGATCGCTACAGCCTATCATCTTTTACAGATTCATATAATTAAAACCGCCAATGACAAATGGCTAGAAGGCACCATCTGCCTTAAAGCAAAAGAAATCTGGCCATCACACGGTCACTCAGTCTACTTGGATTCAGCAAGTCCGCATTAAGGACCCTTATTGGAGCCATAACCGGGCACTGTGCAATTGGCACTCATGCTCGCAGGATGGGTGCTCCATATAATGATTTTTGCAGAAGCTGCATGGATGAAGAGGAGGAAGAAAACACTCATCACCTTCTCTGCTCCTGTAGTGCTCTTGCCAGTCGTAGGTTCCTGCACCTAGGAGCTACTTCAGCGGCCGTAACGAGCTAAAAAGTGCCAGCATTGGCCAACTAAATCGGTTCATCAGCAGCACCAACTGGTTCCAGCGTTAGAAGTCAATCCGCGTGGTATCACAATGGGCCTACTCTAGCCTAAGTGTGACTGTCCTTAGCAGTCAGCCACTATAACCTAACCTAACCTAACCTAATGAGTTCAAGACTTACGTATACTCTGAAAGTAGGGTGTTTGGGATCGTAAAAAACGATGGGTCAAGCTTTAAATGGCACTGGCAATTACTGAAAACAGCGTGCCAAAACCCTTCAGAGATGGAAGGCGGCAATTGCTCAGACTCGGACTCTCCATATGTCGCCTGCCTGACGAACTAGACAACGTAAATGTCAGTTACCTTCTTCGCTTTATAAAAAGCACAAACACAGATCCGCGTGGTAGCACAATGGGCCAATGGTGCTGCCCCTGAGCCCGTAAATGACTATATCTATTTTCCATGCAGGCATCTACTAATGCTGTTCCATCTTTCACAAGCACTGCCAATCGCTCTTTGATCTTGGTTCTTTGAGTTTATATTGTCTCGTAGAGGTCATGATCAACATAAATAATAATGATAGAATATGGGTGGCGCTACAGCCCGTAGAGGGCCAGGGCCTAACTTCTCAGCAACCACTCGTGTTGTGCGTGCTATTGTTCTCACACGAGTGGAAGGGACCTACAGTTTTATGCTGACTCCGAACGGCCAAGTTTGAGAAGCTTTTTCTAGACAGGAAATACTCCTTGAGCATTGTCAGTAACTCGAAAGAGGTGGGGACGTGAAAATTATTTTTTTTCGCTCAGAGCTGGAATCGAACCTACGACGTCAAGGTTGGGGTCGACGCACATACCCACAACGCCACGGGCCACGGGCCACCGGTCATGATCAACAATCAATCTTTAAAAACCGACCACTAACCAATGTCACAAATGTAACTGGAATCAACGCGTTTTACCGAATCTTCATTATTTGAAGACACAACTTTCAGGTCTGAGTTTTGACTGAGCACAGCATTCAACTGATTTGGAAACAAGCTGGAAGAACAGTTCAACTGACGGCCGAAAGGAGGCCAGTCAACAATTTGTAGAACACTTTTGTCCAATATCTGAAATTAAAGCAGTCTGGAAAAGCTTCGGGAAACATTGTGTTAAGAAATTTTACAGGACCTTAGTACAAAAAGGCCATGCACCTTTCAGTCAGAATTGTGACCAGGAAAAACATGCAACCTTGAATCGTTGACTAAACACGTACCATTTCGAGAGCATTGCTGCTGAACTATTGATTTAGCAAGAGACCAATGAGAAGAGAAAAACAAATTATCGATGAACGGCCACAAGTAGCGACGGTTTCAATTTAATTGACGAATGACATGCAGGCTTTATTAGATACCACTTAAATGAAAGATGTCCGTATGACATACGTCATGCGGAAATCATGTTTCTGTTGCATACTAACTCCCCCAGAAGGCGAAAAGCAGCGTGGGCTAATTTGATCAAACTGAAGTTCAACTCAATCAAACAGACACCAAAAATATGTGCGCGAATGTTCCTGCTTCCATGGAGTTAGTCATAGCGCCAGTAGAATGTAAAAAAATTCCATAGCAGTGCGGTGTCATCAGAAGTTCCCGATTGCGTGCGTCAAACGTCCCCATGGGAATCGCAATCTAAATTTAGCCACGTGCGTGTGCATGTACAATGGACGGGCATGCCGATTACAGATTTAAAGTGGGTGCAGATAGATAAAAGAACTAATGACGTTTAGATATAGATATAGTGAGCTGCTACGGAATTTGTGAATATTAGACGAAGAAAATGTGTTCATTCAATATTCAACGTCGACGTAGACATGTGTAGGTGTAGGAAATGGAATTTGTTGAAGGGACATTTGAGAATGTACATCGTTTCCTACACTTGGTGTTCGCCTTCCGGCACAAGCTATTCGTTTAATTCACGGCTCTCTTCTGACACGTTCTCCTCGGTCAGAATCTGGTTCAGAGTTCTTTATAGACTCTTAAATTGTAAGAGAAAGCTAGAGCACTGATGCAACTTTGTTCAGAATTGTCTGCAAAAGGTTTTGGCGTCGGGAACAAGTTTTTTTTTTTAAATGCGTTGCAACGCTCGGTTGTTATAGCTACATAGTAGTAATTTTGAATTATGGTAAGATAAACGAGGGAAATTTAACATTTTAAAGTGGCACAGTCAAGCGGCGAAGGATCTTAATGAACTTCGTGTGTGAAGCTAGCTCTGAAGCAGATAGGCTTTAAGTTTTACCCGGCCTGTAGCTCTAAGTAAATAAGAAGTACAATTCATTGGTTTTGTTAATAAACATACACACGTGATAAATGGAAGATTTTTACATAAATTGTAGAAGACGTAATGCGTTGTGCGTCATTTGGGGGAACATATCATTCGGACATATTCTACTTTGAGAGTGCCAGTGACAAGGCTGTTGCATATACTATTACATACGCGTGAATTGAAATCATACGTCAAACTGTAATTAAAATTCTGAACCGACGCCTTATTCACATCTACTAAGGTTAATGCGTACATATCAATTACGGGCGAACAAAATTCAAGCAGTTTAAGCAGCTTGTTAAATGTGACTTTTCTATGTACACATCTGTGAATGTAATTTTAATGCAATAAAAAAACAACTTGATAAGACAAAATGTGTTGTCTGAACGAGGGCCAGGGCCTAGCTTCTAGACCTACTCTCTTATGCCGACTCCGAGCGGACAAATTTGAGTTAAGCAAGTTAAGCAATCAGTGATTCGGAAGAAGTAAGTCCAAGTGCTTAGGAGTCGCGCACATAACCACAACGTCACGTGCCGCCAATCAAAATTGACGATCGAAATAAACAAGGCGTCCAATGTAAGGTCTTAAGAATAAAGAGGTTAAGAGAGCTCAATACGATTCCAAATCGGGGCGACAAGTTCACAGAAATTAAATCTATAGTTTTTAAAACCGCGAATCAATGCGAAATACGCCATATAATGGAATCGGCTAACCCAAGCCGACAGAAAAGTGGGACGCTCCAGCCAAACATGGTGCAAAACAGTCGAGCTGCAACCAGAGATAATGGAAGGAGGAGATATGCCACATCTACGTTTCTTGCCCCTCAGATTCATCTGACATCGTTTTTTATAACATTTCACAGCTGTTTTCCTCCTGCTTCACAACCGTTTCACAGAGTCTGTGAATACGTGTAAAGCTCGCGACCAGCTGAATGTGAATGTGTTTATGTAAATGCGTATTAGTTTATGAGAGCAGTTGATGAAGTGAATTATCCGGAATTTCCGTCTTTGCCACTAATTTGAACGCCAAATATTCACCTCCAAAAAAACGGAAACTAAGAGACAAGTGTATGTTCGCAAAATGCATTGAATTATGTTCTTATTATGAGGCTGGAATATTCCATTAAAAAAGACGTTAAATTTGAAAACTAACAAATTCAGGATAAACAAAATAGGTCTGTTCCCGTAGTTTCTGCACCAAATTTTGAAGACTGTCATTTTTTAAGGAGTGGAGATAAAAACCTCTCAGAATGAACGAAAACATGTAACTTATGCTATTTTAAGATGGTTTCTGTATGATGTGAGAGACGATATATATCAAAAGTTACAGCAAAACATGTACATTAAAAAACAGGGTTTTTTTGGCATTTAATTCGGTTTCTATTCTTCTGAACTACTTGTTCAAATCTTTGTTTCCATATCCTTGCTTGCGTTGGTGCGCTTGAAGTAAACTGCGTATAAATGGTTTTCCGCGTCTCACCATCATCAAGATATTTTATAATTTTAAGTGTGTCTTTTATAGACAAACTTGTTTGATTCTTAGATTCATGGCCGCTGTAAGTCTTAATAATTTTTCTGTAATTTCAATTTCTATTTAATTCACTTTATAAACGTTATCTTTGGGGCCGAAATTTTGAAATAAGTAAGATTACATACGAATGTTTTAACGAGCAGTACATAGCAGATAAAAATCGTTGGATAGTCAAAACAATGAGGCAATGTGCTGTCAGAATTGATATTTGTCACTTTAAGAGGTGAACTTTAACGCAGAGCTTCAGAAAAATTACAAGTTCAATAGATGCATTGAAAGCCTGTGCATCTGATTTTTCTTGCGAAACATTTTCATTTAAGCGGTGTAATTTCTGTGAAAAGTAATATATTTTACAGATTTTTTATAATGAATAATTAATAAACAGCTAGAATAATTCCTTTTAAAAAGTATGAGCTTAGCGAACAGTGTCCTGGAATACTTTCCAATCGCGGCCATTTCTGACATTATCATGGGCAATCCCGCAAATTTTTGACACTATTGAGAGCAGATAATAAAAGCAAGATGGCGGTGCTCTGTATATAGAGTAGTATTAGTGACTTGAGAGCGGAAACGCTTAGAATCCGA
Source organism: Eristalis arbustorum (assembly GCA_916610145.1). Taxonomy (NCBI): domain Eukaryota; kingdom Metazoa; phylum Arthropoda; class Insecta; order Diptera; family Syrphidae; genus Eristalis; species Eristalis arbustorum. The sequence goes on from OU744317.1 coordinate 8,211,801, forward strand.
GGTGTATTAGTGAATTGAGAGCGGAAACGCTTAAAATCTGAGGTGGATTTGTGGTGGACTAGGGGTTTTCCAATGGAAAGATGAACATCTCTTTCATTCCATTATCTCTGGCTGCAACCTTACAGCTTGAAAATGGGCTGGCGGTAGCTCAAATGCTTTGCAAAAACTTGTAAGGTTAAAGCACTCAACGAAACCGAGAAAAAAGCGACGGAAATTAGCGTTTGGCTTATTAACTTATTAACTAAGCTTATTCATTAATTTTCTGTCTTAAAGCGCGGAATTCTCTGTTGAGCTTCTTCAAATGTTAGTTCTTCAATACCATGTGGGGGAACCCAAAACATGCAAGATGATTATACAAATTTTATACAAATACAATGCGATTCTATTTCAGAAAGCCTTCTTCTTCTTCTTGTTAGTCCTGGGTGGACCGGGGCCTCAACCAACAAGCCTCTGCAACTAGCACACCAAGTTGCTTAATGTCCTTCTTCACTTAGTGCGCCACCTTAAACGCGGGCGTATTCTGTTGCGTTCCCCCACAGGTTCGGATTCGAAGAAAGCGTTGTCGTCAAAAATTACCCCGGCGAATAAGAATAGAAAATGATCAATTAACACATTACTCCAGCATCTCATGTTTACCTGCTAAGCACTCTTAAGAAACTCAACACCACCTTTACTCGTCTCAGATTGGTACATAGGGATTAGGACCTTTACTACTCAGCAGCCCATCATAAGTAAAGGCCTATTCATATGAGGTCGCTACGAACTGCGATCTTCGCAAACTCTGACAATTAATTCATATGGAGTTTTCTCATTCGCGAAGAACTACAGGCCCAAACCCATAGAATCCGGTGCGTGCGTAGCGTCTTGTCAAAAAATTGACAACTCATAAGAGCTAATAAGAGGGAGCGAGACAACGAGTGTGGGCTTTATGTGGAATACATCAGAATGCATGAAGTTGGGGAACTTTTAACTTTTCTTCCGTTTGACAGTTCATTCTCCCATGTGTGTATCATTTATGCATGGATGTGTATCATTTTACACTCATGGTCGTGTGGGATTGTATGTATGCATACATATTTCGGACGCAACGCACATATTTCATTTGGCACCTCTTTGCAGTCCGGCAAATACGATTTTTGTGGATGTCAACTGCAACGCACTCACCGGATTCTATGGGCTTGGGCCTTACGGGTGCAAACTGACACAGCACTGCGAATTTTTTGGTCGTGGAGGTTGTCATTTTCATTGAACTGTCAGCTTGACAGTTCGCAAAGAGCGTGATTGATTCGCAGAGAAAACTTCTAAATCATTAAGTAGGACACTTAAACTAACTTTTGTTGGGATTATTATCCATGAAAAAACTTGATAATTCAGTTAAAATCTTTTTGGATACCAAGAAATATAATTTTTTTTTGTTTACTTTTGCTGAAAAGGGTGTTTTTTGAAAGTTCGCGTTCGCCGCTCGGCCTTAAGAACAACCCTGCTATTTGCGCCACATGCAACAACATTATCAACATTCTCCACCTTTGACAAGCGCCCTGAATGAAAGCCGCTCAATTCGATAAAATAATTCTTCGTAGACGATCAATTAAAGGGTGATTTTTTAGCTATTATCTCTTTGGCAACACTGGTTTAAACAGCTGACTTACGTTTCGTGTTTTGTTTCACTGTCAAACATTTTCAGTTTGGTCTATAATTTAACCATGAATCGTCTTACACAACGAACAACGCTTGCAAATTATTGAATTTTATTATCAAAATGCGTGCTCTGTTAAGAAAGTTAATCGCGCTTCATTCATTCTTCATTCTTCTTCATCGAAGATGGGTACGTAAATACGCAGAATTGTCGATTTTGGAGTGAATATCAGCCAGAAGCATTGCAAGAGCTACCAATGTATCCAGAAAAAGACACATTTTGGTGCGGTTTATGGGCTGGTGGCATTATTGGACCGTACTTCTTCAAAGATGAAGAAGTAGAGAGCGCTACCGTGAGATGATATCCAACTTTTTTTTGCCCGAAATGCAAGAACTTGACATGCATGACATGTGGTTTCAACAAGACGGTGCCACATGCCACACAGCACGCGCAGCAATGGACTTATTAAGCGGCGAGTTCGGTGAACATTTTATCTCACGTTCGGGTGCGGTCAATTGGCCGCCTAGATCGTGCGATTTAACGCATTTAGACTATTTTTTGAGGGGCTATGGTAAAGCTCATGTCTATACAGACAAGCCCGCTTCAATTGACGCATCGGAAGACAACATTGAGGCAAATGTGGCCGAAATGTTGGAAAGAGTGTACCAAAATTGGACTAATCGGATGGACCATTTGAGGCGCAGCCAAGGTCAACATTTGCATGAAATAATCTTCAAACATTTAATTATTTGGACCGCACTATCGATTCAAATAAAGATTTCATGCATTTTTCTGAATTTTATGAGTTTCTTCCAACTTTCCTCTAGCTTTTAAAAAATCACCCTTTACATACATATGTACATCTTAAAAATGCACTCGATTTTCAATAATGCTAATCCCATAATCTAAACAAACTTAATTTGAAATTGGTGTCCCGACAGCTTGTTATTTAAATATTTGCACATAAAATCTTGCAATTGTTATTAGTAATAAGAAGTGGGAGTCATATTAAACAACTTTATAAAATGGGGTGTTGGAAGAAAGATATACGGCTATATCAAGTCATTCCTTTTAAACAGAAAATTCTGCATCAAAGCAAACAGAGTTTACTCTTCCAGCTACCCATTGCATAATGGTATACCCTAGGGATCACCCATATCTGTGGTTCTCTTCATAATTGCAGATATGAATCTGCATTCGGATATTAACCGAATTCTAGCAAGACATCCGCTTTTAGACCACTGCATCTATGCAGACGACATATACATACATATTATGTAAAATAAATTATGTCAATAAATGTAATGTATTGTTTCAGGATGTACTTGAAGAAGTCATAGTTTGGTCCAACAGATCGGGCGCTAAATTGTCTATTAATAAATGTAAAATGCTTCATATACGTCGTAAAAAAAACTGTCCCAAACCAAAAGTAATTATTAGTAATGTTAAAATCACAAATGTAAATAATTTAAGTAAACTAGGACTTATATTTAATAACAAGTATTCTTGGAAACAACACTGTTTAGATTTTAAAAAATCCCTAGCTGCGAGAACAAACATTGTAAAATACCTAGCAACAAAAAAAAGCAGTGCTCATATAAATACTCTAACAAAAATTACCAAGATGTTAATATGACCACGGACTATACATATACGGACACAGCCCCAAATCAATACTAAAAACAATCAAACCACTGTACCACGAGGCGGCTAGAAGAAGCATTAACGCCTTTCCAACCAGCCCAATAAAAAACATACTAGCAGAAGCAGGACTACCAACAATCGAGGAACGGAGAGACACCATCACTCTCAACCTGTTAGCTAAACTAACATTTTCAAAGCTCTCAGTCATCGATCACGATATAAGGAAGAGCCAAACGCGAAAAACATCCCAGAAAGATAAATCCTGCCATCACCACCATTCTCCAAAAAGCCGATAAGGTAGATCTACCAACTAAAAGAATACGCTGCAATACACCACGTCATCGCCCTTGGTTTATCAAGCAAGAATCACTAGCCGACTACAAAAAGGGCAACATCAGCAACAGATCCTACCAACAAGCACCATAGAAAATCTAAAATCAGAGGGTTGGTCTCCCATTTTCACCGACGGCTCGAAGAGCACGGTCAATACCACGTTCGCCGTAACACATGAAAATGGATCCATCGCCAAGATTGGTAATCTCCCAGATTTCACCTCGGTATTCACAGCAGAAGCATTTGCTATTCTGCAAGCTATAAAAATAGCAAACAACCCGCATTGGGTGGCATCTTGTATCAGCAAACGCATTGTATGCACGGGGGGCCCGTTGCGTTGTGGGTATGTGCGTCGACCCCAATTTCGACGTCGTAGGTTCGATTTCAGCTCTGAGCGACACAAATAATTTTCACGACCCCACCTCTTTGAGTATTTCTTGTCTAGAAAAAGCTTCTCAAACAAAGCCGTTCGAATTCGGCATAAAACTGTAGGTCCCTTCCACTCGTGTGAGAACAATAGCACGCACAACACGAGTGGTTGCTGAGAAGCTGGGTCGGCGCCACCCATATTACGACGACTGGAAGTTGATTATCAATTTCCGGAAGTGTGAAACTATCCTTTTCAGAACCCCGCTGTACATGGCATCATGGGATACGCGCATAAACTGGCGTAAGTTCGGCTTTGTTGACCCACAGGGACGCCCTTTAGATGTGAAAAGTGTAGTTAGGTATCTTGGCATTTGGTTGGACCAATATCTGTATTTTGACAAACATATAGATATTGCTCTGGCCAAAGCTAAAAAGGCCTTTGCTGTGGCAAGGAGGTTGTTTTACAGCAGCCAACTTGATACCAGGGTGAAGGTAATCTGATACATGGCCCTCATCCGGCCAATTATGGCGTACGGTTGTCCACTGTGGTTCAACGTGAGTCCTTCCCAGATGGAAAAGATGAGGCTGTTCGAGAGACAATGTCTTCGGACTTGTCTCCGGTTGTATCGTACACCCGAGTCTGAGTACAAGAAGTACTATTCCAATGAGGTCCTGTACAACGAGGCAAACCTCAACAGAATAGATAATTTTATTATCAAGCTGACCAGAAGGCATATTGCACGAGCTATGACTTCGTCCAACAGTCTGATCTTTGGGGCTTACTACCCCAACGTTATGTACCATGAGAGAGTGCGCTTTACCGGCTTTATTCCTCCCGAGGCGTTCCTCTATCTCGACACAATTGGCCTAATACAGGATCCACACGGATGTCCTGTAATCTTCCACGTCGTACGCCGAACAGTGAACAGGCGACTTCAATATGAACGGGACGTCGCTCGCAGTCACGAGGATCTCCTCCGGTTCAGTAGAGCGATCTCTGCTCGAGACAGGAGAGAGTCTGCCAAAGAACGGCAATTTTATTGGTGGTTGCACCAAAACCAGTCTCCGCAGTCGCTAGCTTCTCTAAATGGATCGATAGTTGATCATAATGGCCAACTTACATAGGTTTAAGGTAGTTGTAAGGTAAAATATAGAAAAACGAAAAAAAAAAAAAAAAACAGGTGCACCAGGGCATATAAAGTATATATGTATACATAACATATACGTCCTGGTGCACTCGTTCGTACTGTTACGAACATAGTTAAGATAGTTTTTAGTTCTAATGGTAGGTTAAGCTAATTTAAGTTAGGTTAAATAGATATATATATAGCCAAGTTTTTTTTACCATTTTTCTTGGCCAAAACAAATCTGGAACAGTGCGTTTAACACTAAAAAAAAAATTTGCATAAGCCGAAAGGCACAGACCACACTATTATGAGAATAGCTTAGAGTACCCGTATAGGGTCAGTAGGTTAGACGTAAGAATATTTGTTAGTTAAGCTAGTTTTAAGAATTTTTGTCTAGCATGTAAGTAAATGAATTATAAAATAAAACAAAAATTTATGAAAAAAAAAAAAGAAGCTGGGTCCTGGCCCTCTATGGGCTGTAGCGCCACCCATATATATATATATATATATATATATATGCACTGATAGCATATCCCCAACAACAACAGCGATCTCATATGTGAAATCAGATACCAACTCATCAAATCACCAAACACGACGAAGATAATGTGGATCCCTGGGCATGCGGGAATCCAAGGCAACGAACACGCCGACAAAGCAGCCAACTCAGCCAAAACCAGCCCTGTACTCAATTTCTACATCTTCACCAAAACAGATCTGATCAAAAACATAAAAAAAAACATCAAACACCATCATAAATCAAGACTGGAGCCTATACCACCACCATTACAAAAAAGTCAACCCTGCAAAAACCGAGCCTAAGTACCCGGTGGCCCGTGGCGTTGTGGGTACGTGCGTCGACCTCAACCTCGACGTCGTAGGTTCGATTCCAGCTCTGAGCGACAGACCTCTTTCGAGTCACTGACAATTCTCAAAGAGTATTTCCTGTCTAGAAAAAGCTTCTCAAACTTGGCCGTTCGGATTCGGCGTAAAACTGTAGGTCCCTTCCACTCGTGAGAGAACAATAGTACGCACAGCACGAGTGGTTGCTGAGAAGCTAGGCCCTGGCCCTGTATGGGCTGTAGCGCCACCCATATTAAGTACCCGACAAACTGCTCCAAATTGCAAATTTCCAACTTTGTTCGGCTACGACTTGGACACACTGCAGTCACACACCAACACCTGCTGAATAAAACCAATCCCCCAACCTGCCCCACATGTAATATCCGCTTAGATCTACAACATCTTCTAGAAAACTGCCCAGTACTGCAACCCATATCCGAAAACGTTTTCCAAAACACCTCCATCTATGACATACTCCAAAACCCTAACTTCAATAACATCATTAAAGTCAATAATTTTTGTCAAAAGCCAATCTTACTTTATAACAACACAACTGAGCCAATAGTCTCCACAGCTAGGCTCGTTAAACTGTAAATTAGCTTGTAATTTTAATTACCTGGTAATAAATAATAATAATAATATTTAATGCAATATTTTAACTATTCCAACAATCTGTAGACATTCGATTGAAAACAAATGCAAACGACAGGCCGTTGTTTGTAAGTGAATATAATTTTAAGATATATTTATAATTTATAAGCTAAATCGTACCCAACGTACCACCCTGTGGAACATTAGATATTAATCTAAATCTAAAGCAATCGACGTTTAACTACTCATCTGACTTTTTGGCGCCTGTTGAGACAGAAACAATGTCCCACTCAATGTTTGCACAGCCCTAACTAACGCAAATTTGTATCCAAAACCGGTAAATTACGTAATGGAAGATTATTGATATGTATATGTAAGTTCACTGTATGCTTTCAGCGTGAAAAGGTCAACTGCATTCTGTTAGAACTGAGAAGACGACGAATATTAAATCAAATCTAAAGTAGATCCTGCTCAATGACATGGTTACACATTGTGTAGGTCCTTAATCATTTTTAAACCGCAACTTGTGTACCCAAGTCATCGGTGTCGTAATTTTTACGATTGCTTGAAAAAACCCCCTCTTTTCGTCGACCATTTAAATCTTAATTAGAAACGTGTCCTTCACCCCTTACACTAAAACACATACTCACCGCATCCTGGTTGCGCACTTAAGACCCCGTGCAGAATCACTTGCATGCATCGAAATGTGTGACCAGAGTCAGATGTAAGAACCTCAGACCAACAAAGTCAGTCAGAGTCACTCTCTCACTGGAATAAAAATCATCAAGGTCAAAACACACTCTCATCACAGAGACTACACCACCACCAGCACCAGCTACCAATGCAGCACCCTTAAAAAGCGTTAGTTAAGCCTCCTGTTTACCTCCCGATTAAATCTACACCGTTGTCAAACTGTCTTACATGGCTAGAGAGAATGAAGCCCAAAATATGATCCCTCCCCCTACCACCAGTGCGACTAATTGTAGGCAATTGCTTCAGCAGCTAAATTTTGAATGGATCATTCACAAAGTGTCCCCAGAAGCACGTCATTGGCGAGGAAAATGTCAAAGCAACCAAAATGGAAGACACTCATTGAGCATCGTCGCACATGACCGCCGTCTAATGAGGTGTCTAGAGATGGTCAGAACACAATAAACAACAATACGCACTGGACTCATCCCATTGCCTTGTTGTTGTTGTTCACGCGTCCGAATTATGATTATGGTGTGGAACATGTGGGGTATGGGGATGAAATTCAAACGACTAACAATGGAATGTGCACAGAATAAAGCAAGTCCCCCTCCCTCGGCACTTACCTTGAATTTCATTGAGGAGAGCTGATACAAGATGCCACCCATAGAGTCTCTGATTATGTTCCATGTGATTTTATTGTCGGACTGAGCGGTCGATTCAACCGAGTGACGGGCCATGTCGTAGAAGGCAATCATGTTCCTCAGCATGCCGACGGTCTTGTAGAAGGGGCAGAAACGATCGTACGACGAGTAGGAGTTCTGTTGCAGGAAATCGTCCTTCAGCAGCTTGGCCACCTCGAGGGTGATCTTATCGGTCTCAGCCAGCGAGGCCTTGCCGACGAGTTGCACGATTTCGGAGAGATCCTCTTCCTCCTGGAGGATTTCCTTGACCTTGGTCCTCAGTGGCACGAATTCGGGGAAGTTCTTGTCGTAGAAGTCGTCCAGGGCACGCGTGTATTTGCTGTACGAGATGAGCCAGTTGATGGAGGGGAAGTGCTTGCGCTGGGCCAGCTTCTTGTCCAAGCCCCAGAACACCTGCACGATGCCGAGGGTGGCCGATGTGACGGGATCGGAGAAATCACCACCAGGAGGCGATACGGCGCCGACGATGGACACGGAGCCCTCGCGCTCGGGGTTGCCCAAGCACTTGACGCGACCGGCACGCTCGTAGAAGGAGGCCAAACGGGCACCCAAGTAGGCTGGGTAGCCGGAATCGGCGGGCATTTCAGCGAGACGACCAGAAATTTCACGAAGAGCCTCGGCCCAACGGGAGGTGGAATCGGCCATCATGGAGACGTTGTAACCCATGTCACGGAAGTACTCGGAGAGGGTGATGCCGGTGTAGATGGAGGCTTCACGGGCAGCGACAGGCATGTTGGATGTGTTGGCGACGAGGGCGGTACGCTTCATGATGGACTCGGTGACACCGTCGATCTCGACGGACAGCTCGGGGAAGTCCCGCAGTACCTCAGACATCTCGTTACCACGTTCGCCGCAACCGACGTAGATGATGACATCGGAGTTGGAGTACTTGGACAGGGCCTGCGAGATGACGGTCTTGCCGCAACCGAAAGCTCCGGGGATGGCGGTGGTACCGCCCTGGACGCTAGGGAAGAGCGCGTCCAACACACGCTGACCGGTGAGAAGTGGGTGATTGGCGGGCAGCTTCTCGGTGACTGGACGTGGCTGACGCACGGGCCACACTTGCAACATGGTGTGCTTGGTGATCTCACCGTCGAACTCCGTCTCGAGGACGACGTCTTCGACTGTGTAGTTGCCGGCTGGGGCAATGTAGCGCACGGTACCCTTCGCACGGGGTGACACGATCATCTTGTGCTTCACCAGGGAATTCTCGAAGACCATGCCGTACAGGTCTCCTCCGGTGATATGTGATCCGACGCGAACGTTCATCGGACTGAAGTCCCACGCCTGTGTGCGCGACAATGAGGGCACGTTCACACCCTTGGGGATGTAGATGGAGCTGGTCAACTCGTTGATGTCCTTCAGCGGCCGCTGGATACCGTCGAAGATGCTGCTCATTATGCCAGGGCCCAGTTCCACGGAGAGAGGTTTGCCAGTGCGCAGGACTGGATCGCCGACGGTGACGCCTGAGGTGTCCTCGTACACCTGGATAGTGGCCATGTCACCCTCCAGGCGAATAATCTCGCCCACCAGCTCGTAGTAGCCCACACGAACCAGCTCGTACATAGCCGATCCGGACATCAGCTCGGCCGTGACGACTGTGAAAACGAGAGAGCGATGCACGGCGAACTTTTCAAGTTTCTTGTCAAGTGAACATACCTGGTCCGGAAACGGCGTAGACACGTCCGTATTGGCTCTCCCTGGCCTCATGGTCGAATCTCTTCAAGTTAGACATGGTTTATGTAATGAATGGTATCTGCAATCGAAAGGATTTCACCGTCAGCGAAAGGACACAACGAATTCTCAGAACAAAAGCGAGTGAAATTGCACTCTGCCGAAAACACAGAACGACCTCACTCAATTGATTTAACCCAGAAGTAATCACATGACATGCCCAGGCAGCCCACTTTTCAGCGACGTCTTCCTCTTACCCAATTGACGGCACACAATTGATTTTGCGAGTTCCCCTCCTGCACCGATCTGAGGCACGATTTGGATCCTTTCTGGCCAACGAATGCTCGCGTGAAAGTCGATAAATTTACGTTTTCCTCGGTCCAAGTTTTGCTCGTTCGATTTTTTGACACTTGCTCGTCGGATCTCGGTCGGGATGTGTAAGGAAGGCAGAAAAAATCTCCACCTCTCTGCGAAAATTTTCTCACAATCGAAGACGACAGCAGCGACTCTTGTTCATGCGCGAAATTTGTGTACACGAACTGAACACCTTGCCTTATCGATTGACATACACTTTTGGTTGCACATTGGAAGACTTTGCTTTTTGTTTTTGGCTTGCTGAAATGTGATTCGAATTCAAGTGGATTAATTAAACTTACATGGACCAGTTGTTTAGGAAATTTGTGTGCTTGCCCTCTGCAGGTGGTGTCAATTGAACAGAAAATCTCCTATGCTCGTCACGAAGTACTCAAGTCAACTGCTGATGAGCTGAGCAATGAAAATCCACAACGAGTCGAAGCGTGAAAGTATCTGTCGCTTTTAATTGAGTGAAATTCTGAGGAATAGAGAAAGATGATGGCAGAGATGTGAGCATGCTCGGTCGGTTGGTGGTGGATTGATTGCCTTTCACCTGGGATGTCATCGCGAACGCAGGGTGGTTCGGATATAATTTGAATAGTATGCGTGTGTTTTTCGGTGCAGTTGCGGTGGAATTTTAAATATTTTTTTAGAAACTGATGCGTCTTAAAGGATTTTTCTTGCTTGAACCACGGAATGACACTGAAAATGGTGTCAAATATACAAGAAAAGTCAGCATCGAGATCAAGCGCAGAATTACTCTTGCCAATCGGTGCTTATTTGGACTCTAGAGGCAATTGAGTAACATCTCTCGAAGCACCGAGCTGACTTGATATAACGCTCTGACCATCCCTGTCTTGCTCTATGACGCAGAGACATGGACGCTACTGAAAGCTGATGAAGAACCTTTTGGTCGTTTTGAGAGAAAAGTTCTGCGTGCGATCTTTGGTCCTGTTTGCGTTGATGACGTCTGGAGGAGAAGATTCACCCACGTACTGTACAGCCACATGCACCTAGGTAAGCGTCTTCGGAACCAACGCTTAATATGGCTGAGTCATGAAGAGCGATTGGACGCCACAGGTCCGGGCTCTTCGCTTCCGAGCCATTGGGACATGGGACAACAGAGAACGTCCTGGAACGAGACGGAGCACATAAGTGGTGTGCGCAGTTGGAGGCCCACTCCGAACTGTAGCGCCAAAGATGAAGAAGAAGTAGTAAGCACAGTAGGTCAACCACTTTGTGTAAGGCGTAGTCTATCAAATGTTAGATGTGACTGAAATACTGCAACGAACGTTCTCGAAGTTGGTTCAACAGTTTGTTATCCTTATGTGGCGAATCAGATTGACGTGAGCTTAAACCAACTTCGCTTTCTAGCCATTGCAGCCCTTAGTTTTTGTTTGTGTGACGCTACAGTCCGGGTTGCATTAGGGACTTCATCTTTGTGTCCGGAATGGACCTGGGCCTCAACCAACAAGCCTCTCCAACTAGCGCGGTCTCTGGCTAGCTGTTTCCAGTTTCGCGCACCAAGTTGGTTGAGGTCTTTCTCCACTTGTCTGTGCCACCTTAAACGCGGGCGTCCTCTGTTGCGTTGCCTTACAGGTTCGTATTCGAAGATTGAGAGACAGTCTTTCCAATTCTGAACGTCTGCACGGGTATGCTCCTGGTCCAAAGACACTTCGAACCGGATGACTATAGTCCAGCGTTGGATCTTTGGTGCCAGAATGGCCGGATTTCAACCAAGATGTCCCTCCAGTTGCTAGCTTCTCCTACTTTGCAGCTTGCTTCTGCAGTCCCACAGAATGGAAGACTGTTCTAGTGCGGTGCCGTGGTGTCTATAGTCTTGCGTTGGATCCTTATAGGCCTGAATCTACTCATGTCTTTGCATAATCCGTACGGTTTCTGGTATGATGTACTGCGCTCTCTCCAAGATGTCTCTTCATTTAGCGCAATTTCTAGCTCCTCCTACTTTGTGTTGCACCTTCTGCAGTGTTGTCCCGCCGAATCGAAGACTGTTCTAGTGCGATGCCGCCATTTGTGTAGTCTTGGGTTAGGTTAGGTTGTAGTGACTGACTGCTAGAGGGCAGTCACACTTAGGCCAGGTTAGGCCCATTGTGATACCACGCGGATTGACTTCTCCTAACACTGGTACCAGTTGGTGCTGCTGATGAATCGATTTAGTTGGCCAATGCTGGCACTTTTTAGCTCGTTACGGCCGCTGTAGTAGTAGGCTCCTAGGTGCAGGAACCTACGACTGGCAAGAGCACTGCAGGAGCAGAGAAGGTGATGAGTATTTTCTTCCTCCTCTTCATCCAAGCAGCTTCTGCAGAAATCATTATATGGGCCACCAATCCTGCGAGCATGAGTGCCAATTGCACAGGGCCCGGTTATGACTCCTATGAGAGTCCTTAATGAGTGCTTGCTGCGTCTGAGTCAGAGATAATGGAATGAAAGAGATGTTTATCTTTCCATTGGAAAACCCCTAGTCCACCACAAGTCCACCTCAGATTTTAAGCGTTTCCGCGTTTTCCTTCCATTATCTCTGGTCTGAGTAGACTGAGTGACCGTTTTAAGTCAAGTGATGGCCAGATTTCTTTTGTGGTGTTTGGTGGCAGGTGGTGCCTTCTAGCCATTTGTCGTTAGTGGTTGTAATTGTGTGGATCTTAAGAAGTTCGTAAGCGATCGGCATGGAAGGTGCTACAACTGGTATTGTTTTGTGTAGTCTTGCGTTGGATATTCATGCGCTTGAATATACTCATGTCTTTGCATAATCCGTACAGTTTTAATGCTTCGGCTGAATGTTCAGCGGCGCTTGTTCGGAAGCTCTTCATAATATGAAGCTGTGTATAAGCATGCGTCTCACTAAAAGAACGATCTAGACGCACATGCCCATCGAGGGACAAGGCTGCAAGCTGAGTCTGAGTACAAGAAGTACAATCCCAACGAGGTACTGTACCAGGAGGCAAATTTGAACAGGATAGATAATTTTACTGTCAAGCTGATTCGAAGTCATACTGCACACGAGCTATGGCTTCTACCAATAGCCTGATCTTTGGGGCTTACTACCCTAATACCATGTACCATGAAAGAGTGCGACTCAACGGATTTATTCCTCCTGAAGCATTCCTCTACCTCGATACCATTGGCCTGCTACGGGATGAGGAAGGCTGTCCTTTTATTCACCATTTTGTAAGCCGAACAGTGGAGAGACAACTCCGATACGAACGAGATGTCGCTCGTAGTCATGAGGATCTCCTCCGATTCAGTAGAAGGCTTGTTCAGAAGCCGCTGATTGTTCTTATAGCGCAGAGCCTGTACGCAGGCGTAAGAATTTGCTGCTAGAGGTCTCCTTTATTGAGAGATCACCCGCCCAGACTGGCGCAGCATATAGGAGAATTAAGCTTACCAGCCTGGAAAGCAGAGTGTTGGGAATTCGGGCCCTTCGATGCTCGGTAGCATACCCAAAAGCCTTGCCTGAGTCTTTGACGCCTTTCGGGGGCGGTATTCGATGCCTTTTTTGAAATTAAGTCGGTTGTCGAGCATCACTCCGAGTTATTTAAGAGGTTCCTTGGACCTAATTAGTTGGGAAGTTAGCTTATTCCACAGTTTTTCGGCTTGTTATGTCTTGTGGTGAGCTAGTTCAAGGTCGAAAGTCTTGAGCGTGGTGTTTGCTCTCTTTGTTGGCGGTTTCCAGCCCTTGAATGTGTCTGCCCACCGTCACGACCGCGGTGTCGTCAGCAAAACCGATAACCTTGATTCCTTGTGACAGCGTCAGTCTCAGAACTCCATCATTAAATTCCACAGAAGGGGTCTCAGAACTGATCCCTGTCATATTTAATGCCATCGTCACATCGTTTCCTGTTGTTAAAAATGCGGGCTATTATCCTCCTCAAGAACTGCGGTGTGCTCATTCTATTGAAAGCTTTCACAATGCAAGGCCAGTTCGACAAGTTAAACGCGTTTTAATGTCCAGTGTAACTAGTGACAGCCGGTGGCGTTGTGGGTATGTGCCCCAACCCCAACCTCGACGTCGTAGGTTCGATTCCAGCTCTGAGCGACACAAATAATTTGCACGACCCCACCTCTTTCGAGTCACTGACAATGCTCAAAGTGTATTTCCTGTCTAGAGAAAGCTTCTCAAACAAAGCCGTTCGGATTCAGCATAAAACTTTAGGTCCCTTCCACTCGTGAGAGAACAATAGCACGCACAACACGAGTGGTTGCTGAGAAGCTAGGAACTGGCCCCCTACGGGCTCTAGGGCCACCCATATTATATATTAGTAACCAGGGCACAGTATTTTTTTTGCCGCCCCTCCATATTGAACCCGTTATCGCTTCGCTTGCTGTACCATCTGTTTGATAGGTTCGACGGTACATCGTATTGGTGGTCGGACATGGTCTTCGTTCCTCAGCCACACCGATTAATCCGCCGTATATGATATCTACTAGTCTGATGCGAACGAAACCACATGATCGTGGGCAGAACTTGCCTGTCGAAGAGACCGGCGACTATTTTTGAAGTCATCCATGCATCTCCATCTTCTACAAGGACTAGAAGTGTAAAAGCAATCGCGGTTCTTCGGAAGAGAAAGACAATTGCCTCTTGAGCTTCTTTCCATATCAATGCTACAACTTAGTTCAAAGACAAATCGTCGAGGAGGAAGATTGAAGAAAAGGGCTGAACTGAAAATGTCTTGTGCAACGTGCAACTAAGGTCGTCCACAGCTCATCTTTGCTATTCTGATTTTATGCTTCTCGAGTGAGAAGATAGCTACATTGTTTGTTGCTATGGGTTCGCCAAAGACGAATACCCATCCTGAGACTCTTCATGGGCTCAGGCCTTATAAGTAAGTAAGCATAATTAACTAATCGTGTAGCAAACATATTCAGATCCAGAAATAAAACGAGAGTATGTCCAATCATGTAAAGGTTATAAATTCCGAACTGAAGCCTGTAAGGATGATCAGGGGAACATCGTAGTAGAGTCACAGTCGATGCTGAAGATATGGAGAAACCATTTCTGCAGACTGTATAACGGCGACGAAGAACCAAATTCCGCTGTCAGGCAGAACGAACCATTCAACCTCAATGAAAGGGACGATTAGGATCAACAATTTCGTCCACCCGACCCGGATGAAGTGAGGATTGCTATGTCTAAGCTGAAATCCAACAAGGCTGCTGGAGCTGACGGCCTACCCACCGAGCTTTTTAAAGCCGCAGGCGATGATTTGGTAAGGAGCATGCACCAACTCATCTGTAAAATATGGTCGGAGGAAAACATGTCCGATGAATGGAACCTCAGCATTGTTTGCCCGATCCACAAGAAAGGAGACTCCTTTGACTGCGCCAACTATCGAGGGATAAGTCTCCTTAACATCGCCTATAAGATCTTCCATCTCTGCCGTACTGTGTGAACGCCTAAGGCCATTCGTCAACAACTTGGTCGGTCCATACCAGTGTGGCATTAGGCCAGGAAAATCCACCATCGACCAAATATTCACACTTCGGCAGATTTTGGAGAAAACCCAGGAGCAACAAACCGATACCCACCACATGTTCATCAATTTTAAGGCCGCGTATGATAGCATTTATAGACGAGCTATACAGAGCAATGTCTAGTTTTGGCATCCCTACCAAACTCGTCCGTTTGTGTACGCGATGGAGAATGCACGCTGCTCCATCAAGGTCGGTAAAGACCTAACCGAGACCTTTGATGTCAAAAAACGATTCAGTCAAGGCGACGCGCTGTCATGCGACTTTTTCAACATCGTTCTTGAAAGAATTGATCAAAGCTCAAACGCCAACACTAGAGGAACAATCTTTTAGAAGTCCGTTCAACTACTCGCATATGCCGACGATATTGATATTATCGGAAGAACGCAGCGTGATGTCAATGCCAGGTATTGCAAAGGAGACCGCGAAGTGGGTTTAGCGGTAAACGAGGGTAAGACCGAATACATGCTGTCAACAAGAAAGGACACCCAATACCGACGTCTCGGTCAGAACGTCACGGCAGACAGATATAACTTTGAGGTAGTTAAAAACTTTGTCTACCTAGGAACCGCTATCAACTCAGACAACGACACCAGCGCTGAAATCAAACGAAGAATCTCTTGCCAATCGGTGTTTCTTCGGGCTAAGAAAGCAATTGGTAAGCAAAGCCCTCTCTCGAACAACCAAGGTAACGCTTAACAAGACCTTAATCGTCCCAGTCCTGCTAAATGGCGCTGAGGCATGGACTCTGTCAAAAGCGGATGAAGCAGCTCTTGGTTGCTTCGAGAGGAAAATTCTTCGGGTTATTTTCGGTCCCGTTTGCATAGATGGTGAGTGAAGGAGGAGATATAACGACGAACTTTACGGGCTGTTCAGCGACATCGACTTAGCCAGAAGAGTGAAGATCCAACGATTGAGATGGCTAGGTCGTGTAGAGCGGATGGAAACCAATGCTCCGGCCCGAAAAGTCTTCGAATCCACCCCCGAGGGACGGCGCAGTAGAGGAAGACCGCGACTCAGGTGGCGCACGCAAGTGGAAATGGACCTCAACCAACTATGCGTGCGAAACTGGAGACAGCTAGCTAAAGATCGAGCTGGCTGGAGACGCTTGTTGGTTGAGGCCCAGGTCCACCCCGGACTGTAGCGCCACCTTAAGTAAGTAAGTAAGTATGTCCAATCAACTCGTACAATCTCTTCGGTTATTGGCTATGCGTTATGAATTCGTAGAAATATAATTCTAAAGCTAAAAGTTATATCTGTTCAATGCCATCTATGTGGATACAGTAACTTGGTCACTGGATCATGGAAGAAAAGCCCAAGTGTCTTCTTGACGTCGTCAAACAGAGCTCCCAACAAATTGTGTTACAATCGTGCTTGAGAGTTGGTAAGCAGCCTCTTGTACATTCTTGAACACATGTTCTACAAAATCACCTTTCATAATATGAAGCTGTGCATAAGCATGCGTCTCACTATAAGAACGAACTAGACGCACATGCACATCGAGGGACAAGGCTGCAAGCTGAGTCTGAGTACAAGAAGTACTATCCCAACGAGGTACTGTACCAGGAGGCAAATTTGAACAGGATAGATAATTTGACTATCAAGCTGATTCGAAGTCATACTGCACACGAGCTATGGCTTCTACCAATAGCCTGATCTTTGGGGCTTACTACCCTAATACCATGTACCATGAAAGAGTGCGAATCAACGGCTTAATTCCTCCTGAAGTATTCCTCTACCTCTCCGAGGAATGATGTCCTATTATCCACCATTTTGTAAGCCGAACAGTGGAAAGACAACTCCCATATGAACGTGATGTCGCTCGTAGTCATGAGGATCTCCTTCGGTTCAGTACAGCGATCTCTGCTTGAAATAGGAAAGAGTGTGCTAAAGAACGGCCCATTTACTGGTGGTTACACCAAAAACAGTCTCCGCCGCCGATAGCTTCTCAAATTGACGTGATAGTTGACCAAAGTGGCCAACGTACATAGGTTTTAAGTTAGTTTTAAGATTAAAAACGAAAATTCCAAAAAACGGTGCACAAAGGCGTATAGATGTTATATGTTATGCACATACATTGCATACACGCCCCGGTGCAAGAGGGTAATCAGCCTTTTAATGCCTGTGCCGACTTCTTCAAAGCTACTTAGGAGGCTGCTTCATCGACTGGAGTAAGGATTTCTTATCACTTTTCTTGGTCAGCCCTGCTAAGTAGCTGTTTGAAGTGCTGCTTCAACAAATCCACTATTCCCTGCGGATCCGTAACTAAAGCCTGACGCCAGGCTGAAGAACAACAGAGCCTCAGGATGTCTTACCATCAGGTATATCCCTGCTCAACGCCGCCTACAAGATCCTATCCAACGTACTGCGTCTAAAGTCTTCTTGCACCGCACCAATCGGCACGTACCAGTGCGGCTTCCAGCCCGGCAAATCGACTATAGACCAATTCTTCACACCAAGGAAAATCCTGGAGAAAACCAACGAGTTTCAAATCGATACCCACCATGTTTTCATTCGATTTTAAGGCCGCGTGCGACAGCATTCATCGCAAGGAGCTATTCAAAATTTGGGATCCCGGCCAAATTGATCCGATTGTGTCGCACCACGCCACTAACGCATACCCGATGCACCGTGCATTTTGATTCAAAAACCTCTGAACCGTTCGAAACCTGCACTGGATTTTGGCAAGGTTATGCCCTGTCCTTTGGTTTCTTCAATTTGGTACTGGACAAGATAGTGCGGCGGGCAAAAGCCAACACGGAAGGAACTATCTTCTACAAGTCAGTCCAGCTTTTGGGATACGACTAGTGATGGGCACAATCGAATGATTTTACGAATCGAAATATTTTAATAGTCGAATGATCACTCGAAAGACTACAAATCATTCGAATGACTACTAACTTATTACAAACTACTAACACAAGATAACTCGATAATTGTCTTACTTCAGCGCAAGAACAAGTAACACATAGTTCTCGTCGATAAATACTCATCATTAACGTAGAATGTAACCGACATAGCCACCCATTCACTGTGGGAACATGTACATCGAAATCGACTCTGCCGTCTATTCAGAGAGGTAGAGTGAGCTAGTTCCTAAGAGTACTTCAGGCGAAACCTTCAAAATTCGCTACAAAACAGCGCTTATTGTATACCACTTCAATTCCGCAACAATCACCAACCTCCGTGACACAGGAAAACAAGCCATCCAACTTCTATTCAAATCACATTTAATCGTTCATTATTTCACAATAAAATAAACCAAAAAAGTAATCTTACAACCCAGTAATCGTAAATTAAACTAATTCCCCCCAATGTTCCCGTCTAGTTGTTCAGCAGCAAGTCATTTTTTCCCCCCATTGGCGGTTCATACGACGGGTGCAGTGCTTTGCCACGATGATTGAACGAATAGAACGACGGTAAATTGCCAAGTGTCTCCCAGGATTTCCCTTGCAAGTCAACAGCAGCGCGGATCTCCTTAAAGTCGGCCACAATCTGAATGATGTTGTAGATGACCACCATTAAGCTGATCACTGTCTGAATTACAATCTGCAAAGTAAAAAAAAAATAGCACCGATTGTAAGATCTTGTTAATGGGGAGACGTTGGAGGGAGTATCATACATCGAGAGGCAATTGATTCCAATCCTGTTCAGTCACTCGAAGGTACGTGCGGTCTGCAATTGGAAAGAATTTTTAATGTTTTGCTTGCGATTTAATGAATGTGTACTTACGATGGGCGGCAGAGAATGCTGCATGGGCCAAAGATGCAAAACCGCCGAGAAGAAACAGTTTATTCACCAGTTTGAAGGACATTTTTCTTTAATTATTTTGGATTCCTTTTTGCAGAACGAGTGCTATCAAATCGATGTGGACAACGCGATGGAAAAAAATAGAATTGAATTTAATGAGAAAATGTCAGTGCTACATTTGACAGCTGACAGTCGAATGGCATATGGTTTGTGTATTCACTGCTGGAAAAGACTGCTGAACAGACTACAGAAACAAATTCTGCAGCACATTTCTATCTTTGATCATTGAAACAAGAAAAATTTGAATTTTTTCATTTATTTTCTCGAGATGACACATCATATCTCTTACACAACTACTAAAAACGTGGCTATGACCACATATCCAATCAAAATTTGTTGCAATTTACTCCCATCGCCCTTTGATTCGGGGATTACGAGATCTGTCACCTCGTTGCAGTCCATTCCCGTGCAGTAGCGACAGTCATCGCTGCTTTTACATTTCCAGAGATCCTCGAGAAGCAAGTCCACAGCACATCCGCGCTCAATGACATCCCCTATTCGAGCAAACAAAATGAGGCACACTTCATCAGAGTTCGCTTAGCCTTGCTAACTTACCGTCAATCCAAGTGTAACATCCCCTCCGCCCGTAGGTGAGGTTCGCGCTCCTGCACAGGGTGCTTTCAGACTTGCTGATGTCTGTGGTGCAGATGTTTTCCGTCGTCCGATTGCCTCGGCAATGTTTACACGTTTGGACCGTGGCCGTCTTGTTGTTGCAATTGTCGGCCGCGCAGGTCTGTCCGAGGAAGTTTACTTCGTCACTGCCAGAACCCTCTTCATCGTCGTCTAAGTTACACCCGCGGCTGGTGGAACCATCTACGTACCGTCGAGTGAAACATCTCTCGACGGCACCGAAGGCAACAGGCCGCTCACAAGCTTGAAGGCTGTCGCTGGTCTGTTGCCAGCTGCAAGCTTCGTCTTCCCTCGAGCACTTGTGACATTGCAGGCTTGGTGATCGGCTCACCGAATTGTTGTTGCAGCCCGATCCTGAGCACAGCTTGCAATCAGCTCCCGCCAGGAGGCACTCATAGAACATGGTCTGGTCTGACTTGCACCCGCGAACAATACCTCTGGCGGTGAGGAACTCGAAGCACGCATCGTCCTTCGCGTAGTGCGAGCACACTCGCAAGTTCTTCTTATCGTCCACGTCGCTGCACTCCTCGCGGCCATCGCAGTGAAGGCACTCAAGTCTTACGGGCGGAAACACCCCGTCGTTGCATGTGTCTCCACTGCAACCAACGCACAACGCCAGGGTCTTGTTGCATGCTAGTTGCGGCCCGCTACAGCCTCTAAGCGTATCGCCGCCCATGCTGATGGCGGTGAGGCAGTCCGCACCGGCGACCTCGCAGGTTTCCACTGGAATCGCGCTTGGAGTCAACCACTGAGCGCAGTTTGCGTCCGCGGCTGAGGAACACTTGTAGCACTGCCGGAATGGGACCACATTGCAGCCCTCGCCCTTGCACTGGTAGCACTGTGAGCCCGCGGCAGACGATGGAGCACCACATCCTCTCTGCACCGATCCATCGGGCAAGTTGCAGGCATTACAAGACGACGCCTCGGGACTTTGACAATTGACAGCTGTCAGTGATGACGGATCACTTCTGCAGCGTGCGTCGGTGTTCGAATCGCACACAACGCACTTCTGACGCGGGAGGCACTTCTTGTTGCACAGATCCTCGTCACAGGTGTCGAAGTTCTCGTCGTCCAGCGACAGAGCGCCGCTGTCGATCGTACAGCCTCGGACGACGCGGTCCAGGTTGTGGTACAGGAAGCAAGTCTCCTCCTTATGGCCCAGCAGTGACTTGACGCTGCACGTGCTTTCGATTGTGATGTTGCACGCTTCATTGAAGATCTCGAAGAGGTCCATCTTGCATCCCCTCCCTCCGGCCGAGTCGCACTTCGCACAGGTCAGAGTCTTCACGCCTGGCAGGTCGTTGCATCCGTTGATGTCACAGAACTCCGCCATGTCATTGGGTGTCCGGTCCATGTCCGACTGGCAGCCTCTGTAAACCTCCGTCTCGTCGATCACGTCCGTGTAGCAGTTGTCCTCCTCTTGGAAGTAAAGGCAGGGAGTTGGTTTCTCCGTTTGGGCGGGTATGCAGCTCGTCTCGTTACAGTGGTGACACTTGAGTCTTCCCGGCGGGTACACTCCTTTGTTGCAGAGGTTCTGCGAGCACAACTTGTAGTAATCCGTACCCTGAGGGGTGTTTGTGCTGCAGCCCCTGTACGTCACGGAGTCAACTGTCAGCACGGAAGGGTTGTTACACGAGAACTGCTACAGATGACGTTTCAACTCACCAATTGTCATCGCGCACGAGTAGGCGTTCTTGCACTCTTCCGTCGGCAGAGAGTTGCTGTCCAGACCGGTGGCACAGCCCGGAAGGGTGACGGAGTCACACTTGTAGCAGATTATCCCCAGACATCGCCCAACTGAAACAGTTGACAGTTAGATCGACTTGGCTGACAGCTGGTTTGACACTCACCGTTGATCGTCACCAGAGTGACGGCCAGTAGCTCCCGGAAGGACCACATAACTTGAATCTCAGCGGCCGTTGTAAATAACTGAAGCGATCACCGACGGGTGGTAGGTGAACGAAGTCTGCTGCTTATCGAGCACTCCAGTGCAATCAGATAGCAGGGCCTTAGATACTGGAGCAGATAGAACGACCGAAACGCGGTTTTGCGCATTGTTTGTACGGTCTTCAGAATAATATCTTGGATAGATAATGCTGGCTAAGTGGGATCTTGGCTGTGTTTCGAGCGAGATAACTGAGTGTCGCGCATTAAGTTGGCTTAGTTCAATTTGCTTTGAGTGGGCGATCGTCTATTTTGGAAGAGAGTGGCGGTTGTGGGCTAATTGTGTTCACATTCTTTGCAAGGCTGTCGTAAACTGTTTCTGTTTTAGTTTCTCTTATCAGGTGGTGTGTATGATGGGTGGTTTAAGGGTCGAGGTGTTCTCGTACTGATTGTTACAAAGTGGATCGGGTAGCAAGAGACAACGCAGATCACCTAACGAATAATTTGATGTGAACGAGTTTACCCGTGAATAACTTTCGACGACGAGTGAATACGTCGCACAACAAGCATTCTCAATTGCTTTTCACATCAATGAGCGCGTGGAAACAAGGGAACTAGACAAAATGTTGCTTCGCTCTGGCCAAGTGCCGGCGTTGCACGTTTCCCGCAACCAAAGATGCATAATCGAACAGATCTGGACTTCAGCGTGTGTATTCTGTCATTAAACCAAGTTTATCTGCACAACTCTTAGCTGGGTTTCCTTTAACACTCAAAACCCTCAAGTGACACGAGTGCTCTTGACATCTCAGGCTTTTAGTGATGAGTACCTATGTGCACTTCAGCAACCTGGCGATCCCCGGATGGTCGAACCGCCAACCAAATCGACCATGTGCTTATTGACGGAAGACACGCGTCAAACATCCTGGATGTGCGAACATTCAGGGGGGCAAACGTCGACTCTGACCACTTTCTTGTTGCAGCAAGATTCAGTGCTCGACGGTCCAATGTCAGAAAGCTGCACCAGCCGACAAAGAAAACTTTTGACATTGGACGCCTAAGCACACCGGAGATTGCCAGAGCCTACGAAGAGCAATTAAGTGAGAGACTCTCCGGTATGCCTACGTCAAGTGCCAACGAGATGTGGTTGCATTGCCGCTCGGCCATCAAAGAGGTAGCGGAAACTACATTAGGCTACCTACCACCCCCGACAAGAAACCCGTGGTATGATGGCGAGTGTGAGCAGAAAAAACGTGCAACCGACGAGGCATACCAAAAAGCGCTGCAACGGAAAACAAGAGCAGCGCAAGAGGAGTACCGGGCTAGAAGACGGGAGGAGAAAAAGCTTCTACGCCTGAAGAAAAGGTCTCTCGCAACCTCCCAGCTCAAGGATATCGAAGAGTCTAGGGACAAGCAAAAAATACGGGCCTTTTACAAAAAAGCCAAAAGCCTGGCCACAGGCTTTAGGAAAGGCACCCAGGCTCTTCGAAATTGCGAGGGTAACCTAGTTACGGACCTACAGGGAATAGTGGATGTGTTTAAGCAGCACTTCCAACAGCTGCTTAGCGGGCCTGACCAGGAGAAGGTAATAGGGAACCAGGAAATCTCAACTCCAGTCGATGAAGTAGTCCTCCCATCTAGCTTTGGAGAAGTCGGCACAGCCACTAAAAGGTTGAAACAACAACACCGCAGGCTCAGATGGCTTACCATCGGAGCTTTCCAAAGCTGGGGCAATGTACTTTTAGGGAGAATACACCAGATCATTTGCAGAATTTGGGAAGACGAAAGCATGCTCGACGACTGGAATAACAGCTCCATATGCCCCATCCACAAAAAAGGCGATCCTACCTCCTCCAAGAAATACAGAGTATATCCCTGCTCAATGTCGCCTACAAGATCCTATCCAGCGTACTGAGTGAACGTCTAAAGCCGATTTGCACCGCACTAATCGGCACGTATAAGTGCGGCTTCCGGCCCGGCAAATCGACTACAGACCAAATCTTCACACTAAGGCAGATCCTGGAGAAGAGCAGCGAGTTTCAAATCGATACTCACCATCCGTTCATCGATCTTAAAGCCGCATACGACAGCATTCATTGCAAGGAGCTATTCGAAGCGATCGCCGAGTTCGGGATCCCGGGAAAACTGATCCGGTTGTGTTGCACCACACGATGCACCGTGCAGTTCGGTTCAAAACCTGCACCGGATTTCGGCAAGGAGATGCGCTGTCGTGTGATTTCTTCAATTTGGTACTGGAGAAGATAGTGCGGCGGGCAAAAGTCAACACGGAAGGCACTATCTTCTACAAGTCCGTCCAGCTGTTGGGATACGCTGAGGACATCGACATTATCGCGCGGTCCCAACGTGTCATAGTGGAAGCTTTCACGGCAATTGAGGAACAGGCGAAACGAGCTGGTCTCAAGGTCAACGAGGACAAGTCCAAGTATATGCTGTCGAGCAAAAAACGATCCGCCGCACACCACCTAGGCCAAAACGTTACAAACGACAGCTACAATTTCGAGGTAGTAAAGGAGTTTGTCTACCTCGGGGCAAATGTAAACGAATGACATCGTAGTGGAGATCCGACGTAGAATCGCCCTTGGCAACCGATGCTACTTCGGTCTGTCAAAACAACTGGGCTCGAAACTCCTGACTCGAAGGACCAATGTTATATAAAACCCCTATCCTGCCAGTCCTACTTTATGGAGCCGAAAGCTGGACATTAAGTAAGGCTGCAGAGCTGATTCTTGGTGCCTTCGAAAGAAAAATTCTACGTCGGATATATGGTCCCGTCTGCGAGGAAGGCGAATGGAGGAGAAGACACAACCGCGAACTCTACGAGCTGTACAAGGATGTGGATGTAGTCCGGAAGGCAAAAATCCGTCGACTACACTGGCTCGGCCACATCGAGCGAATGGACAACAACGCTCCAGCAAAGAGGGTCTTCGAATCCGAGCCTCCTGGTTCGAGAAGGAGAGGAAGACCGAACCTCCGGTACAAAGACCAAGTCATAGCGGATGCAAGACAGCTTGGCCTTGATGACTGGAAGCAGCGTGCCCAGGACCGTCACCGATGGAAGGCAGCAATTGCTCAGGCTCAGACCCTTCATGGTTCGTCTGCCTGATAAGTAAGTAAGTACCTATGTGCACTTGGAGCAAGTCTATGCGTCAGGAAAGCTAAAGGTATTGCGAGGATAAAGCACGCACTAGAGATTAGAGATGGGTCAATTCGAGCTGTAGGCGCAGTCAACCCGAGTTATGTCCAAACCGTGTTGAACCGCTGAAACTAAAATGAAACGAACAAAATAACATCAAATTCGCGAACTATTCTGCACGGTGTGAACACACAACTCGGTTGACTCGGGTTGGCCATGGACGGTGCAGTGTGTGATGCGACAGGTTGCTGCTGGTACCTAAATGTGTGAGGGTGTTGTGTTTGACAATAACGCCTGAAACACAATAGTGCGATGCTACATTGTGTTTGGTCATGCACAGAACAGTGTTACCACAGGGACTCTACTTCTTCTTTGTCTGGTGCTACAGTCCGGGGTGGACCTGGGCCTCAGCCAACATGCCTCTCCAACTAGCGCGATCCCTGGCTAGCTGTCTCCAGTTTCGAACACCAAGTTGGTTGAGGTCCTTCTCCACTTGGGTGCGCCACCTTAAACGCGGGCGTCCTCTGTTGCGTTGCCCGACATGTTCGGCTTCGAATATTCTTCGGGCCGGCGCTGTTGTGTCCATCCGCTCTACATGACCTAGCCACCGTAGGCGTTGGATCCGTAGACGCCTAACTAGGCTCATGTTGCTGTACAGCTCGTACAGTTCGTGGTTGCATCTTCTCCTCCAGAACCCGTCAACACAATCAGGACCAAAGAGACCAAGGACTTCTTCATCCGATTTCGAGATTTCGGACCTGGGCCTCAACCAACATGCCTCTTCAGCCAGCACGATCTTTCGCCAGCTGCCTCCAGTTGCGCACACCAAGTTGGTTGAGGTCCTTTTCCACTTGTGTGCGCCATCTAGTGCGAGGACGTCCTCTGTTGCGCTGTCCCAATGGCTCGGTGTCGAAGACTCTTCGGGCCGGAGCTGTGGTGTCCATCCGCTCTACATGACCTAGCCATCTTAAGCGCTGGATCCGAAGACGCTTAACTAGATGCATGCCGCTGTATAGCCCGTACAGTTCGTGGTTGAACCTTCTCTTCCAAACGCCATCAACGCAAACAGGACCAAAGACCAAGTGCGTCTTCATCCGCTCTTGAGATGGTCCAAGCTTCCGCGCCATACAGCAGGACAGGGATGATCAAGGTCTTATATAAGGTGAGCTTGGTCTTTCGAGAGAGGGCTCTACTACTCAATTGCCTCTTGAGCCCAAAGAAACAGCGGTTGGCAAGAGTTATTCTGCGTTTAATCTCGGTACTGATGTTGTTCGTACTATTAACTTGGGAGCCAAGGTAGATGAAGTCCTTTACTACCTCGAAGTTGTAGCTGCCTATGGTGACGTTCTGACCGAGTCGTCGATGTTGTGTGTCCTTTCTTGATGACAGCATATACTCTGTTTTGCCCTCATTCACCGCTAAACCCATTTTTGCCGCCTCCGTTTGAATACCAGCAAACGCTTCATTGACGGCTCGCTGAGTTCGGCAAATCCCTTTGTGAATGTTGAGGTGAGGGAAACGCGTGCTAGCTACAATGAGGTTTCGCCCTGTCACGAAGTCCAACAGCCTGAGTCCATTGTCGGACGTGTTGTCGTGTAGGCTGTGTTTTCCGACGACTCTAGCAAAGATTTCTTCCTTGCCCAGCTTTGCATTAAAATCTCCTAGAACGATCTTGGTGTCGTAGCTGGGGCATTGATCGTATGTTCTTTCTAGGAGATCATAGAAGTCATCCTTGTTATCATCGTCTTTGTCCTCCGTTGGGGCGTGGGCGCAAATTAGGCTCACGTTGCCGAATGTTGCCTTGATGCGGATTGTTGTGAGGCGTTCGCTTATGTATCTAAAGCTTAAGACTTCTTGCCTAAGTCTGCCTCGAACAACAAAACCGCATCCAAACAAGCGCTGCCTTCGCTCTTTGTAGCAATCGCCGTAATATATGTCGCAGTTTTCCATCTTTGCCCGGCCCATCCCATCGCACCTCTTGGATGGCGGTGATGTCAGCCTTATAGGCTTCTAGGGCCTCCACAAGTTCGTCGGCTGCACGTGGTCTGTTAAGTGACCTCACATTCCACGTGCAGAACCGAAAATCGTTGTCCTTATTTCGTTGTCCATGGTCGTCAGAAGTAGGGTCATCCGTATCCGCGGCTTGTTGCCGTCTCTGAACTATTGCGAGTTTTACACGGTGGGGAAGTTAACCCCACGCGAAACCCCCGAACCTGGAGGACCGGGTACTGGTTTAAACCCCCGGACAAGGGGTCGCTCCATACATTGGTTCACCTCTAAGCGGCTGCAGTAGAGGTTATCCAGAGGGTGCCGCGGGGAGGCTGTATGTCAACTTGACCTGTGCATTTACAGGGATCGTTGCTGGCATCTCGCCAAGTTGAGAGCAATCAACAACTTTGCCCTGGATGCACAGGCCCATGCCCTCCAGCGATTGGCAAGAGAAATTCTGCGCTTGATCTCGGTACTGGTGTTGTTGTCCCTATTTACTCCGGAGCCTAGGTAGACGAAGTCCTTGACTACCTCAAAGTTTCTGCTGCCCAATATGACGCTCTGTCCTAGACGTCGATGTTGTGCGTCCTTCAGTGATGACAGCATGTACTTTGTTTTGACCCATTTTAGCCGCTTCCGCTTCAATACAAGCAAACGCTTCATTGACGGCTCGCTGAGCTCGGCCAATAAATGTCGTCCGCGTAAGCAAGGAGTTGAACGGACTCTTGGAAGATCGTGCCTCGGGTGTTTACGTTTGAGTTTCGCACGATCTTCTCAAGTATGATGTTAAAGAAGTCACATGACGCGCGTCGCCTTGTCTAAAACCTTTTTTGACATTGAAGGTCTCGGTGAGTTCGTTACCGACCTTGATGGAGCAGCGAGAGTTCTCCATCGTCATCCTGCACAACCTGACGAGTTTGACAGGAATGTCAAAACTAGACATGGTGCTGTATAGCTCGTCTCTATGCACGCTGTCATATGCGGCCTTGAAATCGACAAATAGGTGGTGGGTGTCGATCTGCATCTCTTGAGTCTTTTCCAGGATCTGCCGTAATGTGAAAATTTGATCGATAGTGGACTTCCCAGGCCTGAAACCGCACTGATAAGGACCTATCAGGTTGTTGACAAAGGGTTTCAGGCGTTCACACAGAACGGCAGAGAGTATCTTGTAAGCGATGTTAAGGAGGCTGATCCCTCGATAGTTGGCGCAGTCAAAGGGGTCTCCTTTCTTGTGGACCGGACAGACGACGGTCATCGTCATCCACTCATCGGGCATGCTTTCCTCCGACCATATCTTACAGATGAGCTGGTGCATGCGCCCAACCAGGTCATCTCCAGCTGCCTTAAACAATTCCGCGGACAATCCGTCCGCTCCTGCAGCTTTGTTCGACTTCAGTCTAGATATCGCTATCTTAACTTCGTCTAAGTCGGCGGGACGGAATTCGTGTTCATCACCGTCCAGATTGAGTGGAATAATTTAACCACAATTTAAAATTTGTTGCGATATTTCAAATGCTTGGTAGCATGAGTACGCCAAATTAGCAACGAAAAGCAATTGCTTAATTTTTCGTAATTAAGCTATTCATTCCATTCACACTTTGTATTGTTTGACGAGTTACTAGACACCGTTCAAGGCTAAGATGCCAAAAGAATCAGATTATCCAACACTTTTGAGAAGAGCAAAAGAATTACCCGAACGAGAGAGGATTGCGATGTGCTGTCAAAATCGCATTGGAGTCCATCTCCATCCTGCGAAATTCAAACGTCAACACCAGAGGCACGATCTTCAAAAAGTCCGTCCAACTGGTTGCTTACGCGGACAACATTGACGTGATTGGACGAACACAGCCAGCCGTCAATGAGGCGTTTGCTGGCATTGAAGCAAAAGCGGCGAAAATCGATCTAGTAGTAAACCAGGGCAAAATAAAGTACATGCTGTGTCACGAAAGGATGCGCAACATCGACGTCTCGGGACGCCATAATGAGCAGTAGAAACTTTGAGGTAGGCTTCAGTCTTCAGGCTTCAGGCTTCTGCAGATTTTTCTGCTAAATGGCTCAGTCCTGTCCAGCGAGGATGTCGAATGGAGATGCTAGCCCAACCGCGAACTATATGAGGTGTTCGTAACGCGTGCCGTCAAACAATTTTACACGCAACCCACCGCCCAATGGCCGCATTCTTGAACAGGCACTGCCGACCCAAATACCAAATTACAGCAGTCCATCGAGTCCACTGACCCCAGATCAAATTAAAAATACATTCCTGACCCACTCGTCCACCATTCATTCATCGAAACTTGAACTTCCCTATCCGCAGCATTCCTCCGATCAACCACAAGGCACACCTGTAGATGCACACCGACAAAATGTGCCGTCTGTCCCACGATAAAATATTTAAATTTCACATAGTAGTCACTTTTAATGGCTGTTATCGATTTCACTTCACTGGAACAAAGCACAGAGCCACGTTAGCGATAACCCTCGAGCGGGGCACTGTGACATTCAAAATTTTTCAATAAACCCCTCGGGACGTGCATGCAAGCCTTCGTCAGCCGGCTGCTGGTGATAAGGAAACTATTGCAGTTCTGAAGTGGCAGTGACTCTTATCAATCCATCGAAGCGTCCTGCATAAATTAAAATCAATTTTTTGTCTGCGACGCGACGTGAGGACGTTCTGTCGAGTTTGTCGGCGCAGCGCTCGTTGAGTGAGGTTTTATGTGAATTTTTCGAAGTGCAGCCGTTTGTGTTAAAAGGAGAAGAATATGCGTTTCACTTGGATGTCGAGGGTCCTCGGAAGCTTGACGGCACTTGTTCTAATGGGCGGCGTTCGAGGAGGACAACTGGATGGGGGTGAGTAACCGTTCAGAAGAATTCTTTCTCGGTGTTGCAAACCGGGGAGAGTGGACTCGCTTAGAAGAACTGGTGTTCCCCGAAATGGGTGACTTGTGCTTTAAATTTTCTGTTAACAAGTAAAAGTTAAGAGACATATGTTCGATTTGCCTATTACGTGATTACTAAGAGATAACACAACTAAATTGAGTGCAAAGCATACAGGGAGGTGATGACCGGTAGAGTTTTAAATTGTCATCATTAACGCCTCTGGAGCCTCAGAGACCATCTAAACTGGCTAGGAAAGAACTTTCCTGGAACTGGGACCACAATTTAAACCAGAAAATCCACATAAGAGTCAGGTTGTAGGACCTCCAATCTATTCCATTATTTGTGTATTTTCATTGCTTTTAAGAATTAAAATTCAAAAATTTTTGACATTAGAGTGTTTTGACTTCTAATGCATTCGACGTAAGCATACGTACCGACTTGCGGAAGAAAAATGTAACTCAGTAAAAGAGCGTTTTATTGAGCTAAGTACTGAATAGTCAAAAATCACGCCTATTACTGTGCGTACAAAGAAAGAGATTAAGTAAGTTGTGTTGTAAGCAGTAATAAAGTACTAGAGAAATAGCCGACTTCACAGCTGTTTGCCCCCTAGTCCATCGACGAATTTGACGGATTTTCCCCTACTTTTTGACGGATATTCATGAATGAATGACAGTTATTCATGAGTGAACGTACACTGTCTCCTTTTTACGCACACATATCAAGTACACCACGAAAATGGCGTCCGATTCGTGCATATTTACCCCCACTAAAGTAAAAATTCGTGAATTCCCCACATAAGCAAAACGATTCATGAATATCTGTCAAATTCATGAATAGTTTTGGGGACTCTGTTCGTGAATATAATAAATAAACCAAATGCTAGATGTTATTAAAAGTTTTATCATTCATGAATATAACATATTATGAGAAATTCTTACGAATCGATATATGTATATATTATATGCTAATTGGTACTTTTAATTAATGTATAATAGAAAAGAGCAGACTACTTTTAAATGATTTGTTACAACAGTAAACTATTTTGTAAATATCAGGCAATTATTTGATACCCAACAAATACATAGACATGAGGCGAATATATTAAGGCACATTCATATGAACGGCGAACAGCGACCGCGAAATTTCGGAAACAACACAAAAAGTTATACTTCTTGGTATGCAAAAAGATGGGAGCCGAATTATAGAGTTTTTTCAAAATCTCTGTAGTCCTTTACATATGAGAAAACTCCAAATGAATGAATTGACAGAGTTTGCAAAGTTCACAATTCGTGGCGATCTTGTACAAAAATTGTCCACAAAATATTACTAATATTTCTAAGTATTTTTACGACTGTAGTTCGTGAACACTACCCAATATTAAATTCTTTGCGCAGTAAAGTAGGGGAAATTTTTCGGGGTAAGAAAGAAATTGAATTCGGATTTCAATTCTAGAACTTGCATTGAGTTGTAAAAATTTTAGCGATGATATTGTTGTTGCCGTGCGACCGTTAAATATTCCACCTCAGTCGCTTGCAGGGGAAGGCTATCAGCTGTTCGAAGAGCTCACACGTATTCTTGTCCGCCGTGTTGGTGAAAACCTGGGGAAAATGTTATAAAAAACGCTGTCAAAATAATTTTAGGGGAAGGAGACGTAGAAGTCGGCTATCTCTCTAGTACTTTATTTCTGGTTGTAAGCAAAGGCATACTTTCACAAAACACCCAAGGCAATGGATAAAGAGAGAGTTTTATGGTACTCTTCTGTCAATTAGGCGACCTGGGAGCGCGTCGACATGCCTTGTGATTGTCAAACAGGGGTGACTGTTGCTCTTGTCAAAAAAGGGAGACAAAAGAGATTGCTCTAACTACAGGGGCATATCTCTTTTAAGTCTCTCCGGTAAAATCTACGCTAAGGTGTTAGAGGTGTCGATCTAGACCTGTGGCCGAATCCACAACCGACCAGCTTTTCACTCTAAAAATGATCCTCGAGAAGGCTTGCAAGTATGTCAAACCAATCTACAGTGCTTTGTAGATTTGGAGAAGGCATACGATTGAGTGCCTCGAGGAAATCTCTGGAGTGTTCTGCAGGAGTATGATATTGAGGGTTCTCCTTCGAGAGCAATTCAGTCTATGTACACAAACTGCATAAGCTGTGCACGGGCTATCGGTGCTAAATCAACCCCCTTCACCGTGGGAGTTGGACTTCGCCAAGTGTGTGTTTTGTCACCTCTCGTTTTCATAATATATATGGATTGGATGTTGCATCGAGAGTAGAGGGTAAGTCATCTGCTCTTTGCAGATGATTTGGTTTTTTTCACTCCAGTAGTACAATGTCAACGCAAAGCATTTTTGGTCGTTTGATTCGGTCGAACTGCACGTAGTGCAATGGGAACGCGACTATTGACACAGAAGGGTTGATGGCACAAGCCCTGACGTGCGGCTAAGATGGACTTTGGTGAAGTACATTTGCCCATTTGTTTAAAAGACGTTATAACTGAACCATAAAAAACCACCCCAGTTGTTGTAAACGCTTTGTACCTTTCAGCTGGCAAATTTCCCATAATTTGGGAAAAAAATTCGTGGGCGACAACGAACTTAACACTTTACCGTCACAGACTTAAGAATGGCCATTGATACTACATGGCAAATAATTGCGTGCAAAATTTACTTGTTGTCGCTCAAGTTCTTCACTTAACTAGATAACTTCGTCCCTCCAGCCAGCTTTGTCTGCTTTTTTAATTTAAAAATATATTCAGCAAATATCCTACATTAGGAATACGGATTGAGAAGATCTTTTCGAGGATTGGTCGGTGTCCGAACAAGGAATCTATATTCGTCGAAAATTCTGCCTTGATCAAAGGATCTGCCCGCGCGAGTAAACGCCTGGCCAGCCCTAAAGAGCTATTGCAAGATGAAGTCATACACATCTAATAATGTTAAAAAAACAGTATTGGACCGATGAGGCCTTGCTGAGCCGTACCTGAATGTTGTTCAAACCAAACATCAAATCATCCAAAGTCAGTCTCTCTTAGACAAACTCCTTTAATGCCGCGAAATTGTAGCTGTCGATTGTCATGTTTTGGCCTAGGTAGTGTACGGCGGATAGTTTTTTGGCTCGAAAACATATATTTTGTGTGTTGTCGTTGACCATAAGAGAAGCTCGTTTCGTCTGTTTCTCAACTGCCGTGAAACCATCCTCCACAGTATCATTGTGTCAGACAGTGTATCTCATTGCTGAAACCCGGTGCAGGCTTTGAACGCTTCAGAGATTTTTGAGCCGAGTGTACATCGCTTGGTGCGACACAACCGGATTAATTTTACCGGGATCCAGAGTACAGCAATCGCTTCGAATAACTCCTTGCGATGAATGCTGCAGTATTCGGCTAAACTTGAAACTCGCTGGTCTTCTCGCGCCAGAAGCCGCACTGGTTCTTCTTCTTCTTCTTGTGGCGCTACAGTCCGGCGTGAAACTGGGCCTCGGTCAACAATCCTCTCCAGCTGGCATGTTCTTTAGCCAGCTGCTTGCAATTTCGCACTCCAAGTTGGTTGAGGTCCTTCTCCACTTGAGTGCGCCATCGGGTTCGTGGTCGTCCTCTATTGCGTTGTCCCACTGGCTCGGAGTCGAAGACTCTTCGGGCTGGAGCAGTGTTGTCCATGCGCTCTACATGGCCTAGCCATCTTAGACGTTGAATCCGTAGACGCCTGACAAGACTCATGTCGCTGTACAGCCCGTACAGTTCGTGGTTGAATCTCCTTCTCCAAGAACCTTCAACGCAAACAGGACCGAAGATTGAACGCAGAACTTTTCTCTCGAAGAGACCAAGTGCGTCTTCATCCGCTCTTGAGATAGTCCAAGCTTCCGCGCCATACAGCAGGACAGGGATGATCAAGGTCTTATATAAGGTGAGCTTGGTCTTTTTCTTGAGCCCAAAGAAACAGCGGTTGGCAAGAGTTATTCTGCGTTTAATCTCAGTACTGATGTTGTTCGCACTATTTACTTGGGAGCCAAGGTAGACGAAGTCCTTGACTACCTCAAAGTTTCTGCTGCTGTGAGTTTCGCACGATCTTCTCCAACACGATGTTGACGAAGTCACATGACAGCGCGTCGCCTTGCCTAAAACCTTTTTTGACATTGAAGGTCTCGGTGAGTTCGTTACCGACCTTGATGGAGCAGCGAGAGTTCTCCATCGTCATCCTGCACAGCCTGATGAGCTTGGCAGAAATGTCAAAACTAGACATGGCGCTGTATAGCTCGTCTCTATGCACGCTGTCATATGCGGCCTTAAAGTCGACAAATAGGTGGTGGGTGTCGATCTGCATCTCTTGGGTTTTTTCGAGGATCTGCCGTAATGTGAAAATTTGATCGATAGTTGACTTCCCAGGCCTGAAACCGCACTGATAAGGACCTATCAGGTTGTTGACAAAGGGTTTCAGGCGTTCACACAGAACGGCAGAGAAGATTTTGTAGGCGATGTTAAGGAGACTTATCCCCCGATAGTTGGCGCAGTCAAAGGGGTCTCCTTTCTTGTGGATCGGGCAAACGATACTGAGATTCCGCATGCTTTCCTCCGACCATATCCTATAGATGAGCTGGTGCATGCGCCCAACCAGATCATCTCCAGCTGCTTTAAACAGTTCCGCGGACAATCCGTCCGCTCCAGCAGCTTTGTTCGACTTCAGTCTCGATATCGCTACCTTGACTTCGTCTAGATCGAGAAGCCGCACTGGTGCGTGCCGATTATTGCGGTGCAAAACGGGTTTAGACATAAGATCTTGTAGGCGACGTTGAGCAGGGATATACCTCTAGTTCTTGCAGGAGGTAGGATCGCCTTTTTTGTGGATGGGGCATATGGAGCTGTTATTCCAGTCGTCGAGCATGCTTTCGTCTTCCCAAATTCTGCAAATGATCTGGTGTATTCTCCCTAAAAGTACATTGCCCCAGCTTTGGAAAGCTCCGATGGTAAGCCATCTGCGCCTGCGGCTGTGTTGTTCTTCAACCTTTTAGTGGCTGTGCCGACTTCTCCAAAGCTAGATGGGAGGACTACTTCATCGACTGGAGTTGAGATTTCCTGGTTCCCTATCACCTTCTCCTGGTCAGGCCCGCTAAGCAGCTGTTGGAACTGCTGCTTAAACACATTCACTATTCCACTATTCCCTGCGGGATTACCCTTGAAATTTCGAAGAGTCTGGGTGCCTTTCCTAAAGCTGTGGCCAGGCTTTTTTGTAGAAGACCCGTATCACCATCATACCACGGGTTTCTTGCCGGGGGTGGTAGGTAGCCTAAGGTAGTTTCCGCTACCTCTGTGATGGCCAAGCGGCAATGCAAGCACATCTCGTTGTCGTTGATGTCCGACGTAGGCATACCGGAGAGTCTTTCTCTTCTCTTTGTCGTCTGGTGCAGCATTCTGACATTGGACAGTCGAGCTCTGAATCTTGCTGCCACGAGAAAATGGTCAGATACGTCGCACTCTTTCTTTTTCATTATCCCTTGTCCTATACAGCTTATTTCCAGCGGGTTGTTAGCCTTACCACAAGGGGATTGTTGCATGCATTAGTTCACCTCACAATGGGTATTGTGAGAGATTTCTAGGGGGCGCCGCCAGAAGGCTGTATCTTGTATGACTGGTTGAACGAGAATTTGTATGTAAAATAGCTCTGAGAGAGAATTTTCATTCACTAGACCGCCTACAATTGATCGACTTGCACACCTTAAAAAAAGTGGAGTAGCTAACATCCTCTTTTTAACATCGTCTTAATTGGAACTATTGACTTGCTCGCCCTTCTCTAAATGACTGCACTAAAAACTAACCCCCGTCCCCTCAGGTTTGTTCATTTTTTTCCGACCTTCCCTCCATACTACCAATGACGGCCTGTCAGAGCCCGTCTATTGAATGGTGCGCCTAGCTAACATATCTCGAAATTGCCTTAACTTCCACTCATTCGCAGATTTGCTAAGCCCTTCGATCAAGTGTCTCAAAAAAAAAACTACAACTTATCCAACTTTATCAACATAATATTCCTCTCTTTTCAGATCTTCAAGAAATTTGTGGCTACTGCCAAACGGACGACTTAATGCCATGCAACGACTCTGCGGCCGCTCAAGTGGAGGTGACCGTGATTTGTGAAACTTGCACTCTGGGCCTACACAAACCGTACGATGATCCTGACAATCTCACAATGACAACGATCGGCCCGGAGCAGGTTTGTTTGCTGAAAACCGACAACGCCACCGATACGCCAACCATTCAAACTGAAATCCTTGAAGCTTCGACCCGCCCTCTTGACGACCGTATGGCTAGCTCCACAGATAGCATGCCAAGTTCCCAATCATTCGACTACCCAGCTGATCAAGCTGAGGAACTGGAGGCCTCCTTCCGATCGGAACCCATTGGAGGGGAAGAAAAAATGCCACCCTCAATCGAGTGTTTCGCTTGTCAGAGTTCATCGGACGCAGCGTGCTTGGGAGACGTCGAGAAACTGAAGCCAATCAAGTGCCCCGTGTCAAGCGGGTGCATCACGATGGTCAAAGGTAAGCTTTTCCCATCTCCCATCCGACACCCACTAAAGAGGCCTCTCCTCTTCTCAGACGGCGATGTGCTAAGGAACTGTTCCTCCGCCTTCCCAGACGACGTGCTCGCCGGTTGCAAGGATCCCAACAACTCCACCTGTACTCAGTGCCTGACGTCCAAGTGCAATAAGACGCCCTGGACCCAGTGCTATCGGTGCTCCTCCAAGGACGCACCCGACTGCACCTTTCCCCAGGAAGCCCCGATCTCAGCGCCCACCGAAGTTTGTCCCAACTACGTCGATGTGTGCTCGGTGCGGGTGACCAAGGATGGCGACACAGTCCGGGAGTGCTCGCGCCCTGACGCCAAGTGTCCAGAGGGAGAGATGTGCTCCAACTGTGAGGTGGCTTTCTGCAACGGTGGAGTGTTCCCCGCTAACCGCACGCGCTGCATTCAGTGCCAAGACTGCGAGGCTGAGCAGGACCCGAAGAGCGCGCTACCGTGTGCGCGGTACACGCCCGAGGAAAAGTGCTTCTCCTACGTCACGGCGAAGAGCAAAATGAACCGCGGTTGCGTGTCCAACGTCGAGGAGATGCAACAGTGTCAGGCGAGTGGTCCGAAGTGCGTCACGTGCGGCGGCAGAGACGGCTGCAACAGCATGCCCCTGATGAATGACCCCAGTCTCTCGTGCTGCAAGTGCAACTCCAAGGAGGACCCCGGTTGTGCGTGGGCTCAGCAGCCGAAGACAGCGGTGAAGTGCCAGAACAAAGTGCTCTACTATCTCGAGGAGACGTGCATGATGGACTTCGACGCGGAGAGCAACCGAGCAGTGCGAGCGTGTTCATTCGACCGCGGCGTCTGCACCGCGGACGACAAAAACTGTCGCACGTGCACCGGCGATGGCTGCAATGTCGGCAACTTGAAGGTTCAGGAGTGCATCCAGTGCAGCAGTGAGACCCCGGGACAGGCAAACTGCAGCCGGCTGGCTCAGGGCATACCGTCGACCAAGTGCCCGCAGGAGACGCAGCCGTACCAGAGCAGGGGCTGCTTCACGATGACCAAAGGTTCGTTGGTAAATCGCCCACTTCCTCTTCTCAAATGTGTTTCTCTGCAGGCAACGTGACGACGCGCGGATGTGTTGTGGGCCTGTCGCCGGACAACATGAAGTTCTGCACGCTCGAGCAGGCCCAGTGCAACATGTGCATGGACGACGGGTGCAACAATCGACTGGCTCCATCTAGTGGCGGGAAGGCTGTCGCGATGTCGTTGCTGATGTGGATCCTGGTCATTTCGGCGGCGATGGCTTAAATGTGTTTCGTTGGTTTTTTTGTGACGTCCCTTAAGTTATTCATGAAAGCAATTACATACATGTGTCTGTCAGCAAAGTGTGGGGAGTTTTTCTTTCTTTTTGTAACCATGTGGGCTCGGCGGTTGTTTAGGGCCCAGTCATTCTGTCTGTCGTGGACGGTATTACTACTGTTGCAACGCAAGCACAGCTCTTTCTCTCATCTTTGTACGATCTAAGTCATTGGCATCAACAAAACGTCTTTTCTAGTTGTCTACCGCCGAGCGTACTTGACCTCCTCAACGGCAACTACTTCCGTTCCAAATTCAAATTCATTCCCTATACATCCTGTTAATTCTGCAAGTTAGGTCAGTTGCGTTGTTTCGTGGTACCTCGGAGAGGGGAACTCCGCTTCGGAACATGTACCAGTCTGCGAAAAACCTAAATGGAGAATGAGCTAACACGACACGCTAAGAGCTGTTTACACATGAGAATGTGTTCCATTGAGCAGACAAACACCAAATTCTCCGGATAAGAAACATTGCCCTGCCGCCTTGTTCTAAAAGGAGACGAAGAAGCTGATACAGAGGCCAGTTGGCAGCTTCTTTGATGGCTTCTTGACAACGACTCCATTCTTCTTCGATGGTTTGTGCAAGCGGCGTCGAACTTACAGAGAGTTTCTGGGAGACTCGGTCGGCAAAGTTCCTAGCGGTCGATTGCGATTGTAGCTTTCCGACGTCAAACCGTAGTGTTCTTTCTCGACTCCGTACTTCTCTCGATATCCTCATCCTTACCTTGGCTACAACAAGGAAATGGTCCGAGTCGATGTTGGCTCCTCGGAACGTTCGGACATCGAGAATATTGGAGGAGTCTGACGTCGATCGCAATGTGATCAATCAGGAGACCGCCAGAAATACCGCGCATAGCTTTCAAGGTTGATCCCCTTATGGATGTTGAGGTGTGGGAACCGGTTACGCCCCGAGGCGAAATCTACTAGCCTGAGTCCGTTTCCGGATGTGTTGTCGTGCAGGCTGTGTTTTCCGATGACTCTAGCAAAGATTTCTTCCCTGCCCAGCTGTGCGTTGAAATCTCCTAGAACGATCTTGGTATCATAGCTGGGGCATCGATCGTAGGCTCTTTCTAGGAGATCATAGAAGTCATCCTTGCTATCGTCATCCTTCTCCTCCGTCGGGGCGTGTGCGCAAATCAGGCTGATGTTCCCGAATTTAGCCTTGATGCGGATTGTTATGAGGCGCTCGCTGATATAATCAAAGCTTAAGACTTTTTGCCTAAGTCTGTCTCGAACAACGAATCCGCATCCAAATAAGCGCTGCCCTCCCTCTTTGCAGCAATCACAGCTGAAGTGTCATATTAAAGCAATGAAGAAAAACTTTCGCAGAAACGCATTTCGAGCGACAATTCGACATATTTGAGTGAAAATAAATGATTGGTGTTTACCCTTCAAAACGAATGACGTATACTGAAATGACGTACAATGACAGTAGCTTTCCAACGCATGTTCCAATGGAATAATACAAGTTACGCCATCTATTAGCAAACCATGAAACCCAATATCAAAAACGAAATACCGCGCATAGCTTTCAAGGTTGTCGCGCCAAACTTACCACGAATGACTGAGACTAATTAGATTGCACCTTGGCTTTGGCTATTTTTAAGAAATGCGCAACTAATTGAAAGCGATCATGGAATCTGTCAAGGTAACAGGCTGGCTTCCAATGAACATTGGTTGGGACTCCAACGCCTTCAAACAACCCCCTTTACTACGATCAAACCTTCACCACGATCAACATCCACTGCAAATGAAACGCCTCTCCACAAAAGAAAGTCCTTTCAATTCACACACAAGGTGAACGTTTTTATTTAAAATTCAAAAGAACTTTACCACCGATCGAGTCGGTCTCACAAGAATCGTAGCACAAACAAGGACGCCGCCAAGACGAAGCCACCCGCCGCAGCGGTAGCCGCCGAGTTCTTCAGTTTGCCACTGTTGCAGTTCTTGTCCGGGCAGTTGTCGCACAGCTTGTACGAGTCGTCCATGCACATCTTCCTCGTGGTCACGTCGGCGTCCACCAGGCAGCTCCTGATGTAGATGTCATCTGAAATGCGATTGAATGTAATGCATGGGCAAATGATTGTTTTGCGCGAACTTACTCCACTTCTCGACGTAGCAGCCCTTGGTGTTGGCATTCACCGGATTCCTGCACTTTTCCGCGCCGAAGCTCTCCTTGTCCAGTGGCTTTGCGCACGCGGGGTTCAGGTCACTGCGGCACGTGTAGCAGGTGAAGTCCATGTTGTCGGCATTGTTGCAGCCGTCGGCGGATGTGCACGCCGTGCACGTGGAGGTGGTGCTGCAGTCGAAGTTTTCCCTGTCGTGAATGCAGCCTCGTTCGGCCTTGCCGTCGGCGACCTTGTTCGTGTAGCAGCCTTCGTTCTTGTAGAACTCGATTTGCTTGGCGCAGTTCTTTGCCTCTGACGTCGCATGGCCCCAGACGCAGTCGGGGCTCTCCGAGCTGCACTGGATGCACCTGAGCAACTGGCTGTACTTGAAGGGACTGTAGTTGCAGTTGTCGGTCTTGCAAGTCTTGCACTTGTCTTTGTTAGCGTCGCAAGCGGCTTTCACGGCAGTGTTGGAGCTGCAGCCTCGTCCCATTGAGGCGTCGGCGGAACTGTACATGAGGCACTCGTCCGCCTCGACGTAGAGCGTGCACGGAAGTGCTCTCACCGCGGTGGGGTTGTCGGACGGGTAGGCACACGCTGTGCCTGCTTCGCACTGGTAGCATCGTCGACGTGTTGCTGGGAACACATCCTTGTTGCAACCGTTTGTACCGCAGACTTCGCACAACTTTGGATCGGCGCATTTCTCGTCGTTGCTTGTGGCGCATCGTCGTTCGATGTGCTTGGTGTCCTTGATGTTCATCACGCACTTGGTGATGCCATCGCTGCAGACCGCGTTCTTGATTGCGTCGGGGTTGCTCAACTGGGCGCAGTTTGGATCGTCGGTTGAGTCACATTTCTTGCAGAACGTGATCGTCTTGATGTTGCATGCTGCGGCTGTTGCAGTGCACGTAGTGCAGTCAGGGGTGTCGCATTTGTTGGTCT
This sequence comes from Eristalis arbustorum, assembly GCA_916610145.1. Taxonomy (NCBI): domain Eukaryota; kingdom Metazoa; phylum Arthropoda; class Insecta; order Diptera; family Syrphidae; genus Eristalis; species Eristalis arbustorum. The sequence goes on from OU744317.1 coordinate 8,252,505, forward strand.
CGTCGACACAGCCTCGCTTGATTTTTCCGTTGGTTCCTGGAAGAGTACAAGTAGATGATTAGGTTACAGGGCAAATCTAAAAATGCCTTGAGTGAGTTTATTTTATGGAAACTTGATATGCGGGCAAAGCTTTTGCTAGATTCAGAGGGCCAGCTTGGCCCTCGAAGAAGAAAACCTATTTAATCGAAGGTTTGACGGAAGCAATGATAGATGCAGTTGTTGCACTTGCTACGATGGCCCAAGGTCCCGACAAGTCCACCAGTTCATCGATGAAAAGAAACGCAATGAACCAAATCTCCTCCCAGAATCTAAGAAAGCAGAGAAATACAGTCTCGCGCCCCACAACATAAGACCTACCTACAAACCATATATCGTAGAAGAAGCTGCACAGGATCTGAAAAACCCAGACCCATCTCAAAGGATTAAGTAATGAAGAATGTACAAGCTTACTACTATGGAAAGCAGGTACAAAAATATCAAGAAGCCCAAAATGCAGTCCTCGCCAATCAGGGAAAACAATGATGAGTGGGCTGTGATCAAGAAATGGCGGATCTTTTTGCCAGAATCTTCAGAGCGGGGGCGCTGGAGGTAAGTACGCAGCTTTGTAGATGATTTAGCACTGACACACAACATCAACCTTTTTCTGGGCCCACCTTCCCACATCAACTGAGCCGGATCAAGATGCTGCGCGACCCGTGCTGAGGATATACCAGGCTGGAGACCGAGAAATAAAATAGTTAAGTCACGAAGGTGAGCTTCCGGATACCTAGCACACTCCGGATTAGTCTACCTTACCGGTGCATTACGGAAGAAGGGGCACAAGCACGTTAAAAGTGCCTTCGAACCCCAAGCAGGTCAGGGGTCCCTAAGCCCTCTACCAGCAAACCGAGGTCTCGTGCCACGAAATCAGTTCCCTCTAAGAGCCTCCCAATTGGCACCCCTGCATAAGCCTACTGAGGGTGCAGCAAGGTCCCTTAAGGACCAACGTCAGGAAGATCAAACAGAGATTGCTGTGTCAACAAGCAGTTTTAAAGATCCTGTCCAAGGTCCTGCGCTATCCTCCAGGGAGAAAAATTCCATCTTCCTGGACAAGGACCGACATGCAGCATCAAAGGTACTTCACTTCCTCGTGAGAGACCACTCGAAGGCGAATATTCCGCCTTCGAGTGGGCCACTGAGTACCTCACTCAAGGCTCCGCACTGGCGTCCAAGTTGATCAAACTTAACAGAAATTGCCCTTTTCAGAATATGGAATAAGGCGCTACAGCCCATAAATTGCCAGGGCCTAGCTTCTCAGCAACCACTCGTGTTGAGCGTGCTATTGTTCTCTCACGAGTGGAAGGGGCCTATATTTTTACGCCGACTTCGAACGGCCAAGTTTGAGAAGTTTTTTTCTGGACAGACGTACTCTTTGAGCATTGTCAGTGACTCGAAAGAGGTGGGGTCGTGAAGAGCAGGAATCGAACCTACGACGTCGAGATTGGGGTCGACGCACATACCCACAACGCCACGTGCGACCACTTCCTTTTTAGTGGGAAATACAAAATCTCACTTATCGACCTCCCGACTCTACTGGACAGTAAACTAAACTGTAAGCTCAACACAGAGGAAAGCGCACGAGAGTGAAAGCCATTGGCTATAAATGGAGCCTTCAACCGTCATCTGATCCTCTTGTACGGCCTAGTGGCGTGGTGGCCCACAGTAAACGTCGGCACTCCCCTCAATAAACTAAGGAGGATACAGAGACAAGCCTGCATCTGCATCAGTGGAACCCTTCAACCTTCAAACTCTCCTGACCCTCACCACGTTAAAAATATCAGGCTACTGCGCTATTTGCTTAAAGGCTTGGTACAACTACAGCTACGGACACGCCAAAGCCCTACACGAACAAGGCCTCATCAAACCCCAAAAAGACGACACTTCGCAGAAAGCAACATCGAAACTGTGATCCCAGAAAGAGACCTACAGTTGTACACAGATGGATCCATCACGGAAGATGGCGTAGGAAGTGGAGTGCCTAAACCTGAACAAATCAGTTCCTCTCCCCGATCACTGCAGCCTCTTCCAGGCTACTAGCGAAGCCTTTTCCTGGCTAAAGTGGAACGTGATATCCGCCCGAGATATCTGTACGGATAGCCAGGCAGAATGGTCCTCTTTAAACTCAAAAATATTAATTGACTGTCACGAATCTCTTAACGAGATATGGGAGCAGATTGAAATTCCCAGGAAACTGGAGAGCTAACTAACTCACTAAATATGCCACCAGACGGCCGATTGATGAAATCTCTTGTAACGTAGGTCCCTCTTTAACCATCTTTAAGATACAGCTCAATAACCTCTCAACATACAGACAATAAATGACAGTTGGCTGACAAGCTTCACCAAAACAAATCTGGCCTTTTTTCGATCAAAAGGTCAAGTAGTCGGATCTTTCTAAGGCGATCAAAAATTAACACTGTAGTGGGAATAATCACCGGACACTGCCTGATGGACCTTCATGCAAAAAAACATTACAGCCTCTTGATGGACGGTTTCTCCACATCGAAGGTGCTTTTAACAATATCAACCCGGAAGCAATTTCACTTGCGCTTAGCAACCTCGGGTTCGGAAAGCCCTTAGTGGCCTTCATTCATCAGCTAATCACCAGCAGAGTAATACACTCTCAGATGGGAGACGCTAAGATCCATAGAGGAGTTAGTAGTGGCGCCCCACAAGGAGGTGTTCTCTCATTGATATTGGAAGAGGTAGGGTGCAAAGTTATTGGCTATGCGGATGATATTGCCATAGCGGCATTGCCATAGCGGCAATTCGTCTCTACTCTAAGAGACATAATGCAGAATGCCTTCCACAAGCTAGATGCATGGACACAAACATGCAAGCTCGGCGTACGGATATCGTACTCTTCACCAGAAGATACAAAATCCCCCAATTCGACCTCCCACTGTTGTGCGGCACTACATTACAGAACCACCAGTGCGAAATTTCTAGGTCTCACTCTCGACAGCAAGCTAAATTGGAAGCTCAATATCCAGGAAAGGGTAAAAAGAAAGCCTCTTCTGCACTTTTTAGCTGCAAAAAGGCCAATGGATGCAAATGGGGCCTAAAACCACGCATCGCACACTGGATCTACACCTCTATCGTCAGACCGACACTTTTGTATGGTGTCTCAGTTTGGTGGACAGCACTAAACAAGGCTATAAACTGCAATGCACTCAACCGAGTACAAAGACTGGTCTGCCTGTGTATCAGCGGGGCACTCAGAAGCACTCCGTCAGACGCACTGAATATTCTCCTCCATCTAACACCTCTGGAAATATTCGGGAAACAAGCAGCAGCAAGCACAGCCCTGACACTCAAAACACTTCGATTGAGGTCCGAACTCAACACTGGCCACTCAACCATTCTCAAGGAATCAATTTCCTACCTAGCGACACCGACCGCCTACTACCCCAGGCCATCTTCGAGAAGAAATTCTCAATCAGCATTCCTTCCAGATCGAACTGGAAAGTCCGCCGAAAGTTCCTCTGCGCTTTTTCACAGATGGATCAAAGACAAAAGAAGGGGTGGGTGCGGGTGTCTATTCACAAGACCTCAACATTGCTATCTCCGTGAAGCTCCCTGATCACTGTAGCGTTTTTCAGGCAGAAACCATAGCGATTAAAGAGGCGCTGTCGTGGCTTAAAAACAATGTGATATCAAAAAGGGATATCACCTGTTCCGATAGTCAGGCCGCCATTAAATCGCTGGACAATGTCATGTACTACTCTAAAACATTCCTTAATTGCAGGCTGTCTCTTAACGAGATGGCCGAGCATTTTAACATTCACCTCATGTGACGACGAACTCGCTAGGTGTGGTACAACCTCATCCCTATCGATAGCAGGGGTACCACCTTCCATGCCGATCGCTACAGCCTATCATCTTTTAGAGATTCATACAATTAACATCACCAATCACAAATGGCTAGAGGCACCATCTGCCTTAAAACAAAAGAAATCTGGCCATCACACGGTCACTTAGTCTACTTGGACTCAGCAAGCCCGCATTAAGGACCCTTATTGGAGTCATAACCGGGCACTGTGCACATTGGTGGCCCATATAACGATTTTTGCTGAAGCTGCATAGATGAAGAGGAGGAAGAAAACACTCATCACCTTCTCTGCTCCTGTAGTGCTCTTGCCAGTCGAGGGTTCCTGCACCTCGGAGCCTACTACTACAGCGGCCGTAACGAGCTAGAAAGTTCCAGCATTGGCCAACTAAATCGGTTCATCAGCAGCACCAACTGGTTCCAGCGTTAGGAGAAGTCAATCCGCGTGGTATCACAATGGGCCTACTCTGGCCTAAGTGTGACTGCTCTGCAGCGGTCAGCCACTACTACCTAACCTAACCTAACCTGATGGACAAATACTGGACGAAGATCAAAGCATAACCGCTTTAACTGACAGCTCTAGATTAGAAAGTGTGTCGTTAACCGAACTCTGTCAGGCAATAAAAAAAATCGAAAAAGACTCAGACTCATGGAAGGTTGCGGAAGTGCAAAAAGTCGTACAGACCGATATAACAGCCAAAGTATGTTAAAAACATTTCATTTCATTTATTGATGTTAGATTTATCTCTGTACATTAAGAACATACAATTCTTTTTGAGTACAGGACTTAAGATATAACATTGTATAAGACTTACAGTGAAGTGACATAATACATTTTCATATTTTAAGATTAAAATTAAGTAATTCAAGATTAATTTATTCAAGCTTACTATATTAAAGTTTACTTTCATTGCGACCAAATTAGTTAAAAATTTCATTTTGGAGATTATTTCAGTTCATATTTGAGAGGTGAGAAAGACAAGCTGAGCTAAATTGTCTGTATTCGGTCTTAGACCGTACCTGTGGGGGTAGATGATTCCACAGATGTACAGCATGAATGAAGAAATGTCTACGGGATGCTAAACATGTATGCACAGAAGGTTTCAACGTAATATTACGACGTGATCGACTGAAGGTTAGTTTCTCATAAAAGTAGTCAGGCTGTTTCCAATGAATTATTTTAAAGAGTTGTATGCATGATCTGTATTTTAAAAATGCGTCTAATTCACATGAAGGTGGATCAGTCATCCCATGTGGGTGAACTATTCCGAGTTGAAAAGCCTCGTTCATAAACAAATCCCCTCATAACAAACATCCTGTGCACCGCCTTTACAAACGATGGGAGTGAAAGGATTAACCACCTTCATAGCTCAGCATGCCGAGCTCTATCTGAAGCCGTACGAGCTACACGACTGCAGCTTGGTGATTGACGGGGACAACTTGGCGTGCAACCTCTACAAGGACGTGTCTGGCAAGAGCTCAGCATTTGGCGGTGATTACGATGCGTTCTATCGGATTGTTGTGGAATTTTTCCACGTCCTCAGTGAGACATTGAAAGAGGGGGATGATGTTTTGAGAATGGTATGACTTTGGTTTTGTAAGGATTGAGCTTGAGAGCATTTTCTTCAGCCCACCTCGTAATCGAGCACATATCCTCGTTTAATTTAGCAACTGAATCTTCAATCATACCAAGAGGAAAACTATGGTAGATTTGAACATCATCTGCATATATATGAAATTTGCAATAAGACAACAAGCTAGGAAGGTCATTAATGAACATTGAGAATAATAACGGGCCGAGAATACAACCTTGGGGTACTCCATTGGAGATGCCACATACGGACGACAGTTGTGAGTTATATAAAACAGCTTGAGTACGGTTAGTTAGGTACGAGAATATTAATTTATTAGTAGGACCACATATGTTGAATTGGGTGGACAGTTTGTGACATAATATGGACGGGTTTACACTGTCGAATGCTTTCGAAAAGTCAAGTAAGGCTAATAAGGTTGTTTGATCTTCGTCAATGGCTTTTCGTATGTCATCGGTTACATTTAGCAAGGCTGTAACACAGCTATGTCCTTTACGGAATCCTGATTGCATAGGACTTAAAAGATTGTGCTCCTCAATGTGATCTTTAATGCCTCTACTCAAGATACGTTCGAACAATTTTGACAAAAATGGAAGGATAGCTATTGGACGATATTCAGGTGGGTTTGTTTTTTTGGAACCGGGATAATCTTTGCTTCTTTCCATAGAGTTGGATAAGTCGACGTCATGATTACTGTATTGAAAATATGCGTGATATATGACAGTATCATCGGAGTCAAGATTTTGATAAAGTCGGGATGAATATTATCCAGTCCGACAGACTTTGTTTTTATGGAGAATATTGCACCACCGACTGAGTATTTATCCACTCTTCCTACTTCATACCCAGTATCTTGAGTGTTGTTTACTAAGGGTAATGTCACATTGGGATTTGATACAGAGGGGACAGATGTGAATCGAATGTTTAATTCGTCAGGGTCAATATCATCATCATTTGGTTGCTTATGAATTTTCGTGAGTCCAATATCTCGCACTTGCTTCCATAAAAACTTAGATGATCGGTCGCATTTAAACTTTTCTGCATAGTAATTACTTTTAGCCGACCTTATCATCAAGGTTACATGGTTCCTGCAAGCTTTGTATTCCGTATGCATTTCCGTGCAACGAAATCGTCTCCATCGTCGGAACAGAAAGTCTCTCTTTCTGATCGCTAGGAGGATTCTGTTGGTTAACCACGGACATGTTTCACTCCTGACAACACTAGTACGATGTGGAACATGTTTTGCATAGAGATACTTGATATTGTTGTTGAATATCTCAACTTGTTTGTTAACGTCACTCGACGTATAGAGACTTTCCCACTTAAGATTACAACAATCCGAAAATAAATTACTAACGTTGACACTACGAAAATCGCGATAGAACATAGACTGTGGACAATTTCTTGGCACACAAATGTCAAAAGTAGCAAAAACAAGATCATGGTATAAAAATACTGGCACAGATAACTGACTATACGATTTGACTAAGCTTAGATCATTGGTTAAGAAGACATCTAGCAGCGATGGCGAGCTGTTGGGCTTAAAGTGGGTGGGTTCAATTGTGTTAAGGAACTTTAAGTTGAGACACCGTATCGATCTACTGAAAAGAGAGTTTTGTGACATGCCGAGAAGGTTCATATTAAGATCTCCACAAATAATAATGTTTGGTTAGCGAGGAAATCTCTTCAATTATATCACAGATATGATTGGAGTGCGCAACATCCGGGGGCGTGTATATAGTTCCAACGACTGTCTTAAATTCACCGTTTAGGATTTCTAAGAAATAAAATTGACTTGCGTGTGTTTCATTGGAGCTAAGAATGTGTTTCGATTTTATATTGTTCCGAATGTACATAGCAACGCCTCCACCAATCCTAAGACAGCGGTCAGCACGGTAGAGCTTAAAACCCTTAAGAGAGAAAGCTAAGTCGCTCACTCCGGGATCGAACTATGTCTCGGAAACACATATAATATCGATCAAGCTGTTTTCGAATATTACTTTGAGTTCGTTGAATTGTTAATTTAGTTCTAGTAAAAGCAAACAAAAAGGGGAAAGATGCTTTTAGTCATTAAAGTGTCTTGTAAGAAAACGAGAAGAAGAAGCCGCAACAACACTGACAACGAGGCGCATCAACAAGCAAAAGCGTTTTCACCCTACATCGTAGGTAACTTTCAATAAACACGGCCTGATGTCTCAGAAGACAACACCGACATATGTACGTCAATGTACGTCCTTGAGAACCCATCTGAATCAGACATCATCTTCAACGAAACCAAGCCCAGCGGACGAGACGGTATGAAATGCAGCTTACGAAGATCGAACAAATTACGGAATTCTATTCAGCGTAGAACTAGGAGAAAGTCAATCGAAGCCGACAAACTCTCGAATTTCGTCCTGAAGCGAATGACGCGCCAAATCTGCAAAATGAGCAGAACTTCCCGCCAACATCTAAAACCAAGCGGCGGAGCTTCTACCAAAGGAACGACAGCGGTCTTCATTGAGGTTTAGCGGGCTACCACACCATCCCAAAGGATCCAATCAGACCCATTCATTCGCCTGTTGTTACAGCCACTACACGTCGACCGGTGCTGAACCCCATTCCTGTTGCCCCCGCTTTGCACTGATTGCAGAGTGTGACTCACGATTCAAACATGCGCCCTATAAAGCTGTGCCCTAATTAAAAGTTAAACAAAGCAATCGTAAAAATAAATTAGTCACAGTCAAGTGGCACGCAAGCTTCGCAGCTTGCCCCATTTTACGATCATCCAAACGAGAATTTCGCAATCAGCTCCGATGACGTGTCAGTTGAAATGGGAGTGGCAAAGAAAACACTCAAAGATATCGAACAAATCCATGAGATAAGGGCGGCGATCAAAGCGAGAGTTTAAAGGAAGGTCAGAGCACACAAACTTTTTGGCACGTACAGACTTTGGGCAAGACGGGAAATATTTGTTTGACTTGAAGTCATTTTGCTTAGTCAAGAGGCGGAGTAGTCTAGCTTTGAAGTCTACGCAATGAATTGGTGGCTTTGTGTAAAACAAACAGTTTATAAAACAATAAACGAATTTGGAACAATCGGAAAACAAAAGCTGGTTAAGTCTCTTGTCAAGGAATATACAGCGTTTTCCAATAGGGACTCGTCACCTGCTTTTTAAATAAACGTACATCGTTTAAAATGATCCATCGGCGTCAATTCTTGAGTCAGCTTGATCTTGCGTGGTCTGAGCGACGCCCAATTCTTGAGAAGGCAGTGGAATTGACTTATTTTTTATCGTTTGCTATAGACGCCTGAATGGCAGACACTTTGACCAACCCGTTGTCTCACTGGAAGGGCAACATCACACACCGATTACACACACCTGCCTAGACTAGGGCGAGAATTACCAACCAAAAACTGGAGTTAACGATCTTAAGGTTGCGGTCACCGACTCCGAATTTCGGTAGAAAGTTGTTGTAAATTTTGAGTTTTCTGAATTAGCTGACAGTGATAGTTTGATGATTAGGAAAAGAGTCACAAATAAAAATCAGTCCCTATTTGAAGTCCCATACATACTTGAGTGGTTCATATGCTAAAAGGACAATACCTGTGGATGTTGGGCAAAGTTTTTGACTGCTCTCAACCCGGCGCGGTGGCAGCAAATAATCATCTCAATGTTTAGGTCAAGTTGATACAGCAACACCGTGTTTCCTGGTGAGACTGAAGACTCTATCTAAGGGGTTTTCGCGCCAAACACAAAAAAAGATACGGCAACTGGCTCTCTGGACTGTCGAATCGCCGTCCTGGCCAAACTGACCACGTGCTCATTGAATCAACACAAGGCGGAACTTGGTGGATTCCAAAGAAAAGAAGCTGCAAAAGGTTTAGCTCTTGAAGTAAGGTTGAAGTAAGGCTTTTGAAGTAAGGTTTTAAAGAATATCATAATATAATAGAAATAAAATAATATGGGTGGCGCTACAGCCCGTAGTGGGCCAGGGCCTAGCTTCTCAGCAACCACTCGTGTTGTGCGTGCTATTGTTCTCTCACGAGTGGAAGGGGCCTATATTTTTACGCCGACTTCGAACGGCCAAGTTTGAGAAGCTTTCTCTAGACAGGAAATACTCTTTGAGCATTGTCAGTGACTCGAAAGAGGTGAGGCCGTGAAAATTATTTCTGTCGCTCAGAGCTGGAATCGAACCTACCACGTCGAGGTTGGGGTCGACGCACATACCCACAACGCCACGGGCCACCGTAAAGAATATCAATGTATGTTTTTTTTTCCCACTGATAAGCGAACACAGTGAAACATCTCTTAGCGGATAACCTTCTATAAGGCCCTTCGCTCTCGATGAACAATTAGTTATGGTACCAGCATGAAGTGTATTCCAACTCCAACACTACCGAATCTTGAAGTCATTCAAGTGATACCAATCATTGTCCGAGTTACATAACCTTTCTAGAACGGACACCCCTATATAACGGACAATCATGCTGGCCCCGCAGGAGTTCCACGCAGCGAAGTTTCCCCAAGTTGGTTAAAATTAGCAAAACAGCGTCGGAGACAAAATGTTGGTGTTATATTGATGGGACATACCCTGGAATCCAAATTTCGGGATTTTTCTAAGTTCAATGTCATCGTCTTCAGAGAGATATTTTGGCGTTTTGGTTTTTGCTCGCATTGCGACGAAAGCTGCCGAATTGCTTATCGGTGAATGAGGGCAAAACAATGTATGAGGTCCTCAATAAGGGACATATAATATCGACGCATAGGATTTCGTCTGACTTCGAGGTACTGCAACTCTGTCTACAGTGGATAACAATATAATATGGTTGGCGCTACAGCCAGTCGACGGTCTGGGTCTAGCATCTCAGCAGCCACTCGTGTTGTGAGTGCTATTGTCCTCTCACAGTTGGAAGGAGCGCAGAGTTTTATGACGCGTCGGTATGGCGACGATTGAGAAGCTTTTCTATAAAGTCTGAAATGCCACAATGAAAAGGTCTTGGGCCTGTCCTTCACAACTTCGCATAGTTTTTCTCTTTTACTGATGAGCTTGCGAACTATTGAATGACAGTAAAAGAAAATGAGCAACAATGTGACGAGCCCAAACATTTAACCTCCATTTTAAAAAACGCCCGCATTTACACATGGTTGTTCTCCAATACCAGGAATATCAAGAAATGGCCTGAAAAATCTACCTGCACAATTTGATTAGCTTCAAAATCCGTATGACAGCAATGGTCAATCTCATTGTCAAAGAGTTTGTGATCAGATTATGCGTCCACAAGGCTCCGTCAGCCACTCAAACCGGTCCCAGAAAGTGAGTAGTTGCTTACGCATTTCATCGTCACTTTAGCTTTAAAGTTCAGACATCCACCTCTGAGTCCTGAATGAATTATTTCCGACCACATCCCAATAAAGGCTGTCAATTTGTTCGCAAACCAATCTAAATTTGCAATGATTTGGCACATGAACTTGTCCGCAAAAATATCACGCCAACCACTTTGGGTTGAATTCTCACGTCGCCTTTGACCATTTCCTCTTAACAGCACTATTCCAGGCTCAACTGTGTAACGTCAGAAGGCTGACGAGGTTTACCCTGATTAGAATCTTCGGTAAGCTTTCGTTGAGCAGAAATGGTTACATTACATTGCTTCTTCGCTATCAAGAAAGTAGGCACTTTTGTTTACCACCACCGCATAGAAGTCCACGACGGGTCATAAAACGTGCTGCAAGGCACAAAGCAAAATGGGCAACACAGTAAGATTTTCAGGCTGGAAGCGGAAGTTTAAAAAAAAAAAAAAAAATTCTCTCGCAACCTCTTGAAAACAGGTGTAAAGTCTAGTCCTAGGCTATAGGAAGGGCACAAAAACTCTGCGAACATGTTCGGATAGCCTTGTGACCAGCCTTCAGGGAAAAAGATTTTTAAAGCCACTGAGCGCGCATGACGGTGGGTGTAATAGGGAATAGGGAAACAAATAATCCCAACGTCGAATCTAATTTTGATGGAGTTGGCAAGGCAATAAAGAGCACTTAAGCTCACCAACCCTATCTTTGCACAATATATATAAAATAATAATATGGGTGGCGCTACAGCCCATAGAGGGACAGGGTCCAGCTTCTCAGCAACCACTCGTGTTGTGCGTGCTATTGTTCTCACACGAGTGGAAGGGACCTACAGTTTTATGCCGAATCCGAACGGCCAGATTTGAGAAGCTTTTCTAGACAGGAAATACTCTTTGAGCATTGTCAGTAACTCGAAAGAGGTGGGGCCGTGAAAATTGTTTTCGTCGCACAGAGCAGGAATCGAACCTACGAGGTCGAGGTTGGGGTCGACGCACATACCCACAACGCCACGGGCCATCTTTGCACAATACAGGCGAAAATAAGATAGTTGCGCTTGATATTTCTAAAGCTAAAGCAAGTTGTTTTGGATGGGTTCAAGTCGGATATTCACAAAATTAATGCTGGTGTCCCTCAGGGCTCTGTTCTGTCCTCGACACTTTTTTCTGTATTTTTGTATGCAAATTTGTGTGATATCATTTTACCTAAACAGTTAGCCCATATTATCGACTTAGAACGAATTTATTTTAAAACGCTTTACTTTTTTCGAGTGATTGCCGATTCCTGTTGAATTAGTAAACAATTTATTTTACAACGAAACACTACATTTTTGCGATGGGCGATTGCAAATTAATTCACAATCGAATAAATTGGCAATTGTTATAAATTGAATACGATTGTCGATTTATTCTCATTAAAAACCAATCGAATAGTAATCGAATCGAATTCTACAATTTTTTCTCAGTACCTACTGCAATTAATAATCTCTCCCTGACTTGAAGAATCGGCGAATACACATATTCGTTGATAATTGGAATTGTACCCACAAGAATCGAAAATCTACAATCGCCTCCACTCAATTTGAATTCGAATTATCGCGATTGCGAGAACATTCGAATTATTCGATTGTTTTTATTCGCAATTGGCCATGGCTACACATATTTAGAACGAACAAAAACAAACAAAATGTACAGACCACCTGCCCAGAAACCCTTTAAATTCACTTGTAGTTGCAGAAATAAAACATTTTAGAACCCATAATCAGGTGACCAAGTCATACTTGAAGCTTATGCCATGTTTTGTGGTCAAATACCCCCCTGTGCGACGTGTTGACTTTTGTGACTGACTGTAGGTCGATAGCTATGTGGTCGAATTAACGGTAAGCACTGAAAAGGAGAAGTCCAAAGTTTTGAAAACTTTTATACACGATATTCTCTCCTCAGTATTTATAGCGAATTAATCACCAGCGTCGTCAACAATGTCTAATCAGTGAATTTCACCAGTTTATCTCGATCAAATACAGATTAACAACACAGCACAACACACGGTCAATCGATATGCCAACAATAGTGCTCTATCCGAGCGGAGAGCTTTTCGTTGTTGTTTTTGTCAAACAATATCCAGCGTATTTCGCGACAAGACAAGTGGCCCCCGCTTATCAGCAGATAGTGTTCCCCGGTCGCGAAGGCGTAAGAGACAAACACTGGCTTGCCGATTAATTCATCAAACGCCGTCAATGATAGATAGTTGGTCTTCGTTAACACAGCAGAGTCCAAATAGATGACGAGGCCGAGATAGACACTTCACCCTGTGTCGCATTCGATGTGGCATGCTGTTGTGAAATATTCTGGGACACACTTACCCACTGCTGAGAAGCATATGTCGGCCGGACATTCTGTTGTAAAGCTTCCAGGTTCCTTGGCACACTTGTCCTCAGCCGAAGCCGTGTCATCACAAACCTTGCACTGTCCAGCTCCTAGAGAAAACAATAAAAAAAGATAGTTAGTCTGCGACAGCTGGTCACTGCCACACCACCCACCCTCGGCACTGGCACTGATGAGGCCTAGGATTAAGGCGAAAATGAAAAACTTCCATTGGGTCGCCATTTTGCAGATGCACTTCACTTTGATTCACGGAGTGTTCACTTGAAAAGGTCTTGTCAGTTGAAGCGGTTCAACTTAACTGAAAGTCACTTGCACAGTGCACAGTGCCCACAGGTGCTCCGCTTAGACGGAATCTGGCGTATAATAAATAATTAAATCGATAGCAGATAGCTGAGAGGTGAACGAGCACATTGCAGGAGTTGCTCAGCGGAAATGTGCTTGCTACAAAGAGTGGTAGAATGATCGATTGGATTGCCATGCTTCTTTTGCTGCAAGAAGTCTCAGACGGAATGGGAGCGAGGCTCAGAGGCGCTCGCGAGCTCTACGAGCAGAAAAGATGGGAAGAGCAACGGCTTCTTAGAAAGAAAACGAAAGAGCGGTCGAGGAGATTGTGGGTGTTACTGCAGGAACGATATTCGGAAACTCTACCAACAGGTAAAAAGAACAAGTCAAGTCAAGTCAAGTATCATGGATGGGAACCTAGGAGTGGAATTACAGTCGGTGCTGGGAATTTGCAAAGGTCACCTCTGCCTCTATGATGAGCAAAATACCGCTGTCAGGCAGAATAATCCATTCAATATAGGCCATGATGGACACGAATTCCGCCCTCCCGAACTGAGTGAAGTGACCATGCTTCCAACAAGGCAGCTGGTGCCGAAGGACTGTCTGCCGAGCTCTTCAAAGCAGCTGGTGATGATTTGGTAAGATGCATACACCGACTCATCTATAAAATCTGTTCGGATGAAAGTCTGCTCGACGGAAGGAATCTCAGCACCGTGTGCCTGATCCGAGTTTACCTTAGTTTTCCTCTTGGTATGGTTGAAGATTCAGTTGCTAAATTTAACGAGGATATGGTGTGGGCTACCACCTATTTGTCGATTTCAAGGCCGCATATGACAGCATGCATAGAGACGAGCTATACAGCGCCATGTCTAGTTTTGACATCCCTGCCAAACTCGTCAGGTTGTGCAGGATGACGATGGAGAAATCTCGCTGCTCCATCAAGGTCGGTAACGAACTCACCGAGACCTTCAATGTCAAAAAAGGTTTTAGACAAGGCGACGCGCTGTCATGTGACTTCTTTAACATCATATTTGAGAAGATCGTGCGAAACTCAAACGTAATCACCCGAGGCACGATCTTTCAGAAGTCTTCTCAGCAACCACTCATGTTGTGCGTTGTGGAAGGGACCTACAGTTTTATGCCGACTCCGAATGGCCAAGTTTGAGAAGCTTTTTCCAGACGGAGGTACTCTTTCATCATTATCAGTGACTCGAACGAGGTGCGGCCGAACAGTCGAGGTTGAAGTGCGTTGGGTTCGACGCACATGCCCACAACACCTCTCTTCCATCTTGTAAGCAAGAGAGGTGAGACAGAGGAAAAGCTTCAGCTTGCTGTCAAAATTAGCGTGTGTAAAAGCAGCCTTAGTTACGACCGGTTTTAGGCGAGTCCATGATGCGAGATGAAGAGTGTGGCTTTCGTTCCGACACAAGTAAACCGACCAGCTTTTCACTTAGAACATGGTAATCGAACAGTATACTTGGAAGTATGCCAAGCCGATACACAGCTGTTTAAATATCTTCCTTTTTACGAGTAGTGGGCGGAGTAATGCTGAACTTTTTCGTAGGATTATCCCAGCAACTCACTTCGTGATCGATACGGCAATCTGGAACGGAAATGCTTCGATCGTTTCATCAGGTAAGTGTTCGCTTGGCAGTCTCTGAACGAATTGATTGGATCAGACCCTCTGGGTATCACCTAACCATTGGTACTGATGAGCTAGTGTAGGTGGCGAAGAATCGACTGGCCTGTAGGTGTATCATGCGGGCTTTGTGCGGGTCTCTGAAGATGATGATGTTACATTAATTCGTTAGATTTGTTCGAGGACTTCTATACATGTAATCGAGTACGAGTACATTTCACCTGGGTTCGTTCCTGAAAAACTGCAATCTATTTTACGATCCCTTCCTAAGTAGGAAATTCCATTACTTAATTACTTATCAGGCAGACCAAGGTCTGAGCCTGAGCAATTGCTGCCTTCCATCAGTGACGGTCCTGGGCACGCTGCTTCCAGTCATCAAGGCCAAGCTGTCTGACATCCGCGATGACTTGGTCTTTGTACCGAAGGTTCGGTCTTCCTCTCCTTCTCGAACCAGGAGGCTCGGATTCGAAGACCCTCTTTGCTGGAGCGTTCTTGTCCATTCGCTCGATGTGGTCGAGCCAGTGTAGTCGACGGATTTTACCTTCCGGACTACATCCACATCCTTGAGTTCGCGGTTGTGTCTTCTCCTCGCAGACGGTACCATAAATCCGACGTAGAATTTTTCTTGCAAAGGCACCAAGAATCAGCTCTGCAGCCTTACTTAATGTCCAGCTTTCGGCTCCATAAAGTAGGACTGGCAGGATAGGGGTTTTGTAGAGCATGACTAGCTGGTCCTTCGAGTCAGGAGTTTGGAGCCCAGTTGTTTTGACAGACCGAAGTAGCATCGGTTGCCAAGGACGATTCTACGTCGGATCTCCACTACGATGTCATTCGTGGAGTTTACATTTGCCCCAAGGTAGACAAACTCCTTCACTACCCCAAAATTGTAGCTGTCGATTGTGACGTTTTGGCCTAGGTGGTGTGCGGCGGATCGTTTTTTGCTCTAGAGCATATATTTGGTCTTGTCCTCGTTGACCTTAACACTTAACACCTGCTTCCACGATGGCACGTTGGGACCGCGCGACAATGTCGATGTCATCCGCGTATCCCAACAGCTGGACTGACTTGTAGAAGATAGTGCCTTCCGTGTTGACTTTTGCCCGCCGCACTATCTTCTCCAGTACCAAATTGAAGAAATCACACGACAGCGCATCTCCTTGCCGAAATCCGGTGCAGGTTCTGAACCGAACTGCACGGTGCATCGCGTATGTGTTAGCGTGGTGCGACACAACCGGATCAGTTTTTCCCGGGATCCCGAACTCGGCCATCGTATCGAATAGCTCCTTGCGATGAATGCTGTCGTATGCGGCTTTGAGATCGATGAACGGATGGTGAGTATCGATTTGAAACTCGCTGGTCTTCTCCAGGATCTGCCTTAGTGTGAAGATTTGGTCTATAGTCGATTTGCCGGGCCGGAAGCCGCACTGGTACGTGCCGATTAGTGCGGTGCAAGACGGCTTTAGACGTTCACACAGTACGCTGGATAGGATCTTGTAGGCGACATTGAGCAGGATCTATAGTTCTTGCAGGAGGTAGGATCGCCTTTTTTGTGGATGGGGCATATGGAGCTCATATTCCAGTGATCGTGTCATGCAGTGTGTGGGAGCAGTTCTTCTTCTTGAACTACGTGAGAAAGGTGTGTAATCTCACTGAGGTAAAGGATATCTCGCGAAAGGGCAGAATTCAACCGCAAACAACCCAACGACTGTAGATACCCTTTCGAGAGCCAAAGGCGACTACAACGTGGCGCCTGCACTCTCTGTTTCACTCGGTCTTTGGCCATTCGTTCTTTCACTTTTCATTCTCTTGCAGTTTGAGTCGGTTGAGAAAAGTGATACTCATTGTTCCTGGTGCAATACAGCTCAACTAATGTTACCGATCGGAGACAAGTGACTAGATGTGCGATTATCACCCTTTTCAATGATCTTCTCAAGTTAATAATAGTGGAATGTCACGCCGTGTCCCTTGTACCGAAAGCGTCAACTGTCACATTTTAGCTATGATGCTCACGTTTCCGTCTCCGTTGTCATGTCTCGTCTCATATGTCGGAGCAGACCTGAATTGCTCTTCTCGCCTCACAAGGGTCGCCTGAATTAAATTCAATTACCGTTCGCCCGTTTCCAAGGATCTTCTTCAACTATTTGCACATATTTTGAAATTAGCGCGATTTTTAGATTTCCCTCGCGTTTTGACTTCTCCACACTTCACTTCCCCACATCTTTAAATCCATCACATAACCATCTCCCAATGATCACATGAAATTCACTTAATTTGATCGCTGCCCTTAATCCAGCCCCTATTCCGCACACCCAGAGTATTCGAGAAGTTACCTCTATCGTCTACTCCGCGATAAGATAACCACCGAAACAAGAGATTAGATAAGCAAAGCGCCCGAAAAGCTGTCGATGGCAATCTATTGCATTCGCTTCAATACACAATAAGCCGCAGCGACAGCTGGGGTATGTTATTCAAATGAATGGCTACTTCCTTCCTCGTTCATCAATTCATTTTACTTGCTCGTTCTCGAATTGACAGAGTACCGTGCCAAGTGTCGTTGGCATGAGTGGAATTTGATGTATGCCCGCGATTTACGATGTTTGTCAAGCTTCCACAGCAGATTTTTGGAGTGTCATTGGTGGGGCTTGGCATCACTGAAGGTGGGTATTTTGCTTTTTCCCTTAGAATTGCTGTAGCGCTGCAACGGAGAGAAATCAGATTATCTGACGGCGAATATGTTCTTGAAGCTTTCTGGTGTGGTCTTTTTTTGGAAAAGCTTATTGCCTATAGTGCTGTTTTCGTCATGGACTCTGACTTTCGTCACGAAAAGATAAGCGGTTTCTGGACGAAAATTGCAAAATGTTAGAGTTGTGTAGCATGCAGCGGGGTAAGTGGATTAGCCCTTTGTTGATCAGGCGCGACGTGGAGGCACGCCTACCGTTGCACGGCGCATCTTTATCGGAACTATAAGATGACTGCTTGACTGTAAACAGAAGATGACGGGAAAGATATAACGGAAGCAAAAATTTGATCCCCACGGACAGACAGGGATAGGGAAGCGGTGGCTAGGCGTCCGACAACTTCTGCGAACAATTTCATATCATTCCACTGCTCAACGTAAACACATTACACTTCATGTTGCATGCCTCTCCAGCAATATCGCCCATAAGAAAACAACCCCAAAGCGATAGCCAGACAAAGAGTATTAAAGAGTAAAAAAATCACGGTAAAAATATCGGGTTATGAATTATCTGATTGCTTAGAACAACTTGGTTCTCTATACTGGTGGGAACTATCGAATAAAAACTATCTAGTAATTCGATAGCTGCAAACGATTCATTTATTCGATAGTCGAAAATGATTCATTCATCCAATTGAATGAACAAGCTATTCAATTGTTTTTACTTGGCCTAGTTTTCTTCTTCTTCTTCTTTGAATGGCGCTACAGTCAGGGGTGGACCTGGGCCTCAACCAACATGCCTCTCCAGCCAGCACGATCTTTCGCCAGCTGCTTCCAGTTGCGCACACCAAGTCGGTTGAGGTCCTTTTCCACTTGTGTGCGCCATCTAGTGCGAGGACGTCCTCTGTTGCGCTGTCCCAATGGCTCGGTGTCGAAGACTCTTCGTGCCGGAGCTGTGGTGTCCATCCGCTCTACATGACCTAGCCATCTTAAGCGTTGGATCCGAAGACGCTTAACTAGGTTCATGCCGCTGTACAGCCCGTATAGTTCGTGGTTGAACCTTCTCCTCCAAACGCCATCAACGCAAACAGGACCAAAGATCGAACGCAGAACTTTTCTCTCAAAACAACCAAGAGCTTCTTCATCCGCTTTCAATAGCGTCCATGTCTCTGCGCCATAGAGCAGGACTGGGAGGATCAGGGTTTTATACAAGGTCAATTTGGTGTTTCGAGAGATGGCTCTGTTACTCAAGAAACAGCGGTTGGCAAGAGTTATTCTGCGTTTAAACTCGGTACTGATGTTGTTCGTACTTTTAACTTGGAAGCCAAGGTAGATGAAGTCCTTTACTACCTCGAAGTTGTAGCTGCCTACGGTGACGTTCTGACCGAGTCTTCAATGTTGTGTGTCCTTTCTTGATGACAGCCTACACTTCATTTTGTCCTCATTCACCGCTAAACACATTTTTGCCGGGCTCGTTTCAATACCAGCAAACGCTTCATTGATGGCTCGCTGTGTTCGACCAACCACGTCGATGTGGTCCGCATATGCTAGCAATTGCAGGAATTTTTAGAAAACCGAGCCTCTTGTGTTGGCGAGTGAGTTTTGCACGACCTTCTCAAGTAATATGTTGAAACATTTTATGAGAGCGCGTCGACTTGCCATAAACTTTCTTTGACACTGAAGGTCTCTGTGATTTCTTAACCGACCTTGATGGAGCAGTGAGAGTTCTCTATCGTCATCCTGCACAGCCTGGCGAGTTTGGCAGGAATGTCAAAACTAGACATGGCGTTGAATACCTCGTCTCTATGCACGCTGTCATATGCGGCCTTAAAGTCGACAACTAGGTGCTGGGTGTCGATCTGCATCTCTTGGGTTTTTTCGAGGATCTGCCGTAGTGTGAAAGTTTGATCGGTGTGGAGTTCCCAATCCTAAAACCGCACTGGTACGGACCTATCGGGTGTTATTGACAAATGGTTTAAGGCGCTCTCACAAAACGGCAGAGAAGATCTTATAGGCGATGCTTTGGAGACTTATCCCTCGAAAGCTGGTGCATTTTAAGGAGTCTCCTTTCTTGTCGATGGATGTTGTCACATCATCCTTCATGTCCATCCTTCAATACTCATTTCACAATGTTGGTGGTTAGTTCATTTAAATAGAGTTAACGCATCAAGATAGTCCGCCAAACAAACACTCTTGTAGGAGCTGTTGGGACGGGTAGACCTTCAATCGTCTTCAGTGAGATGCCCCTTCTATTTGTTGCAAAAACCCACCTCTCTGCTAACTTCTCCAAGAATATCTGATCTAAAGAAACTCTTCGTAAGAGCACTTTTACACGAACTAATTTCGACAGCAAGCTTTTCCATCTTGTGGGCAAGAGCGCTGAGACATAAGAAAAGCTTCACCTCCCTTGCCGTCAAGATGGAAAAGCCTGCTGTCGAAATTAGTTCGTGTAAAAGTACCCTAAGTGAACTCACTTCAAAGCGACCACCAACAGCTTTTCGGAGTAAAACACATCCAAATTGTATGGTTTCACAAAAGCCTTATATTAGCCCAAGCGCTTTCGACAGTACGTCACATGAAGTTAATTACGCCTAACCCAGGGCGCCTGAGCCGAACGGAATGAAAGAGAATGATGTTACGATGCGCAACGACTGAAGAAAGCTTTGCAAGCTTGTCAAGGTGTCGCGTACGAAAGGGTTCACCGATAACTCCTAAGTGTATGCAACATATATTGATTAAAAATTCTGTTTTCCACTCGAAAAAACACTCGAGACCATTTGTGTCCCCTATTCAGGACTTAAAACGAAGTATATGCTGTCCTCAAAAAAGGACATACAACATCGACGTCTTGGACAAAGCGTCACAATTAGCAGCTATAACTTCGAGGTAGTCAAGGACTTCACTTACCTCGGCTCCGGAGTAAATTGTACAAATAACATCAGTACCGAGATCAAGCGATGGATAACTCTTGCCAACCGCTGTTTCTTCGGGCTCAAGAGGCAATTGAGTAATAGAGCCCTCTCTCGAAGAACCAAGTTGACTCTATATAAGACCGTGATCATCCCAGTCCTGCTATACGGCGCGGAGGCATGGACTATCTCGAAAGCGGATGAAGAAGTCCTTGGTCTCTTCGAGAGAAAAGTTCTGCGTTCAATCTTTGGTCCTGTTTGCGTTGAAGGTTCTCGGAGAAGGAGATTCAACCACGAACTGTACGGGCTGTACCTCGACATGAGCCTAGTTAGGCGTCTACGGATCCAACGCCTACGGTGGCTAGGTCATGTAGAGCGTATGGATACAACAGCTCCGGCCCGAAGAATCTTCGAATCCGAACCTGTCGGGCAACGCAACAGAGGACGCCCGCTTTTAAGGTGGCGCACCCAAGTGGAGAAGCATTTCTGGTCGGATACCGTCCACGCCGGCGGCTTTGCTTACCTTCAGCGATTCAATCGCCAAGATGGCTTTCTCCACCGTTGGACCATGTGTCTGCCACTGTCAGTACCTTCTTCGGGATTGAGCAGCTCCGAAAAGTGCTCGCTGCATCTGCATTTTACGCATATCAATCATTGGAAAAACATATTCGCCAAGTGATAACTAGGAGCAAACTAGTACTGACGATGATGAAGAATAACCACCTAATCCTGACACGGATTCTTTATCAAAAGAGTTGCGAGAAGTAACCTTTTGCAGCCTAATAGCTAGAAAGAAAGGTTTCAAAGACTTACACGAACTTGACTGCTTTAAGTGTCAAGCGTCAGCAGTATTTTCTCCGCTTTTAAATCCAGAAAGGTCATGTTAAGATGTGTTAAATCGTATATTCTGTCTTTAGGCTGCTACATAATTTGCCAACAAAGCTTGCTTCCTTAATTGAACTGGCAACGATGAAGAATTCGGGCGCCAAACATCGATCTTGCACAGGGCGCTCATTTGGCTCGGGCCGGGCCTGGCTACATCGCAACCAGAACATATTCGCTTGCTTTGAAGAGATCTGTTGACAGTCAGTCTGCTATGCCCGTACCTTTATCGTCCTTGACTTCGTCGAGATCTACTGTGATTGAAGGGGAATACTCTTACCATTCAGTTTTAATTCAGTTTTTAGTTTAGAAGTAAGATTTAAGTTGCTTCATATGTACACGAGATGTGATCGCTTCGGCGGTTCGGCGGTTCGGCGGTGACTGCCTACCATCTCATTCACGTCAGAGTGCATCATTACTTCACACAACACTCAACACAAGAGGCACGACAAGTCTGTGCAACTGCTCGCATATGCCGATGGCATTGACATTATCGGAAGAACTCAACGGTCTGTCAGTGCAGCATTTGCCAGCATCATTTTCTCGATCAGAACGTCACCATAGGCAGCTACAACTTCGAGGTAGTAAAGGACTTCACATCTACCTTGGCTCCCAAGTAAATAGTACGAACAGCATCAGTAACGAGATTAAACGCAGAATAACTCTTGCCAACCGCTGTTTCTTTGGGCTCAAGAGGCAATTGAGTAGTAGAGCCCTCTCTCGAAAGACCAAGCTCACGTTATATAAGACCTTGATCATCCCCGTCCTGCTGTATGGCGCGGAAGTCTGGACTATCTCAAGAGCGGATGAAGATGCACTTGGTCTCTTCGAGGGAAAATGTCTGCGTTCAATCTTTGGTCCTGTTTGTGTTGAAGGTTCTTGGAGAAAAAGATTCAACCACGAACTATATGGACTGTACAGCGACATGAGTCTAGTCGGGCGTCTACGGGTTCAACGCCTAAGAAGGCTAGGCCATGTTGAGTGCATGGATAACACTGCTCCAGCCCGAAGAGTCTTCGACTCCGAGCCAGTGGGACAACGCAATAGAGGACGACCACGAACCCGATGGCGCACTCAAGTGGAGAAGGACCTCAACCAACTTGGAGTACGAAATTGGAAGCAGCTGGCTAAAGATCGTGCCAGCTGGAGAGGATTGTTGACCGAGGCCCAGGTTCACCCCGGACTGTAGCGCCACACGAAGAAAAAGAAGATGGGTCTTACAGTGAATGAAGGTAAGACAAAGTACATGCTGTCTACAAAAAAGGTCCATCAACATCGATATCTTGGACAAGGTGCCACAGAAGACGGATACAGCTTCTATGTAGTTAAAGACTTTGTCCATCTAGGTTCTGCAATAGGCCCCGAAAATGACATCACCGCGTAAGCAAAATGAAGGATAACCCTGGCCAACCGCTGTGTCTTTGGACTTAGGCGGCAACTGAAAAAAAAGGCCTTGTCTTCGAAAACTAAGCTGTCTGTATACAAGACCTCGATAGTCCCAGTCCTGCTGTATGGCTCGGAAGAAGGACAAATTCAAGTTAGGACAAAGAGATGCTTGGTAGCTTCGAATCATATTCGCTCCCATTTGCGAAGAAGAAGCTTGGAGGAGAAGACTGAATGACGACCGCTACGAGCTGTACATCGATATTGGATTAGTCAAACGAATTCGATTGTCTCGTCTCAGATGGCTAGGACATGCAGAGAGAATGGACACCTACCCTCCGGCTCGGAGAGTCCTAGAGGCCAACCCTGAGTGACAACGCAGTAGAGGACTACGTCCCCTCCGATGGCGTAGCCAGCTGGAAAGAGATCTTAATCAGCTAAGTGTACGAAACTGGATCGCGCTAGTTGGAGAGGAATGCTGACTGAGGCCCAGGTCCACACCGGACTGCAGCGCCACTCAAATAGAAAGAAGGATATGTCAACACCCAGAAATCCAACTTTATCTCCTCTCATCTATTCACAGTGTCCGTAGGAACAAGACAACTAAAAATAAATGCATTCCCAGCCCATATCCACCATTTGCTATGGTCTCTTGAAACGAAAGGGAATCTTGGAAACACTCAAAAAATGGTTTCCGAAAAAATGCCTCTCTAACATTTGTTTACCCACTTTCACTTCGGTGGGGATTTTCTTTCGTTGTTATCTTCGAAGTGTGGACACATCGCTTCGGAGCTACCACAAATTGCACACGGTAATTGGTTTAGAAGTGCGCACATCCG
This sequence comes from Eristalis arbustorum, assembly GCA_916610145.1. NCBI lineage: Eukaryota > Metazoa > Arthropoda > Insecta > Diptera > Syrphidae > Eristalis > Eristalis arbustorum. The sequence goes on from OU744317.1 coordinate 8,276,280, forward strand.
CAGTTCTTGGAAACCGAGCAGTGCTTTGCCTTATCGGTGGTTTCAAGTCGTAGAGCGGAAATTCAGTACCGATTGCGATCTTTAACACTAAATGCAGGTTCCCGTGTGTGGGGAGGTGGCCTAGTGCTTGTCATAAAGTGACCCTGCGAGTGGCAGTGCAATAGGTTTCGGTACGCAAACACTCGAATAATCACTTGGGAGAGGAAACAGATACCTGATATCTGTTAACAGTTTCCTGGGGAGTATGAGTGACAATCGGGAAGGGCTTAGCTGCTAAAACGTGACGTGCGTACTTGAAGGCATTATATGTTCGGTGAAGTGACGGCAGACAGCATTGAGCTTTTTTTTCACCCCCAGTCAATTATGTTGTTAAGATCAGAACTCAATGTTGCCATTCCAATTCTACTTCCAAGGGGCAAGGTCGAGTAAGGGAACTAAGGGTGCTCATCCAATGAGTGTTGGGACACAACACAAAGCATTTCGTTCCTTCTTCGATTGGAAAAAAACCAGTGTGAATCGAATGAATCAAGTTCATCATTCATCCTGACGAGTTCCATTAGAAGTAGACAGGGGATCACCAAAAAGTGTCGGAGAAAGAATACAGCCTTGAGGGACACCAGCATTTATTTTGCGGATTCCAGACCTGAAGCCATCCAAAACAAGTTGAATTGAAGGCTTGCAAATTCGTTTCTAATCCAATAAAGAAGACATTCATCGACACCATAGACCCAACTATACTCTGTCACAAACTGTCCACGCAATTAAACTTTTGTAATCCCAATAATAAATTAATTCTCTCGTATCTTACTAACCGAGTCCAAGCCGTTTGTCAGACTTTGTCAGACGCCATAATTCCAGACTTTCATCTTTTTGTGGTGTACATTGTGGTGTCCCTCAAGGTTCTATTCTCGGTCCATTGTTATTCTCAATGCTTATAAATGACCTTCCAACGGTCCTACTGTAACTTTCATATCTATGCAGACGATGTTCAAATCCACTTAAGCTTCCCACTAGGTATGGTTGAAGATTCAGTTGCAAAAATAAATGATGATCTGAGCTCTATAGCAAATTGGGCTACCTACAACTGTCTAATGCTCAACCCTGACAAAACAAAAGTAATCCCGATTTCGAAATAATCCCCTTCTCTATCCAATTTCCCGCCAATAGAACTCAACTCCACGATAATAGAATATGTTACATGTGTAAAAAACCTTGGAATAGTGTTCAATAGTGAATTGACAAGGACTGACCACATCGATAGCTTAGTTTCCAAGATGTATACATCCCTAAGAGGCCTATCTATCAGCAAATATATTCTCACTCTCAATGTGAAAGTTAAACTTGCCAGAGCACTCATAGTCTCAATATTGACATAATAATAATAATAATAATATGGGTGGCGCTACAGCCCGTAGGGGGCCAGTGCCTAGCTTCTCAGCAACCACTCGTGTTGTGCGTGCTATTGTTCTCTCACGAGTGGAAGGGACCTACAGTTTTATGCCGAATCCGAACGGCCAAGTTTGAGAAGCTTTTTCTAGACAGGAAATACTCTTTGAGCATTGTCAGTGACTCGAAAGAGGTGGGGTCGTGTAGAGCAGGAATATAACCTACGACGTCGAGATTGGGGTCGACGCACATACCCACAACGCCACGGGCCACCACAAAATATTGACATATGCATCCGAATTGTTCGCTGACTGTGATTACTCTTCTTCCCAAAAGTTGACCAGAGCAATCAATGCCACAACAAGGTATGTGTTTGAGATCAAACAAGTGCTTTTTACATGAATATAGTTTTATTTCTTCTTCGCAACAATTATCTATTAAGCATTCAAAGCATCAATATTATTATTATTATTATATTATATTATTATATATTATTACACTTTAATTAACGAAACTTTAAATGTCATCAAATGTAAGCCAATGCGTTAAGTTTAAGTAATGTTGGCATTACACATTTGCAATTTATACCCCACACATTCCGGACGGAATATATATATATATAATTATAAAGTTTAAATTATTGTTTTTATTGCATTCTTTGTTCGGTGATCATTTTTCTCATTTGCATTATTTCATTATTTTACACGGTCCTTCGAGCCTTTAGTGGATTAAGTAAATAATCCAAAAAAGTGTGTGAATAAAAGCACTAGCAATATTTTAATTTTCAACACAAACTCAATTTTATTTTAATAAACTTTAAGATACATACACGTGAAAGTTCAATACATTCGGTAAAAAGACACTCTTCAATATCCGCTACATACTCCAAAACAGCTACGACGGCACAAGCCCGTTCGAAATAAAATACGTACGTAAGTTGAAATACACTCAACCCATTTTTTTCTCTTACGAACGTCTTTACTTTCAACATGTCATCGCTTCTGAGACTCCAACGAAACTTGCTCAGGCAACTAACAAAGGAGTTCGACATTTTCCGTAAGCGAGTGATGAGGAGCATACCAGGAATGACCTTGTCAACACGATCTCCGTGCTGGAGGAAAAGTTTAGAAGGAGTACCCAGCACAACATCGATGGAATTTCTGCATGCGGTACGGAAGAGGAAGACGAGTTAGAGGAGATTTTCGATGAAATAAAAGAGACTTGCCTGGATTACAAGACAGCTTTAATGGATGCTCTTGACGAAATGCCAACGGTCAAAGAACCGGTAAGTGCTAATATAAGTCAAGTAAATATAAGTGAAGAGAATATAAGCCTACGAAAACCCATTTCGACTTGCTTTTTGGAAAGCAGTCTTAGTACATTGGAGGCGGGTGGTCTACAACAGGCTGCAGTTAGCAGTAAGCCACCTATCACAAAAGCTTTTCACAGAACCCAAGCGCAAAAAGCTAAATTCAGTTGTAAGGTCTGCAACAAAGATGCTCACGCAATCCGAATGTGCAGTCGTTTCCTGAAAATGGACATCTCGGTCCGACGGAACACTGTCCAGAAGATAGGAGTGTGTGAGAATTGTTTGGCATACAGCCACACTACACACCAATGCCCAAGCAAGTTTCGGTGTTATTTCTGCCATCAAACTCACAACTCCTTACTGCACAGCATCTCCAATTCTTCTGAGAATTTCAAAACAAATCACACACACAAAACACATTACACCAGATTACACACACTACACATGTCAGATCTAGTACCCAGCTTGACGTCATGCGTCAAGGTGTTATAGATCCAGCCTCGGAGGATTCATTTACAATGGAGAAACCTGCAAGGCTGTTGGGCTACAAGGCCAAATGCACTTTCATTGAAGTTTCGGGGTTAGGGAAGGTCAGCAGTGACGCGTCTCATGGCTATGTCGACCCTACCCTTAAGACATTCCATACGGCCTACGAGACAAGCTCCCGTGCAGTGATATTTAAGTTACTGAATGACCTTCTCCCGGCCTACGACCACAAGCCAAATAAATGGATTTATCACCCAACAAAAGTGAATCTCTGTCACCAGACTAAAAAGATAAGCCGTTTCATACTGATGCACATAAATACACGAAGAAATTTGTCTTGGCTTGACATTTTTAACATGTCTCTCCTAGGATGCTAATCAGAAGCATTGTTAAGCTACAGATTTTGCATATTACTCTTCAAAATTATTCTCAAGAAACAGCCAAACCTGTTTCCTTTTGAAAAGATCACTTTCTGTCGATCGAGTCGTAACATTACCTTAAGGCCCTCCATTCATACTTGTTTAATGTCACGCAGGAACTTCTTCATTCACGCCTTCCATCTCTGGAATCACCTACCTTCACAGGTACGCTCAAAGACCGAGTACAGACAATTTTGTAACGCTTGTGTCTGAAATAATTCCCCAAAATTTCTGTTTTGTTCTTTTTTGTATTCATTTGTGCGCAAAATAATTTTTGCAAACATACACTTTTCCACCAAAATATTAATAATAATTGTATAGAATTTAAAACATGTCAAGTTGATCACAAACCCCCGTCATAACATACCCGGGGGGTCAGAAAATTACAAGGAACCAAATTTGACAAAATTTGTGCTAAAATCCAATCCAGTTGCACCAAGATTATCGATTAGATTTGGATTAAATAAGGAATGAATAAAGGAGTCAACAAGTTCTGACATGGATTGGTTCGCTGTCAAAGGTTTTTCATTGAATCTAACCAGAATTTCGAACAACAATTTGGACCATAGCGTCAAAAAGCTTAAGAATGAAGTCGGTGATGTCAAGGCAGGACACAAGGACACAATCATTGGCAAATGACTTGGTCCTGAATTCGAAATTGTTGGTCAAGATGTTGGCCCAAACATTTAGAACATCGTTCATTTAAACCCAAATTAAAGCTTGTTCGTCAAGGTCTTGCTTTCAATTTGGTTAGCATTTGGAGCCCGTCGAAATGCCGATAGTGTCATTCCAGTTCCAGTTGTTACAGAGTCTGTCGAGCGATCTGAAACGGACTACAACATGTTTAAGTTTTCAAGGATGGGCCAAACAACTTGGTCAGAATTGCAGTTCCTTGAACACAGCTTTAATTTTTTAAACAAATTGGGCAGTAGTCTTTTGTCTAGTTTGTTTGTCAATGTTTTGACAATTTGGAGTAAAGCGGCGAAATAATGATAGTGTCAATTAGTATGAAGCATCCAGTTGTCACAGATTCACTGTGTGTTAAGGTGAAGAACAAAGTCTGTCCAGCGATCTTAAACGGCATAGCCATGTACACAACTGCAGTTCTTTGCAAAACAAAGCTTTATTCTTGAGGCTTACCGTACTATCAAAAGAATTCCAGAATTATTCTTAAGGTACAGCGATATAAAATCAATAAAAAAATGAAATGAAAGAACGCACAAAAGAGCTTTATGTTAAACTCTGTAAAATGTGTTAGAAATATTAAGCTATCTGGCTGCCAGCGAAGAAGAATACCCATCTCAGAAGTATTTGGGGAGCTGATCTGATCCAAATATTTAAATAGTCCTACAAATACTTCACAATATATGGAGTTACCTCACCTCACATGTAACCAAACCGTTGATTCAAATCCCTTTCCTCTCGACGAAGCAGTTACGTTGCGTTGCTGGTGCACTCAAGGAAATCTCATCCCGACAGCTTACATGACCGTAGGTAACAGTTTCGACATTATCGCGCGGTCCCAACGTGCCATAGTGGAAGCTTTCACGGCAATTGAGGAACAGGCGAAGCGAGCTGGTCTCAAGGTCAACGAGGACAAGACCAAATATATGCTCTAGAGCAAAAAACGATCCGCCGCACACCACCTAAGCCAAACAATCGACAGCTACAATTTCGAGGTGGTGAAGGAGTTTGTCTACCTCGGGGCAAATGTAAACTCCACGAATGACATCGTAGTGGAGATCCAACGTAGAATCGCCCTTGGCAACCGATGCTACTTCGGTCTGTCAAAACAACTGGGCTCGAAACTCCGGACTCGAAGGAGCTAGTCATGCTCTACAAAACCCTTATTCTGTCAGTCCTACTTTATGGAGCCGAAGGCTGGACATTAAGTAAGGCTGCAGAGCCTTCGAAAGAAAAATTCTACGTCGGATATATGGTCCCGTCTGCGAGGAAGGCGAATGGAGGAGAAGACACAACCGCGTACTCTACGAGCTGTACAAGGATGTGAATGAAGTCCCGAAGGCAAAAATCCGTCGACTACACTGGCTCGGCCACATCGAGCGAAGGGACAACAACGCTCCAGCAAAGAGGGTCTTCGAATCCGAGCCTCCTGCTTCGAGAAGGAGAGGAAGACCGAACCTCCGGTACAAGGACCAAGTCATCGCGGATGCAAGACAGCTTGGCCTTAATGACTGGAAGCAGCGTGCCCAGGACCGTCACTGATGGAAGGCAGCAATTGCTCAGGCTCAGACCCTTCATGGCTCGTCTGCCTGATAAGTAAGTAAGTAGGCATCAGTTTCGCACATAAATTCTCCGATTTTAGTATCGCGGTGTGTCAGTTATCGCTACCCCTTCTAATCCCGGTCTAATTACGAAAATAACATCAGGTGTGTTTTTTGACTGGTCAGTACTGCCCCATCGGGACTTGGTCTTCCTTTAGTGCGTTGTCCTTCGGGGTTTGGAACATTGGTGTCGACATCCTGATGACCCTAGCAGATGACATAAGGACAACGATTTTTCTGCTCGCAGAATGGCAGGACGCTTAACAGACCACGTGCTGCCGAACAACTTGCGAAGGCCCTGGCGCTATAAAGCGCACAAGAAATGCAATGGGACAGGTCGGGATAGAAAACTGTGATATTTACAAGTGACTGTTACAAAGAACGTGGCCAGCGTACATTTGAATGCGGGTTTGTCATCAGCAACATACTTAGGCAAGAAGTCCTGAGCTTAAGGTGTATTAGCAGCCGCTTGGTGACGGCCCGACTAAGTTCGCCAACTTCTTGTTTTTGCCAATTATTCCACATGTGTCGTGTCTGAAAGTTGTTGAGATAATCTGGAGTTAATCTTCATCAAAATCTTCATCATCTTGCATATAACTGCCATCTGCAGACTTGATGTAAACTCTGATCTAGGTTAGGTTGTAGTGGCTGCTTAGGGCAGTCACACAAAGGGCAGAGTAGGCTCATTGTGATACCACTCGGATTGACTTCTCCCGTCATCGGAACCAGTTAATGCTTGTTGTGAAGCGATTTAGCTGGCCTTTGCTGGCGCTGTTTAGTTCATTGAGGCTGCTGAAGTAGTAGGCCCCTAGGTGTAGGAACCTCCGACTAGCCAGAACGCTTCACGAGCAGAATGGGTGGTGTGTGTTTTCTTCCTCCTTTTCATCCATGCAGCTTCTGCAGAAATCATTATATGGGGCACCCATCCTGTGAGCATGCACAGTGCCCGGCACAGTGCCCGGTTAGTCTGAGTCTGAGTAGACTGAGTGACCGTTTTAGGTTAAGTGATGGCCAGATTGTTTTAAGGCAGGTAGTGCCTTCTAGCCAAGCTGTAACGATCGGCATGGAAGGTGGTATCCCTGCTATTGATAGGGATGAGGTTGTACCACACCTGGCGAGTTCATCAGCCTTGTAGTTCCCTGGTATGTCACAGTGTCCCGACACCCACATGAGGTGAATGTTAAAATGCTCAGCCATCTCGTTAAAAGACAGCCTGCAATTAAGGGATGCTTTTGAGAAAAACATGACATTGTCCAGCGATTTTATAGCGACCTGACTGTCCGAACAGATTGTGATATCCCTTTTTGATATCACGTTGTTTTTGAGCCATGAAAACGCCTCCTTAATCACTATGCTGTGATCAGGGAGCTCCAAAGAGATAGCAATGTTCAGAACATCCCTTCGTTTGTCTTCGATCCATTTGTGAAAGTATGATGAGGATCTTCCAACGTCTGCCAGTCAGACATTCAGCCCGATCTGGAGGGAATGCTGATCGAGAATTTCTTCTCGAAGACAGCGGTCAGTGTCGCTCTGGTCTAAGACACTTCAGTCATGCAGCAGTAGCGGCGACGACTCCATCACGGAAAATTACAAGGTGTCAGTGTTGTAGGATCAGTTGTGTCACCGCTAGTCGTGTACAAGGGCTAGAGTAAAAACGTTGTGATCTCTTCAAAGGTAAGTGCGATCGGCCCAATTGTAGGTCTTAAAAGGCTACAAAAGCTAGGTGCGCGCGCAAATAAAAAATTCGAGTGGCAGCTGCAATTGGGGAAATGGGTCCTTATTCGATTTGCTGAAAACTGTTCCACAGAGTCGTCTCCGTGACAAAATCATGTGCCGTCCGAAATTCACGAACATCATTTCTCACACAACATCACTTCTTCTGAATCAATTATCACCAGATAACAACCACAGTGTAGACCAGATCGCTGATCACGCCAAAACAGAGCACAAGCCCGTCATATTGCTGGGAGGAAACCCTGCCCAAATCCATCTCCCATCTCCTCATTCCCGCCGATTCTATCTGATAAACTGTGTTCGCAATCTAATCGATATCCGCTCGTAAAGACAGTTGTCTCCGTAGCAATATGTGAAAATAATCTCCAGTACGTAATCACGTCAAAGCTTGGTGTTGATCGACAGATGGAGCGACAATATCTTATCGCAGCCACTAAAGCTGGCGAAGACCGTCGTCTGCCTCGTCGGGATGATTAGATGCGGAACACACCTTTGAAGTCCACCACGGATGTTAACGAGATAACTGTGATTGTTGCAGATATGGAAATTCTATTTTCGCCATCTAATCACGATCATAAGAGCCTCGCGCAGAAAACCCTCATTTGGCGCTGGGAAAGTGGCTTTATCTGAAATTGCTCTATTGAGTGTCGTCGAGTTGTCGAAACATTGCTTTAGCGGTTTTATGAATCCATTGCGATAACAGTCACTTCCTTCCACTTGTCGTTGTCAGCTTACGCGCTCACTGCCCAAACTGCTGCAGAGCAAGTGCCAGACGCGGAAAGTGTTTAGTTTCGTGCAGAAGTGTGAACAGAGTTTTGAAAACCGAACCGATGCTGATCAGATTAGTGCCCATTCTCATAGTGATCCTCCTCTCACATCACGGTAAGTGAGCCGCTGGTATGCCAGCCCCGGGAGCATTCGTGACCTAAGGCTAGTGGGAATTCACACCAGAATTCAATTATTTCAATGCAAAGTGCAATAAAGTGATGTAAAGTGAAGTCGCATCGCAAATTTCAAACTCAAAAAATTTTATCGAAAAAGTGCGAACTTGTTGTGCTAATCTCAAAAATCGATCATTTATAGCCTCTTAAATTGGATGCCTAAGGTATCAGAATTTTTTAGTTTTTTTTAATATTAATTTTTTTTTTAAATGCGTCGTTACACCCTCCGGTTGCAGCTAGTGCATCGAATTAAAATCAAGAAAATGTCCATGCACTCCACGTTGATCTTGCTTCCACTCCTATGTTGTCCATCCAGGAAGGTCGCAAGGGGGACCCCTTTCCTGTTTATTTGCTCCGCGCCCGCTAATTACATTTTATGGCAATATTTCCCCCTTCGAATGTGAATTACCACCAACTGGTGATATTGCGTTGCAAGGTCAAGCAAGCATGCACTCAGCAAGCAATACTTGTTATCCAAGATATGTTATCTGCAGTTTATTGCCTTCCGGCACTTAGAACCACTTGACTCGATGCCTAAGCTTTACGGAATTAGCACTCCCTAAGGTCACCGCAATGCGTTTCCGCCCGAAGATAACCGCCATGCACACACTAATCCAGTGAATATTAAAAAGTAACGAAAGCATTGTAATTGTTTTAGCGAAATCTGAGGGAGTTTTCTGCTATGAGTGCGATGATTGCGAGGACGAGCCGGGAGAAGAGGCCCTGGTCTGGTGTGGACCGGATGAGGAGACCACAACGACAGATGCAATGACTACTGAGAAACCAACGACAGAAGCGACAACCACGCCTCAGGAGACCACCTCCACAACTGGAGAGACCACAACCACGCCTCAGGAGACCTCATCAACAACTGGAGAGACCACAACCACGACTCAGGAGACCACATCTACAACTGAAGCTGTGACGTCCACTCCTGACGAGACGACCTCCACAACTGGAGAGACCACAATCACGACTCAGGAGACCACCTCCACAACTGAAGAGACCACAACCACGCCTCAGGAGACCACCTCCACAACTGAAGCTGTGACGTCCACTCCTGACGAAACGACCTCCACAACTGGAGAGACCACAACCACGCCTCAGGAGACCACCTCCACAACTGGAGAGACCACAACCACGCCTCAGGAGACCACCTCCACAACTGGAGAGACCACAACCACTCCTCAGGAGACCACCTCCACAACTGGAGAGACCACAACCACGACTCAGGAGACCACCTCCACAACTGGAGAGACCACAACCACGCCTCAGGAGACCACCTCCTCAACTGGAGAGACCACAACCACGACTCAGGAGATTACCTCCACAACTGAAGAGACCACAACCACGCCTCAGGAGACCACCTCCACAACTGAAGAGACCACAACCACGCCTCAGGAGACCACATCTACAACTGAAGCTGTGACGTCCACTCCTGACGAGACGACCTCCACAACTGGAGAGACCACAGCCACGCCTCAGGAGACCACCTCCACAACTGGAGAGACCACAACCACGCCTCAGGAGACCACCTCCACAACTGGAGAGACCACAACCACGCCTCAGGAGACCACCTCCACAACTGGAGAGACCACAACCACGACTCAGGAGACTACCTCCACAACTGGAGAGACCACAACCACGACTCAGGAGACTACCTCCACAACTGGAGAGACCACAACCACGCCTCAGGAGACCACCTCCACAACTGGAGAGACCACAACCACGACTCAGGAGACCACCTCCACAACTGGAGAGACCACAACCACGCCTCAGGAGACCACCTCCACAACTGGAGAGACCACAACCACGCCTCAGGAGACCTCATCAACAACTGGAGAGACCACAACCACGACTCAGGAGACCACATCTACAACTGAAGCTGTGACGTCCACTCCTGACGAGACGAACTCCACAACTGGAGAGACCACAACCACGACTCAGGAGACCACCTCCACAACTGGAGAGACCACAACCACGACTCAGGAGACTACCTCCACAACTGGAGAGACCACAACCACGCCTCAGGAAACCACCTCCACAACTGGAGAGACCACAACCACGACTCAGGAGACCACCTCCACAACTGGAGAGACCACAACCACGCCTCAGGAGACCACCTCCTCAACTGGAGAGACCACAACCACGACTCAGGAGATTACCTCCACAACTGAAGAGACCACAACCACGCCTCAGGAGACCACCTCCACAACTGAAGAGACCACAACCACGCCTCAGGTGACCACATCTACAACTGAAGCTGTGACGTCCACTCCTGACGAGACGACCTCCACAACTGGAGAGACCACAACCACGACTCAGGAGATTACCTCCACAACTGAAGAGACCACAACCACGCCTCAGGAGACCACCTCCACAACTGGAGAAACCACAACCACGACTCAGGAGACCACATCTACAACTGAAGCTGTGACGTCCACTCCTGACGAGACGACCTCCACAACTGGAGAGACCACAACCACGCCTCAGGAGACCACCTCCACAACTGAAGAGACCACAACCACGCCTCAGGTGACCACATCTACAACTGAAGCTGTGACGTCCACTCCTGACGAGACGACCTCCACAACTGGAGAGACCACAACCACGCCTCAGGAGACCACCTCCACAACTGAAGAGACCACAACCACGCCTCAGGTGACCACATCTACAACTGAAGCTGTGACGTCCACTCCTGACGAGACGACCTCCACAACTGAAGAGACCACAACCACGCCTCAGGAGACCACCTCCACAACTGAAGCTGTGACGTCCACTCCTGACGAAACGACCTCCACAACTGGAGAGACCACAACCACGACTCAGGAGACCACATCTACAACTGAAGCTGTGACGTCCACTCCTGACGAGACGACCTCCACAACTGAAGAGACCACAACCACGACTCAGGAGACCACCTCCACAACTGGAGAGACCACAACCACGCCTCAGGAGACCACCTCCACAACTGGAGAGACCACAACCACGCCTCAGGAGACCTCATCAACAACTGGAGAGACCACAACCACGACTCAGGAGACCACATCTACAACTGAAGCTGTGACGTCCACTCCTGACGAGACGACCTCCACAACTGGAGAGACCACAACCACGACTCAGGAGACCACCTCCACAACTGGAGAGACCACAACCACGACTCAGGAGACTACCTCCACAACTGGAGAGACCACAACCACGCCTCAGGAAACCACCTCCACAACTGGAGAGACCACAACCACGACTCAGGAGACCACCTCCACAACTGGAGAGACCACAACCACGCCTCAGGAGACCACCTCCTCAACTGGAGAGACCACAACCACGACTCAGGAGATTACCTCCACAACTGAAGAGACCACAACCACGCCTCAGGAGACCACCTCCACAACTGAAGAGACCACAACCACGCCTCAGGTGACCACATCTACAACTGAAGCTGTGACGTCCACTCCTGACGAGACGACCTCCACAACTGGAGAGACCACAACCACGACTCAGGAGATTACCTCCACAACTGAAGAGACCACAACCACGCCTCAGGAGACCACCTCCACAACTGGAGAAACCACAACCACGACTCAGGAGACCACATCTACAACTGAAGCTGTGACGTCCACTCCTGACGAGACGACCTCCACAACTGGAGAGACCACAACCACGCCTCAGGAGACCACCTCCACAACTGAAGAGACCACAACCACGCCTCAGGTGACCACATCTACAACTGAAGCTGTGACGTCCACTCCTGACGAGACGACCTCCACAACTGGAGAGACCACAACCACGCCTCAGGAGACCACCTCCACAACTGAAGAGACCACAACCACGCCTCAGGTGACCACATCTACAACTGAAGCTGTGACGTCCACTCCTGACGAGACGACCTCCACAACTGAAGAGACCACAACCACGCCTCAGGAGACCACCTCCACAACTGGAGAAACCACAACCACGACTCAGGAGACGACCTCCACAACTGGAGAGACCACAGCCACGCCTCAGGAGACCACATCTACAACTGAAGCTGTGACGTCCACTCCTGACGAGACGACCTCCACAACTGGAGAGACCACAACCACGCCTCAGGAGACCACCTCCACAACTGAAGAGACCACAACCACGCCTCAGGTGACCACATCTACAACTGAAGCTGTGACGTCCACTCCTGACGAGACGACCTCCACAACTGAAGAGACCACAACCACGCCTCAGGAGACCACCTCCACAACTGAAGCTGTGACGTCCACTCCTGACGAAACGACCTCCACAACTGGAGAGACCACAACCACGACTCAGGAGACCACCTCCACAACTGGAGAGACCACAACCACGACTCAGGAGACTACCTCCACAACTGGAGAGACCACAACCACGCCTCAGGAGACCACCTCCACAACTGGAGAGACCACAACCACGACTCAGGAGACTACCTCCACAACTGGAGAGACCACAACCACGCCTCAGGAAACCACCTCCACAACTGGAGAGACCACAACCACGACTCAGGAGACCACCTCCACAACTGGAGAGACCACAACCACGCCTCAGGAGACCACCTCCTCAACTGGAGAGACCACAACCACGACTCAGGAGATTACCTCCACAACTGAAGAGACCACAACCACGCCTCAGGAGACCACATCTACAACTGAAGCTGTGACGTCCACTCCTGACGAGACGACCTCCACAACTGGAGAGACCACAGCCACGCCTCAGGAGACCACATCTACAACTGAAGCTGTGACGTCCACTCCTGACGAGACGACCTCCACAACTGGAGAGACCACAGCCACGCCTCAGGAGACCACCTCCACAACTGGAGAAACCACAACCACGACTCAGGAGACGACCTCCACAACTGGAGAGACCACAGCCACGCCTCAGGAGACCACATCTACAACTGAAGCTGTGACGTCCACTCCTGACGAGACGACCTCCACAACTGGAGAGACCACAGCCACGCCTCAGGAGACCACCTCCACAACTGGAGAAACCACAACCACGACTCAGGAGACGACCTCCACAACTGGAGAGACCACAGCCACGCCTCAGGAGACCACATCTACAACTGAAGCTGTGACGTCCACTCCTGACGAGACGACCTCCACAACTGGAGAGACCACAGCCACGCCTCAGGACACCACATCTACAACTGAAGCTCTGACGTCCACTCCTGACGAGACTACCTCCACAACTGGAGAGACCACAACCACGCCTCAGGAGACCACCTCCACAACTGGAGAGACCACAACCACTCCTCAGGAGACTACCTCCACAACTGGAGAGACCACAACCACGCCTCAGGAAACCACATCTACAACTGAAGCTGTGACGTCCACTCCTGACGAGACTACCTCCACAACTGGAGAGACCACAACCACGCCTCAGGAGACCACCTCCACAACTGGAGAGACCACAACCACGACTCAGGAGACTACCTCCACAACTGGAGAGACCACAGCCACGCCTCAGGAGACCACATCTACAACTGAAGCTGTGACGTCCACTCCTGACGAGACGACCTCCACAACTGGAGAGACCACAGCCACGCCTCAGGACACCACATCTACAACTGAAGCTCTGACGTCCACTCCTGACGAGACTACCTCCACAACTGGAGAGACCACAACCACGCCTCAGGAGACCACCTCCACAACTGGAGAGACCACAACCACGACTCAGGAGACTACCTCCACAACTGGAGAGACCACAACCACGACTCAGGAGACCACCTCCACAACTGGAGAGACCACAACCACGCCTCAGGAGACCACCTCCTCAACTGGAGAGACCACAACCACGACTCAGGAGATTACCTCCACAACTGAAGAGACCACAACCACGCCTCAGGAGACCACCTCCACAACTGAAGAGACCACAACCACGCCTCAGGAGACCACATCTACAACTGAAGCTGTGACGTCCACTCCTGACGAGACGACCTCCACAACTGGAGAGACCACAGCCACGCCTCAGGAGACCACCTCCACAACTGGAGAAACCACAACCACGACTCAGGAGACGACCTCCACAACTGGAGAGACCACAGCCACGCCTCAGGAGACCACATCTACAACTGAAGCTGTGACGTCCACTTCTGACGAGACGACCTCCACAACTGGAGAGATCCCAACCACGACACAGGAGACCACCTCCACAACTGGAGAGACCACAACCACGCCTCAGGAGACCACATCTACAACTGAAGCTGTGACGTCCACTCCTGACGAGACGACCTCCACAACTGGAGAGACCACAACCACGACTCAGGAGACTACCTCCACAACTGGAGCGACCACAACCACATCTACAACTGAAGCTGTGACGTCCACTCCTGACGAGACGACCTCCACAACTGGAGAGACCACAACCACGACTCAGGAGACCACCTCCACAACTGGAGAGACCACAACCACGCCTCAGGAGACCACCTCCACAACTGGAGAGACCACAACCACGCCTCAGGAGACCACATCTACAACTGAAGCTGTGACGTCCACTCCTGACGAGACGACCTCCACAACTGGAGAGACCACAACCACGACTCAGGAGACTACCTCCACAACTGGAGCGACCACAACCACATCTACAACTGAAGCTGTGACGTCCACTCCTGACGAGACGACCTCCACAACTGGAGAGACCACAACCACGACTCAGGAGACCACCTCCACAACTGGAGAGACCACAACCACGCCTCAGGAGACCACCTCCACAACTGGAGAGACCACAACCACGACTCAGGAGACCACATCTACAACTGAAGCTGTGACGTCCACTCCTGACGAGACGACCTCCACAACTGGTGAGACCACAACCACGACCCAGAAGACCACCTCCACAACTGCAGCGACCACAACCACGCCTCAGGAGACCACCTCCACAACTGAAGAGACCACAACCACGACACAGGAGACCACCTCCACAACTGGAGAGACCACAACCACGACTCAGGACACTACCTCCACAACTGGAGAGACCACAGCCACGCCTCAGGAGACCACCTCCACAACTGGAGAGACCACAACCACGACACAGGAGACCACCTCCACAACTGGAGAGACCACAACCACGACTCAGGACACTACCTCCACAACTGGAGAGACCACAACCACGCCTCAGGAGACCACATCTACAACTGAAGCTGTGACGTCCACTCCTGACGAGACGACCTCCACAACTGGAGAGACCACAACCACGACACAGGAGACCACCTCCACAACTGGAGAGACCACAGCCACGCCTCAGGAGACCACCTCCACAACTGAAGAGACCACAACCACGACACAGGAGACCACCTCCACAACTGGAGAGACCACAACCACGACTCAGGACACTACCTCCACAACTGGAGAGACCACAGCCACGCCTCAGGAGACCACCTCCACAACTGGAGAGACCACAACCACGACACAGGAGACCACCTCCACAACTGGAGAGACCACAACCACGACTCAGGACACTACCTCCACAACTGGAGAGACCACAGCCACGCCTCAGGAGACCACCTCCACAACTGAAGAGACCACAACCACGCCTCAGGAGACCACATCTACAACTGAAGCTGTGACGTCCACTCCTGACGAGACGACCTCCACAACTGGAGAGACCACAACCACGACACAGGAGACCACCTCCACAACTGGAGAGACCACAACCACGACTCAGGAGACCACCTCCACAACTGGAGAGACCACAACCACGACACAGGAGACCACCTCCACAACTGGAGAGACCACAACCACGACTCAGGACACTACCTCCACAACTGGAGAGACCACAGCCACGCCTCAGGAGACCACCTCCACAACTGAAGAGACCACAACCACGACTCAGGAGATTACCTCCACAACTGGAGAGACCACAACCACGCCTCAGGAGACCACCTCCACAACTGAAGAGACCACAACCACGCCTCAGGAGACCACATCTACAACTGAAGCTGTGACGTCCACTTCTGACGAGACGACCTCCACAACTGGTGAGACCACAACCACGACTCAGGAGACTACCTCCACAACTGGAGAGACCACAACCACGACTCTGGAGACTACCTCCACAACTGGAGAGACCACAGCCACGCCTCAGGAGACCACCTCCACAACTGGAGAGACCACAACCACGCCTCAGGAGACCACATCTACAACTGAAGCTGTGACGTCCACTCCTGACGAGACGACCTCCACAACTGGAGAGACCACAACCACGACACAGGAGACCACCTCCACAACTGGAGAGACCACAACCACGACTCAGGAGACTACCTCCACAACTGGAGAGACCACAACCACGACACAGGAGACCACCTCCACAACTGGAGAGACCACAACCACGACTCAGGACACTACCTCCACAACTGGAGAGACCACAGCCACGCCTCAGGAGACCACCTCCACAACTGAAGAGACCACAACCACGCCTCAGGAGACCACATCTACAACTGAAGCTGTGACGTCCACTCCTGACGAGACGACCTCCACAACTGGAGAGACCACAACCACGCCTCAGGAGACCACCTCCACAACTGGAGAGACCACAACCACGACTCAGGAGATTACCTCCACAACTGGAGAGACCACAACCACGCCTCAGGAGACCACCTCCACAACTGAAGAGACCACAACCACGCCTCAGGAGACCACATCTACAACTGAAGCTGTGACGTCCACTTCTGACGAGACGACCTCCACAACTGGTGAGACCACAACCACGACTCAGGAGACTACCTCCACAACTGGAGAGACCACAACCACGACTCTGGAGACTACCTCCACAACTGGAGAGACCACAGCCACGCCTCAGGAGACCACCTCCACAACTGGAGAGACCACAGACACGCCTCAGGAGACTACCTCCACAACTGGAGAGACCACAGCCACGCCTCAGGAGACCACCTCCACAACTGGAGAGACCACAACCACGACCCAGAAGACCACCTCCACAACTGGAGAGACCACAACCACGACCCAGAAGACCACCTCCACAACTGGAGAGACCACAACCACGACTCAGGAGACCACCTCCACAACTGGAGAGACCACAGACACGCCTCAGGAGACCAATTCCACAACTGAAGAGACCACAACCACGCCTCAGGAGACCACATCTAGAACTGAAGCTGTGACGTCCACTCCTGACGAGACGACCTCCACAACTGGAGAGACCACAACCACGACTCAGGAGACCACCTCCACAACTGGAGAGACCACAGCCACGCCTCAGGAGACCACCTCCACAACTGAAGAGACCACAACCACGCCTCAGGAGACCACATCTACAACTGAAGCTGTGACGTCCACTCCTGACGAGACGACCTCCACAACTGGTGAGACCACAACCACGACCCAGAAGACCACCTCCACAACTGGAGAGACCACAACCACGCCTCAGGAGACCACCTCCACAACTGGAGAGACCACAACCACGACTCAGGAGACTACCTCCACAACTGGAGAGACCACAGCCACGCCTCAGGAGACCACCTCCACAACTGGAGAGACCACAACCACGACGCAGGAGACTACCTCCACAACTGGAGAAACCACAACCACGACTCAGGAGACTACCTCCACAACTGGAGAGACCACAACCACGACTCAGGAGACCACCTCCACAACTGAAGAGACCACAACCACGCCTCAGGAGACCACATCTACAACTGAAGCTGTGACGTCCACTCCTGACGAGACGACCTCCACAACTGGAGAAACCACAACCACGACCCAGAAGACCACCTCCACAACTGGAGAGACCACAACCACGCCTCAGGAGACCACCTCCACAACTGGAGAGACCACAACCACGCCTCAGGAGACTACCTCCACAACTGGAGAGACCACAACCACGACTCAGGAGACCACCTCCACAACTGAAGAGACCACAACCACGACTCAGGAGACCACCTCCACAACTGAAGAGACCACAACCACGCCTCAGGAGACCACCTCCACAACTGGAGAGACCACAACCACGCCTCAGGAGACCACCTCCACAACTGGAGAGACCACAACCACGACTCAGGAGACTACCTCCACAACTGGAGAAACCACAGCCACGCCTCAGGAGACCACCTCCACAACTGGAGAGACCACAACCACGCCTCAGGAGACCACCTCCACAACTGGAGAGACCACAACCACGCCTCAGGAGACCACCTCCACAACTGGAGAGACCACAACCACGACTCAGGAGACTACCTCCACAACTGAAGAGACCACAACCACGCCTCAGGAGACTACCTCCACAACTGGAGAGACCACAACCACGACTCAGGAGACCACCTCCACAACTGAAGAGACCACAACCACGACTCAGGAGACCACCTCCACAACTGAAGAGACCACAACCACGCCTCAGGAGACCACCTCCACAACTGAAGAGACCACAACCACGCCTCAGGAGACCACCTCCACAACTGAAGAGACCACAACCACGCCTCAGGAGACCACCTCCACAACTGAAGAGACCACAACCACGCCTCAGGAGACCACATCTACATCTGAAGCTGTGACGTCCACTCCTGACGAGACGACCTCCACAACTGGAGAGACCACAACCACGCCTCAGGAGACCACCTCCACAACTGAAGAGACCACAACCACGCCTCAGGAGACCACCTCCACAACTGAAGAGACCACAACCACGCCTCAGGAGACCACATCTACAACTGAAGCTGTGACGTCCACTACTGACGAGACCACCTCCACAACTGGAGAGACCACAACCACGCCTCAGGAGACCACCTCCACAACTGAAGAGACCACAACCACGCCTCAGGAGACCACATCTACAACTGAAGCTGTGACGTCCACTACTGACGAGACGACCTCCACAACTGGAGAGACCACAACCACGACTCAGGAGACCACATCTACAACTGAAGCTGTGACGTCCACTCCTGACGAGACGACCTCCACAACTGGAGAGACCACAACCACGACTCAGGAGACCACCTCCACAACTGGAGAGACCACAGCCACGCCTCAGGAGACCACCTCCGCAACTGAAGAGACCACAACCACGCCTCAGGAGACCACATCTACAACTGAAGCTGTGACGTCCACTCCTGACGAGACGACCTCCACAACTGGTGAGACCACAACCACGACTCAGGAGACCACATCTACAACTGAAGCTGTGACGTCCACTCCTGACGAGACGACCTCCACAACTGGTGAGACCACAACCACGACTCAGGAGACCACATCTACAACTGAAGCTGTGACGTCCACTCCTGACGAGACAACCTCCACAACTGGAGAGACCACAACCACGACTCAGGAGACCACCTCCACAACTGAAGAGACCACAAAGTCGCCTCAGGTAACCACATCTACTACTGAAGCTGTGACGTCCACTTCTGACGAGACGACCTCCACAACTGGAGAGACCACAACCACGCCTCAGGAGACCACCTCCACAACTGAAGAGACCACAACCACGCCTCAGGAGAACACATCTACAACTGAAGCTGTGACGTCCACTCCTGACGAGACAACCTCCACAACTGGAGAGACCACAACCACGACTCAGGAGACCACCTCCACAACTGGAGAGACCACAACCACGACTCAGGAGACCACCTCCACAACTGGAGAGACCACAACCACGCCTCAGGAGACCACCTCCACAACTGAAGAGACCACAACCACGCCTCAGGAGACCACATCTACAACTGAAGCTGTGACGTCCACTCCTGACGAGACGACCTCCACAACTGGAGAGACCACAACCACGACTCAGGAGACCACCTCCACAACTGGAGAGACCACAACCACGACTCAGGAGACTACCTCCACAACTGGAGAAACCACAGCCACGCCTCAGGAGACCACCTCCACAACTGAAGAGACCACAACCACGCCTCAGGAGACCACATCTACAACTGAAGCTGTGACGTCCACTCCTGACGAGACGACCTCCACAACTGGAGAGACCACAACCACGCCTCAGGAGACCACCTCCACAACTGGAGAGACCACAACCACGCCTCAGGAGACCACCTCCACAACTGGAGAGACCACAACCACGCCTCAGGAGACCACATCTACAACTGAAGCTGTGACGTCCACTACTGACGAGACGACCTCCACAACTGGAGAGACCACAACCACGACTCAGGAGACTACCTCCACAACTGGAGAGACCACAACCACGCCTCAGGAGACCACCTCCACAACTGGAGAGACCACAACCACGCCTCAGGAGACCACATCTACAACTGAAGCTGTGACGTCCACTACTGACGAGACGACCTCCACAACTGGAGAGACCACAACCACGACTCAGGAGACTACCTCCACAACTGGAGAGACCACAACCACGCCTCAGGAGACCACCTCCACAACTGGAGAGACCACAACCACGACTCAGGAGATTACCTCCACAACTGAAGAGACCAAAACCACGCCTCAGGAGACCACCTCCACAACTGAAGAGACCACAACCACGCCTCAGGAGACCACATCTACAACTGAAGCTGTGACGTCCACTCCTGACGAGACGACCTCCACAACTGGAGAGACCACAACCACGACTCAGGAGACTACCTCCACAACTGGAGAGACCACAACCACGACTCAGGAGACCACCTCCACAACTGGAGAGACCACAGCCACGCCTCAGGAGACCACCTCCGCAACTGAAGAGACCACAACCACGCCTCAGGAGACCACATCTACAACTGAAGCTGTGACGTCCACTCCTGACGAGACGACCTTCACAACTGGAGAGACCACAACCACGACTCAGGAGACCACATCTACAACTGAAGCTGTGACGTCCACTCCTGACGAGACGACCTCCACAACTGGTGAGACCACAACCACGACTCAGGAGACCACATCTACAACTGAAGCTGTGACGTCCACTCCTGACGAGACAACCTCCACAACTGGAGAGACCACAACCACGACTCAGGAGACCACCTCCACAACTGGAGAGACCACAACCACGCCTCAGGAGACCACCTCCACAACTGGAGAGACCACAGCCACGCCTCAGGAGACCACCTCCGCAACTGAAGAGACCACAACCACGCCTCAGGAGACCACATCTACAACTGAAGCTGTGACGTCCACTACTGACGAGACGACCTCCACAACTGGAGAGACCACAACCACGACTCAGGAGACCACATCTACAACTAAAGCTGTGACGTCCACTCCTGACGAGACAACCTCCACAACTGGAGAGACCACAACCACGACTCAGGAGACCACCTCCACAACTGGAGAGACCACAACCACGCCTCAGGAGACCACATCTACAACTGAAGCTGTGACGTCCACTACTGACGAGACGACCTCCACAACTGGAGAGACCACAACCACGACTCAGGAGACCACCTCCACAACTGGAGAGACCACAACCACGCCTCAGGAGACCACCTCCACAACTGAAGAGACCACAACCACGCCTCAGGAGACCACATCTACTACTGAAGCTGTGACGTCCACTTCTGACGAGACGACCTCCACAACTGGAGAGACCACAACCACGACTCAGGAGTCCACCTCCACAACTGGAGAGACCACTGCCACGCCTCAGGAGACCACCTCCACAACTGAAGAGACCACAACCACGCCTCAGGAGACCACATCTACAACTGAAGAGACCACAACCACGCCTCAGGAGACCACATCTACAACTGAAGCTGTGACGTCCACTCCTGACGAGACGACCTCCACAACTGGAGAGACCACAACCACGACTCAGGAGACCACCTCCACAACTGGAGAGACCACAACCACGACTCAGGAGACCACCTCCACAACTGGAGAGACCACAACCGCGCCTCAGGAGACCACCTCCACAACTGGAGAGACCACAACCACGCCTCAGGAGACCACCTCCACAACTGAAGAGACCACAACCACGCCTCAGGAGACCACATCTACAACTGAAGCTGTGACGTCCACTCCTGACGAGACGACCTCCACAACTGGAGAGACCACAGCCACGCCTCAGGAGACCACCTCCACAACTGGAGAGACCACAACCACGACTCAGGAGATTGCCTCCACAACTGGAGAGACCACAGCCACGCCTCAGGAGACCACCTCCACAACTGAAGAGACCACAACCACGCCTCAGGAGACCACATCTACAACTGAAGCTGTGACGTCCACTCCTGACGAGACGACCTCCACAACTGGAGAGACCACAACCACGACTCAGGAGACCACCTCCACAACTGAAGAGACCACAACCACGCCTCAGGAGACTACCTCCACAACTGGAGGGACCACAACCACGCCTCAGGAGACCACCTCCACAATTGAAGAGACCACAACCACGCCTCAGGAGACCACCTCCACAACTGAAGAGACCACAACCACGCCTCAGGAGACCACCTCCACAACTGAAGAGACCACAACCACGCCTCAGGAGACCACCTCCACAACTGAAGAGACCACAACCACGCCTCAGGAGACCACATCTACAACTGAAGCTGTGACGTCCACTCCTGACGAGACGCCTCAGGAGACCACCTCCACAACTGGAGAGACCACAACCACGACTCAGGAGACCACATCTACAACTGAAGCTGTGACGTCCACTCCTGACGAGACGACCTCCACAACTGGAGAGACCACAACCACGACTAGGGAGACTACCTCCACAACTGGAGAGACCACAACCACGCCTCAGGAGACCACCTCCACAACTGAAGAGACCACAACCACGCCTCAGGAGACCACCTCCACAACTGAAGAGACCACAACCACGCCTCAGGAGACCACCTCCACAACTGAAGAGACCACAACCACGCCTCAGGAGACCACCTCCACAACTGAAGAGACCACAACCACGCCTCAGGAGACCACCTCCACAACTGAAGAGACCACAACCACGACTCAGGAGACCACATCTACAACTGAAGCTGTGACGTCCACTCCTGACGAGACGCCTCAGGAGACCACCTCCACAACTGGAGAGACCACAACCACGACTCAGGAGACCACATCTACAACTGAAGCTGTGACGTCCACTCCTGACGAGACGACCTCCACAACTGGAGAGACCACAACCACGACTAGGGAGACTACCTCCACAACTGGAGAGACCACAACCACGCCTCAGGAGACCACCTCCACAACTGAAGAGACCACAACCACGCCTCAGGAGACCACCTCCACAACTGAAGAGACCACAACCACGCCTCAGGAGACCACCTCCACAACTGGAGAGACCACAACCACGACTCAGGAGACCACATCTACAACTGAAGCTGTGACGTCCACTCCTGACGAGACGACCTCCACAACTGGAGAGACCACAACCACGCCTCAGGAGACCACCTCCACAACTGAAGAGACCACAACCACGCCTCAGGAGACCACCTCCACAACTGAAGAGACCACAACCACGCCTCAGGAGACCACATCTACAACTGAAGCTGTGACGTCCACTCCTGACGAGACGCCTCAGGAGACCACCTCCACAACTGGAGAGACCACAACCACGACTCAGGAGATCAGATCTACAACTGAAGCTGTGACGTCCACTCCTGACGAGACGACCTCCACAACTGGAGAGACCACAACCACGCCTCAGGAGACCACCTCCACAACTGAAGAGACCACAACCACGACTCAGGAGACCACATCTACAACTGAAGCTGTGACGTCCACTCCTGACGAGACGCCTCAGGAGACCACCTCCACAACTGGAGAGACCACAACCACGACTCAGGAGACCACCTCCACAACTGGAGAGACCACAACCACGACTCAGGAGACCACATCTACAACTGAAGCTGTGACGTCCACTCCTGACGAGACGACCTCCACAACTGGAGAGACCACAACCACGACTAGGGAGACTACCTCCACAACTGGAGAGACCACAACCACGCCTCAGGAGACCACATCTACAACTGAAGCTGTGACGTCCACTCCTGACGAGACGACCTCCACAACTGGAGAGACCACAACCACGACTAGGGAGACTACCTCCACAACTGGAGAGACCACAACCACGCCTCAGGAGACCACCTCCACAACTGAAGAGACCACAACCACGCCTCAGGAGACCACCTCCACAACTGGAGAGACCACAACCACGCCTCAGGAGACCACCTCCACAACTGAAGAGACCACAACCACGACTCAGGAGACCACATCTACAACTGAAGCTGTGACGTCCACTTCTGACGAGACGACCTCCACAACTGGAGAGACCACAACCACGACTCAAGAGACCACCTTCACAACTGGAGAGACCACAACCACGCCTCAGGAGACCACCTCCACAATTGAAGAGACCACAACCACGCCTCAGGAGACCACCTCCACAACTGAAGAGACCACAACCACGCCTCAGGAGACCACCTCCACAACTGAAGAGACCACAACCACGCCTCAGGAGACCACATCTACAACTGAAGCTGTGACGTCCACTCCTGACGAGACGCCTCAGGAGACCACCTCCACAACTGGAGAGACCACAACCACGACTCAGGAGACCACATCTACAACTGAAGCTGTGACGTCCACTCCTGACGAGACGACCTCCACAACTGGAGAGACCACAACCACGACTAGGGAGACTACCTCCACAACTGGAG
This sequence comes from Eristalis arbustorum, assembly GCA_916610145.1. Classification (NCBI taxonomy): domain Eukaryota; kingdom Metazoa; phylum Arthropoda; class Insecta; order Diptera; family Syrphidae; genus Eristalis; species Eristalis arbustorum. Next base: position 8,301,413 of record OU744317.1, read on the forward strand.
AGACCACAACCACTACTCAGGAAACCACCTCCACAACTGAAGAGACCACAACCACGCCTCAGGAGACCACCTCCACAACTGGAGAGACCACAACCACGACTCATGAGACTACCTCCACAACTGGAGAGACCACAGCCACGCCTCAGGAGACCACCTCCACAACTGGAGAGACCACAACCACGTCTCAGGAGACCACCTCCACAACTGGAGAGACCACAACCACGACTCAGGAAACCACCTCCACAACTGAAGAGACCACAACCACGCCTCAGGAGACCATATCTACAACTGAAGCTGTGACGTCCACTCCTGACGAGACGACCTCCACAACTGGAGAGACCACAACCACGACTCAGGAGATTACCTCCACAACTGGAGAGACCACAACCACGCCTCAGGAGACCATATCTACAACTGAAGCTGTGACGTCCACTCCTGACGAGACGACCTCCACAACTGGAGAGACCACAACCACGACTCAGGAGATTACCTCCACAACTGGAGAGACCACAACCACGCCTCAGGAGACCACCTCCACAACTGAAGAGACCACAACCACGCCTCAGGAGACCACATCTACTACTGAAGCTGTGACGTCCACTTCTGACGAGACGACCTCCACAACTGGAGAGACCACAACCACGACTCAGGAGACCACCTTCACAACTGGAGAGACCACAACCACGCCTCAGGAGACCACCTCCACAACTGAAGAGACCACAACCACGACTCAGGAGACCACATCTACAACTGAAGCTGTGACGTCCACTCCTGACGAGACGACCTCCACAACTGGAGAGACCACAACCACGCCTCAGGAGACCACCTCCACAATTGAAGAGACCACAACCACGCCTCAGGAGACCACCTCCACAACTGAAGAGACCACAACCACGCCTCAGGAGACCACCTCCACAACTGAAGAGACCACAACCACGCCTCAGGAGACCACATCTACAACTGAAGCTGTGACGTCCACTCCTGACGAGACGACCTCCACAACTGGAGAGACCACAACCACGCCTCAGGAGACCACCTCCACAACTGGAGAGACCACAACCACGACTCAGGAGACCACATCTACAACTGAAGCTGTGACGTCCACTCCTGACGAGACGACCTCCACAACTGGAGAGACCACAACCACGACTCAGGAGATCAGATCTACAACTGAAGCTGTGACGTCCACTCCTGACGAGACGACCTCCACAACTGGAGAGACCACAACCACGCCTCAGGAGACCACCTCCACAACTGGAGAGACCACAACCACGCCTCAGGAGACCACCTCCAACACTGGAGAGACCACAACCACGACTCAGGAGACCACATCTACAACTGAAGCTGTGACGTCCACTCCTGACGAGACGACCTCCACAACTGGAGAGACCACAACCACGCCTCAGGAGACCACCTCCACAACTGGAGAGACCACAACCACGACTCAGGAGACCACATCTACAACTGAAGCTGTGACGTCCACTCCTGACGAGACGACCTCCACAACTGGAGAGACCACAACCACGTTTCAGGAAACCACCTCCACAACTGAAGAGACCACAACCACGCCTCAGGAGACCACCTCCACAACTGGAGAGACCACAACCACGACTCAGGAGACCACCTCCACAACTGGAGAGACCACAGCCACGCCTCAGGAGACCACCTCCACAACTGGAGAGACCACAACCACGACTCAGGAGACTACCTCCACAACTGGAGAGACCACAGCCACGCCTCAGGAGACCACCTCCACAGCTGGAGAGACCACAACCACGTTTCAGGAGACCACCTCCACAACTGGAGAGACCACAGCCACGCCTCAGGAGACCACCTCCACAACTGGAGAGACCACAGCCACGCCTCAGGAGACTACCTCCACAACTGGAGAGACCACAACCACGTTTCAGGAAACCACCTCCACAACTGAAGAGACCACAACCACGCCTCAGGAGACCACCTCCACAACTGGAGAGACCACAACCACGACTCAGGAGACCACATCTACAACTGAAGCTGTGACGTCCACTCCTGACGAGACGACCTCCACAACTGGAGAGACCACAACCACGACTAGGGAGACTACCTCCACAACTGGAGAGACCACAACCACGCCTCAGGAGACCACCTCCACAACTGAAGAGACCACAACCACGCCTCAGGAGACCACCTCCACAACTGAAGAGACCACAACCACGCCTCAGGAGACCACCTCCACAACTGGAGAGACCACAACCACGCCTCAGGAGACCACCTCCACAACTGGAGAGACCACAACCACGACTCAGGAGACCACATCTACAACTGAAGCTGTGACGTCCACTCCTGACGAGACGACCTCCACAACTGGAGAGACCACAACCACGCCTCAGGAGACCACCTCCACAACTGAAGAGACCACAACCACGCCTCAGGAGACCACATCTAAAACTGGAGAGACCACAACCACGCCTCAGGAGACCACCTCCACAACTGGAGAGACCACAACCACGACTCAGGAGACCACATCTACAACTGAAGCTGTGACGTCCACTCCTGACGAGACGCCTCAGGAGACCACCTCCACAACTGGAGAGACCACAACCACGACTCAGGAGACTACCTCCACAACTGGAGAGACCACAACCACGTTTCAGGAAACCACCTCCACAACTGAAGAGACCACAACCACGCCTCAGGAGACCACATCTACAACTGAAGCTGTGACGTCCACTCCTGACGAGACGACCTCCACAACTGGAGAGACCACAACCACGACTCAGGAGACCACCTCCACAACTGGAGAGACCACAACCACGACTCAGGAGACTACCTCCACAACTGGAGAGACCACAGCCACGCCTCAGGAGACCACCTCCACAACTGGAGAGACCACAACCACGCCTCAGGAGACCACCTCCACAACTGGAGAGACCACAACCACGACTCGGGAGACCACATCTACAACTGAAGCTGTGACGTCCACTCCTGACGAGACGACCTCCACAACTGGAGAGACCACAACCACGACTAGGGAGACTACCTCCACAACTGGAGAGACCACAACCACGCCTCAGGAGACCACCTCCACAACTGAAGAGACCACAACCACGCCTCAGGAGACCACCTCCACAACTGAAGAGACCACAACCACGCCTCAGGAGACCACCTCCACAACTGAAGAGACCACAACCACGCCTCAGGAGACCACATCTACAACTGAAGCTGTGACGTCCACTCCTGACGAGACGACCTCCACAACTGGAGAGACCACAACCACGCCTCAGGAGACCACCTCCACAACTGGAGAGACCACAACCACGACTCAGGAGACCACATCTACAACTGAAGCTGTGACGTCCACTCCTGACGAGACGACCTCCACAACTGGAGAGACCACAACCACGACTCAAGAGACCACCTTCACAACTGGAGAGACCACAACCACGCCTCAGGAGACCACCTCCACAACTGAAGAGACCACAACCACGACTCAGGAGACCACATCTACAACTGAAGCTGTGACGTCCACTCCTGACGAGACGACCTCCACAACTGGAGAGACCACAACCACGACTCAGGAGACTACCTCCACAACTGGAGAGACCACAACCACGCCTCAGGAGACCACCTCCACAACTGAAGAGACCACAACCACGCCTCAGGAGACCACATCTACTACTGAAGCTGTGACGTCCACTTCTGACGAGACGACCTCCACAACTGGAGAGACCACAACCACGACTCAAGAGACCACCTTCACAACTGGAGAGACCACAACCACGCCTCAGGAGACCACATCTACAACTGAAGCTGTGACGTCCACTCCTGACGAGACGCCTCAGGAGACCACCTCCACAACTGGAGAGACCACAACCACGACTCAGGAGACCACATCTACAACTGAAGCTGTGACGTCCACTCCTGACGAGACGCCTCAGGAGACCACCTCCACAACTGGAGAGACCACAACCACGCCTCAGGAGACCACCTCCACAACTGGAGAGACCACAACCACGACTCAGGAGACCACATCTACAACTGAAGCTGTGACGTCCACTCCTGACGAGACGCCTCAGGAGACTACCTCCACAACTGGAGAGACCACAACCACGACTCAGGAAACCACCTCCACAACTGAAGAGACCACAACCACGCCTCAGGAGACCACCTCCACAACTGGAGAGACCACAACCACGACTCAGGAGACTACCTCCACAACTGGAGAGACCACAGCCACGCCTCAGGAGACCACCTCCACAACTGGAGAGACCACAACCACGCCTCAGGAGACCACCTCCACAACTGGAGAGACCACAACCACGCCTCAGGAGACCATATCTACAACTGAAGCTGTGACGTCCACTCCTGACGAGACGACCTCCACAACTGGAGAGACCACAACCACGCCTCAGGAGACCACCTCCACAACTGAAGAGACCACAACCACGCCTCAGGAGACCACATCTACAACTGAAGCTGTGACGTCCACTCCTGACGAGACGCCTCAGGAGACCACCTCCACAACTGGAGAGACCACAACCACGACTCAGGAGACCACATCTACAACTGAAGCTGTGACGTCCACTCCTGACGAGACGACCTCCACAACTGGAGAGACCACAACCACGACTAGGGAGACTACCTCCACAACTGGAGAGACCACAACCACGCCTCAGGAGACCACCTCCACAACTGGAGAGACCACAGCCACGCCTCAGGAGACCACCTCCACAACTGGAGAGACCACAACCACGACTCAGGAGACCACATCTACAACTGAAGCTGTGACGTCCACTCCTGACGAGACGACCTCCACAACTGGAGAGACCACAACCACGACTAGGGAGACTACCTCCACAACTGGAGAGACCACAGCCACGCCTCAGGAGACCACCTCCACAACTGGAGAGACCACAACCACGACTCAGGAGACCACATCTACAACTGAAGCTGTGACGTCCACTCCTGACGAGACGACCTCCACAACTGGAGAGACCACAACCACGCCTCAGGAGACCACCTCCACAACTGGAGAGACCACAGCCACGCCTCAGGAGACCACCTCCACAACTGGAGAGACCACAACCACGACTCAGGAGACCACATCTACAACTGAAGCTGTGACGTCCACTCCTGACGAGACGACCTCCACAACTGGAGAGACCACAACCACGACTAGGGAGACTACCTCCACAACTGGAGAGACCACAACCACGCCTCAGGAGACCACCTCCACAACTGGAGAGACCACAACCACGACTCAGGAGACCACATCTACAACTGAAGCTGTGACGTCCACTCCTGACGAGACGACCTCCACAACTGGAGAGACCACAACCACGACTCAGGAAACCTACTCCACAACTGAAGAGACCACAACCACGCCTCAGGAGACCACATCTACAACTGAAGCTGTGACGTCCACTCCTGACGAGACGACCTCCACAACTGGAGAGACCACAACCACGCCTCAGGAGACCACCTCCACAACTGGAGAGACCACAACCACGACTCAGGAGACCACATCTACAACTGAAGCTGTGACGTCCACTCCTGACGAGACGCCTCAGGAGACCACCTCCACAACTGGAGAGACCACAACCACGACTCAGGAGACCACCTCCACAACTGGAGAGACCACAACCACGACTCAGGAGACCACATCTACAACTGAAGCTGTGACGTCCACTCCTGACGAGACGACCTCCACAACTGGAGAGACCACAACCACGCCTCAGGAGACCACCTCCACAACTGAAGAGACCACAACCACGCCTCAGGAGACCACCTCCACAACTGGAGAGACCACAACCACGACTCAGGAGACTACCTCCACAACTGGAGAGACCACAGCCACGCCTCAGGAGACCACCTCCACAACTGGAGAGACCACAACCACGCCTCAGGAGACCACCTCCACAACTGGAGAGACCACAACCACGACTCAGGAGACCACATCTACAACTGAAGCTGTGACGTCCACTCCTGACGAGACGACCTCCACAACTGGAGAGACCACAACCACGACTAGGGAGACTACCTCCACAACTGGAGAGACCACAACCACGACTCAGGAAACCACCTCCACAACTGAAGAGACCACAACCACGCCTCAGGAGACCACCTCCACAACTGGAGAGACCACAACCACGACTCAGGAGACCACCTCCACAACTGGAGAGACCACAACCACGCCTCAGGAGACCACCTCCACAACTGGAGAGACCACAACCACAACTCAGGAGACCAGATCTACAACTGAAGCTGTGACGTCCACTCCTGACGAGACGACCTCCACAACTGGAGAGACCACAACCACGCCTCAGGAGACCACCTCCACAACTGGAGAGACCACAACCACGCCTCAGGAGACCACCTCCACAACTGAAGAGACCACAACCACGCCTCAGGAGACCACATCTACAACTGAAGCTGTGACGTCCACTCCTGACGAGACGACCTCCACAACTGGAGAGACCACAACCACGCCTCACGAGACGACCTCCACAACTGGAGAGACCACAACCACGACTCAGGAGACCACCTCCACAACTGAAGAGACCACAACCACGCCTCAGGAGACCACATCTACAACTGAAGCTGTGACGTCCACTCCTGACGAGACGACCTCCACAACTGGAGAGACCACAACCACGCCTCAGGAGACCACATCTACAACTGAAGCTGTGACGTCCACTCCTGACGAGACGCCTCAGGAGACCACCTCCACAACTGGAGAGACCACAACCACGACTCAGGAGACCACCTCCACAACTGGAGAGACCACAACCACGACTCAGGAGACCACCTCCACAACTGGAGAGAGCACAACCACTACTCAGGAGACCACATCTACAACTGAAGCTGTGACGTCCACTCCTGACGAGACGCCTCAGGAGACCACCTCCACAACTGGAGAGACCACAACCACGACTCAGGAGACTACCTCCACAACTGGAGAGACCACAGCCACGCCTCAGGAGACCACCTCCACAACTGGAGAGACCACAACCACGCCTCAGGAGACCACCTCCACAACTGGAGAGACCACAACCACGACTCAGGAGACCACATCTACAACTGAAGCTGTGACGTCCACTCCTGACGAGACGCCTCAGGAGACCACCTCCACAACTGGAGAGACCACAACCACGACTCAGGAGACCACCTCCACAACTGAAGAGACCACAACCACGCCTCAGGAGACCACCTCCACAATTGAAGAGACCACAACCACGCCTCAGGAGACCACATCTACAACTGAAGCTGTGACGTCCACTCCTGACGAGACGACCTCCACAACTGGAGAGACCACAACCACGCCTCAGGAGACCACCTCCACAACTGGAGAGACCACAACCACGCCTCAGGAGACCACCTCCACAACTGGAGAGACCACAACCACGACTCAGGAGACCACCTCCACAACTGGAGAGACCACAACCACGCCTCAGGAGACCACCTCCACAACTGGAGAGACCACAACCACGACTCAGGAGACTACCTCCACAACTGGAGAGACCACCTCCACAACTGGAGAGACCACAACCACGCCTCAGGAGACCACCTCCACAACTGGAGAGACCACAACCACGATGCCTGGACGCATCGTTCCAAATGAAGGGACACAATCGGACATGTTTGCAAATAGAGCTTTCCGCGCCCGAAAGCTGTTGACCATCGAGGAGGACGAGCCGCCGTCCCTAGACGATAGGCGACGAACGAAACGGGCCGTCACGAACCTACTGCGAAACTACAGAACTGGCAGGAGCAGAGCTGTCGGCGAACGCGTCAGCTACCATTGCTACAAGACCACTCAGACAGGTAAGTGCTGCGGTTCTCCTTCACTAGTCCCAACTGACACTCCACCTCGTTTTCAGATTCCTTTGGCTATCGGTTCGTGAAGCGCGGCTGCGTTCGGGTTCCCGAGGAGGCTGCGGCCTGCGACCTGGTCAAGGAGCCCGACAGCACCGTGGAGAAGTGCAAGGTTTGCACTACGGACCGGTGCAACCAGAGCAACGCTATAGGCGGGTCGGTAGTGTTGCTGATCGTGGTCTTGTTGACCAGATTTGTATTGTAGAATGTTTAGGCTAAGGAGAGATCAAAATAAAGTGTTGAACAAATGTGTTATTACGTGGTTGTGTGGATTACGTCAGGTGTTCTAAGGGAAGTGCAGCAACAGGCCTGGCTTGCTGGGCGTGATGCTGTGGGTTGATGGGCCGTGTCGCGGAGAGCAGCCACGCTTCTTTGTGACGCGTGCTTCAAGAGAGAGGGTTCCATGTGACGGCGACTTAGTTGTTTTTCGAATTGCACCAACTTCCAGTCCACGTGGGTAGGGTTAGGCGACGGTTCGCTTGGGGCGTTGGGCCAAGAACCACGATTTGATCAGACTATCCAACTAAGTTTGTTGTTCCCTTGGGCACCCAACAGCGGAGAATGCCCGTGGCTAAGGCAGCGCCCAAAAATGGCAGAACGGACTTCAACCAGAATTAAATGAATAAAGAGATATCCATCTTCCAGCGGCGGCGGAGACTGGTTTTGGTGTAAACACCAGTAAAATTGCCGTTCTTTGGCAGACTCTCTCCTGTCTCGAGCAGAGATCGCTCTGCTGAACCGGAGGAGATCCTCGCGACTGCGAGCGACATCCCCTTCGTATTGAAGTCGCCTGTCCACTGTTCGGCGTACGACATGGAAGATTACAGGACATCCGTGTGGATCCTGTATTAGGCCAATTGTCTCGAGATGTAGGAACGCCTCGGGAGGAATAAAGCCGGTAAGCCGCACTCTCTCATGGTACATATAGTTGGGGTAGTAAGCCCCAAAGATCAGACTGTTGCACGAAGTCATGCAATATGCCTTCTGGTCAGCTTAATAATAAAATTATCCATCCTGTTGAGGTTTGCCTCGTTGTACAGGACCTCATTGGGATAGTACTTCTTGTGCTCAGACTCGGGTGTACGATACCACCGGAGACAAGTCCGAAGACATTGTCTCTCGAACAACCTCATCTTTTCCATCTGGGAAGGACTCACGTTGAACCACAGTAGGCAACCGTACGCCATAATTGGCCGGATGAGGGCCATGTAGCAGATTACCTTCACCCTGGTATCAAGTTGGCTGCTGTAAAACAACCTCCACAGCAAAGGCCTTTTTAGCTTTGGCCAGAGCAATATCTATATGTTTGTCAAAATACGGATATTGATCCAACCAAATGCCAAGATACCTAACATCCACTTATCCCGTTACAAACCAGCCGTCTCGACGCTAAGTGAAACACAGGTAGGCGAAAATACCGAATTATCGGATTTGATCCTGCCTGGATATAGCTTAGTGCCGCTTTTCTTTTTACACCGCGGTCTCGCCATCTACCACAATACGGCCTCTGTTCCAATCCGGAATTCAATTTTCTGTGGTTAAAATTCCATGTCCGTAAGCATTTAATCCACTGCTGCTTTATTTATAGAAGTCCAAACTTGGATAGCAATTCAACTTTTAACGAATTTGATGCGCTATCCGATTCCATCTCAAGAATTGTTTCCCTATATCCACACACTGAAATTGCCATCGCGGGCGATTTCAATGTACACAATTCTAATTGGCTTCGACATTCAGGCCAGACAACAGCCGAAGGAAGGTACGTTGAAATCTTTGCTGAGGTAAACAATCTGACCCAGCTTGCAAACACGAAACATGCAAACACGAGCCCACACGAATACCTGACATTGCAGATCATTCCGCCAACACACTGGACCTGTTTCTCACCTCTCATCCTGATAAAAAACGACGCTGAGATTCCACTCATCGGGCATGCTTTCCTCCGACCATATCCTACAGATGAGCTGGTGCATGGGCCCAACTAAATCATCTCCAGCTGCTTTAAGCAGTTCCGCGGACAATCCGTCCGCTCCAGCAGCTTTGTTCGACTTCAGTCTCGATATCACTACCTTGACTTCGTCTAGATCGGGGGGACGGAATTCTCTTCTATCGTCGTCCATTGCGTGGAGTGGAACATTCTGCCTGACAGCGGTATTGGTGTCCTCTTCGCCGTTTAACAGTCTGCAGAAGTGATCCTTCCAGATTCTCAGTATCGACTGCGACTCTACTACGAGTTGTCCCTCTTCGTTCCGACAGGCTTCTGTCCGATGTTACTCGTATATGCCGACGATATTGATATTATCGGAAGAACGCAGCGTGAAGTCAATGCCGCTTTTGTGAGTATTGCAACGGAAGATGGGTTTATCGGTAAGCTAGGGTAAGACCGAATATATGCTGTCAACGAGTAAGGACACCCAACACCGACGTCTCGGTCAGAACGTCACGGCAGACAGATACAACTTTGAGGTAGTTTAAAACTTTGTCTACCTAGGAACCGCTATCAACTCAGACAACGACACCAGCGCTGAAATCAAACGAAGAATAACTCTTGCCAATCGGTGCTTCTTTGGCTAAGAAAGCAGGTGGTAGACAAAGCCCTCACTCGAACAACCAAGGTAACGCTTTACAAGACCTTAATCGTCCCAGTCCTGCTATATGGCGCGGAGGCATGGACTCTGTCAAAAGCGGATGAAGCAGCTCTTGGTTGCTTCGAGAGGAAAATTCTTCGGGTGATTTTCGGTCCCGTCTGCATAGATGGTGAGTGGAGGAGGAGATACAACGACGAACTATACGGGCTGTTCAGCGACATCGACTTAGCCGGAAGAGTGAAGATCCAACGATTGAGATGGCTAGGTCGTGTAGAGCGGATGGAAACCAATGCTCCGGCCCGAAAAGTCTTCGAATCCACCCCCGAGGGACGGCGCAGTAGAGGAAGACCGCGACTCAGGTGGCGCACGCAAGTGGAAAGGGACCTCAACCAACTATGCGTGCGAACTGGAGACAGATAGCTAAAGATGGAGCTGGCTGGAGACGCTTGTTGGTTGAGGCCCAGGTCCACACCGGACTGTAGAGCCACCTTAAGTAAGTAAGTTATTATTTTCAATTTATTTACATAGAACCATATTTAATTGGAACACCAAACAATGTTGACCAAGTTTTCGAATTCAAATACCGCTATGCGCACCGGTGGCAACTGACGCCAGACCCGTGCTACTATACCCTCTTCAGTTTCCATTCACAGTCAGGGCCGCAGTTGAGACTCGAGAATCCATTAAAAACTGCAGCACCTTCAGCAGAAAAGCCACCACATTCAGTCTTAAAAATATTCTACTTTATTTGGCTACATCACGTTGAACTATTTACAAAAGTTTCATCAAGAGGACCGTGGCAACCAGCAGCAGCATGCTGACCTGGGCCAGTGGGGCGCTGTTGCACCAGTCCGAGGTGCAGATTTTGCATTTTTCGAGAGGTCCGTTGGTATCTCGCAGCACATCGCAGGCGCCCTTGTCGACGGGCACCTGCACGCATCCTCGCTTCACCACCGACTTGCCGTCATCGCCTGTAAGGAGCTTCGAATGAGAATGGGCAGCAGGTAATTAGGACGGCAACTTACCATTTCTGACGATTCTGTAACAGTGAAACGAGGGCTGGTCGACTGCGCGCACCTTGCGCGGCTTGTAGTTCCGCAACAGCGTGTCCACAGATCGTGCTGTGAGCCGCCTTGACTGGAATCTGTCTTCGGCTGGAATGAAGGACTCCGGAAGTTCCTCAACGGGTTCTCTGGCAGGGGCCGAGGGTTTTCGTGGGATGGAGGATGTCGGAAGTTCTTCGACGGGATCTCTGGTCGAATCCGTTGTTTCGGTTGGTTCCGTCGGAGTTGGAGTGGGAGCATCCGTTGGAGTTGGAGTTGGAGCATCCGTTGGTTCCGTTGGAGTCGGAGTGGGAGCATCCGTCGGTTCTGTTGGAGTTGGAGTGGGCGCATCGGTTGGTTCCGTTGGAGTCGGAGTGGGAGCATCCGTTGGTTCTGTTGGAGTTGGAGTTGGAGCATCCGTTGGTTCGGTAGGAGTTGGAGTTGGAGCATCCGTTGGCTCTGTAGGAGTTGGAGTGGGAGCGTCCGTTGGTTCCGTTGGAGTTGGAGTGGGCGCATCGGTTGGTTCTGTTGGAGTCGGAGTGGGAGCATCGGTGGGTTCTGTAGGAGTTGTTGTGGGAGCATCAGTTGGTTCTGTTGGAGTTGGAGTTGGAGCATCCGTTGGAGTTGGAGTTGGAGCATCCGTTGGTTCCGTTGGAGTCGGAGTGGGAGCATCCGTCGGTTCTGTTGGAGTTGGAGTGGGAGCATCGGTTGGTTCTGTTGGAGTTGGTGTGGGAGCATCCGTTGGTTCTGTTGGAGTTGGAGTTGGAGCATCCGTTGGTTCCGTTGGAGTCGGAGTGGGAGCATCGGTGGGTTCTGTAGGAGTTGTTGTGGGAGCATCAGTTGGTTCTGTTGGAGTTGGAGTGGGCGCATCGGTTGGTTCTGTTGGAGTTGGAGTGGTAGCATCCGTTGGTTCTGTAGGAGTTGGAGTGGGCGCATCGGTTGGTTCCGTTGGAGTCGGAGTGGGAGCATCGGTGGGTTCTGTTGGAGTTGGAGTGGGAGCGTCCGTTGGTTCCGTTGGAGTTGGAGTGGGAGCATCCGTTGGTTCTGTAGGAGTTGGAGTGGGCGCATCGGTTGGTTCTGTTGGAGTTGTTGTGGGAGCATCCGTTGGATCTGTTGGAGTCGGAGTGGGAGCATCTGTTGGTTCTGTTGGAGTTGGAGTTGGAGCATCCGTTGGTTCGGTAGGAGTTGGAGTTGGAGCATCCGTTGGCTCTGTAGGAGTTGGAGTGGGAGCGTCCGTTGGTTCCGTTGGAGTTGGAGTGGGCGCATCGGTTGGTTCTGTTGGAGTTGGAGTTGGAGCATCGGTGGGTTCTGTTGGAGTTGGAGTGGGAGCATCCGTTGGTTCTGTAGGAGTTGGAGTGGGCGCATCGGTTGGTTCTGTTGGAGTTGGTGTGGGAGCATCCGTTGGTTCTGTAGGAGTTGGAGTGGGCGCATCGGTTGGTTCTGTTGGAGTTGGTGTGGGAGCATCCGTTGGTTCTGTTGGAGTTGGAGTTGGAGCATCGGTTGGTTCTGTTGGAGTTGGAGTTGGAGCATCCGTTGGTTCTGTTGGAGTTGGAGTTGGAGCATCCGTTGGTTCCGTTGGAGTTGGAGTGGGAGCATCCGTTGGTTCTGTTGGAGTTGGAGTGGGAGCATCCGTTGGTTCTGTAGGAGTTGGAGTGGGCGCATCGGTTGGTTCTGTTGGAGTTGGTGTGGGAGCATCCGTTGGTTCTGTTGGAGTTGGAGTTGGAGCATCCGTTGGTTCTGTTGGAGTTGGAGTTGGAACATCCGTTGGATCTGTAGGAGTTGGAGTGGGAGCATCCGTTGGTTCCGTTGGAGTTGGAGTGGGAGCATCCGTTGGTTCTGTAGGAGTTGGAGTGGGAGCATCCGTTGGTTCCGTTGGAGTTGGGGTGGGAGCATCCGTTGGTTCTGTTGAAGTTGGAGTTGGAACATCCGTTGGATCTGTAGGAGTTGGAGTGGGACCATCCGTTGGTTCTGTTGGAGTTGGAGTGGGAGCATCCGTTGGTTCTGTAGGAGTTGGAGTGGGAGCATCCGTTGGAGTTGGAGTGGGAGCATCCGTTGGTTCCGTTGGAGTTGGAGTGGGAGCATCCGTTGGTTCGGTAGGAGTTGGAGTTGGAGCATCCGTTGGTTCTGTTGGAGTTGGAGTCGGAGCATCCGTTGGTTCGGTAGGAGTTGGAGTTGGAGCATCCGTTGGTTCTGTAGGAGTTGGAGTGGGAGCGTCTGTTGGTTCCGTTGGAGTTGGAGTGGGCGCATCGGTTGGTTCTGTTGGAGTTGGTGTGGGAGCATCCGTTTGTTCTGTAGGAGTTGGAGTGGGAGCATCCGTTGGTACTGTCGGAGTGGAAGTTGGATCTGTTGGACTTGTGGTCGGAGTCGAAGGATCGGTTGGAACCTTCGCTGTCGTTGTAGGCTCCGGATCAATCGAACACCATTCGTATTCATCCATACTCAGCTGATCCGCATCATCACAGTCATCACAGGAGTAACATCGGACTCCATTTGTTTGTGCTGAAATTATAATCCACGGTTTTCAGCTTCGAATTCATTCCTATTCACACTCAAGGTCTTACCTCTTGCAATAAGGCACGTCGCGGCAAAATATATATATATCCCAAACAGTTTCATTGCGAAGGCGAAGCACTTAGAAACCGTACTAGCTACTTACTCGGACTGTCCAACCTCTTAAACTGAACGTTAGCGCGTTTCGTTTCTTCAGAATAGCCACAGTTTGATTAGAAATCACTTATAGACGGCGCTGTTATCGAGCAATTGCAATTAGATATTGTAGCTGATATCGACCTTAAGACTGGAAGGGGGCGAACTTTATTCACACACTGGCCAGCTGGCTACGTATTTGTGCCATATCCGCTCTCTCGTCTTCGGATTTGTCTTAGGACTAACGTGCTTTCTGCATGTGGTGGTCGCCTGGTCACCTTCGAGATAAGATACGACTCGAGCGATTTGAAATTTACAAGCGTACTAATTGCGAATGGTCGTAAACGGTTTTTTTTTCTTTTCAAATGCCTTCGAGTGGTAAAACTTCTAGAACAAGTGCTTGGAGGCTTAGTGGTGAATTCGTCAAGGGAACAGCTCATTGCAAACAATGTTTGAGATTCACTCGGAGGGTGTCGGGGAAATGCTTATGAAGTGTCCGCTTGAGAGCACTTAGCGGTAGTTTACTGGAAATTGCTTTGACTTTGACTGGAATGCGTTTTTTTTTTTTGTAACGTCTTGATGAATCAGCTTCCATTCTGATGTCATCACTCGGAAATATACTTAAGGGCACATCGGTTGTGGATGAGGGTCTTGGTCAAGAGTGTTCGATATCACATTAAGTTGGTTATCTTAGCCCCTTAGACATGATCTCCACTTGTGGGAGTGACTAGACGTAGAGGTCTCCTGTTGCGTTGTAGCAGAGAGGCGCTCTATATATCTCAGTATTGGATGAACGAGGAAGTATTGGACGCATGACTAGGCTCGAGTGTAGCAGTACAGACGGAACTGTTCGCCATTGAGTCCGTTTCGTTCAATCATGAAATTCATGCCATTTGGACGGAGATTTCCTGTGCTTAGTGGAATTTAACGGTATAAAACGAATCGTAAAGATAAAATCGATAGTGGATTTATTTAGACTATTTTTTACGCGCTGCGTGAGTGGAACGACTGAATCCGAGCCACTTGTGACTTGTCGCATTCCTTTAAACTGGTGCATCGGATGATCGTATGTGCATGACTGCATTAACCGTTCGACATACGATTGCACGGTGCTTGTGTGCTACCAAGTGCTATTTCTCAGTCTGTTGTTACACAGGGAAGCGTTCAAAGTGTCTGTCGAGGGAAAAAAGATATCCAGTCACATAAGAAGGACACGATGCAGACGTTGACGATTTTTTGTAAGAATTAGTTCAGCCACGTTATCAAAGTAAAAAGCTGCTGAAAGTCAGTTTCTAGGGGTTAAGGGAGTATTGAAGTTGCATAGCAGGTTTTTTCCTCATCCATGCCTCGGCAGCTTCTGCGGAAGTCGGTGTAGGGGAGACCTAGTCCAGAGGCGTGAGTTCCAATGGCGCAATTCCCTGGAATGACGTCTATGAGACTTCTAAGATTGGGCAGGCTTATATTGATCAGACTAAGGCAGCGTTTAGGGTCCGGCCAGATCTATTTGGTTATGAGCATGGCATTCAGTCACAGAGGGGACTTGAGTAAGTGTGTCTAGTTTCAGAAGATGTAGCAATAAGCAACGATTGCGGATCGTCATCCGGAAAGAATAGAGTTTGTACCATTTCCAGTAAGTTCGTCCGCTTGGCTAGACGGCACGACAGACTAATTTTAGATGACAGTTAATGGATGGCTTGGGCCTGAATCTGTCTAAACCCTCCGATTCAACCCACAGAGATTTTTGAGTGCATTGTATTGGAATTCGCTTGCCTTACGGCAAACACCAAGCCTGAAAATCAAGTTTAAAAGCACGCCTCTTAACTAACCTCCATTTTTTACCAACTGCCATTTAAGGTCGTTTAGCACATGTGCTTCCAGGACTAAATTTTTGACTGCCCATAACTTGGCGAGGTGGCAGCAGCTATCCCCGTAAATGCACGTTGACATACAGCCTCCATGTGGCGCCCCCTGGATAACTTTTACTCCAACCGCTTAGAGATGAACCAATGTATGCAGCGACCCCTTGTCCATGGGGTTTTGAGTGCCGTTGACCGCACAGTTTAGAAAACCCATACCAAATATGCAGTTGACTTTTTTCTGCGATGAAACTTGTAAGTATGAAGCACACATTCGCGTAGGAAATTTTGAAACTCAAAACGTCTTTTGTTTTTCGTAACTTTCTTTGAGCCTACTTGTCAGAGGCTTCGTTGAAGACTTTCGATTTATTTTTTTACATTTTAGATGTCGAAGAGTATGCCAATAAAATGACATGAAAAGGTCATGTGAACTTTAGTTGAAAATATGCTTCAAAGGAAAAAGGTTCAAACTTTCTACTCTTTCCAGATGACGATCCATCATCGTTGCCTATTGCTACATCTTCTGAAACTAGAAACACTAACTCAAGCACCCACTGTGTCTGAATACCATGCTCATAACCAAATAACTCCGGCTGAGTTTCATCTTTTTCTTGTGGCGCTACAGTCCGGGGTGAACCCGGGTCTCAGTCAACAATCCTCTCCAGCTGGCACGATCCTTACCCAGTTGCCTCCAATATCGCACTCCAAGGTGGTTGAGGTCCTTCTCCACTTAAGTGCGCCATCGGCTTCGTGGTCGTTCTCTATTGCGTTGTTCCACTGGTTCGGGTTCGAAGACTCTTCGGGTTGGAACAGTGTTGTCCATGCGCTCTACATTATCTAGCCATCCTAGGCGTGGAATCCGTAGACGTCTGACTAGGCTCATGTCCCGTGCAGTTCGTGGTTGAATCTTCTTCTCCAGGAACTTTCAACACAAACAATACCAAGGATTGAACGCAGAACTTTTCTCTCGAAGAGACCAAGTGCGTCTTCGCTCTTGAATTAGTCCAGGCTTCAACACCATAGAGCAGGACATGCATGATCAAGGTCTTATAAATTGTTAGCTCGGTCTTTCGGTGGTGGCCCGTGGCATTGCGGGTATGTGCGACGACCTCAATCTCGACATCGTAGGTTCGATTCCTACTCTTCGCGATCGAAATAATTTGCACCGCCCCACCACGTTTGAGTCAGTGACAATGCTCAATGAGTATTTCCTGTCTAGGAAAAGCTTCTCAAACTTCGCCGTTCGGAGTCGGCATAAAACTGTAGGACCCTTCCACTCGTGAGAGAACAATAACACGCACAATAGGAGTGGTTGCTGAGAAGCTAGGCCCTGGCCCCTATATATATTTTGGTCTATATTTTGGCCATACTACTCAATTGCCTCTTGAGCCCAAGGAAACAGCGGTTGGCAAGAGTTATTCTGCGCTCGATCTTGATAGTGATGTTGTTCGTACTATTAACTTGGAGGCCAAGGTAGATGAAGTCCTTTACTACCTCGAAGTTGTAGCTGTCTAAGGTGACGTTCTGGCCGAGTCGTCGGTGTTGCGTGCCCTTTCTTGATGACAGCACATACTTTGTTTTGCCCTCATCAAGTTGATGTCTCACAGCATGACGATCATTGAGGGGGTCGATTGCCGATTGCGAAAAATCGTACGGTTATCTGGTGATCAGAGCGGGCTTGTCAACAACAGATGCAATCCAAAGTATAAGGAGCTTAATGGAAAAACATCGTGATTCCTAAGAGGATTTTCATATTGTGTTGGTTGATTTTGAAAAATCGCTTGTTAGACAATCAAGAGATCTGATATGGGTGTCGCTTAGAAAAAGAGGAGCTCCAGAAATCTACGTACAGATTATTATGGACATGTACGAGGGAGCAGCGACGAGAGTTAGATGTCCTGCCAGAGTCCCCGAGGAGTTTCCAATCAAAGTCGGTGTACACCAGGGTAGCGTCTTAAGTCCTCTGCTGTTTATTGGATCTTCTGCTTGGAGGAAAGTGACGGACCCAAAAGTGCATCAGTGGTTCCTTGCTGACGATGAAGCCATGATGATGATGATCAAATTTCCCTGCAGAGAGCACTTGAAGTTTGATCACATTGCGATCGACGTCAGACACTCCTCCTGTGTCCTCGATGTCCGAACGTTCCGAGGTGCCAACATCGACTCGGATCATTACCTTGTTGTAGCCAAGGTCAGAACTCGGATATCGATTGTACAACGGAGTAGAGCAAGACCAAAACAGTTTGACGTTGGAAAGCTACAATCGCAATCGACCGCTGGGAACTTCTCCGATCGAGTCTCCCTGAAGCTCTCAGAGAGTTCAACCCTGCCAGGCGAAACAATCGACGAACAGTGGAACCGTTGCAAAACGCTATTAGAGAAGCTCCCTCTCATGTGTTGGGTTTGAAAACGCCGCCTATAAAAAACCCATGGTTTGACAACGAGTGTCGGCAGGCGCATTCAGCGAAGCTAGCAGCATATAAGGCGACGCTGGATAGAAGGACGAGAGCGGTTCGTGAGCTCTAGGAACTTAAAAGAAGGGAAGAGCATCGGCTTCTCAAAAAGAAAAAGAAGGAGCATGAGAAGCGCGCGATCGAGGAAATGGAGAGGTGGTACGGCAGAAATAATGTCCGAAAGTTTTACCAGCGGGTGAAACATCTATCCAAAGGGTACAAACATCAGACAGAAGCCTGTCGGAACGAAGAGGGGCAACTCGTAGTAGAGTCGCAGTCGATACTGAGAATCTGGAAGGATCACTTCTGCAGACTGTTAAACGGCGAAGAGGACACCAATACCGCTGTCAGGCAGAATGTTCCACTCCACGCAATGGACGACGATAGAAGATAATTCCGTCCCCCCGATCTAGACGAAGACAAGGTGGCGATATCTAGACTGAAGTTGAACAAAGCTGCTTTAGCTGACGGATTGTCCGCGGAACTGTTTAAAGCAGCTGGAGATGATCTGGTAGGGCGCATGCACCAGGTCATCTGTAGGATATGGTCGGAGGAAAGCATGCCCGACGAGTGGAATCTTAGTATCGGTTACCCGGTTCACAAGAAAAAAGACCCCTTTGACTGCGCCAACTAAGTCTCCTTAACATCGCCTACAAGACCTTCTCTGTCGCTTTGTGTGAGCGCCTGAAACCATTCGCCTTATCAGTGCGGTTTCAGGCCGCTTCTTCACATTACGGCAGACCTCGAAGAAACCCAAGAGATGCAGATCGACACCCACCACCTATTTATCGACTTTAAGCCCGCATATGACAGTGTGCATAGAGACGAGCTATACAAAGCCTTATCCAGTTTTGACATTCCTGCCAAACTCGTCAGGCTGTGCAGGATGACGATGGAGAACTCTCGCTGCTCCATCAAGGTCGGTAACGAACTCACCGAGACCTTCAATGTCAAAAAAGGTTTTAGGCAAGGCGACGCGCTGTCATGTGACTTATTCAACATCGTGCTGGAGAATATCGTGCGAAACACACACGCCAACACTAGAGGCACGATCTTCCAGAAGTCCGTTCAACTGCTAGCATACGCGGACGATATTGACGTGATTGGCCGAACTCAGCTAGCCGTCAATGAAGCGTTTGCTTGTATTGAGACGGAGGCGGCAAAAATTTGTTTAGCGGTGAATGAGGGCAAAACAAAGTATGTGCTGTCATCAAGAAAGGGCACGCAACACCGACGACTCGGCCAGAACGTCATCATAGGCAGCTACAACTTCGAGGTAGTGAAGGACTTCGTCTACCTTGGCTCCCAAGTAAATAGTGCGAACAACATCAGTACTGAGATTAAACGCAGAATAACTCTTGCCAACCGCTGTTTCTTTGGGCTCAAGAGGCAATCGAGTAGTCGAGCCCTCTCTCGAAAGACCAAGCTCACGTTTTATAAGACCTTGATCATCCCTGTCCTGCTGTATGGCGCGGAAGCTTGGACTATCTCAAGAGCGGATGAAGACGCGCTTGGTCTCTTCGAGAGAAAAGTTCTGCGTTCAATCTTTGGTCCTGTTTGCGTTGAAGGTTCTTGGAGAAGGAGATTCAACCACGAACTGTACAGGCTGTACAGTGACATGAGTCTAGTCAGGCGTCTACGGATTCAACGCCTAAGATGGCTAGGCCATGTAGAGCGCATGGACAACACTGCTCCAGGTCGAAGAGTCTTCGACTCCGAGCCAGTGGGACAACGCAATAGAGGACGACCGGCGCACTCAAGTGGAGAAGGACCTCATCCAACTTGGAGTGCGAAATTGGAGGCACCTGGCTAAAGAACGTGCCAGCTGGAGAGGATTGTTGACCGAGGCCCAGGTTCACCCCGGACTGTAGCGCCACAAGAAGAAGAAGAAGAAGACCACTTGAAGTGTGGGTGGATATTCTGGAGGGGATTGGGTACAGCATTAGCCAGAAAAAGGCCGAGTACCTGTGCTGTCTTTTCTCCGATCCACTCAGGCCTATTCTAGACATTTATTTGAATGGAAAAGTGCTTCCCAAGTGTGAAAAGTTCAAATATTTGGGATCTATGATCAATAGCGAAGGAACGTGTGATGACCACATCAACCACAGTGTAAGCGTAGGGTGGTTGAAGTAGCAGGAAAAACTCAGCCAACTTCGGTGACCGAAAAATGCTCCCTAAGCTGAAAGGAAGGCACACGGTTAACTATGTTGGACAGCGTACAAAACGTATGAGAGCAAATTAACGGCAACTGAAATGAACATGTTTCGCATGACAGCGGGAGTAACAAGGTCGTTCAAGGATCCGAGGTAATCTTCAGGTCAAAGAACACACCGCTAAGAAAGTTGAGCACGGCTCAGTAGGTATTGTCATGTTCAAAGGAGAGATCCTTCGAACCCCGTTAAGAGGGCAATGTCAATAAACGTTCCAACGCAAGCGCGAAAGAGTGGCATGCCTAAAAACATTGATCGGCCTCTGATGATCTGATGAAGTGATCCGAGACAGGGATTCCCTGCCGATATTACTTGAGGTCGAATCGGCGAACTCCACAGGCGGACCAGTGGGGATGCAGTGAAGTGGTTCGTGGAACTGTATCATAACCTTGTCATTCAAAAGAAAGAAGACGAATGTGAAATATCCCTTATCTTCCGTCCGCTTTCGGTATCAATGTGTCACTTATTTTATCAGCCTCCGTCCGGTGCGGGCTACTTCAAACTCAAGTCGTAAATTATTTCGGTGACTACAAGATTTCACCGAAATTCCAAGATTTCCCAATCGCACTTCAAGCAACCAGTCTTCCCCACATCCGATTGTGCTATAATTTCTTATCGCTTATCAACTATCAGATCCACAAGTGCCCGAGTCCAAATAAATTCTAGTGTTTCCGGAAGCAAAGCCCCCCCTCAAGATAGCAACGGTCAAAATACACCTAATCGCCTTCCGACCGACTTATCACACATTTAGGTGCTGTACATCTAAAAGCGCCGAACATTTGCCTATCGACTGCATGTGTGTCAAAGTCATGTGAGTACCGTCCGGATGTGACTACGGGAGTCTAGCGAAAACAAAGCTCACGTATCGCCACTCTTTTAATCGGCCATCTTATCGCGGCCTTGCAATCTTCGATGCAGTGCTGGCCCGTGGGAGGGAGTGCCTATCGCAGTATGAGCCACTTCCAAGAAATGTTCAATAAATTAATTGCCAGTCTGACAGTCTTGGTGGTTGATCGAGTCGGAGAGTAGATCAAAATTTGGAAGTTCGCGTGTTTTCCCGACAAAATGTGGACTGTGCTAAAGCTTACAGTGGTCAGTCTGATTGTGTGCGGAGCACTGGAAGGTGAGTGAGCGTGTGCGACTGTGTGATTAAAGTGAGTCTACGCAAGCGGTTGGATCAAGTCATATTTGCTGGCAGTCAACAAGGGAATTTTGTTTTTCGGGTTGCGGTCAGTGGCTTGAAAGACGGTACGCCGACAATTTAGTGGCGTGCAGATCAGGTCCGTGGGTCTTATCAAGAGATATAGGTACATTGTGGCAACGTGAGTTCGAGAAAATTCACCGATTGTGCTACGACTAGCAGTTGATTGCCGACTGCCTGAACCTTGAAGCTATCCTTTTCAGGTTCCCGCTGCAGGTACACGCAAGCTTGTCTAGGATCGGCATGGTTGACGTGTAAGGACGGTCGTAAGCTGTGAAAAGTGTTGAAGGCATGCTGGCTGTGGCGACGCAACTTGATAACAGACTGAAGGTAATCTGCTACAAGGCCCTCTTACGGCCGCTTTTGCGTACGGTTGTCTACTTTGGTTCAACTTCAGTCCTTCCCAGATGAAAACGATTTGGTTGTTTGAGTGGCAGTGTCTTCGGACAAGTCTCCAGTTCTATCGCATACCCGAGTCTGGGTACATTTCTCTCCCAACGTGGTCCCGTATGACAAACTAAGAAAAGGACAGACGATATTGCAGGGGCTAGGACTTCTTCCAAAAGTTTAAGGTCACCCAAATGTTATGTACCATTAAGCAGCTGGATGGCGAAGTTTGTTCAGAGGTCCCAGGTTCGAATCCCAGTGAAAGCAATATTTTATATGATTTTATCTGATTTTCAAATCTCATCTAGTCACCATTTGCCCTTGGGATCAAATGGTTTAAGTGTGCTGGCAATTTCACTGTCAGCCCAATAACCTAACTTATCCTACGTGGTAGGCCCTGGCGATGTGAGTATGCGCTACAACCACAACCTCGACATCGTAGGTTCGGTCGTTGGTGTTGCATGGCCCCTTCTCTTTCGAGTCAATGACAATGCTCAAAAAATATTTACCGGCTAGAAAAGGCTTCTCAAACTTGGCCATTCGGAGTCGGCATAAAACTGTAGGTGCCTTCCCCTCGTGAGAGAACAATACGCACAGCACGAGAGATTGCTGAGAAACTAGGACCTGGCTCTATAGGCTGTAGCGCCATTATTATTATTAACTTACGTACCATAAGAGAAAGGGCCTTACCGGCTATATTCGCCTTGAAGAGTTCTAGTGGAAGCCCAACGTAGAATTGCCATTGCCAACCGGTAAACAACTGGGCTCAGAACCGATCTGAGAACAAAGCCATCACGGAAAATAATTTAGTCTTGATGACTAGAAGCAGCGTGTCCAGGACCGTCTGTTTTTCTTCTTTGGCGACGCTTCCCATAACTGCGCCTATCCGCTATTGCGTTTTATGCCTGACAATGTGCTTAAACTCCCGCAGTTCTGTGTCGAGTTGTCTTCTGACCGTTTGGTCTTCTGCCGTTTTGTGTTAAGCTGTTCCATTGCATAATTTGGTTAGCTATTCAGCTGTCTTTCGTAGCGTGTGACCAATCCTCTAGCACATCAGTCCTTGTATGCTGATTCCGATTGGTTCTTGATCCGTTTTCTGATAAAGATGTTTATTAGAGACACGTCCTGGCCAGAACATTTCCAATATTTTACACAGATTATCAACGAATGTTAGTAACTATCTCCTGGTCTCTTCATCCACTCAGCACCGAGGCTGTTATCTGCCCAAGCTATTTCTATAAGTGGAAGTAATAACTCAGGCAAAATTGTCTCCATATTTCTGTCATCTGTACTGGGGAGGTGGTGTGAATTCGTACAATTCTTACATCGGACCACTCAGTCTGCTTTGGGTGCATATTGGCGGCGCATACAGGGTTCAGACCCGTAACAAAATGCTCCTTCCACCTTTGAGTTGATACTCGTCCAAACTGATGCGTTCAGACTTTTCACTTAGCGGTTATTAGAGCAGCGACCACCTATCTGCTCTTTAGTGATCCCATAAGGGGCTCTGCTGTCACACCTTACTCTGAAGCTTACTCTGCTACAGCGGCCAGTGAACTAATGCTGTCCCAATTAACGCGTTGAGCTTTAGGCTG
Organism: Eristalis arbustorum; assembly: GCA_916610145.1. Taxonomy (NCBI): domain Eukaryota; kingdom Metazoa; phylum Arthropoda; class Insecta; order Diptera; family Syrphidae; genus Eristalis; species Eristalis arbustorum. Next base: position 8,325,249 of record OU744317.1, read on the forward strand.
AATTTCTGTCACCTGCATGCGATATAGGAGTTACACTTCTCTCCGATACAGCGGCGGGTGTAATGTTTTCTTTCACTGATCCGCCGCCAGCTAACATCCGACATCCAGGACCGTCAGCGATGAAATTCCGCTCTGTCTCTTTAAGGCTCAGACCCTCCTAGGGTTGATGGTCTGGAAGTGAGGACGTTAAAAAGTGGCTCATTTCAAGGCCATATACCGAGAAGTTTCCAGGTTTACGTTGCAGGCCGATCACTTTGACACTTGACACTTGACAATTTATCTTTTTTTTTCTAACCCCCATTATGCAATAAAAGAGTTGCTCGTGTAAAGCACGCACTAGAAATCTGCAGTACTTTACCGTCCGTCATCGACATCAACTCATCGGGCTTGTCGCAAACGGACAAGTTTTTCGACTAATAAATTTTTAAACTACTTATTGGTTATATTTTCCAGTTCACTCTGAAGATCTTACGTGTCACGTGTGCAAAAAATGCGGCGACGCTACTGAATGGACTTCGGAGTTGTGTCCACATCCGGCTGCTAGGAACGAGTCAACAACACTGAAGGCAGTTGCGTCCGTCAAACAATTGCAAGCTCAAGCTGCAACAGATCCCTCATACCACTGCTTCAGGATCTCAAGAAGAGGTAAGTTGTACGGCTCCTCGAAAGGTTCCGAAATTAATTGATTTTTTTTTCGTCTAGACCCTGAGAACGGCACTCTCATCTTCGAACGAGGTTGCATTGAGGTGGCCTACGACGCTGGAGCCTGTGATTTGCTGGCGCAAGATGGGGAACTTGCAAGCTGTAAGGTCTGCGGTCGGCCGCTTTGCAACGTCGCCGCAAGTCTGTTCCCAGTGAGCGTCCTTCTGACGATCGGTGGTTTGTTGATGATGAAAGTGATGTGATGTGTGAATAAACGATCTCGATCATTGCCAAAGGGGGGAGTTTTTATTTGTGCTAGACATTTAGATGCCATACCGTCAAATTTGAACAAAAAAAATCAAAACTCTGTCAAATTGAAACAGTCGTAGCGGTTTTTAGGAATGTGGTTCCATGACACCGCCATTCAGCAGCAGGCATCTCAACAAAGTATCAACCCTCGCCCTAAGGTTCCAGGCTTTATTAAAGCCAAAGAAGGAAGTTGGACACAATCGTCAAGTGGTGTCCATCCGCTCTACATGACCTAGCCATCTTAAGCGTTGGATCCGAAGACGCTTAACTAGGTTCATGCCGCTGTACAGCCCGTACAGTTCGTGGTTGAACCTTCTCCTCCAAACGCCATTAACGCAAACATGACCAAAGATCGTACGCAGAACTTTTCTCTCAAAACAACGAAGAGCTTCGTCATCCGCTTTCAATAGCGTCCATGTCTCTGCGCCATAGAGCAGGACTGGGATGATCAGGGTTTTATACAAAGTCAACTTGGTGTTTCGAGAGATGGCTCTGTTACTCAATTGCCTCTTGAGCCCAAAGAAACAGCGATTGGCAAGAGTAATTCTGCGCTTGATCTCGGTACTGGTGTTGTTGGCCCTATTTACTCCGGAGCCTAGGTAGACGAAGTCCTTGACTACCTCAAAGCTTCTGCTGCCCAATATGACGCTCTGTCCGAGACGTCGATGTTGTGCGTCCTTCCGTGATGACAGCATGTACTTTGTTTTGCCCTGGTTTAGCGCTAGACCCATTTTAGCCGATTCCGATTCAATGCCAGCAAACGCCTCATTGACGGCTCGCTGTGTTCGTCCAATCACGTCAAAATCGTCCGCATAAGCAAGCAGTTGAACGGAAGATCGTGCCTCGGGTGTTTACGTTTGAGTTTCGCACGATCTTCTTAAGTATGATGTTGAGGAAGTCACATCGTTCGACCTAAGGCCGTTCAAAAAGTATATTGGCAGCAAATTCAAGAACAACACCATTTCAAGTGCCCATTATGCGTTGAAACTGCACTGCGTGATGTTGTGAGTGCTATCAAACACGTCAAAGATCTCAAGAAAGTCACACTTTCTTGTATTCCTGTACCCTTCTATGTACAGTCTAGAAACGTAGAAAACGTAGAAGTAATCAAATTGTCACTTGAAAGAGCCGAAGCTTGGCAATGCTTAACTACTGGTAATGTAAGCCTGCTCATCAAGACAACCATTAATGTAACCTGAGGACATTCATCCATGAGTCGCCTCAAGGAGCTTCCCACAAACCTGGTGTAATGTACCATTTTCTATGGTCCCTAATGAACTACTAGAATATACCAAATAGGTACTCGAAAACCATATCATACGCGCACGCAGATAACGTTGTGACAGTTGTGTGCCCTAAATTCCTCCCAGCCGCACTAGTGCGCTGCAAGACGCCTTTAGACGTGGATGGGGCATATGGAGTTGATATTCCAGTCGTCGGACATGCTTTCGTCTTCCCAAATTCGGCAAATGATCTGGTGCATGCTCCCTACCAGTACAACGCCCGCAACATTGAAAAGCTTCGATGGTAAGCCATCTGAGCTAGCGCCTTTCTTCAGAATTTTAATGGCTGTACCGACTACTTCAAGGCTAGGTGGAAGGACTACTTCGTCGACTGGAGTTGGGATTTTCTGGTTCCCTATCACTCTCTCCTGATCAGGCCCGCTAAGCTATTAAAAGTGTTGCTTAAAGAAGGCCTGTATTTTCTGTCTGTCTGTAGACACATCGATATCCTTGAGTTGGGACGTTGCGAGAGCCCTTTTCTTCAGGCGAAGAAGCTTTTTCTCCTCCCTTCTAGCCCGGTAATCATCGTGCGCTGCGCTTGTTTTCCGTTGCAGCGCCTTTTGGTATGCCTCCTTGGTTGCGTGTTTTTTCTGCTCACTCTCGCCATCATATCACGAATTTCTTGAAGGGGTAGTTTCCGCTACCTCTTTGATGGCCGAGCGGCAATGAAACCATATCTCGTTGGCATTGATGTTCGACGAGTCTTTCGCTTAGGCGTCCAATGTCAAAACTTCTCGTTGTCCGCTGATGCAGCTTTCACATTGGACAGTCGAGCTCTGAATCCTGCTGCCACCAGAAAATGGTCGGAGTCGACGTTTGTCCCCTAAATGTTCGCACATCCAGGATATTTGACGCGTGTCTTCCGTCAGTAAGCACATGGTCGATTTGGTTGGCGGTTCGACCGTCAAGGGATCGCCAGGTTGCCAGGGGGATTCTTTTTCGAGGCGTATCGTATTGTGGAGGCTCTGCTTTCCGATCACTCCACCAAAGATGTTTTCCTTAACGATTTTAGCATTGAGTACAATTTTGACATCGTTCTCCGGACAGGCTTCGTAGGCATAGTCCAAGAGGTCGTAATAGTCCTCTTGCGTACCTAGAGCATGGTTGCCCGGTTATGAAGGCAACAAGGGTTCTGATGTTGGGGCTACCCGTTTGATCAGGCTGCGTGAGCGTTTTCGATCGATGGTAGGCCATAGATGTTTGGTGATGAGACACTTGGTGTCAGTAGACTATCCACGAATTGTTGGAGCGGATCCACCACTTCTTGCGAGTTCATCTGTTTCACAATTCATTGGAATGCCACAGTGTCCCGGTACCCACATGAGTAGAAAAGTAACTACCAACTACTTTACCATCTCGACAAGAGATAGGCTGGGATGTTCGGAATTAAAAGTGACGACGCTCAGAGATTGCTGCCTAGATGTATAGTGATGAACTGATGACGATGTGACGAATTGCTGTCTGATGAAATGTTCATTTCCTTTGAATAGACACCTGCTTCAACACCACTGCCCATCTGGGAAGATACATTAAGCGTCTGATGGTCAGACTCACAGAATGATCAGGATGACCTTGAAGAGTGGGCTGGGTAGTAGGAGATCAGTGTTTTAAGTAAGAATAGGGGAGTGGCCGAAGAGGAGGTTTTTACACGTTTAATGATGGTAATCTTGTCGCCGTACTGGCCGCCGCCTGGAGTGGCTTAGTGTTAAGAAGTATGCTCAGGGCCTCAGAAGGGATTGCCCTGAGCGCATGACTCTATACTTGTCGGCAATGCAATAGACGACGGCCACGAAATGGATGACATACACAGCTGGACCATGCCCTCAACCCACGTGCACAACTGGAGGCAGGTGTCTTAAAATCGTGCCCAACTTGTTGCTTGGTGTTCAGGGTCATCCTGGACTTCAGGGCCTTCAAAAGAACGAAGCGATTAGACATTCAAAACTCAGAAGACCTCCAATGATAAGAGCGCCATCTACCTTAACACACAAATACTAAAACCAACTTTACGAACTTCTTCTCCTTTTTATTTCCCCTTCAACCGCAGTGACATCAAATCATCTTGCTGAACATCCCGCACGCCATGATGACGGCGACAGCAAAAAGGGAGCTCCTCAGCGCGCCGTTGCAGTTGCAGCCATCTGTTGAGCAGACCTTGCAATTCTTCGCGGAGCAGCCGTACACTTTCCGCAGGACACCGCAAGCACTTTGCTCCTCCAGGACCTCAACACATCCCCGTTTCGTCTTCTGCTTGTAGTGCTCTGAAAGGACCAACCGTCAGCTGAGCATCGTCTGGAGTGGCAAAGCTAAACTCACCAATGACGTCGATGGTGTAGCAATGATGACTGACCGAAGTGTCGAGCGACGCGTGCCTGATGTTCCGAATGAGCCGCAGTTGAGTGGTTCCTTGTGTAGAAGGCGTTGTTGCCTCTGTGTACGACAATGTGGTTGAGTCGGACGTCTCCTCCGTTTCGGTTGATGGTGCGTGCTCCGTTGTGATTGCTGTTGCCGTGGTACTTATCGTTGGGATTGGCGATGTAGACGGGGTGACGGATGTTAGTACACCTGGGGTGGTGGGGGTAATAGGTGTTGTTGAACCAGGTCTGACCGTTGTTCTTAGGGTCGTTGGGGTTGTGGTTGGGATTGGAGAGGTGGGAGTTGCTTGAGAGCCTGTGGTGCTGGGGACTGTTGGAGGCACTACTGATCCATGGGGACAGGTTTGTAGCAAGCAGTCGTTGAACACGTCACAATCGTCACACACGTAGCATTGAAGCAATTTATTTTCGCCTAAGAGTATGCAAGTGGAACGAGATTAGTTGTTTATGTTGAATTTTTGATGGATACAGTGATCGTCAAAAGTAAGCTTTCACATGTATAAATAGCGTAGACAGAGACAGAATTGGGGGGTTTGATTATTAAACAATCCTAGGAACAACCTGTGTTAACAGCATTTGCAAGAGATGCTTAGATGGTTACTTTTCACGTCGTCAGCTGTGCATATAGTTTTTATGACATCCTAACACTTTTATTCTTGCTCTAAGTACATTAATTATTACTAGAGAAAATTGATGTTAGACTTTTTTTGTTTGGAGCTCGTTTAAGATTCGATTTTTATTGAGAACAAAAAATAAAAGTTTATGCCGTGAACTTACTTTTGCAGCTCACTGTATGTGCAAAGGGATGGGCAAACGGGCAAACATAGGAAACCTTGGACTTGAAACTACATGTTGTTTTGCGAATTGAAGTCAAACTTCATGAACTATTTTAAAAATATGCTTCATTTGTGCATTTTACTTATCTGTGCTGGGCAGTAAGGGCTTGAAACTAAATTTAATTGAAAAATGGTTTCCGATTCATAGCAAAAAAAAAGAAGAGCGTGGAGTTTTGAAATTTTGATGAAAGCAATTAAGACGGACGAAAGAGCCAACTGTTCAGTGACTGACGGCTCACTGCTCTGTCTGAGAATGTTGGACAACACAGCAGGAGACGCCTGCCTCTAAGGGGACGCACACAAGTAGAAAGTTTGAGTAATTTGGTGTACCCAACAGGCGGCAGATGGGGCTAGTTGGACAGACTGGGTTCAGATTCTCGTGGGCTGTCTCTCGACAGGAACGGCGTTAGTTTCTATTTTACATCCAGCCTACTTAGGCACCCCGTCAGAACAAATGTTAATTTTGAGCTGGATGAGAAGTTCTTTCGAAGACTATTTAGGACTTCGAGCTCGGCTTAGCTAGGAAGAACGTCAAACTTCTTAAGGCTCGAGAATGACTAGTGAGAAGTTCTGTCTCTTGATTGTGATTGCGGTCATAACCATAAGTGCTTCAAATGTGCTCAATGCAGAATATTAATTATTTTGTATCCCTTCACTGACACACGACTCATCGTTCTGTGGCTACGTACTCGTGCGTTCTTATTGGCAGCACTATCGAGGGAAATAATAACACTTGTGTGACCAGACTATTAACGGAGATGAAGAGCAAAGGACAAAACTAATGAACGTGCCAAGAAGCCGTGTAGAGAACATGTACAAACGGTCGATTATACATAGGGTCTCAACTCTCAGACGATTGACTATGCACAATGATGCTAAGACCCATCTTGACTTACGGTTCTGCATCTAAATATATTTTGCACATAGCTTCAAGGGTTGGCCTGCCTCGGTATTGAAGTATGCCCGACTTCTTTCTGCGTCGCCCATATCGATTCTGTACACAGTGCACACTTATCGGTACAGAGAAGGTTTTTTCTGGGGATAGAACCATATGATCATGCTGACATGTTAACAAAGTGGACAGAACCACTAATATGCAGTCAAAACAGGTTATAGCGACCTTCGAGGGCTGACATACTTGGTCGTTATCTCCGATACGTCGTTGAGAGCAGCTTCAATGAGCGCTTTCCGGTCCTGAAATATTGGCAGCAGCAGTTTGTATTAGTGGTAGACGAGATCGCCTTAGACACTGACACACAGCTCAGAGACGAGCGCTGGAAAATGAGCGGGGTCTTTTGTGATCACTTCCAAATCTCGCCAGCGCTAAGAGTCCATTGCAAGCGATTTAAAGAGAGACTGAATGCAATACGTCATGGGGCAGCAATTATGCGGTAAGATCACATGGTATCCGGCCAATCGATCTCCTTTTTTTCTGGTAGTCAAGTGGTAATAGGGTTCATAACATCAGACATGCTGACGTGGAAGTTGGTTAGACTGTGCAGACAGATCATCAGTGGGTACCAAGACATGATTCAACCGCATTCAAGATAAAGAAAAGGCAGACAACCTTGAAATTCTTCGGAATTGGCCTTCCGTACAGGCATCGCTGCTCAGCTCAATAAGGAAGTAACTGGAGAATGAAACTCTAAATAGAACCAGAGCGCAATGGCTTAGCGTGAGTATGGAAGCAACAGTGAGGGCTCTATGGTCAACGCAAAGCAAAAGGAGATTAATATGAACGATGTTTTAATCACAAAGACGTATGACTCTGATAGGAAGAGCACATGCTTTGAGTCTGAGTCTAGGGCAAAACGACCTTAACAGAAGATGCAGGTATGAAGAGGATATAGAATGTGTCTAATATCTATTCTGCTGCTACATAGTCATAGCACAGAAGAGGAGGGAATTCCTGGAAAGCACTTCTTCGTAGAGACTTAGGCGATGTTGAACTGAAAACTTTCTGGGACTCACTTCGGGATCCGGTTGGTTTTAGAAATAAAGTTGTTTGGTCTAAATGTGCCACGAGCTATAGAGCTGTCAGCGAAATATACCACCTACCTATCTACATCGCATTGATATTTGGAGCCCTAAGTCCGCGTGAAGACTTGCCTATTTAGCTCATGGGTGTTGGAACTCAAGTTGAAGCTACTGTCGATGATGACTTGATGATGAGAAAAAGTCTGAGAGCGTCGTGAGGAAGAACATAGTGGAAAATTCTATAAGCCGTGGGAAGATGTAGTCCTCATGTCATTATTACTAGAATGTACTAGAGCAGAGGAGTGTTCATATGACTAACAACAATACTCCGAATTTACTCCGAAAAGTTTAATTTTTCAGAAACGCATTTGTTATGTTTATTAATTTCTTTTTCTTTTTGTTGTTTCAATTTTAAGTGTCTTCCTACTATTTCACGAGTACAAAAATAACCTCTATGGGTTTTTGCATATGTCTTTTTTGTCATGAGTAGCTGTCGCATTCAAGCGTTGATAGCAACTTGAAATCTTTCGAAGCCAAAAGGTGTCACACAAATTTGGTGTTCAAAGTTAAAAGTAAGCTACCGGACGGGACAATGGATTAATTGCAGATTTTTAATTGCTGGTTTATTCAAGCTTCAAGCCGAGTCACAGCCGTAACCAGTCTAGACAGTCCACTGTGAGGGATGCGATCTTCTCCAGGCATACTTGACTCCGCGTGCCCACTCCTAAGGCATAAGAAAATATTATCTTCTGTCGGAGCCTGTTTATTCCTCGTCTCTTCATAATCCTTCAATTCGGCTAAAGAAAGTGAAATTAACGAAATACGAAGGAGTCACAGCGAAGGGCATTAAGAGGTATACCCGCGTTTCACTCACAGCTCCCCAACACATCCCCTAATTCTAGTCGAACACTGACTTTCAAAGTTGAATCAATCACAAAAGCCATAATTTTGCACACATTTTACCTTCAACCACAATCAAGCACAGGATGCAAAGCGTCCAGATTCGTATTCCTTTCATTTCGATCACACGCGCACTGATTTACACCGCTTTTGCCCAAAGACCGACTTGACTTCTTTCAGAACTCGTTGTTACTTCATCCGAAATGCGCGAGTACTAAAAGGACGATTTGAATTTTTAAACGCCCCGACGCTGCCTTTTATGCGCCTTCCTCTGGTTTTAATTATCTGCCCATCTTATCTCGATACACCGTCATACGCACGGCGGTCTGATAGAGGAAGAAATTAGTTTTTCCAACCCAAATGAATATGCATTAGCTGGGCCTAATTGCATCGACTATCTCTCGAGTTAATTATCCACTCCAAATGAGGTCGGATTGATTCCTGATTAGAGGCGAATAAATTAAAAATGAATTTCCATCGTAAATCGATCGTTTATCGTGTCGTCTGCTGACTGCTTCCTTGTCGGGTTCTAGTCTGGAGGGGATACAAGCTGGAGTCACTTACTTGTCAGCAGGGAGCAATATGACGAGTAGCATTGTGGTGAACTTTGTCAGTAAATTGTCTGTGACTCCATCAATGCATCCTTGGCGGCGTCCTTGACTTTAGCCATCAAATGTAATTTCGACGGTAGTTAAATCGTGACAGCCTTCCTTATTGTTCGGCGTATAGACAGAGAGATCGATCCATCTAATAGCCTCTGTTGAGAACTCAAATAGAGAACTTCCTTGTCGTTGACAGGGTTGAGGCAGGTAGTCCAAGATATTTGTATTAAGTTGTCGACTTTCATTTTTGACGGTGGTTTGGAAATTGTTAAGAGTAATACTTCGTGGAGCTTCTTACCACGAGATTTGGCCAACTTGAACATTTCACAGTATGCCTGCATTGCCCAACAGTCTTGTGGCCGCAATACAAAGAGATTACACTTCGTCACCCTAAAATTGAGTTGCCATAAGTTCCAGTTTAATGTTTTTGTGGAATCGCTGTTAAATTTTTGACAGTAGAGATGGGACAACTTGAGTTGAAAACTGAGTTAACCCGACTGACGTCCAAACCGAGTTCAAATTAATGTCAAACCGAGTAGCTGAAACTGGGGGGCATGGGCTTATGTACACAGGGCAAAGTTGCTGACTGCACCCAACCTGGTAGGATGCCAGCGCGATCCCTGCTTGTCCATAAGTCAAGTTGACATGCAGCCTCCTAGTGGCGCCCCTGGATAGCCATCACAACAACCGTTGTGTGGTGAACCAATGTATGCAGCGATCCCCCTCTGCCCGAGGGTCAAATAATGGGCCTGGCCAACCAGTTGTAGGTTGTGCGTGAGGTTAACTCCCTCACCACACAAAAAAACCAACGGTTACGAACCGACAACAGGCCTCGGATATGGACGGATTCAAAGTTGACGACCCCAGCAAACGATCAAAGGACAATGATTTTCGGTTCTGCACGTGGAATGTGAGGTCCCTGAACAGACCACGTGCAGCCGATGAACTCGCGGAGGCCCTAGACTGCTACAAAGCAGATGTCACCGCCATCCAGGAGATGCGATGGGATGGGCCGGGCAAAAGGAAGATGAGAAACTGCGACATCTACTACGGTGATTGCTACAAAGAGGGAAGGCAGCGCTTATTTGGATGCGGATTCGATGTTCGAGGCAGACTTAGGCAACAAGTCTTGAGCTTTGATTATATCAGCGAGCGCCTCATAACAATCCGCATAAAGGCTAAATTCGGGAACATCAGCCTGATTTGCGCACACGCCCCGACGGACGAGAACGATGACGATAGCAAGGATGACTTCTATGATCTCCTAGAAAGAACATACGATCGATGCCCCAGCTATGACACCAAGATCGTTCTAGGAGATTTCAACGCACAGCTGGGCAAGGAAGAAATCTTTGCTAGAGTCGTCGGAAAACACAGCCTGCACGACAATACATCCGGAAACGGACTCAGGCAGGTAGATTTCGCCTCGGGGCGTAACCTCTCTGTGATGAGCACGCGGTTCCCACACCTCAACATCCATAAGGGGACCTGGCGGTCTCCTGATCAATCAACCGTCAACCAGATTGATCACATTGCGATCGACGTCAGACACTCCTCCCATATTCTCGATGTCCGAACGTTCCGAGGAGCCAACATCGACTCGGACCATTTCCTTGTTGTAGCCAAGGTAAGGATGAGGATATCGAGAGAAGTACGGAGTCGAGAAAGAACACTACGGTTTGACGTCGGAAAGCTACAATCGCAATCGACCGCTAGGAACTTTGCCGATCGAGTCTCCCTGAAACTCCCTGAAAGTTCGACGCCGCCTGCACAAACCATCGAAGAAGAATGGAGTTGTTGTCAAGAAGCCATCAAAGAAGCTGCCACTGATGTGCTGGGTTTTACGACACCACCTAGAAGGAACCCATGGTTTGACGACGAGCGCAGGCAGGTACATGCAGCCAAACAGGAGGCCTACAAGGCAACGCTACATCGAACAACGAGAGCTGTTCGTGAGCTGTACGAACAGAAGAGAAGGGAAGAGCACCGGCTTCTCAGAAAGGGAATGAGAAGAGCGCGGTCGTGGAGATGGAGAGGTGTTACGACAGGAAGGAGGTAAAACAAGGCGTTTGCTGGCATTGAAGCGGAAGCGGCTAAAATGGGTCTAGCGATAAACCAGGGCAAAACAAAGTACATGCTGTCATCACGGAAGGACGCACAACATCGACGTCTCGGACAGAGCGTCATATTGGGCAGCAGAAACATTGAGGTAGTCAAGGACTTCGTCTACCTAGGCTCCGGAGTAAATAGGGACAACAACACCAGTACCGAGATCAAGCGCAGAAAAACTCTTGCCAATCGCTGTTTCTTTGGGCTCAAGAGGCAATTGAGTAACAGAGCCATCTCTCGAAACACCAAGTTGACTTTGTATAAAACCCTGATCATCCCAGTCCTGCTCTATGGCGCAGAGACATGGACGCTATTGAAAGCGGATGAAGAAGCTCTTGGTTGTTTTGAGAGAAAAGTTCTGCGTACGATCTTTGGTCCTGTTTGCGTTGATGGCGTTTGGAGGAGAAGGTTCAACCACGAACTGTGCGGGCTATACAACGGCATTCGCCTAGTTAAGCGTCTTCGGATCCAACGCTTAAGATGGCTAGGTCATGTAGAACGGATGGACACCACAGCTCCGGCCCGAAGAGTCTTCGACACCGAGCCATTGGGACAGCACAACAGAGGACGTCCTCGCACTAGATGGCGCACACAAGTGGAAAAGGACCTCAACCAACTTGGTGTGCGCAACTGGAAGCAGCTGGCGAAAGATCGTGCTGGCTGGAGAGGCATGTTGGTTGAGGCCCAGGTCCACCCCGGACTGTAGCGCCATTCAAAGAAGAAGAAGAGGAAGAGTAGCTGAAACTAAAATTTAACGAAAAAATGAAGATCAAATCTGCGCACCATTCGACACGGTGTAAACACACAACTCGGTTGATTCGGTTTATCGACTCAGGTTGGCCATGGACGGAGCAGTGTGTGATGCGGCAGGTTTTTGCTTGTACCTAAGTGTGTAAGGCAGTTGTGTTTGACAATGAGGGTTGTTTTTTCTACAGTCTTTCAAACCAATTGTATGTATGTGTACAAAGCTATCCGAGCTTGTTCCTGCCAATAAGTTGTCCCAAAAAGACATACAGTTCGCCCTCGATTAACGAACGCTCGCCTAACGAACATTTCGCATAATGAACACATTTTTTTTAGGAAAACAAGTTTCTCTTAACGAACGAAGTTTCTCATAACGACCAATGAACACGAGGGAAACCTGCAAAATTTCTATATGTGTTTAGCAACGAAACAAGGGAACGCCCGAATACGCATTCTTTTTCTTTTTTGAATTCTGAACCGAGTTAGTCAACAACAACACTAGAGTTTCAAGTTGCAACTCAGTAGAAAAACCGAGTTAGCGAATTCGAGTTGCAACTCGGTTCGTTTCAATTCCAACTTGAGTCAACTCAAGTTAAGAACGTTTCGGGTTAGTACATCTCTAGTTCAAAGTACACTCTTTGCCAGAAGTCTTTTGAACCGCTGTCCTGTCCTTAACTCATTGTGACAGAATATAATAATTCTAGCTCGTCGTCCGTCGCGTTAAGGGTATGCACTTAAACCTCGACGTCGATTGATTTTTTCCAAATGTTGCAGAATTTTCCAGAAGACGAATTCCTGCTTTAGCCATCATTTTTTTCATTTTAATACATTTTTATTAATAGTTCATAATAAACTTAAGTACTAGACAAAAAAATGCTTAAAACTAGTTGGACGTACAATTATACTATTTCTAACTTACTGGCCCTCAGCAGGCACTCTAAGCTAAACTTAATTAACCTTATTCTATGTCTTTCCACCTAATCTAGCATTAATAAATGGAACTAATTCATTGTATCTGTAAAGCTTAATATTAAGAAAAATTGTAAACAAAAAACTTAATAACAGAACTTTTTTTTTGAAAAACTTATATTCTAGCTTACATACTAACTTCAAATAACTTAAAACTATCTTAAACTACACAGACATACATATATACATGCATGTATAGTACTATACGTGCATATATATATGTATGTACTTAAACTATATACAATGGTATACCCATAAGTACACTCGAGTGTACATATGCATATACCAAATTTTTTTTTTTTTTTTTTTTTTTTTCATATTTACAACTTACATACTAACTTAAGACTACCCTATGATATGCAAGTCGGCCATAGGTAGCGGTTGCCAGAATTCAATCCCACCCACCGTAAGACAAGGACCGACTGCGCCCCATATGGAGGTACGCACTACCCTTTCTACCCAGGGTCTAAAGGGTTCGCCGCTGGAGTTCTTTCGCTCCCAAGCCACCAGAACTTACGATGTTGCAATGTAACATCTCGCACATCCCGACTCGAGACCGCTGTACTGAACCGGAGGAGGCCCTCCTCAGCTCGTTGTGCAACGGAACGGTCGTGGTTGAGTCGCCCATCCACAGTTGAACGGGCGATGTGAAAAATGAGCGGTACCGCATTCATATCTTGTAACAGGCCGTTCATGTCTAAATGAAGAAACGCCTCTGGAGGGACGAAACCATTGTGACGTACCCTTTCGTGGTACTGTGGATTGGGGTAGTAAGCCCCAGAGATCAAGTTATTAACCGAGTTCATCGCTCTTGCAGTGTGACCTCGAATCAACTTCACCAGGAAATTGTCCACTCGTATCAGGTTGGCCCTGTTGTATAAGACCTCATTGGAGTAGAATTTTATGTACTGGGACTCTGGTGTTCTGTAGAGGCGAAGGCAAGCCCTCTCAAACACCCGAATCTTTTCCATCAAGCACTCACGTTGAACCACACGGGGCGACCATAGGTGAGCATTGGCCGTATGAGGGCCATGTAGCAGATTACCTTTACTCTTGCATCGAGTTGGCTGTTGTAAAACAGTTTCTTTGTAAGAGCGAAAGCGCCTCGGGCCCTGGCCAGAGCAGCATCTACATGTTTGTTAAAATATAGATACTGATCTAGCCAGATCCCCAGGTATCTGACTACAATCCTTTGCGCCAGTGGTTGCCCGTGCCGTCCAACAATAGAGAACTTTCGCCAATTCTTTTTTGTATCCGCCGAAGCTTTATACAACGGCGTCCTAAACAGAATGGTTTCCGACTTCTGAAAGTTGATATTCAACTTCCAGTCATCGCAATCTCTCATGAATGAGTCGAAGTCACCCTGCGCGAGCGTAGTGATGTCCTCGATCTTTTTGCCTGATCTGTACACTATCAAGTCGTCGGCATACGCAATTGCGTGCGAAAGAGAACTTATTAGATCGCTCAAGAACAGGATCGGCGAATTAACGGCACCCTGTTGGAGACCATTTTTAATTTCAAAAGTACGTGTAGAGGTCACGTTACCATTCTTGACTACTAACCGCCTACCGGTAAGCATGTTATACAGTAGGTACAGCAGTGGTTTACTAATGCCTAGCCGATTGAGTTATAGAAAAATCCTTCTAACCGTACGGTGTCGAAGGCCTTCTCCTGGTCAATCAAACAGGCCTCCGTACATTGTTTCTTGCTCTTGTTCCATTGGGTATCCGACACCAGTTTCGACGCTGCAGTGTCATGCCCCGTTCTGAAACCGAATTGGTTATCTGGAATTATATGTTTGTCCTCTGTCCAGTTGATCAGAGCTCTATTTATCACCTTCTCGAATACCTTGCTGATGTTCGGAAGGAGACTAATTGACTGGAGGTTGCACGGATTCGAAGAATCTTTTCCTCGCTTGGCTATGGGCTGTACAATCGCGGTTTTCCAATGCTCCGGATAATGTGCATTATTCAGAGCATTGTTAAACAGGATTGCGTACATAGTGACCACTTCCAGAGGAAGATGTCTTAACACAATGTTTGATATACCGTCGATTCCAACCGACTTTTTCTTCTTTAGTGATTCGAAGACCGCTTGAAGATCTGCCTTCGAAATGAACGGGGGATGAACCCCTTCGTCGGCGATGACATTGTCTGCCATGTTTTCGTCATGGAAACCTGCTTTATATAGACTTTATATGCTTCTTATGATGCCTTCTTTAAAAGACAGGGATGGACATGTGCCAGCCAGGGCTTGTGCTGATTGCTTCCAGCCGCGCACGTTCAACTGAGTGATGTCCGTTTCCACCTGCGCCACCGGTGGCGATGTTTTCCTCGGGGTTGGGGTCAAGAACTTTCCCGAGCCGAAGCATTGGTGCCCCTTCGCTCTGCGCTACCTCTCATCTAGATCGCGTAGAGCGAAGGCTCTAACTCGTTTGACCCGATCAGTGTTTCTATTTAGCCGGTTCAGTTCGTCGTTCAGTCTCAGGCCTCAGACCGAAGTTAATTCGAAGGACTTTCCTCTCGTAGCGACTAAATATCTCCTCTGCCGAACGAAGCATTCTCCATCGTCACTCTACAAAGACGGACCAATTTTGCAGGGATGCCAAAACTAGGCAATGCGCTGCATAGCTCGTCTATGCGCCTTAACGTGTTAAAGATGACAAGATGGTTTGTATCGACTTTATACTCCTGGGTCTTTTCGAAGATCTGCCAGGAAGGGTGCATTTGCTTCAACTCCCCCTATCACTGGGCTCTGCGTCGATAAAACAGACGCTATCTGCTTCGAACTGTGCACATAACATTGATCCAGGACCTTCTTCATTTTTGTGGGTCATGAAAGTCGCAGCAAATCTGTCACACCAGCTCCATCCGATCCTCTAAAATTGTTGGCCTCAAAATGCCACTTCAGCAGTCAGTCTGGCCCCAAAGTCAGCCTACTCCCCGCCAATACCTATCAATTAAGCTGAAATCGAAACCCCCCCATCAGGAGGTCCTACCCATTTCACTTCCGTCCACCTGTGACATCGTGAGTGTGTGTGCGACTAATCGGCACAAAGAATCAACTCCTCGCAGACGGCATGACTCACAAAGAGCCTCCGTCACTGATTCATGTGTGAGTGGCACGCTATGGATTCCACACACACAGTCCCCCGCCGGGAGGACGAAACTAGTGAATGGCGTGAACATCAACATTGTCGGGGCGTGATACCATGGCCCGGTGAATTATAAAAGCTCTGGACACCCTCGCAGGGAAACAGTCATTACTCACGAACCCCGGGAGATAGATGAGCGCGAATCCATAACCGCTGTCGCACAGTCGTTCGGGGCCTTGATGCGACAACGTTTCCCAGTTTCAATCAGCCAGTGGCCAGGATACCCACGGCGAAATGAGCCCTCTGCCGCTCTGCGTTGTCCTGCTGTCGTGCGCTCTGATAAAGGGTGAGTGGGAGGCTGCTCGTCGCTCAGATCTGAATTCGATTTCCATTTGTAGGTTGTACGGGAGCAATTCAGTGCTACACGTGTGATGACTGCCGAGTGGTCAACGACACCCTTTTGCAACTCTGCCCGTCTGATATGGGTACTGTGGCGCCCAGCGCTGAAGCGGAGGAACTGCCTACGACAAGTGCTCCAGAAACTACTGCAGTGGCTGACGATGCGGAACCTGTGGCCGAAGAGGGCGAGGGTGATGGAGCTGAGCCCGTGGAACCTGAGCCTGCTGAGGCTGACCCCGGTGAAGATGAGCCCGCTGAAGCTGGGGCGGTTGAGGCTGAGGAGCCAGAGCCAGAATCGGAGTCACTCGTGGTCTCCCCGGACATCTTGAGCAACATGAACATCACCCGCCGGAAGCGGGAATCACCAACCGGACCCATCAGCTATCATTGTTTCAGCGCGCAGCACGTCGACGGTGAGTATGGACCTCAGACCCACTTTTGTAGACAAACCGCCCTCCCTTTCAGACGGCGGACCCGCAAAGACCAAGAGAGGATGCGTCGCAGTTGTAGCCAACGACAGTGCATGCGCCATCTTAAAGGAAACCTACGGAGTCTCGGAGAAGACCTGCCAGATCTGCGCCCGGGACAAGTGCAACGCTGGCGTCGTCGTCAGGCACTCACTCGCTGCAGCCCTGCTTGTGGTTGTCAATAGCTTGATACAGTGGTAGCTGCAAATAAATTTCTTTTCGCTTTCATTTCGTCGAGATTTTTTCTTTCTGTTTGACCACGTTTGTCGTCCCTGGCAACGGACGGGGGCAATTTAATCAAGCGAACAGATTCGTGCTGGTGGACACGCAGATAAGGATCTACATGAAGGTATCCTTTCTGTGCTGAACTTTAAAGTGCCGTGCAGAGGTGGAGGGACTTGCGTGTCACTTGCGTGTTGCGGACATGGATGCCTTCAATTATTTAGTAGTCATTGCTAGTGAGCTGCGAGATTAAGTGATAAAGTGGGGGGGGGGTTCCATCTGGTGCAGTTATATGAAGGGGCGGTCAGTGCTTCAATTGAATTTTAAATGAGGGTTTTAGCTCACCAGGAACATGAACACGAGGTGACAAAATTGAAGCATATCGGGAGGCGCTGAAACTGAAAACTAGGGCAATACGAGTAAAAGCGACATAAATCGATTTTTGGGCTGAAAGGAAAGGTCCCTCAGCCCAAGGTGTCAGGAGGACTGCGACTGCTGCTACGGGAGGCCGTATTGGCGCTGCGCCGCGAAAGGAAGAAGGACAGATAAGAGACGTACATCGGTGGCATGCCTGAGTGATTGGGAAATAAGAGCGTGTGGCGGGGCGTTGTGTTAATTTGAAAGGAAACAGCGTTTACTTCCTTGATCAAGTGACAAGTCTCAAAAATATGCATTTGGCCCGTTTGTAAATAGTCTGCTATAGTGCTTAGGAGTGTGGTTTTAGGCCGGGAAAGAGCACCATCGACCATTGGTTTCACACTACGACACACACTAAAAATGCGTATATGAACGCCACGACACTGTTAGTGTTGAATGATGAATGCGGCGAGGGCATATCCCTGAATGTCAAGAAATATGCCCTCGCCGCATTCTTAGACATCGAGAGAGCAACGATGTAGAAACGGAGTCAATCAAAGTTGCACTCGAAAAGGGCCAAGTTCAGCAATCCGTGCAGAAATTGTAAATTTGCTCCGCAAGAAAATCATCAATGCAACGGATAAAGTTGTAGCCTCGAGGGGCACCCTGCAAGGTGGGGTCATCTCTCCCCTGCTGGTCATCAATGAGATTTTAGAAAAATTAAGGCGAGCTAAGGTCATTGGATATGAGTCCGAACGCCGACGGCGTGGCTATAATAGCCAGTGGTTAATTTCCCCCCCAAATATGAGCGAGTTAATTGAACAAGCAATTAATACCCTAATCCGGTGTGCACAATTATGTGATCTGGGGATTAACCCCCCAAAAACGGAACTGGTTCGTGTTACCAACAAAAGAGTCACTACGTCCTTCGTACGCACCTTCGAGGGTGTAATCCTCATTCTAAAGGAAAGCGGGAAGTACATTAGGCGAATCGTAGATAAGAAACTAAGGTTAAAACTAAACATTGATGAAAGATAAATTGATCGAAGAAAAGCCAATCGCCACCCAATATCGATGCGTCGATTCTTATTTTGCGTATGCCTGTAGAGTGACGGCGACGAAAATTCCTCGCTGCTTCAACAAAGTTGCTAACGAACGTCATGGGCAAGTGTCACAATATACAGCTTCAAATATGTGGAACTGCTCAAGAACTACGTCTTTCTTGATTGCACACATACCCAGTATAATAGAACGAGCGCGTCTAAGGTGACACACAAAACTGGTGTCGAGACCACCATTTCCAACTTGGTCTAGTTGACGTAAAACAATGGTTGAGGATTGGATCCACCCCGGAGAAAATCGATGTTCCTTGACGGCCTTGTTTTGAAGGTTTATGGTATGTCTCATCTATCACAATTCTAATAACAAGTGAAATAGCCAAAAAAAATAAAAAAGTATGGTTAGATCGGTGGCTCGGCAAATTGATACATGGCCCGATCGTTGAGAACAATGCTGTGTTTACTTTGAAAGCATAGGAGGGGCAGTCTATGACACAAGTAGGCCTATGCAAAATTGCCTATAGAACGTGATATATAAAATATTGAATATTATTTTGAATATTTCGGTTGCCAGCGAGATTGCTAGCATACACACACCATTGTTGGTCCATTGTGATACCCAATGCCGTTAATTTGATCTTAACTTTGCTTTCACTGGGATTCGGACCGGGGACCCCAATAACCATGGAGAGGCAATCAACCAACTGATTTATCCAGCTGTTGCCATTTTAAGATTCAGCTAAACGTAGTAAAAATATCTTACTACTTAGCAAGTGCATGAACATTAATAAATAAAGTAGATCAACATATGACGTAAAAACATGGGTTAACATGCGTATAAAGAAACAGTTTTTCTCTAAATATTTAAGTATTTCGGAGTAAATTCGGAGTAATTTTGGGAGTATAGATAATTTCGTCATATAACCTCTAAAGTGTTTTACCACATCCTGGAAGTGCTCTGAAAACACGTATAAGCTGGGAAGAACGACATTGTGAGCTCCGCTGGCAAAAGAAGCGATTTCAGTTTATCTTCTTGTCGTTGGAATGGACTGGGAATATGATTCCTGAACACAATAAATTGGTTATGATTCTTCAATACTAGTGTATGTCGACTGGCATGTTAACGCCCTCTCTTGCATTCACTCATTTCTCGAAATTGAACACTGGGGCCGTATCTAAGCTGTCCATGCGTTCTACATGGCCCAACCAACTTAGGCGTTGGATCAATAGACGTCTGTCCGGAGTAATGTCACTATACAGCCTTTATTAAGTAGTTCGTGAATGCTTTCTCCTACAGAGTCCATCAATTTGAATAGGAAAGATCATATGTAAAAATCTGGCATATCAAACCAAGGGCGATATACTGGCAATAAAACACGGTTGCAAGAACTATCCTGGCATACGGTTATCTGGTTCAGTGGAAAGCTCTGATGAAGAAATATCTTCTAAAGAAGCTTACAAAGATCGGCATCTCTTGGACACACAGGAGGTTTTAGAACAACATCATGCACGCGCGTTTCGTTTCGATATATTGACGCCTCAAAACGAATGCTGTTACAGCCACAGGGATTATCTTTCACATATTGAAAAAAAACCACGTCTTTAAGAGACGACTGTGTTGTCTTCCAAACCTAAGCAGCAATACATGAAGCAACACGAACACTGAAGGAACTCAAGATAACCAACATATCGATTGCAATCGCTTACGACAGCCAATAAAAGGCATATGGTCGAACAGTTTAACGTCGAAACTATCCAGCATAACAACATAAAGTCGACTTGATTCCCCGAATAATAATAGTGTGAGACGCTACAGCCCGTAGAGAGTTAAGACCTAGCTTCCCAGCAATCACTTGTATTTTGCGTGCTATTGTTCTCTCATGTGTGGAAGAGACCTACCATTTTGTGATGACTTTGAACGGCCAAGTTTGAGAAGCATTTTCCTAAACCTGAGTACTTTTTGAGCATGGTCATTGACTTTAAGGGTGAAGGGCGGTACAAATTATTATTGATCGTACCAGAAATTAAAACTAGATACGTAAGTTTGGCGTTTTTTGCAAACGTCCACGCCTGCAACGCCACTGACCAGCATTCTTTAAAATGTATTGCTCAATGCCTTTTGAGACCACCTGAATTTATTAGATGATTCTATTTTCTTGCCGAGAATACCATTTGAATCTTTTTTTTTTGGTCAGTGTGCTATGCAAAACAGTGGGTAGAAGCTCCAAGTCCTACTCTGCAGTTCTGGGTTAGATCTCCGAATTCAGCAAACTCCATCATATACGGCTCCAACTCTTAGGAGTCACTGACAATGCTGACAATGCTCAAAGAGTACTTCTGCCTCCAAAAACCCTACATATCAAAATTCTCTGTTCCTAATCGATAATAGCAGAAAACACCAGCATGCACGAGAGAAACATGTGTCAATAGTAATTTAAGGCTTTTGACTGCGCATTAGACCTTTTTTCAAGAAAGTATACTACATATATACTGTGACGATCGGTCAGCAATGGGTATGATAGAAATTTGAACTTATAGTCTGACTACAAGCCACAAGTTAGTCCAGCTGTTGGGATAAGCTGATAACATCGACGTCATCGCGCGGTCCCAACGCGCCGTAGTGGAAGCTTTGATGGCAGTTGAGGAACAGGCGAAATGAACTGGTCTAAAGGTCAATGAGGACAGAACCAAATATGTGCTCTAGAGCAAAAAACGATCCGCCGCACACCACCTAGGCCAAAACCTTTCAATTGACAGCTACAATTTAGAGGTAGTAAGGGAGTTCGTCTACCTCGGGGAAAACTTAAACTCCACGAATGACATCGTAGTGGAGATCCGACCTAGAATCGCCCGTGGCAACCGATGCTACTTCGGTCTGTCAAAACAACTGGACTCGACTTGAAGGACCAAAGTCATGTTATACAAAACTCTTATTCTGCCAGTCCTGGCTTATAGAGCTGAAAGCTTGGTGCCTTCGAAAGAAAAACTCTACGTCGGATATATGTTCCCGTCTGTGAGGAAGGCGAATGAAGGAGAAGACACAACCGCGAATTCTACGAGCTGTACAAGGATGTAGTCCGGAAGGCAAAAATCCGTCGACTACACTGGCTCGGCCACAGCGAGTCAACGGACAACAACGCTCCAGCAAAGACGGTCTTCGAATCCGAGCCTCCTGGTTCGAGAAGGAGAGGAAGACCGAACCTCCAGTACAAAGACCAAGTCATCGCGGATGTAAGACAGCTTGGCCTTGATGACTGGAAGCAGCGTGCCCAGGACCGTCACCGATGGAAGGCAGCAATTGCTGAGGCTCGGACCCTTCTTGGGTCGCCGGCATGACAAGTAAGTAAGTGAGTCTGACTTATGTCCTAACTATTTGATCTTTATCCAGACAGGCAGACTGGTACTCTTTGAGCACTGTCAGTGAATGTTGATAGTGGAACATTTTTTCGTCGTACCGGGTATCGAACCTAGACATAGTAGGTTCTAACGCATCAGCATCTTTCCAGCAGGAATATGTGCTATAGACAAATGTTGTTGTCTGACCAACTAGATGACCACCTACTAGCGCTTCTTATTAATTGTCGATGTCGATGTCGATGTCGGTTCCACTCAAAGCGGAGCTGAAGACACAGAAGAACGCCCCTGATTGCCTTGCCCATTGGGAGTCTCTCTTCACGACTGCAATGATGTGTGTCCTTTATTGAGGACATCATTATCACCACACTTCATTCTGAGATCCCAAGCAAGACGTGACAAACGTCAGTTCGTCGTTTTACAGTCGACTGGTGTATCATAAGGAAAAGGGAAGGAGTTATTGGGACGATGCTTTGCTTATGCGGCTGGAGGTTTTGTCTTCCTAATTTCCACCTTTAAGGATCAGCAACGGAGAACAGTCGAGTAGGATGCGTGATGCTTATGGATGCCATTGGATTTAAGACTCCTCCCTTAGCCAGTAACCCAGTGTAGTCAGACATCCCCACTGCCCCGGCATCAAATGTTGCGCAATGTACAACCCATTCCCAAATCCACACCCCCACCGCGAATAAATGTTCAACAAAACAAACAAAATCACACCATCTCCTCATACCACACGGCAAATCGTTTATTTAAAGAACACCCCCAGCAGCACCGTTACCAAGAGCATAACAACCGAATACTTGAGCGCCGCACTGCCGTTGCACTTGCTCTCCTGGCAGGTTTGACAGTTTTCGGTCTCCCCGTACAGCTCCTTGAGCACGTCGCAGGCCTGCTTGTCCTCGGGCACCTCAACACATCCCTTCTGCGGCTTCCGGCTGTCGCCATCTGCAAGAAATAACTCGACGTCAGTGCCGTCCACTCAAGAGAGTTTCACGTCGAAATTACCAATTTTGTCCACACTGTAGCACATGTAGCTGGGGCCAGCTCTGAACACAGAGCGCACCGATCGACTGAGACGTGAGTTGTTGATGATGCCCTTTGAAATATCGTTGGCCAGTAGGACAACTTCAGGTTTCACTGCAGTTTTCGGACCATTTTCCACTTGGGCGCCTTCAACTTCCTCTGTTGCGGTCGTTGTCGCTGCTGCGTCTGTGGTCGATTCTGTTGGATCTGTTGCCACTTCGGTGGTCGCTTCTGTTCCGTCTGTGGTCGAATCTGTCGATGGTGTATCGGTTGGGGGTTCCTCAGTTGTTTCTTTCGGACATGACTGCAAGAGGCTGTCTGTTAGGTCGCCACAATCCGCGCACTCGTAGCATTGAAGTGTCTGTGAATAGCCTGGAAGAGAAAATAGATGGAGTTTGAAACATTGCTGACATGCAATCGATCAGATGACGTTAAACAAAGCACCACATTCACCACATTCATCAAGACGAAACAGAAATCGATAAGAATAGTAATCCCTCATCAGTCTTTCCTCAGAAATTTGTTGCCTTTTAGTGTTGAGGAGGCGATCAATCTTTGTCACCACTCATCAGATATGCCTTGTGATAAGCTCGCTCAGCAACTGTTTGATGAATGATCGGGGATCCCTAGTTCGACACCGAGTCCCAAGGGCTTGGATAACGAATTAGAACCCCTGACAGGGGCGCTTGTGAGCATCGAGAAGGAAGCGGCTATGATAGGGCTGGCGGTGTGCGTGTTGTGCGTGCTATTCTTCTTTCACGAGTGGAAGGAACCTACAGTTTGTTGCCGACTCTGAACGGCTAAGTTTGAGAAGCTTCTTCAAGACAGAAGTACTCTTTGAGCGTTGTCAGTGACTCGATAGAGGTGGGCCGTAAAAACAATTTTTCTAGATCGAACCTACGACGCCGAGGTTCATGTGCTTTGGTGTCGACGCACATACCACGCCACGGACCACGATTGTAGAGCTATCTTCACCAAATTTGCTGAATTTTACCATATACTGAATAGGTCAGGCTGGACCTTCATATATATTGCTCTAATTGCTTTTGTTTATTACGTATGCAGGCAATTGGGTCACTTGCACATTTCTCATTCAATGCGTTAGCAGGCTTGCCGAACAAGTACGAGAGAGGCGATCTGAAGCAGAAGATTCCTGTGGCGATGGTGATGCGGACTTTGTTCGCGATGGAGATGATTTCGATGTGGACTCATGCTTGGAAGTTAAGGGAATGTCGGAGACAGATGTTACTGATGATGACGAGAAGCTGAAGGAGCTACGACAGCTGGTGTAAGTCACGCCAACATGCTGCTTATAGAAGAGTTGTGGAAAAACAACATGAATCCCGCATTCAGAGCAACGATGTCGCTAATCCGATCTTGGATTATAAATTGGTTTATAAGATTTGACGATCTAAGGACTAGTTTTGGACGGCGAAGTACACATAAAGTTGCTCCCATTCGGGGTGTGTGGATAATACTAAATCATCATTTGGAAACTGCGTAGACAGCGTCTGAATAACCGTTGACGAACAACTAGTCCCATACAGAGGAAACGACGACTTACGCAATACCTACCATTGAAGCCCCAAAATACGAAATAAAAGTAGGGTCGGCTTGTGATTCCAGCAACCCTTGCAAAGGGATTCTGTGTACAGACAAAAAGATACACATCAAAGAGCTGTACAATTTTTATGATCGAATTAACAATTAAGTACCAATGCAGCGTTCCAGCATTGCTGTTGCTGTTTCCTTTTAACTTTGGGCCGTGTTGAAAATCTTCGAAAATCGGAACTGGCCTTTGTTGAAACTATTTGACGGCAGAAAAAGTCCATTCCTAAATAAATGCTGCCCGATCATAGTCGCTCAACACAATCAAAGATCTTTGGATGTCGCAGCAGTGGCTCACGTGCCGTTCACTATGACTGGTTGGTAGTGTTGGTGTCGACGCCATGGATCATATGTTGGGAGAATATTCATGTAAACGACAGGCGAAGCAATGACCATTGTCTTTTTGCTTCAACATGTCGGATGTCGCATCGTAAGCATCGTTAGACATGACATCGAATCTTTCTTCGGAACACCTTTGCAAAATAGAAGTTCACAGCCCAGTGGTAGCCAAACATCAAGAGGCCCGAAAAGTCCAATTAGAATTCGCACAATAAACGATAACATACGAAAAAAAAACTAATTTGCATGCAGTGCGTGAGAAGAGCCTGTCTGTATACAATACAGGATCCAGTTACAGGAATGCCACAAATATGCAAATAAAGAAAATACTTCGTAATATCACTGTTATGTAAAAAAAACTTCAAATTAAAAATATAATTCGAAACGTGACCAAAATATAAAAAAAAATGTATCAAGGTCTAGCGAGACCCATTGACGTGTCCATAAATCAGTCACGAAACTGTCAGTAGGTTGAGCCAGCTTAAGCCAAGTGTATAAAATTAGGGGAAAGCATTGTCTACCTTCTTCCTAATATCAGAACTTTAAAAATCGGCCTACAACTGCAAGCAAGCGCACAGTTGTATGGGCTATCGCGAACATAGCAGCTAATGTCAAAAATAGGGAAATCATGATGTATTCAAGGCGCACGACTAGTTCGATGAATGTTAACCTTCGAGGAATTCTCGACTACGAATAGTACAAACAAATTATAGGAAAACAATCGACACCCGATGGCAGTATTTGTTGTGATGCTGTTAGGAGGTTTTTATTTCCGACCAATGTCAAACTCGTATGCACTGTTGTGTAGACCGTCGACGGCAGCCCGTTTATTGGTACCACCCTATTGGGGCAAATCTGCTGTGACACTACTGTAACAAACTATACACGAGAAATGTTGTCAATCAGCCATTGGTTCAAATGGAATTTCGGGGCTTTATTAATCAACTGATTTACTTCCTATTTGCATACAATTTTACGTTAGGGGAAATGGAGTTTTGTCAAAGTTGTACACATAAGAAGCACAGTCAATTTATTGAGTAAACTCAACATTTTCATGAAACGAGCAACGTCTGC
The DNA here is from genome assembly GCA_916610145.1 of Eristalis arbustorum. Lineage (NCBI taxonomy): Eukaryota > Metazoa > Arthropoda > Insecta > Diptera > Syrphidae > Eristalis > Eristalis arbustorum. Next base: position 8,350,993 of record OU744317.1, read on the forward strand.
AAATTATAAAAAGTCTTCAAGCGAAATTCAAAGTCGGTGACCGCAACTTTAAGCGTTAACTCCAATTTTCGATCGAAATTCTCGCCCTAGTAGACAGGCATTAACAAACAAATTTGAGTGTACATAGTTGGTGTGTGATGTTGCCATGTCATTGAGGCAATAATTTTGGTCCAACTGTAGCTGCCGTTCAGGCTCAAGGATTCCAAGGCGTTCTCAAGAATTGGTCATCGCTCAGATCACATTATGACGTATTTTGCTTGGTTTACACCCAAAAAAGATAAAGCTAACTCACGAATTGAAGCGACGTTCGTTTTCCGATTGGGTTCTGCAGAAGATGGGTCAAGATGATGGATTTCATCGCAAAATCATCTCCAGTGACGAAGCTAATTTTTATCTCAATGGCTGTTGAAAATCCGCATGTGCTTCATGAATCACCACTTCTTCGTCCTTGTATAGCGCTGCAGTGCGCTGCTTGGCCTCAACCAACAAACCTATCCAACTGGCGCGAACCCTGGCTTGTTGTCTCCAGTTTCTCACAAAGTTGATTGAGGTCCTTCTCCACTTGGATGCACCAACTTAAACTCGGGCCCATAGGTTCGAATTCGAAGAATCACCACTTCATCCACAAAAAATAAATGTTTGGTGAGGTTTGCATGGTGTCGCCGCAGCTTCATTTGGCCAGATTTTTTCGTCAACGATCGTCAAGTTACGACGTTATCGCACCAGTTTTATGCCGACTCCATACGGCCGAGTTTTAGTTTTCGAGGAAAGTGAGCAAAAATCCTAAAATAACCGCATCGGAAATAAAAGCTGAGTTGCTGCAGGAAACGGGTAAATTTAGTGATGCAAATACTGTTCGGAAAGTTCTCAAAAGAAAAGGAAAAAAAGCCCTTATTTGCTTCGCTTAATTCCACCAAAATCATGCAAATGAGTTCTGGCGAAAGGTTCTATTCAGCGGTGAGTGTGAATTAAACATTTTCAACAATGGTTTCTAGACTACTCAGGAATTTAAAATCTCTTCCTGTGAGACATTTATTCATTTTCAAGGTACTGCAGAATCATATCTCTGATTTATATGTCCAGTCATTTGGTGGTTCCAATGGCATACCTCATTTTTGCACTTCCACCTAAGAAACTTTTATTTTTATGGCTTCTTTTCAGCCGTTTGCTTAGTAGACACAGAAGCAGGGTGAGCCATCTAATGGTTTGTGACATTGACAGCCCTCTCGAAATCTTGACGGATGGTCAGCATCATCCATCGGCGGAGCGAAAAAAGTCGCGTTACGTTTGAACAACGTTGCGAAGTATTGAAAACTAATTTACAAAGTGAGTGCTGCGTAGTCCAAACAGTAAATATTTTGAATAGGGGATTCGGCTGAAGCGAGCAGCCACTGTAACGGCTGCAGGCATGTTGGTGTAAAAGGTTCGCGAGACTGCTTTACTACTGTACAACACTCATGCTCTCCAGCGTCGCACGGTGCGTACATATGAGAATGTGGCCCCTAATGTAAGACTTTTTATTCAACGATGCGCGCATGTTTACCACATTTGGAGACATGGATTTGGACGACTTCTTCTTCGTGTAATCAGCCGTCTTAGCGATGTCAATTGAACACCCCGTGGCTGCGAGTTGACCCCTTAGGACTTCTTGGGTAATCGTCAACGGCCGATGATATGCAAACAGTCCGAAAAAGATTTGAAGCACCTAAGGCAGCTTCATGCAATCCGCGAGCTACAGTCCAAAACCATGAACAGGATCTTAAAAAATTGGGTTGATAGAATGCGCTACTTAGGAGCCACCTGATGCAGGGGCCTGAATGACATTGTGTGGCATAGGGAATGTTGGTTCTAACATACAAAGCCATTGTGTATGGGATAAAATTAAGTTTGTCAATTTTATTGCACTTTAAAAATAAACTTATATTTTGGCCAACCCTGTCCAACCATTTTATATTCTTATTGGTCTCTGCACTATGGGCAGAAACGTTTTTAGTTAGAAGTCTAAATCTTGCATAACGAGGACTTGTCACTCTCTGTCAACTCAAAGGGCATTTTTTAAGCATTTTCATTCTTTTTTTTTATATTTTGGAGCTTAAATTTAACTTGTTTAAAAAAACCATAAACGAGTGTATTTTATCAATATAAGTAGATGTTCCTAGTTTAGAAGATATTTCAGAAGCAAAGATGCCATCGTTTGCAAGCAAAAAATAATCATAACTTGACGAAATTCGAGGAACAAAAATTATTTTGACCAAGTTTTGAATTATGTAAAATTTTTGTTTAGTATCCATATTTTCAAGCGACAGCTCCATAAGATGCTTCTCCAACATCGTCACCGGTTTTTATTAAATTTAAAAAATCGAATTAAAAATATAAACGACTTGTACTAATTTGTTGGTCATTTTAGTCTCTTTAAGAGACTCCTAAATCACTCCGAATTTGTTTTATCACATTCACTTAAAATCCACATCCAGGCATATGTTTATCCTCACCTCTAGCAGCAAAGCACACCACGAAAACCAAGAAAATCGGCAGGAATTTCATATTGATCACAATTTGGAGCGTAAAACGTTAATTTAGCAAAGCAACTTAGGTATTCGCCTTTCGACTCGAATTGGCAACCAAATCGAACAACTGCTGAACTAGTCCACGAACTCGAGGTTAAGACCAGTGCAAGATAACTACCCCGTGGGTGGCGTTAACATTGCTTTTATATATCGTGTTCGCTGATAGTGCGAAGAGGTTGTGCCTAGTTGATTTTTTTGTTTTGTTTCCCTTTCATTCTGCGTACATAGCTGCGCGGTGGTGGTGTTTTTATCTCTTTGAAAATCATTCTTGAACGCGCCATTGTTGATATTTATCGTGTGTGTAATCTATTGTGCGTATCTCTGGAGGGAATCGTGGAAAAAAATGGTTATTTTTTACACTTTGTTGTCTGACATGGTATCGGATTTATCGAGCAGTCCGTTCTGCAAATCGGTGCAAATGTTGTTTTCCTGCGAATTAGGGCGAGCATTGGATTAGGTACAGAAGTTAGTAATCGTGTTCTGCGTTGTTGACTTGTGTTAAATAAATCATGCAGCAGTATATGACTTGCAGTGTATGACATCTTTCAAATTACGGAAGAACAACTGACTTATCTTGTCGCGATAGCCTGCACCGCTGACTGTTATTGCCCAGCTCCAACGTTCTAAACGGTCTAAAAAGTCTCTAAACTCGGACCTAGTACGCTTGAAGGTAATTCTATGTTTAAAATAGTTGCTACCGAGAAAGTGAAGTCCTTTACAAAATTTAGGCTGACCAATGTCAAAACAGAGCACAGACTGAAAATGCTTACTCTTATTCATGGCTCCACTTAAGCAACATGCCTTTTGGACAGCAGGTTGTTGACCCGAGCAGCTCTGAGTGATCTTTGGATTTCTTCTAATCTGGCAGAGCTTTGCTCGGTAGCTAAATTAAATACAAACGAGATGACTTCTCCACTTGTATGCGTCCATTGCCCCATTGAGTGGTGCGCCGACAGAAAAAACTCGTGGTAAAGAAAAGTTCTCCCGCAACCTAGGGAGGATATCGAATAGGGTAATGCACAGAAGAAAATACGGTCCTCTAAGGAAGCCAAAAGACTGGACGCACTGAGTTTAGAACAGGCACCCATGGTCCTCCCAATTCTGACTGTTGACGTGTACACAAAAATATAGACCCATTCAACTGCAGCAGCTACAAAGGGATAAGACTGCTAAAGATGGCTTATGAAATCTTCGCTCCAGTCTTGTGTGAGCGATCAAGCAGTAATGCATTTTGAGGTCGGGGAAGTCCACAGTAGACCAGATCTTCACTTTACAGCAGATGCTTGAAAAGACAGAAGAAATGCAAATCGAGACCCACCACCTATTCATCGATCTCAATTCCAGCGTGCATAGAGACGAGCTATAATGCGCTGTTAAATAACTATTAATCTGTTTATTTATTTCCTTTATTGGTATACAATTTGTTAACTTTCGTTTGTACAGCTTATATTATTCAATCCTTGTTCAATTGATGTAAGTAATAATTGTTAGTCACTGTACAACAACATAAGCTAAACGAACTCACGTCCCCACCATCCAGCTGGCAAACCATTTGCAACAGACAATCACTAGATAGGTAGCATAGTACGGTCGTGCATTTTCCCCTGTCGGACATAGTGGTAGAAACAGTGAGAAAGGTTGTATCCCAAGTGGAGCTCGCTACAAACAAAAATAAGAGACTACTGGAATTAGTCGAACTGAAGTTGTCCCAATATGCAAAGTTTCAGGTTGTAAACCAGACTATCGTATGCAATTAGTCGCTCAAGTACCTCGAAGTGCTGCTAGACAACCGGCTATCCTCTCACGTACACAAGGAACGCACTCTCTTGCAAACTTCAGTAGTCCCGTATACGAGCGCAGAGTCCTACCCTCAAGGGTGGTAAGTTCGGTACTCTAATTAGCTGCTCCTATTCGGTTAGGGCCAATAGAAATCAAACAAATGAGATTGATGATGACGTGGGTGTGCAGAGTATGAACAATCAGAGTATTAAGCGGTTGTCAAACAATATCGGACGATGCGGCGCTGGTCCTGACGGAAAAGTTGCCCATGAACAATCCGGTTGACGAGTGGAGCACACTCAGGTGTACCCCGGATAGTCGAGAGAATATCCAAATAAAAAGAGGAGCGGGCAGCATCACCAATGCAGTGGCAAACTAAATGAGACACCTCCGCAAAAGCGATCCACAACTTATATCCGTCATTGAAAGGTGGACATCTTGAACCATGGGCAACTGTATACAATGCTCATCTGGACAAGGTGGCTACTGAAAATACCTCCTCCAGTTTGGACACGATACCTGTGCCCCGAATGTCCAGACGCCAGGACGCGGACCATGCGGTGTTCTACTGTACACGCTGCGAACTTACCAAATCCCGAGGAACTCGTTTGTTATATGACGATATCGTAGGGCAACCGATGATTAGGTTTGCTTCTTCATATCAAGCGTGCAGAATGCAGTAAGAAGAACACAAGTGGCAGCCTAACAAAATAAGCAACACATGGACGTGCTATCTCTTGGACACAAAGGAGAACGCGCCACCAACTGCTCCCCCAAGATGTCCCGTGTGGTGAATTTCTCTTGGTAATTGATGGTTGCTGATTGTTACCTGCCAAGCTCATCGGGTTGTGAAGCGTGACGATGGAGAACTTTCGCTGCTCAATCAAGGTCGGTAACCAAGTTATTGAGTCCTTCAATGTTTGATATCATTCTTGAGAATGTCATACGTGACTCAGTCGCCAGGACAAGAGGCACGGCCTTCTAAAAGTCCGGTGAAACGGAATAACAGGCTAGTATACGTGGACAAGCCGTAAATGAAACGTTTGCTGGCATTGAAACGGAGGCGGCGAAAATGGACTTAGCGGTGAGTGACAATATCATAGACAAACGACGCCAACATCGACGACTTAGTTAGAAAGTCACCGAAGTGGTTAATTACTTCGACGACTAAGTGGCCCTCTGCTCTTTGGCGCGGAAGCCTGAACAAAAGCGAATGAAGCCCTGCTGAAGCACTGGTCTCAAGAGAAAAGTTCTGTATAACACTACTTCAGCCCGAAGAGTCTTTGACTACCGATCAGTTGGACAACGTAATAACAGTCTAATGTGACACAAGACGAGAAGGGACCGAACCAACAAGGCAACTGACTATATATGGTGCTAACTGAATAAGCTTTTCGGCTAAGACTCAGGTCCTCCACTAGAAGAAAAATATGAGTAAGAACAGTGCTACTGGACTATAGAACTAGAAATGGGTTCAATCTTAAAAACTTGAGAATCAGTCACATCCAGTCCTCTACTTATTCTTAATGCCATCATTGCTGGTCAGGCAATGAGTTTTGACGTGGCGGGGTAAATTGGTCCATTTGCAGTTAATTTCCCTCGTGTGATCATAATGGCTTAGGGTTAGTTGGTTTGTCATTTTCTGACACTGTCCAAAAAGGAGCCTTGAAAGAGCTTCTCAATCTTCGTCGTTAGTAATCGACAATAAACTGTAAAGACCATCTAGTTATGTTACGGCTGCTGATACAATTAGAGCCATCTCCACTTCCAAGTTGCACTGTCCGTCAGGGTAGCGAACCGTTGCTCATTTGCGGTTTACGTGGTCGTTCCTTGTATTCGAATATTCAACATTTGACGAGCCGTTTCTATGAAAAACCAGCCACTCCAAATACTGCCACTGACGGCAGACCAATACCATTTCCGGTATTGGAGAAGCGGAAGTAGTTAGATTCTTGGTGGTCAAAAGATCAACAGCTTTCATAGGTAGCCACTTGGCAATTTTTTCATTAGAACTTTGGTCTAAGTTCGTAAAACTGAGAAAGCTTATCTCCTTCAAATGCAATATATAGAAGACTTCGCCTACTGCATTTGCTGCCAACAAAATTTTCTCTTGAAACTCTTCATACTGCACGAACACCTCTTTTTTATTACACAAATGCCATATCGCGCCACTGTTGAAGTACCAGTTGGACTTGCAGATTGAACTAAAATCCCCAATGCTGCCTCGATGTGCTTTTGTTTCTTCCTTTTATGTGCAAAATGTCCGTTCATACCACAGAAGCACTATCCGATTAATTTGTAAATCATTTGTTAATCAAATGTGTGTTAAAGGCTTGTGGTATGCTATCATCCTTCTTTTACTGTTGGTGTCTATTTCGTTCTTCTAAAAGCTTTAATTTCAGAACGCTGAATGTTGGTGGCCCGTGGCGTTGTGCGTATGTGCGTCGACCCCAACCTCGACGTCGTAGGTTCGATTCCAGCTCTAAGCGACACAAATAATTTTCACGGCCCCACCTCTTTCGAGTTACTGACAATGCTCAAAGAGTATTTCCTGTCTAGAAAAAGCTTCTCAAACTTGGCCGTTCGGAGTCGGCATAAAACTGTAGGTCCCTCCCGCTCGTGAAAGAACATTAGCACGCACAACACGAGTGGTTGCTGAGAAGCTAGGCCCTGGCCCTCTATGGGCTGTAGCGCCACCCATATTATTATTATTATAATGTTGGCAAATTATCATGCGTTTCCATAGCTATTACAAAATTTTCAAACGGCTTGAGTAAACGTGATAGCATATGATATTGCAGTTCCTCTTGCATTGTGATTCCAGCCTTTCTAGTAGAGAAGGAGTTGATGAACATCACCATATTGCTGTGATCTTGAGTTCGCATATTTGAAAGCTGCATGTGCAAAGTTTATAAGTTACCTTTTTCCTCTTCTAAATCCATAAAAAAGTCAATTGCATCCAATAGGCAAATGCCTTCCAACTGTGACAGAAAGCTGATTACCAAAATGATAAGGAGGTTTGGCAGTTCGATAATGTCGTTCATCATAGTCCAGTCCTCCGACGGATTGACTGCGGAGGGAGTAAAGTCCCAAGCCCATTGAATCCGATATACAGAAGTCGTACATGCCGGATTGTAAGGAGTTGTCCAATGAATACGTTCGTTGTGTCCCAAATGTATATTCATACATACTTACAATTCTACACGGCACATAAGAGAAAATGACAACAATAGTTAAAGGTTCGCCAACTTCAGCCATTCTGATGCATTCTACATATAGCCCACATTCGTTGTCTCGCTCGCTTTTATTAAGCTCTATGCAGGATCTGCGAACGTGGCATTTTGGAGGTTGCCATACCAATTTATCCTCGTCTCTGAAGAACACATTTTTGACGTTTAGAGAAAAAGATGGGCGGTGACATGCCCACCCATCTTTTTCTCCCCAACAACAGCCAATAGTCAAATCCGGCTAATTTTAGTAGTTGCCAATCCCTCCGCAGCACAAAGTCTGTATAGAATGCACTATGGTCTAATGCCGTCATCGGGTCGAACATCCTTGAGTACAGCGATGGAAGAGACATCATAATCATAGATGGTACAGATGGAAAAATGGCAGGACAACCGTGTGTCATGAACAGCCCGCGTGAAAAAAAAACCAAAATGACTCAGCGCCAAGCTGCCTACAATGTCTTGTGCAGAAGCTGCAGGAACGAGGAAAAGATTCAGGCAGCCTAACCTTACTTAGCCTTAAGTTTGGGGTTTTTGTCAATAAGCTACAAGCCACCGGGTGTCGTCTAAGGAAACATCATTATGGCTAACCATGTGAATGCACTCACATCTACTCATGGCAAAAATTATTTTTCTTCGAGCCATGTGACTAAGAGCAATAGGAAAAATTGGGTGTATATCCCCCTAGGCCTGGGAACCTTATCCGTGTCACTGTTGACCGCGATATCGCTCATTGGCTGCAATCTGCTCGATCGAATAAACCGATATCGACGGCATCAATGGAAAACATCGATTGGCTTCTGAGGAAAAACCCGCACAAAGTCAACAGATCCTCTGATATGCGGGAGTGAAGTCACCAAAGAGCAAGTGTAAAATTCTTCAACTTTGGGAGTTTCCAAAAAAAACACAAGACAAGCCAAAAATTCCCAATTCACACAGTCACTTCTCTACTGTCGCAAAGTGATCAATTGCGGCTTGAAAAGCGATCGAACAATAAAACACCGTCCATGTCCACCCATTCATCACGGGGGCGGAAGTCGACATTTTTGACTGAATGGCAGGGACAGCAGCACATGCACCCTCCCTAGTCCTCGCATCGAACTCAAAAAACCTCCCAAAATTCGCCGATAACATTTTTCAACATAAATTGACAACGAAACATACTCGTACAACTGATAGATAAATCAATGTCTGCCTGACGTCAACGAAGGCCGTGCGGCGGTAATTTTGCAGCTAGTTGCGAGTGAGATTATCAGCCAATCTATCATGTGTTTCGTGAAGAATTACCCGAGATACCGGTGTTATCCTACAGCACATCCCGGCCGCGCGACGCACCGTCGATTATTCTTGCTCATTCTCTATCTTATCGGGTGGCCATTTGCGCCATTTTGGCAACACCGGGGTGATTCATAGGTTAAAGGCACACAATTTGGTTGCGTTGGTGTGCGGACGACTGGGCACACCGTTAGATAAGCTATCGTTGATTTATCAGCTGGTTAATTCCGATTCTTCTCTTCGATTTCGGGCTCGGAGCTGATGATGTTTATGATTTGTTTTGCATGCGATTAGATTGCACGTCAGTGTGTCTCGTGGATTGTGGGTGGCGGTGGGAGGGCTGTTGTTAGTCCTTTCTTTGATTGCATCATTCATTCGCATTCGGCTGGACTAGTGATTCATCAGCGAAATGACTGTTGGTCATTCCTATAGACCACCTGCCGATAAGGAGTTGCCCATGACATTTTCGCTGATCATTGAATTTCAATTGGTGCATTTAATCAAAAGACAAAGAACGCCTTTAGGTCTTAGTCAGTACATAAACGCATATTTTTAACATAAGAGTGGCTAAAACATGTTCAAAAGGATCACAAGGCTGGAATGCCCAGACTTCGCATCTTCTCTAGCTGCTTCTTTAAGGGTCACTATTTCAGGTCCAAGGAATGTTGGGTATTTATAGGCCCAAGAATGAATCTTCGCAAGCTGTCCAAGGCGAACGCGACATTCTCCACGAATACAAAATGTTGACCTGTTAGCAAAGATAATTCTTACAAAAGCAGTCAACATCTGTAAGAGTTTCTAAAGCTTTTCACAGAGTTTGGCATCAAGCTCTTTTGTCGAAAATGCGTGCCTATGGTGTCGATGAATCTCTGCTTCTATGGATTAGAAACTACCTTTCGAACCGTTCAATCCAAGTTGTTTTGGACGGGTTCAAGTCTGATATCCACAAAATTAATGCTGGTGTCCCCCAAGGCTCTGTTCTGTCTCCGACACTCTTTCTCATTTTTATAAATGACCTCCTGTCTGCAGCTTCTAATCCAATCGACTCCTTCGCTGATGACAGCACCCTCAGCTGTTTATATTCCTTCCAAGACTCACGACCCCGCCCATCGGACGTAGTATTGGAACGGCAGCGTATGTCAAGCGCATTGAATTCCGATCTGGACAGCATAATTAACTGGGGTAAGAACAACAGAGTGGAATTCAATGCTTCCAAAACTCAATGCCGCTGCTGTCTCTAAAGCGGACCCCTGATAATCAGCCATTATCGATGAATGGCGCTTGTATCGACGAAACCGGAAAACTTTCCATCCTTGGTATCTGCATCAACACAACACTTAGTTGGAACGATCACATATTCGAGGTCGCCAAAAATGCTGCGAAATGTTTAGGTTTCCTTAATCGATGCAAGAAATACTTCACCCCTCTGATTTGGCTTTAATCTATGAGGCGTATATTCGCCCTAAGCTTGAGTATAACGCTCACATCTGGTCTGGTGCCCCCAAGACCACCCTGCACCTACTAGATAGAATCCAAAATCTAGCGATAAAACTTATAGGAGACAACGATATCGCGGGCTTATTAGACTCGCTTGAACATCGACGCACCGTGTCTTCTTTGTCCGTGTTTTATCGTTATTTTAACAAACGATGCTCAAGTGAGCTAGCTAGCCAATTGCATTCCTCCTCTCCTTGTATTCACCCGCAATACACGTCTCGCCAGGAATGCTCATCAGTTAACCCTTAAGCCTGCTTTCGGACGCACAGAGAAATTTAGAGACTCGTTTTTTAGCCGCTCCACACGAATATGGAATGCTCTTCCCCATAGATTACAATCCACAGATGTTTAAGACCAATGTGCACAGGTACCTCCTCTCTCTCTCTCTCCCTCTATACCTTCGACCCGTGCTGTGTCTTGACCCCGGACAATTAAGGGTATTAATAACGCCTTGAGCACGCGCAAATTATAAAAAAAAGAGGTACAACCGTTTTCAACACATTGAATAAGTCTTGCCATTTCATCGTCCAGCGATTCACACTTGAAAAAAAAAAAATTAACGAATTTTTATGGCTTCATCATAGTGCCCTCTTGAGTACCTTTATCCACTAGCCAGAACAATACTGGCGCGAAGTGTTGAAACATAGCCGCCGCGACGTGGAAGCCAATATCATAGAAGACACCGATCAGCTGAAGGCATCGCATAGCCAGAGAGCCAACCCGGTTATCTCGCGGTCGAATTTGAGCCTACATCCGTTTACGATTGTGTGAGGAAACATGGACAACAAATGGCGAGGCGGACATCCGGATTTTGGATTAAACATTTACTAACTTAGATGAGGCTCACTTTGGTCCAACGGCTATGTCAACAAACAACTTTGTTGTGGTTGACTTGTGACCATAGACGAGGAGCTTTAAGTCCGGTTGCCAATCGGAAAAAGAAGAAAACAGCATCCATCAACATAAATCAGCTGCCGCCATGTAATAAAATGCACCAAGCACCAAACGGACTGAACAACAACAGCTAAAATGGTACACGGATGGATCCGGAACTGCTGAAGGAACAGGAGCACGGGTATTTGGTTCGCATACAAAATACTTCGAATCAGCAAGCAAATGCATCCGAGCTTGTGTGGTATAGCCAACAGAAGCTCAAAGAGCTGTGCAGGGGAAACAGAGTAAGTCCCTGCTGGCTACCAGATGCCAGCAGAGATTTACTTATCAGCCCACTGCAGGCACAGGGACCACATGAGAAACTAGAGCTTAGATTCATAAAGGAAACCGGTTTAGAGAGAATATTTTGGAATAAATGTCTTCCACCTATGCTCAACAGGACTACACAACCCAAAAATTCAACTCTGGAAGGAACTGAATGTGAGGGGACCTCTAGGAGAGTTCCTCCTGAACGGAGGAGACCCTCCTCGTTGTGCGACGGAGCGATCGTAGTTGAGTCGCCCATTCACAGTTGACCAGGCTTTGTGGTAGATGAGCGGTGCCGCATTTACGTCTTGTATTAGGCTGTACTTGGATAGATGGAGAAATGCTTCTGGAGGGACGAAGCCGCTGTCACGTACTCTCTCGTGATATTGAGTATTGAGGTAGTAAGTCCCCGAGATCAAATTATTAACCGAGTTCATCGCTCTCGCAGTGTGACTTCGAATAAACTTCACCAGGAAATTGTCCGCTCTCAAACACTCAAATCTTTTCCATCAAGCTTGCACTTACGTTGAACCACACGGGACAGCCATAGGTGAGCATTAGCCGTATGAGGGCCATATAGGAGATTACATTCACCCTCGCATCGAGTTGGCTGTTGTAAAACAGTCTCTTTGTAAGAGCGAAAGCGCCTCGGACCCTGGCCAGAGCAGCATCTACATGTTTGTTAAAATATAGATACTGGTCTAGCCAGATCCCCAGGTATCTGACTACAATCCTTTGCGCCAGTGGTTGCCAGTGCCGTCCAACAATGCCTTATACAACGGCGTACTGAACACAATGGTTTCCGACTTTTGAAAGTTGATATTCAACTTCAAGTCATCGCAATCGAAGACGCCCTGCGCGAGCGTAGTGATGTCCTCGATCTTTTTGCTTGATCTGTCCACGATCAAGTCGTGGATTGTGGATGCCAATTGCGTGAGGAAGAGCACTGATCAGATATCTCAAGAAAATGTTGAACAGGGTCGGCGAATTTACGGCACCCAGTTGGAGATAGTTTTTAACTTCAAAAATACCTGTAGTTGTCACGTTAGCATTATTGACCACGAACCGCCTACCGTAAGCATGTTGTACAGTAGGTGCAGCAGTGGTCTAGCCGATTGAGTTATAGAAAAGTCCCTCTAAACATACGGTGTCGAAGGCCTTCTCCAGGTCAATCAAACAGGCCTCCGTACATTGTTCCGACACCAGTTTCGACGCGGCAGTGTCATGCCCCGTTCTGAAACCGAATTGGTTATCTGGAATTATATGTTTGTCCTCTGTCCAGTTGATCAGAGCTCTATTTATCACCTTCTAGAATACCTTGCTGATGTTGGAAAGGAGACTAATTGACTGGAGGTTGCACGGATTCGAAGAATCTTTTTCTCGCTTGGATATGGGTTGTACAATCGCACTGCTCCGGATATCATGCATCATTCAGAGCATTGTTAAAGGGATTATGTACATAGCGACCACTTCCAGAGGAAGATGTCTTAACACAATGTTGGAGATCCCGTCGATTACAACTGATTTATTGATGCGAAGACCGCTTGAAGATCCGCACTCGAAATGAACGGAGGATGAACCCCTTCGTCGGCGATGGCATTCTGGTCTGCCATGTTTTCGTCATTGAACACGACAAAGCCGCTGTTCACAGATCGCAATTGTTGCATATCTTCTTGAAGTTAAAAGTTGCTAGCTTGCACGCTGTTTTCCAGGTCGTGGTTAGGGCGAACACTCTCGTGCACCTTGTACACTTCTTGAAAAACTGCGCCTAGTACTTCAACTTTTTCTTGTGGGTCTTCGACCATAAAGAAGTCATTGTCGAGTGCGGTGTTATTGCGATTAATACCTGCTGTAGTCAGAATGTGTTCGTTGTCCGTCGTCCTGGGAAGCTTAAGACACGGAAGAACGTAATTTTTACTTCGAAAGAATTTGTTAATTTGTGGAAACATACTCGGGTTGTTAGATCGAACAGCTTTAAGTAAAAGCCTGGTCCAAAAAAATGTAGATGCAGCTTGCAAGAGATAGACGAGAGCTGCTCGTAAGCTCTACGAGCAGAAAAGAAGGGAAGAGCACCGGCTTCTCAGAGAGAAAAAGAAAGAGCATGAGAAGCACTCGATCGAATAGATTGAGGGATGCTACAGCTGGAACGATGTTGGGCAACTCTATCAACATCAAGTTCACAAAAAAACCGAACGGAAGCCTGCAAGGACAAGGCTGGGAACCTAGTAGTAGAATTACAGTCGGTGCTGGGAATTTGGAAAGACCACTTCTGCTGATTTTAAAACGGTGATGACGACCAACTTACCGCTGTCAGGCAGAATAGCCCATTCAATATAGACGATGATGGACAAGAATTCCGCCCTCCCTACCTGAGTGAAGTGACGGCAGCAATTGCCAAGCTGAAGTCCAATGAGGTTGCTGGTGCCGATTGACTGCCTACCGAGCTCTTCAGAGCAACTGGTGATGATTTGCTAAGGTGCATATACCAAATCATCTGTAAGATCTGGTCGGATAAAAGTAGGCCCGACGGATGGAATCTCAGCATCGAAAGGAGACCCTCAAAACTGTGCCAATTACAGAAGCATAAGTGACCTGAGTATAGCATTTAAGATATTTTCTGTCGTTCTGTGTAAACGCCTGAAACCCTACGTTAACAGTCTGATTGGTCGATATCAGTGCGGGTGCAGGCCAGCGAAATCCAGTATTGACCAAATATTCACATTACCGCAGATCTTCGAAAAGACCCAGGAGTTTCAAGTTGATACCCACCACCAATTCATCGACGACTTTAAGGCCTCGTATGACAGTATTTATGGAGACGCGTTGTACATCGCCCTGTCAATTTTTGGCATCCCTGCAAAACTCGTCCGTCTTTACAGAATGACGACTTAAAATTGAGTTTAGCATAGAGTGCCCGCCGAGGGCCAGTAAGTTAGAATGTAGAAAAAAATGTACGTCCAACTAGTTTTAAGCATTTTTGTCTAGTACGTAAGTTTGTAATGAATTCAAAATAAAAATGCATTAAAATACAAGAAAAAAACAGAATGACGATGGAGAACGCCCGATTCTCCGTCAAAGTCGCCAAAGATTGTAACTAGAACTTTGACTTCAGAAAAAGACGTAGACAATGTGACGTACTGTCATGCGACTTTTTTTTAACATTATTCTAGATGGCCCGTGGCATTGTGGGTATGTGCGTCGACCCCAACCTCGACGTCGTAGGTTCGATTCCTGCTCTGTGCGACAAAAACAATTTTCATGACCCCACCTCTTTCGGGTCACTGACAATGCTCAAGGAGTATTTCCTGTCTAGAAAAAGCTTCTCAAACAAAGCCGTTCGGATTCGGCATGAAACTGTAGGTCCCTTCCACTCGTGAGAGAACAATAGCACGCACAACACGAGTGGTTGCTGAGAAGCTAGGCCCTGACCCCCTACGGGCTGTAGCGCCACTCATATTATATTATTATCTAGAGAAGATCGTAAGGAACTCAAATTTCGGTACCAGAGGCGATCTTCCATAAATCTGTGCAACTGCTCGCATATGTCGATGATATTGACATCATGGGAAGAACACAACGGGCTGTCTTGCGGTTAATGAGGGTAATACAAAGTATACATATGCTGTCTACGAAAAAGGTCGACCAACACCGACGTCTTGGACAAAACGTCACTATAGACGGATATGTCTTCGAAGTAGTGAAAGCCTTTGACTGCCTAGGCTCCGAAGTTAATACAAGCAATGACACCACCGCGGAGATAATACAGAGGATCACGTTGGCCAATCGAAGCATTTTCTCACACGGAAGGCCACTGACGAATAAAGCCATCTCTCGAAGAACCAAGATGTGCCTCTCTAAGACCTTGAAAGTCCAAGTATGGCGCAGAAGCATGGACACTTACTAAAGCGGACGAGGATTTTCGTGGTCGCTTCGAGAGAAAAGTCCTCCGAATTTTTTTCGGTCAAGGTTGGAGGAGGAGACTGGACGACGAACTGTACGGGCTGTACAGCGGCATCCATCTGGTTAAAAGAATTCGAATGTCTCGGCTCAGATGGCTAGGTCACGTCGAGCGAATGGATACCAATGCTCCGGCCGGAAAGTCTAGAAGGGGACCTGAATGAGTTGAACGTGCGTGGCTGGAAGCAACTAGCACAAGACCGGGCTAGATGGAGAGGCATGTTGGCTGAGACCCAGGTCCACCCCGGACTGTAGCGCCAGCCAAAGAAAAAGATGCAGCTCGAAGGCCATATGTATGACCTATAAAAAATATACAACTTTAGGTTCCAAAGTCAATAATATTAGGACCACAGTGCCCAATACCGGAGTGGGCTGTCAGCGATGCTAAAAAAAAACACCAGTGGCATCCACTAGCATTGGGATTGTCATTTCTCAGGGCCGCACAGAAACACTTGACTTCGAGAAAATCGAGAAATCGCTCCAGTTGACAAGAGGTCTTCTGAGTTTGATTCCGGTACAGTTCACTGTCGAGCGAGCGAGCAAACGAAGTCCCAGACTTGACTTGTAGTGACATCCAAGACAATTGTGTTCTGTGTCGTTTCTACATATTTAATGCCAATTGATTTATGTATTTTGAAGAATAAACATGGTCCATGTTCCGTATTTGCTTTGATTGAAAGAAATAAAAAAAATCACAATCATTTTCGAGCAAACGCTTTTGTTATTCTTCGGTGTTGCTGTAATCCTTAACCTCGTACATTCAATAAAAGACTATTAGCCAGCCAGTGAGACACTGAGACGGCATTGTGCATAACAAAGTCTCTCCAAACACTGTCAAATCGAATCCATAAAATATCCGCTAAAACAAAACCAACCCAGTACGCATCACAGACATGCGTCCGAAACATCACATCGATACAATTGTTATTGCCTTTGAAAAGGTTCGGCTATATTGGCACGAATTTTTCGCAGAGATAGCAGCGTTACTATCGATTTATTACAACCCATGCCGCAGTTCCCTGGAAAAATAATTGTCTTCCGCTATCGATTGGATTTATCTTATCTGGATAAAAGCAAAGTGCAAACATGTGCTATATTCATTTATAAATTATGAAATGAAAATGCGGTTAAAATCACTTGGTCGCCTGTGTGATATTCCCACACTTTGATTGCATTGTAAAATTTTATTTAACTACCAGCTAACACTGATTTTTGTTTCTTGTGTGTTGCCATAGTGTTACTGGACATACTCAACTTATGTAGCATTGATAGCAAATTTGTTCTGTGGTCGGTGTGCTTGACATCAATTGGCGAAGTGGGCGTTTGATGTCAAGCATGCAAGGTGTTATCGTTATGAAGGTGATTTGAAGCTCCAAGGGGAAGGAAAGTTCTTTAAAATGCTTCCGCACTATCTGACAGACATCCTGAAGCTCTGCCAAAAATCAAGCCTTGTATATCGTCCCGTGCTATGACCTAAGTCAGTGGCTATCGCTGGAACCAGTATGCGCCGAGAACTAAAGAGTTCAGCTGGCGTATATTGTTATCGTTCAGTTCCCTTTATTTATTGAAAAAGTAGACTTCTATGTATAAGTTCCTACGACTCACAGCGCTGCGGTTGGAGACTGTGCAACTGGTACTTACTAAAGGGTGATTTTTTAAAAGCTATAGGAAAGTTTTTCAATCTTCGAATCCGAACCTGTCGGGCAACGCAACAGAGGACGCCCGCGCTTTAGGTGGCGCACCCAAGTGGAGGAGGACCTCAACCAACCTGGTGTGCGAAACTGGAGACAGCTATCCAGAGATCGCGCTAGCTGGAGAGGTATATTGGTTGAGGCCCAGGTCCACCTATGTACAAAACAACAAAGCAAACACAAGGAAGAAGAAGGAAAGCTTTAAAAAAATGAACACATACAATTCAGAAAAATGCATGAAATCTTTATTTGAATCGATAGTATATATATGGGTGGCGCTACAGCCCGTAGGGGGTCAGGGCCTAGCTTCTTAGCAACCACTCGTGTTGTGCGTGCTATTGTTCTCTCACGAGTGGAAGGGACCTACAGTTTTATGCCGAATCCGAACGGCTATGTTTGAGAAGCTTTCTCTAGACAGGAAATACTCTTTGAGCATTGTCAGTAACTCGAAAGAGGTGGGGCGTGAAAATTGTTTTCGTCGCACAGAGCAGGAATCGAACCTTCGACGTCGAGGTTGGGGTCGACGCACATACCAACAACACTACGGGCCACCACTCGATAGTACGGTCCATTTAATTTAATGTTTGAAGATTATTTCATGCAAATGTTGACCTTGGCTGCGCCTCAAATGGTCCATCCGCTTAGTCCGATTTTGGCATACTCTTTCCAACATTTGGCCGGTATCTCACGCATAAATGCTTCAATGTTGTCTTCCAAGTCGTCAATTGAAGCGGGCTTGTCTGTATAGACATGAGCTTTAGCATAGCCCCACAAAAAATAGTCTAAAGGCGTTAAATCGCACGATCTAGGCGGCCAATTACCGGTCCTGAACGTGAAATAAAATGTTCACCGAACTCGCCTCTCAATAAGTGCATTGTTGCGCGTGCTGTGTGGCATGTGGCACCGTCTTGTTCAAACCACATGTCATGCAAGTTAAGCTCTTGCATTTTAGGCAAAAACAAGCTGGATATCATCTGGGGCAGTTCACAGTCCCATCACAATTACGTTACGATTCGCATCATCTTTGAAGAAGTACGGTCCAATGATGCCACCAGCCCATAAACCGCACCAAACTGTGACTTTTTCTGGATACATTGGTAGCTCTTGCAATGCTTCTGGCTGATATTCACTCTAAAATCGACAATCCTGCTTATTTACGTACCCATTGAGCCAAAAATGAGCCGCTTCAGTGGGTCGATTGACCATAAAATGGAAGAAGGGTGCGATGAACTTTCTTAACAGAGCACGCATTTTGATGATAAAATTCAATAATTTGCAAGCGTTGTTCGTTTGCAAGACGATTCATGGTTAAATTATAGACCAAACTGAAGATGTTTGACAGTGAAACAAAACACGCAACGTGAGTCAATTGCTTAAGCCAGTGTTGCGAAAAAGATAATAGCTACAAAATCACCCTTTAACAAGCTATGACCTAGAGTATCGCGCTGAATACGTCAGCAGTATACTTAATCGTTTTAACTCGCTCAACAATTCTGAGAGAAAAAGGCAACACAGTATTTTCGGGTAGTTCTTTGAAAAATGTATTTACGATTTGAAAGCTGCAGCGCGTGACTCCAACCCGCACATGATCGGTTTTATTGCAAGGTACTTGGGCTGGCATTATTTCGATAAGGGAACCACGTTTATCGGCTCGTTTTGACCAAGATCTAAAAGCACTTGCTTTTGTGACTTTTAACGGTCGACTTCCACATCCCGTCTGATAAGAGTGTGACTAAGCGTTTGGTGATTGCGATTAGGTGTTTTTCCCCCCAATGGACAGAAAGAAGTGTGTTGCCAGCTCTCATTCTTCTTTGTGTTAGGAACGCTGTGTTCTGCAAATTTCTATTGCATTCTTTTGAATTGATGAATGTGATTGACAGGCAGTATCGTCTGATGACCATCCGCACTTATTGCCTGTTGTATTGTACTTTTGCATGTTGTATTTGCTGTCCAAGAGTGTTTTAAGTATTTGAACTCGTTTACTGGGCTTATTATTGTACCCGACCGACTTATGCCAGTCCGATAAGTTAGTTCATGTGAACACCCGTATTGTTTTAATTACTTTTGTGATTATTCATTCATTTATTCGTAAACGTTGCAGGTCTGCTCTTTGCCTATCATCCTTCACTTGTTTTTTTAAAGGGAAATGAGATTTATTTCTCTGACACAAAAAGCCAATGACTGAAATGACTTAAGAAAGTATTCCATGAACAGTGTTGCCAAAGGCTAAATTATTTAGTTATAGAGTCCCAGAAGCTTAAAAAACGAGTAATTTTGAGTCCCAACAAAGGTTCTTGAAAACACAACACCTCCTAATGTGAAAAATTAAACTAGTGTGTTTTTTGGAGGACTGGTCCATTGAACTACTAGGCAGCAACCTACAATTCCTTCGGTGAACCAGCAGGCGCTTCTGTCAGCTCTCACCACATCAGTGCAGAAGTCCTGCTACCTAATCCAAACAAAGGTGGGAAAGTGACAGAGGAAGGGTATTGCCGTGTCGTCGTGCTCTTAAAGCGTTTCTTCTTAAAGCAAGCACATTTAGGTGTTTGGCAAAGGTGTAGTGGCCCGTTATTACGGCGGTATTTCGTCAAGGGGCAGCAAGAATGCCGCGGATTTCTTGCAGATGTGTAGCAGCAAATGCTTGATGTGTCAACGTTGTGCAAAGTCATGCCATCTATGATTGTGCTCTCGAGAGGTTCAGCAAACATAAAGGGAAGCACTAACCACAGACGCAGGTGGTCCGATTGTAGGTTCAGGTCTTGAGTAAGGTTCCTCTTATTCTCGTTTGGCAAGTTCATCGGCGACCTCATTTCAAGCGATTCCATGGTGTCCTGGGACCTAGATGAGTTCCACTGCTTTTTGACTGCCAATCAAAGCAGATATAATTTGCATTTCTGAACTATGTACCTTGGAAGTCGTTAAAGGGTTGAGTAAGGCATGAATCATATTATGGCTGTCACAACAGACGTAGATACGTCGTCCATATCCACATTACCGCTTGGAAAACGGACGCAAATTTACCTAATGAGGTGTACAGGGACTACATTCCTTGCCTGGCTCGAAGTCTAACCAGAACCATTTCTGGGTGCAGTGCTACGATGTTCTCTTCTTCTTTGTGTGGCGCTACAGTCCGGGGTGGACCTGGGCCTCAACCAACATGCCTCTCCAACTAGCGCGATCCCTGGCTAGCTGTCTCCAGTTTCGCACACCAAGTTGGTTGAGGTCCTTCTCCACTTGGGTGCGCCACCTTAAACGCGGGCGTCCTCTGTTGCGTTGCCCGACAGGTTCGGATTCGAAGATTCTTCGGGCCGGAGCTGTGGTGTCCATACGCTCTACATGACCTAGCCACCGTAGGCGTTGGATCCGTAGACGCCTAACTAGGCTCATGTCGCTGTACAGCCCGTACAGTTCGTGATTGAATCTTCTCCTCCAGAACCCGTCAACACAAACAGGACCAAAGATCGTGCGTAGAACTTTTCTCTCAAAGAGACCAAGGACTTCTTCATCCGCTTTCGAGATTGTCCATGCCTCCGCGCCGTATAGCAGGACTGGGATGATCAGAGTCTTATATAGAGTCAACTTGGTTCTTCGAGAGAGGGCTCTATTACTCAATTGCCTCTTGAGCCCGAAGAAACAGCGGTTAGCAAGAGTTATCCTACGCTTGATCTCGGTACTGATGTTATTAGTACAGTTTACTCCGGAGCAGAGGTACGTGAAGTCCTTGACTACCTCGAAGTTATAGCTGCCCATTGTGACGCTCTGTCCAAGACGTCGATGTTGTATGTCCTTTTTTGAGGACAGCATATACTTCGTTTTGCCCTCATTTACCGCCAGACCCATTTTAGCCGCTTCCGTCTCAATGTTAGCAAAAGCCTCACTGACGGCTCGCTGAGTTCTGCCAATCACGTCAATGTCATCGGCGTATGCTAACAATTGCACGGACTTCTGGAAGATCGTGCCTCTAGTGTTGGCGTGTGAGTTTCGCACGATCTTCTCCAGGACGATGTTAAAGAAATCACATGACAGCGCGTCGCCTTGTCTAAAACCTTTTTTGACATTGAAGGTCTCGGTGAGTTCGTTACCGACCTTGATGGAGCAGCGAGAGTTCTCCATCGTCATCCTGCACAGCCTGACGAGTTTGGCAGGAATGTCAAAACTAGACATGGCGTTGTATAGCTCGACTCTATGCACGCTGTCATATGCGGCCTTGAAATCGACGAACAGATGGTGAGTGTCGATTTGCATTTCTTGGGTCTTTTCCAGGATCTGCCGTAGTGTGAAGATTTGGTCTGTTGTGGACTTTCCTGGCCTGAAGCCACACTGATATGGACCTATCAGATTATTAATGAATGGCTTCAGGCGGGTACACAAAACGGCAGAGAAGATCTTATACGCGATGTTAAGAAGACTGATCCCTCGATAGTTGGCGCAGTTGAAGGGATCTCCTTTCTTGTGGATCGGGCAAACGATACTGAGATTCCACTCGTCGGGCATGCTTTCCTCAGACCATATCTTGCAGATGAGCTGGTGCATGCGCCCAACCAGATCATCTCCAGCTGCCTTAAATATTTCAGCGGGCAGACCGTCCGCTCCAGCAGCTTTGTTAGACTTCAGTCTTGATATTGCTACCTCGACCTCGTCTAAGTCTGGGGGACGGTATTCACGTCTGTCATCGTCCAGATTGAGTGGAACATTCTGCCTGACAGCGGTATTTTGGTCCTCATCGCCGTTTAACAGTCTGCAGAAATGATCTTTCCAGATTCTCAGTATCGACTGCGACTCTACTACCAGATGTCCATTTCCATCCCGACAGGCTTCTGTCCGAGTTTTATATCCATTGTATAATTGTTTTACCCTTTGATAAAACTTTCGGACGTCATTCCTGCCATAACACCTCTCCATCTCCTCGACCGCGCGCTTCTCATGCTCTTTCTTTTTTCTTCTGAGAAGCCGGTGCTCTTCCCTTCTCTGCTGTTCGTAGAGCTCACGAACAGCCCTCGTTGTTCGATGCAGCGTTGCCTTGTAGGCCTCCTGTTTGGCTGCATGTGCCTGCCTGCACTCGTCGTCAAACCATGGGTTCCTTCTAGGTGGTGTCGTAAAACCCAGCACATCAGTGGCAGCTTCTTTGATGGCTTCTTGACAACGACTCCATTCTTCTTCGATGGTTTGTGCAGGCGGCGTCGAACTAACAGAGAGTTTCTGGGAGACTCGGTCGGCAAAGATCCTGGCAGTCCGCTGCGATTGTAGCTTTGCGACGTCAAACCGTGGTGTTCGTTCTCGACTCCGTTGTTCTCGTGATATCCTGATTCTTACCTTGGCTACAACAAGGAAATGGTCCGAGTCAACATTGGCTCCTCGGAAAGTTCGGACATCGAGAATGCTGGAGGAGTGTCTGACGTCGATCGCAACGTGATCAATCTGGTTGACGGTTGATTGATCTGGGGACCGCCATGTCCCTTTATGGATGTTGAGGTGTGGGAACCGCGTGCTAGCAACAGAGAGGTTACGTCCCATGACAAAGTCCACCAGCCTTAGTCGGTTACTGGACGTGGTGTCGTGTAGGCTGTGTTTCCCTATGACTTTAGCAAAGATTTCTTCTTTACCCAGCTTAGCATTGAAATCTCCTAGAACGATCTTGGTGTCAAAGCTGGGGCATTGATCGTATGTTCTTTCTAGGAGATCATAGAAGTCATCTTTGCTACTATCATCTTTGTCCTCTGTCGGGGCGTGGGCGCATATCAGGCTGATGTTGCCGAATGTAGCCTTGATGCGGATTGTTATGAGGCGTTCGCTTTTACAGTCAAAGCTTAAGACTTTTTGCCTAAGTCTGCCTCGAACAACAAATCCACGTCCAAATAAGCGCCTCTCTCTGCTGCAATCACCGTAGTAGATGTCGCAGTTTTTCATCCTCTTCTTGCCCGGCCCATTCCATCGCACTTCCTGGATGGCGGTGATATCTGCTTTATAGCAGTCAAGGGCCTCCGCGAGTTCTTCGGCTGCACGTGGCCTGTTAAGAGACCTCACATTCCACGTGCAGAACCGAAAAGCATGGTCATTTGTTCGTTTGCTGGGGTCGTCAACAGTAGATCGGTCACTATCCGAGGCAAGTAGTCGTCTCTGAACAAAATTTTTTTACGTGGTGAGGGTGTTAACCCCACGCACAACCCCCAGCTGGGAGGCCAGGCCCATTTATTTTACCCTTGGGCGAAGGGTCCGGATGACTCCGGTATCGGTAACCTCGCTGAGGTTGTGAGTGCCGCCGTTGACCCTACACGATAGGGTTCCTCCGCCGCCAACTCTACTCCAAAATCCCGATATGACCTTGAAGGCAACCTTTTAGATCTGAGCTCCGAATATGTCAGAGTAGCTCTAAAAGGAGGTGTACCAGGTAGCTCTGGATGTCGCCGTTGGCTAATCTGATGATAAGCTCCTCCGCCGCCATCTGTAGAGAAGATGAGCCCTGATACAGACTCATCCACTCTCCCCCTCTCTCGTTTGCAGCCGCCAATGACGTCCCACGGGGGTTGGGTACCCCATCTTCAGTCGAAGGTGCTCGGCTCCCGGATTTCACCACGGGGAGGTGAGAGTAGGAGTTCATTGACAGAGGCTAAGTGCAGACGCCTGTGCCTGCATAAGTCGCTTGTCAACGCTTCGAAAATCTACGATGTTCTCAGGCATTTTAAATGAAATCTTTCAGGTAATATTAAAGCGTAGTTCACACCTTGTAAAGTTCTAAAAATGGAAACGTGAAAAAAATTACGTTAGGTGTTTATTTAATTTTGCTCTTGAAAATGAGTCAAATCTAAAAATGTCCCCGAGTCAGGCTATAAAAAATGAGTGCTTTTGACTCTATAGAGTCCCTGTTGTAACACTGTCCATTAACCAAATCAAATGTTCCCACAGAAAGGAGGGACAATATTTCAATTAAAGCACGTAACGTATTAATTTTTAAGTAATGTATTGTAATAAACGAAGTAGAAATTAGTTGCTATGAGCAGATGCAGCAGACCTACTACACATGAAGTTAACTTTCATCTCTGAAGAAGTCGTGAGTATGGAGACATTCGTTTCACGTGATCAAACCAGTGAGGCATTCCCGGACGCGTTATGTACTATACTTGATAGTGCCAGGCATTCACAGAGAAAGTGAGTGGGTGTCGAGGCAACTGCGACAGTGTGCACTAAGCAGTATTTCCAATCTTGCAGCGTGGATGCCGAAATGCCAATGAGCCGTGCTTGCAGCCACGACTGTAACTATTTCTTATTGGTTTCTCTTGAACAAATCTTCAGTCCAAGTCCAACTTCTACTAGCTAATGACAGGAAGTGCTGGTATGGGGTGTATTTGCTTGGAGAATTCACCAACTCATTGAAGGCATTACCGGAAGCTCCTTGCTTGACCAGTTCGTTGGCGAAATTGTTGCGGTCTATGCCTGGAACCTAGAAGAGAGTAATGCCGCACCGACTACTGGCCTGTTTGAGTTTTTCTTTGCACTAATTTCAAAGAGGTGGTTGCTGAAGTGATGGCCAATATGGCTGCCCCTATGGCGCTGCAGATAGCTACGGTTATTCCATAAGGGCAGTTGCAGCTGAGAAGTGTCCACGCCTCCCTGATCGCTAGTACCTAAGTAGAGAAGATACTTGAGTCACATGGGATTCTACGCTGAACACACATCGTGGTCAAGCTTTGATCAGACAAGCAATGCATGTTGATTCCCAAGTCCATTGTGGTACCTTCGGGTATGAAACGGATAGTTTGTGATTTTCGTGTGATGAGAAGGGCTGAAGTGTCATCACCTGGTATTGTGTACGCTGAACCTCAGATAAAGTCTATTTTCTGTCAAGGCGCTAACCAAGACTGGTTACACGAATTCGGTGGAAGACCTCACGGTGAGGCACAACTTTGGACGGCACACATGGGAATGGTTTGAACGAATTCAATTCCAAAGAATGGCGACTGTTTTCACTGTCATTAAATCTGCACGGGGTGTTTGTGCAGTGAAGCGGTATGGAGTGACGGTTGATGATGAGAAAAGAACTGCGTGGTGTAAAACACCCGAAGTTCAATAGCCATCAGAGAAAAGAAGAGAACCTTCACAGACTGGACTCTGTTGAGCGACTCTGGTTCTCATGACTGGTACACCGAGGCGCAAGAATCTTGCAAATTGGCCGTATGAGCAGTTAAAGAGCAGCCTTGGAAGGAGTTAGTTGAGAAGATGGAAGGAACTCATTCTGATTAAGCAACTGCAACACAATCGAAGGACCGGAATCCAAAGATGGTGTGTTGCTTTCCACCAACAAAGTTTTGCCCAAATGGAGCGAGTACTTTTCGGAGCTGCTCAATCCCGAACAGAGCACTGAGGTCGGTAGAATTCTGGTCTTGAGTAGGGCGGAGACTGGTACAACGGTCGGGGAAGGTCGGGTGACTGCATCGCTAAAGGTGGACAAAAATCGGCCAGAAATGCTTAAAGCAGTTAGGGGGAGTTTTAAAGTTCTCCCGTGTCATTAAGGTGGCATGCAAAAGCGGTGAGACGCCTAGCGATTGGCAAACAGAGGTGATTGTTCCTCTTTTCAAAAACGGGGACATAAGAGATTGCTTCAACTACATGGGCATCGGCTTAAGTCTCCCCGGTAAGCTCTCCCCTAAGGTATTAGAGGCGCACTGTAGAGCTGTGGTCGAATTCAGGATAGTGCGGCAGAAGGACAACCTACCAGCTTTAGCCTCTAAAAATGGTACTCGAGAAGCCTTGAGATTATGCCAAACCAATCTACAGCTGTTTTGTAGATTTGGAAAAGGCATACGACGGAGTACCTCAAGGTAAACTTTGGAGTATTCGGCAGGAGTATGTGATTAATGGTACTGGTGGTGTTTTGGGGCCATTATGTCGATATACACAAAACCGTAGCAGCTGTGTTGCAACACCTTTCACCGTATGCACTGGTCATCGCCAAGGTTGCGTTTGTCAACTCTCCTTTTCATTGTATAAATCGATTGGATGTTGCGTGTTCCACATTGGGAGGGTTGAGGGTAAGTCACCCGCACTTTGCAGATAATTTGGTTATTCTCACGTAATTCCAAACGGAACTCAAGCCCGTACTCGCTAAGTTTGTAACCGTATGTGCATATTCAGATGCACTTTACATGCGTGTGCGGTTCCATTGAAGGAGTTGGATAAGTTCAAGTACCCCTTTGGTTTTTTTCATGAGTGATGGGAGCAGTAATGCTGACCTTTCCTGTAGAATCGCTCAAACTGGATTAATGCTGAAACAGCGTGGAAGATCTGTAATCAGAAAGGCCGAGCTTGGTGTCAAGCCAAGCTAATAGTTTTCAAGACAGCACTTATTCCAACTCTCACCTATGGCCATGAAATTTGGCCAATGACCGAAAGAATACGATCGCGAATACAAATGCCGAGATGAGATTTCTTCTAGCTGTTGTGGAGTTACTCGCCGGATAGGAGGAGGGTGAAGAACAGCTACTTCTCCGAACGGGAGAAGCTATGCTTCGATGGTCTGGGCACGTGGCACGAATGTCCCCGTCATTCCTTTTCCGAGGCCTGCCTTAAATGGGACTCCATCAGGAAGGCGTTCCCTTAGCAGACCCAAAACGAGAATCGAGTTGCCTGAAGATCTCTAGTGCGCGCTTTATCCTTGACACCCCTTTAGTGGATCACGCAGTTGAAAGTTGCCAAAGAACTTGATATTTGATCTGCCATATGAGATAATGTCGCCCTGGAAAATTTATCAGAACTAAAGAGCTTCGTCTAAATTGTACAAATAACATCAGTACCGAGATCAAGCGTAGGATAACTCTTGTTTCTTCGGGCTCAAGAGGCAATTGAGTAATAGAGCCCTCTCTCGAAGAACCAAGACTCTATATAAGACCCTGATCATCCCAGTCCTGCTATACGGCGCGGAGGCATGGACAATCTCGAAAGCGGATGAAGAATTCCTTGGTCTCTTTGAGAGAAAAGTTCTACGCACGATC
The DNA here is from genome assembly GCA_916610145.1 of Eristalis arbustorum. NCBI lineage: Eukaryota > Metazoa > Arthropoda > Insecta > Diptera > Syrphidae > Eristalis > Eristalis arbustorum. The sequence continues at coordinate 8,378,172 of OU744317.1, forward strand.
TTTGGTCCTGTTTGTGTTGACGGGTTCTGGAGGAGAAGATTCAATCACGAACTGTACGGGCTGTACAGCGACATGAGCCTAGTTAGGCGTCTACGCATCCAACGCCTACGGTGGCTAGGTCATGTAGAGCGTATGGACACCACAGCTCCGGCCCGAAGAATCTTCGAATCCGAACCTGTCGGGCAACGCAACAGAGGACGCCCGCGTTTAAGGTGGCGCACCCAAGTGGAGAAGGACCTCAACCAACTTGGTGTGCGAAACTGGAGACAGCTAGCCAGGGATCGCGCTAGGAGAGGCATGTTGGTTGAGGGGAAGGTTCACCCCGGACTGTAGCGCTACACAAAGAAGAAGAAAGAGCTTCGTCTTGTGCTGTTGTATAAAGACGCGTCATTGGGTTTGTTGTCATACATTAAATATAAAAGGCGGTGGTAAGTATAGTTTCGGAACCAAGAACTCAAATCGAGTTGAACCAAGCGAAAATCTGATCCAAGGCTCTCCTGTGCTGGACTGCTTTCGAACAATTTCTTTCTGGTTACCTTGATACTCTGGTCATCCTTCGTAGCAAATTAACTTGAAAATAACACGCAAGTTGATGCAATCTATACAGATTTTAGTAAAGCGTTTGACTCTGTTAAGCACTCTTTACTGATTAAAAAGCTGGTAATCTTTGGATTTGACTCTGAATTCCTCCGTTGGGTTGCATCTTCTCTAATTAATCGCACACTGAGAGTAAACATCGAAAATTCTTTGTCCAAACCTATAAATTGCATCTCAGAGGTTCCGCAAGGGAGTCACTTAGGCCCTCTCCTCTTTATTATATTCATTAACGACATTACTTGCTATCTCCTGGCGTTACTTCAATTTTACTTGCCCACTAGGCCACTCCGTGCTCGACAGTTATTATTTGAAAGGCTCGTAACACTGAGTACGGAAGAAATGAACCGCTTACAAGGGTAATCAGAGCCTATAACAAATATTCCCAATACCTGGATTTAGCTGATAGTAGATATAGTTTTAAAATGAATCATTAAGCCTATTTACTCTCTAAGTTACGTTAGTTATAAGCTTAACATTTTCACTTAATGTACGTTAATTGTTCATAATCTGTTAGTAATGTGTTAGTAATAATAATATAATATAATATGAGCGGCGCTACAGCCCGTAGAGGGCCAGGGCCTAGCTTCTCAGCAACAATCAGCAATAATCTGTTAGTACGTAAGTCACTTGTAGATAAATAAATAAATAAATAAATAAATTTATATTCAGAGAATAGCATTATTGACCCTCCATGACGGTCTTCTCAGTCGCTTTCGTATTCATTTGAAAATACTATATACTGGCTCCCTTTCACCTTTTAAATGTTGCGAAGACATGGAATTACACTTCTTTTCCTAATGTTCAACTCAGTCGTGTATGCTTTCAGTAAAATACATTTCTTTCTGTTGTCATGATTTATCGCAAATCCTATCCAGGGATTTTCCACTACTGCCGCAGATCTGCCAGTTAGATACTGGCCGAAGATAAACTCCAAGTTATGGCGAAATTGAAAGTTATGACAGATCTCGCGCTGACGTTTACGACTGTTTTTTCCTCACTTTTATTGACTCTGTCTTGATTGCAGGCATAGTCCAGCCCGCTGATTAGCGTGAGTCAATATTTATGAACTTAATTCAAACAAAGCCCAGTACGAGCTGATTACACTTGCAAGGCCTGTCCACCAGCAGTCTGTAAATATATCTGCCTTCAAGCGATATCCTATCTGCGGCAACAATTGAAGGGTCTGGCAGTGGCAGTAAATAATGTATAAACATCGTCATCTGACGGACGTGGATACCTCGCCTTGACACATCACAGATTTTCTTCAGTGATAACAGAAAATTCTCGTGAAGTTTGTAATCACTTCGAATTGGACAGCACGGCCACCGGACGTCTGATAAAAAAGTCGCAAATGATGGTGCATTCTCTGTGCACTCAAGCACTTGATAAATATGTTGCAATTTGCAACCAGTGCGCTGGCAAATGTGTGAAGGTCATAAACGGTGAGTAGCTGCAGACTAGAGTAAATACAATTATCTTTCCGCGGGGACATCGGCGTTGGGGAGTTTCCAGTGGCCGTCGGGGAATTCCACATTTGCTTGTTTGTTTAGACAATCAGCAGTCAATTGTGGCACTTGGAGGGAATATCTTTGAATGCGCTCAGTGGAGGCTGGAAGTTGAATGAAATTGCCTTAATTTTGTATTCGTTCTCTGTTGCCTTGGTCTTCAGTTTTGACCATAGTGTCGATTTTTTCTTGTTGCTAAGAGCAGATTGCGCTAGTTCAAGTTATGACCGCCAACGTTTAACACGGAAAGCGTATTTTAAGAGTTGATCTGCTAGGACTTCTTCTTCTTCTTTATTGGCGCTACAGTCCGGGGTGGACCTGGGCCTCAACTAACACGCCTCTCCAGCCACCACGATCTTTCGCCAGCTGCCTCCAGTTGCGCACACCAAGTTGGTTGAGGTCCTTTTCAACTTGCGTGCGCCATCTAGTGCGAGGACGTCCTCTGTTGCGCTGTCCCAATGGCTCGGTCTCGAAGACTCTTCGGGCCGGAGCTGTGGTGTCCATCCGCTCTACATGACCTAGCCATCTTAAGCGTTGGATCCGAAGACGCTTAACTAGGTGCATGCCGCTGTACAGCCCGTATAGTTCGTGGTTGAACCTTCTCCTCCAAACGCCATCAACGCAAACAGGACCAAAGATCTTACGCAGAACTTTTCTCTCAAAACAACCAAGAGCTTCTTCATCCGCTTTCAATAGCGTCCATGTCTCTGCGCCATAGAGCAGGACTGGGATGATCAGGGTTTTATACAAGCTCAATTTGGTGTTTCGAGAGATGGCTCTGTTACTCAATTGCCTCTTGAGCCCAAAGAAACAGCGATTGGCAAGAGTAATTCTGCGCTTGATCTCGGTACTGGTGTTGTTGTCCCTATTTACTCCGGAGCCTAGGTAGACGAAGTCCTTGACTACCTCAAAGATTCTGCTGCCCAATATTACGCTCTGTCCGAGACGTCGATGTTGTGCGTCCTTCCGTGATGACAGCATGTACTTTGTTTTGCCCTGGTTTACCGCTAGACCCATTTTAGCCGCTTCCGCTTCAATACTAGCAAACGCCTCATTGACGGCTCGCTGTGTTCGTCCAATCACGTCAATGTCGTCCGCGTAAGCAAGCAGTTGAACGGACTTTTGGAAGATCGTGCCTCGGGTGTTTACGTTTGAGTTTCGCACGATCTTCTCAAGTATGATGTTAAAGAAGTCACATGACAGCGTGTCGCCTTGCCTAAAACCTTTTTTGACATTGAAGGTCTCGGTGAGTTCGTTACCTTGATGGAGCAGCGAGAGTTCTCCATCGTCATCCTGCACAACCTGACGAGTTTGGCAGGAATGTCAAAACTAGACATGGCGCTGTATAGCTCGTCTCTATGCACGCTGTCATATGCGGCCTTGAAATCGACGAACAGATGGTGAGTGTCGATTTGCATTTCTTGAGTCTTTTCCAGGATCTGCCGTAATTTGAAAATTTGATCGATAGTGGACTTTCCTGGACTGAAACCGCACTGATAAGGACCTATCAGGTTGTTGACAAAGGGTTTCAGGCGTTCACACAGAACGGCAGAGAGTATCTTGTAAGCGATGTTAAGGAGGCTGATCCCTCTATAGTTGGCGCAGTCAAAGGGGTCTCCTTTCCTGTGGACCGGACAAACGACGCTGAGATTCCACTCATCGGGCATGCTTTCCTCCGACCATATCCAACAGATGAGCTGGTGCATGCGCCCAACCAGGTCATCTCCAGCTGCCTTAAACAGTTCCGCGGACAATCCGTCCGCTCCAGCAGCTTTGTTCGACTTCAGTCTAGAAATCGCTTTCTTGACTTCGTCTAAGTCGGGGGGACGGAATTCGTGTTCATCATCGTCCAAATTGAGTGAAACATTCTGCCTGACAGCGGAATTTGTGTCGTCATCGCCGTTCAACAGTCTACAGAAATGATTTTTCCAAATTCTCAGCATCGACTGCGATTCTACTACTAGTTGTCCATTTTCGTCCCTGCAGGCTTCGGTCCGAGGTCTATATCTTCCTGATACTTGTTTTACCTTTTGGTAAAACTTTCGGACCTCCTTCCTGTCGTAACACCTCTCCATCTCCACGACCGCGCGCTTCTCATGCTCTTTCTTTTTTCTTCTGAGAAGCCGGTGCTCTTCCCTTCTCTTCTGTTCGTAGAGCTCACGAACAGCTCTCGTTGTTCGATGCAGCGTTGCCTTGTAGGCCTCCTGCTTGGCTGCATGTACCTGCCTGCACTCGTCGTCAAACCACGGGTTCCTTCTGGGTGGTGTCGTGAAACCCAGCACATCAGTGGCAGCTTCTTTGATGGCTTTTTGACAACGTTTCCATTCTTCTTCTATTGAAAGTGCAGGCAGCGTCGAACTTTCAGAGAGTTTCAGGGAGACTCGGTCGGCAAAGTTCCTAGCGGTCGATTGCGATTGTAGCTTTCCGACGTCAAACCGTAGTGTTCTTTCTCGACTCCGTACTTCTCTAGATATCCTCATCCTTACCTTGGCTACAACAAGGAAATGGTCCGAGTCGATGTTGGCTCCTCGGAACGTTCGGACATCGAGAATATTGGAGGAGTGTCTGACGTCGATCGCAACGTGATCAATCTGGTTGACGGTTGATTGATCAGGAGACCGCCAGGTCCCCTTATGGATGTTGAGGTGTGGGAACCGCGTGCTCATCATCTGCTAGGACTGTGTTATTAAAATCATATAGATCATAAAATCATATTTGTTTTCGTTTTCGAAATATAAGCTTTTAAGTTCCGGCCTTTTCGTCCTTGCGTCATGTCTGGTACCTCCTTATAGATTCTGCATTTGTGAAGTGCTTGACATGAAATTTTGGAAAGTAAGCTGAACATCAAATTAAATGTACCACTATTTGAAATATAAGCGTTTTTAGGAGTGGCTCCAAGATACAAGAAGTTCAAGTGGACGTTTTAGCTTCTTATTCAATCGATCTTTTCAATTGACATTTTTGATGATATTTCGTAGTTGTAGTAGTATATGATGGCGATTGTAAGAAGAATAGACCAACCGACGAGACATACCAAAAGCCGCTACAACAAGAGAGTAGCGCTCCGCTGTTAAAGATAGGAATAAACATTCTACGCCTGAAGAAAATGTGTCTTAACACGTTGAAGACGGCGTGTACCACCGGTGGCTCAGAATGTCTATAGTCCTGAATTGTAATTTTTTTATTAAATTAAACTATTTGTGATCAACACTAATTGTATATTAAAAAGTTTTGAGGATATTTTTTAAAGAATGAACATAAAATATAAAAAAAATAAATAGAAATAATATAATATTTATTGTTTTTGATGAACTTTTAAAACATTCAGCACCTTCCCAAAATCGGCAAAACGTTGTAACTCTTTTTGTTTTTTTCTGCTGCATAATAACTGCCTAGCCGAGTAGAAAACAATTCATAACGTCCACGGCATCATTTCCACGATTTTCTGGCAGTTCTAGTATACTTTTGAAGAAAATATATACTTCTATTATGTGCTTGCGGTTGGGTGAGCACTTCATCCAGGAACCGATCGATAATATATTCTCTAAGTTTTAAAATATCCAATACCCCACCTCTGATGAATATACCATTCATTTTCAATTGACGTTGAGCCATTTTACTGTCTTGCAAATGCTTGGCTAAATTATAGTCAAAAATAGCACCAGGTTTTAATTTACCATAAGTTCCCACAACAATATTGCATGATTGTTGCAGGTCGTTAACATGCAGACTGACCTTTTGTCCGTTCATTTTAAAAATGTCACTGCTTTAGAGTTTTCAAGAGAAACAAAATCAGCACGTTTTTGTTTTGCTTCTGGTGGCAAACATTTTCAATTGACTTTTACAGTACCACATATATTGGTTGCTTTACCTAAAAACTCTTCAGCTAAAGGTACACTTGTATAGTAACTATCTGTATACAAAGTGCGTCTTTCAAATAGCAATCCATCCATCAGTCGCATTACTATGAGGAGTGTGCCAATGCATTTTTTTGTTATTTCTTCTATTGTAACAGGCTTGTAGGATTGTTAATGTTTCTTCTTCTTCTTCTTCTCGTGGCGCTACAGTCCGGGGTGAACCTGGGCCTCTCCAGTTGCCTGCCTGCAAAACTTTTCTCTCGAAGACACCAAGTGCATCTTCATCCGCTCTTGAAAAAGTCCAGGCTTTCGCGCCTTACAGCAAGACAGGGATGATCAAGATCAAGAGAAAGATCTACTACTCAATACGCCTCTTAAACCCAAAGAAACAGGGGTTGGCAAGAGTTATCCTACGCTTGATCTCTGTACTGATGTTATTTGTACAATTTACTTCGGAACCGATGTGAAGTCATTGACTACCTCGAAGTTATAGCTGTCCATTGTGACGCTCTATCCGAGCCGTCGATGTTGTATGCCCTTTCTTGAGGATAGCATATACTTCGTTGTTCATTCATTTACCGCCAGATCCATTTTTTTTGTTTCCGTCTCAATGTTAGCAAGCGCCTCATTGACGGCTCGCTGAGTTCGGCCAATCATGCCAATGTCGTCCGCGTATGCTAGCAGTTGAACGGACTTCTGGAAGATCGTGCCTCTAGTGTTGGCGTGAGAGTTTCGCACGATCTTCTCCAACACGATGTTGAAGAAGTCACATGACAGCGCGTCGCCTTGCCTAAAACCTTTTTTGACATTGAAGGTCTCGGTGAGTTCGTTACCGACCTTGATGGAGCAGCGAGAATTCTCCATCGTCATCCTGCACAATCTGACGAGTTTGGCAGGGATGTCAAAACTGGACTAGCTCGTCTCTATGCACACTGTCATATGCGGCCTTAAAGTCGACAAATAGGTGGTGGGTGTCGATCTGCATCTCTTGGGTTTTTTTCGAGTATCTGCCGTAATGTGAAAATTTGATCGATAGTGGACTTCCCAGGCCTGAAACCGCACTTATAAGGACCTATCATGTTGTTGAAGAATGGTTTCAGGCGCTCACACAGAGGAGGGCATGGGCCTGCGCATCCAGGGCAAAGTTGTTGATTGCTCTCAACTTGGCGAGATGCCAGCAACGATCCCTGTAAATGCACAGGTCAAGTTGACATACAGCCTCCTCGCGGCGCCCTCTGGATAACCTCTACTGCAGCCGCTTAGAGGTGAACCAATGTATGCAGCGACCCCTTGTCAGGGGGCTTAAACCAGGACCCGGTCCTCCCGGTTCGAGGGTTTCGCGAGGGGTTAACTTCCCCACCGTGTAAAACTCGCAATAGTTCAGAGACGGCAACAAGCCTCGGATACGGATTGTTAATGTTTGCTAGTGTTAAATGAAGATCTATTATCAACTCTAACGTAAAACTGAAAATAACTCAATTCCGAACCCATTTCTAAAAACTATTGGCTACTACTGTCATGTGACAAATTGTTTTATTCCAAATCTCAACTTTAATTGTTTATATCTTCTGAAAATGAAAGTATCCTCAGTCTTGATCCTCTTTTGCGGAATCCAGTTATTGACTCGTCTGACCACTCGATTTCATCGATATTATAGGGTGTGGAAATTTTACTGGCTATATGTTTTAATTCTGTTTACGCAAATGTTTCTGATAAAGAAATGTTCGATTATTGCTGCCGCCAGATCATGTTTAATGCTAAAAACTGCGCCGTAATCAACGTGTTAAGGATAACGACGAGTCTGGATACAAAACAACAAATTTCGGCCTTTGATTTTAAAACACCCCAAGCTCTTCGAAATTGTCAAAGTAATATTGTTATTTGTTACTGGCATGCGGGGAATTGTGGATGTATTTAACCAGCACACGCAACAGCTGCTTGATGGGCCTGACCAGAGAGAATGATTAGGAACCAAAAAATAGGAACTCCAGTCCATGAAGGTGTCCTCCCACCTGTTTTTGAAGATTTCAACAAAGCTATTAAAAAGTTGAAGCAAACCACGGTGACATTGTCCCAGTGGGGATCATACATGCATCTGATCATCTGCGGAATTTGAGAAGCAAGCATGCGATAAGCACACGATATGTCATTTCTTCATGGACCTGGGCCTCAACAAACATGCCTCTCCAACTAGCGCGATCTCTGGCTATCTGCCTCCAGTTTCACACAACAAGTTGAATGAGGTCCTTCACCACTTGGGTGCGCCACCTTAAACGTGGGCGTCCTCTGTTGCGTTGCCCCACCGGCTCGGATTTAAAGATTCTTCGGGCCGGAGCTGTGGGGTCCATCCGCTCTACATGACCTAGCCACCGTAGGCGTTGGATCCGTAGACGCCTAACTAGGCTCATGTCGCTGTACAGCCCGAACAGTTCGTGCTTGAATCTTCTCCTCCGCAACCCGTCAACACAAACAGGACCAAAGATCGCACGTAGAACTTTTCTCTCAAAGAGACCAAGGACTTCTTCATCCGCTTTCGAGATTTCGGACCTGGGCCTCAACCAACATGCCTCTTCAGCCAGCACGATCTTTCGCCAGCTGCCTCCAGTTGCGCACACCAAGTTGGTTGAGGTCCTTTTTCATTTGGTTGCGCCATCTAGTGCGAGGACGTCCTCTGTTGCGCTGTCTCAATGGCTCGGTGTCGAAGACTCTACGGGCCGGAACTGTGATGTCCATCCGCTCTACATGACCTAGCCACCGTAGGCGTTGGATCCGTAGACGCCTGACTATACTCATGTCGCTGTACAGTCCGTACAGTTCGTGGTTGAATCTTCTCCTCCAGAACCCGTCAACAGAAACAGGACCAAAGATCGCACTTCTTCATCCGCTTCCGAGATTGTCTATGCCTCCGCGGCGTGTAGCAGGACTGGGATGATCAGTGTCTTGGTTCTTCGAGAGAGGGCTCTATTACTCAATTGCCTCTTGAGCCCAAAGAAACAGCGGTTGGCAAGAGTTACCTAAGCTTGATCTCGGTGCTGATGTTATTAGTACAGTTTACTCCGGAGCTGAGATAAGTGAAGTCCTTGACTACCTCGATGTTATAGCTGCCCATTGTGACGCTCTGTCCAAGACGTCGATGTAAAATCACTACCTATGCGTAATACGTAGAAGATTTCAGTTGAAGTCGCATGGGGTCAACACTTCCCGACCCGACAGGAAGTCTGTGCTTCAGTGCGGATATATTCATTCGGTGTTTGAAGCTTGACTGAGAAGTACCGTCAAAATGCGGTTTCTATTCCATTTATTAACGCAAAACGCTTCGTTAACGCCGCACGTATACGTATTGAACGGAGTCACCAAAACTGCAACCGACCTACGCATGAAGTAGCGATTTGAAAGATTTGCTATTCTATACAAGATGACATGAGTGTAACTTCACAATAGAGCCGAAATTGCTTTTTTGTCTCTCATCGTTGCCGTTTCATTTAAATTTCTTTTCCTACCAAAACGGCCGATGTGTGTCCCAAGTACTACTGAACCCAAGGAATCAGAAGCTCGATTTACGATTCATGAAGATCGACAATTACCGAATCGATGGATAAAAACTCGTGCAATCAGTGATTGGTGACTGGAGTTACGATAACGCAACCAAAAAGATCTTCTTCTTATTCCCCAGCACAACGACCAACGTTGATAACAATTTCCTTACCGCCCCGAAAACATGTCAAAATTGAGAAGACGTCGAACCATAAATTCAAGCATTTTGCACGCTGAATGATTTATCACATACCACTGGCCACAGTTCGACTTTGACCTGAAAACCAGTGTTGCCACTCTGCAGCTGATACAACATGCTCCACACATATAAATGATAAGCTTAGTCTGTCTCTCCCTCATGCCCTATCAGTGGCTATAGAAAATATTTCACAATTCAATTGTTAATTGGATTACTCAACAGCCCATTTTCCACTTGAATCAATCAATCACGTCAAACGACAAAATAATACGAATGACGTCTAGACCACCACTTATTGGATCCACAAAATAAAACAGACTACATCTTGGCGCACGAACAGCCGAATTTAGTGGACTTCGTTTATGACTCACGCTGCCACCGGAATCAGCTACTGATGGACGCATTTTAGGCGAATGTTGATAAAAACGAAAACAGAGCTTTCGAGATAACGCGTGAAACTGGTAGGTGTGCCAGTTGTTGTCGAGAGTTGAATGCTCCATAGCCACTACATCTATTTCAGCACTCCTACTTGTGGTGAATCACCACGGGTTCTAGGGTACAATGCAATTGTAAATTCAATCAACAACAAGAACAAATAATGTCGCTAACGAAGCGTTATCTTCTTTGAATCTATCGTTCACTGAACTCGGAAACGACAAAGATCAAGTAGACACAAATAAGAATAGATTGCACACATCCTAGATACGAAGGCACGCATTGTACCAATGAACGATGTTCGAGGGAGAACTTGGCAGAAGATGACGAGGAGTTTAAAAACAGCGGAAACAGATGGAATGTAGTGATGAGCGGGACATGATAAACAAGCGTGTAACGAGACACAAATAAACAATTACTGACTAAGGATGAAGGCATTTAATTTATTCTTAGTCTAAAGAGTCTACAGATGATTCCTGGCAAATCAAATCATGTCATCTTCCTTCAGTGACACTTTCTTATGGAGTGTCACATTTTAAATAAGTCACCAACAAGTTCTAACTAAAGGGTGATTTTTTAGCTATTTTCTTATTGGCAACACTGGTTTAAACGCTGACTCACGTTTCGTGTTTTGTTTCACTGTCAAACATCTTCAGTTTGGTATATAATTTAACCATGAATCGTCTTACAAACGAACAACGCTTGCAAATCATTGAATTTTATTATCAACGTGCTCTGTTAAGAAAGTTCATCGCACCCTTCTTCCATTTTATGATCAGTTTAATCGACCCACTGAAGCGGCTCATTTTTGGCTCAATGGGTACGTCAATAAGCAGAATTATCGATTTTGGAGTGAATATCAGCCAGAAGCATTGCAAGAGCTACCAATGTATCCAGAAAAAGTCACATTTTGGTGCGGTTTATGGGCTGGTGACATCGTTGAACCGTACTTCTTCAAAGACGATGCGAATCGTAACGTAACTGTGATTGGTGAGCGCTACCGTGAGATGACATCCAACTTTTTGTTTGCCCAAAATGCAAGAACTTGACTTGCATGACATGGTGGTTTCAACAAGACGGTGCCACATGCCACACAGCACGCGCAACAATGGACTTATTGAGAGGTGAGTTCGGTGAGCATTTTATTTCACGTTCGGGACCGGTCAATTAACCGCCTAGATCGTGCGATTTGACGCCTTTAGACTATTTTTTGTGGGGCTATGTTAAAGCTCGCAAAGCTACAATCGCAGCGGACTGCCAGGATCTTTGCCGACCGAGTCTCCCAGAAACTCTCTGTAAGTTCGACGCCGCCTGCACAAACCATCGAAGAAGAATGGAGTCGTTGTCAAGAAGCCATCAAAGAAGCTGCCACTGATGTGCTGGGTTTTACGACACCACCTAGAAGGAACCCATGGTTTGACGACGAGTGCAGGCAGGCACATGCAGCCAAACAGGAGGCCTACAAGGCAACGCTGCATCGAACAACGAGGGCTGTTCGTGAGCTCTACGAACAGAAGAGAAGGGAAGAGCACCGGCTTCTCAGAAGAAAAAAGAAAGAGCATGAGAAGCGCGCGGTCGTGGAGATGGAGAGGTGTTATGGCAGGAATGACGTCCGAAAGTTGTATCAAAGGGTAAAACAATTATCCAATGGATATAAAACTCGGACAGAAGCCTGTCGGGATGGAAATGGACATCTGGTAGTAGAGTCGCAGTCGATACTGAGAATCTGGAAAGATCATTTCTGCAGATTGTTAAACGGCGATGAGGACCAAAATACCGCTGTCAGGCAGCGTCCACTCAATCTGGACGATGACAGACGCGAATACCGTCCCCCAGACTTAGACGAGGTCAAGGTAGCAATATCAAGACTGAAGTCTAACAAAGCTGCTGGAGCGGACGGTCTGCCCGCTGAAATATTTAAGGCAGCTGGAGATGATCTGGTTGGGCGCATGCACCAGCTCATCTGCAAGATATGGTCTGAGGAAAGCATGCCCGACGAGTGGAATCTCAGTATCGTTTGCCCGATCCACAAGAAAGGAGACCCCTTCAACTGCGCCAACTATCGAGGGATCAGTCTTCTTAACATCGCGTATAAGATCTTCTCTGCCGTTTTGTGTACCCGCCTGAAGCCATTCATTAATAATCTGATAGGTCCATATCAGTGTGGCTTCAGGCCAGGAAAGTCCACAACAGACCAAATCTTCACACTACGGCAGATCCTGGAAAAGACCCAAGAAATGCAAATCGACACTCACCATCTGTTCGTCGATTTCAAGGCCGCATATGACAGCGTGCATAGAGACGAGCTATACAACGCCATGTCTAGTTTTGACATTCCTGCCAAACTCGTCAAGCTGTGCAGGATGACGATGGAGAACTCTCGCTGCTCCATCAAGGTCGGTAACGAACTCACCGAGACCTTCAATGTCAAAAAAGGTTTTAGACAAGGCGACGCGCTGTCATGTGATTTCTTCAACATCGTCCTGGAGAAGATCGTGCGAAACTCACACGCCAACACTAGAGGCACGATCTTCCAGAAGTCCGTGCAATTGTTAGCATACGCCGATGACATTGACGTGATTGGCAGAACTCAGCGAGCCGTCAGTGAGGCTTTTGCTAACATTGAGACGGAAGCGGCTAAAATGGGTCTGGCGGTGAATGAGGGCAAAACGAAGTATATGCTGTCCTCAAAAAAGGAAATACAACATCGACGTCTTGGACAGAGCGTCACAATGGGCAGCTATAACTTCGAGGTAGTCAAGGACTTCACGTACCTCGGCTCCGGAGTAAACTGTACTAATAACATCAGTACCGAGATCAAGCGTAGGATAACTCTTGCTAACCGCTGTTTCTTCGGGCTCAAGAGGCAATTGAGTAATAGAGCCCTCTCTCGAAGAACCAAGTTGACTCTATATAAGACTCTGATCATCCCAGTCCTGCTATACGGCGCGGAGGCATGTACAATCTCGAAAGCGGATGAAGAAGTCCTTGGTCTCTTTGAGAGAAAAGTTCTACGCGCGATCTTTGGTCCTGTTTGTGTTGACGGGTTCTGGAGGAGAAGATTCAATCACGAACTATACGGGCTGTACAGCGACATGAGCCTAGTTAGGCGTCTACGGATACAACGCCCACGGTGGCTAGGTCATGTAGAGCGGATGGACACCACAGCTCCGGCCCGAAGAATCTTCGAATCCGAACCTGACGGGCAACGCAACAGAGGACGCCCGCGTTTAAGGTGGCGCACCCAAGTGGAGAAGGACCTCAACCAACTTGGTGTGCGAAACTGGAGACAGCTAGCCAGGGATCGCGCTAGTTGGAGAGGCATGTTGGTTGAGGCCCAGGTCCACCCCGGACTGTAGCGCCACACAAAGAAGAAGATGTTAAAGCTCAATTGACCCATAGGAAGACAACATTGAAGCATTTATTCGTGAGATACCGGCCGAAATGTTGGAAAGAGGATGCCAAAATTGGACTAAGCGGATGGACCATTTGAGGCGCAGTCAAGGTCAACATTTGCATGAAATAATCTTCAAACATTAAATTATATGGGCCGTACTATAGATTCAAACAAAGATTTTATTTGTTTTTTTGATAAACTTTCCTATAGCTTTTAAGAAATCACCCTTTAGAGAAAACACGCTCACCATACTTACTCATTAATAAATCGATTATAACGCGTGCAGCACGTGTGTAGCTTGTGGCACCATCTTTTTGAAACCAAATATCGTCTTCGTATGACGCTTTATTTGTGAATCGGCTAGGAATTCTGCAGAAAGACGACAATAGAAACGTAATTCACTTAAGTGAACGAAACTTAAAGAAGCTTTTAATATTCATTTGTAGTCGAAACTACAAACCACAAATGGCTAGAAGGGGCCACATGCCTTATTAATAATAATATGGGTGGCGCTGCAACCCATAGAGGGCCAGGGCCCAGCAAATACTCGTATTGTATGTCCTATTGTTCATTCACGAGTATAAGGACCTACAATTTTAGGCCAACTCCGAACGGCCAAGTTTGAGAAGCTTTTTCTACACAGAAGTAATCTTTGAGCATTTTCAATGACCCGAAAGAGGTGGGCAGTGAAAGTTATTATTATTAAATTTGTTGGCCTTCAGACCAGGGATCGAACCTAGGTGTCGAGGTTCAAGTGCGTTGGGGTCGACGCACATACCCACAACGCCACTGGCCACCACCTGCCTTAAACTTAATCTTAAACAGTCACTCAGTCCCTTTAGACTTAGCAGACCCTCACTAAAAAGCAGGCACTACGCAATTGGTACTCATGCCTACATGATGTGTGTCTCATACAATGATTTCTGCAGAACCTGCCTGGGGGAAGTAAAAAATACAAATCAGATACTCTGTTTGTGTAGCCTACTATTTTAACAGTCTCAACGAGGTGAATAACGCCAGCGTAGATCAGCTCTACGTTGCAAGCTCAAACTGGTTCTGCTGTAAGGAGAGGTTATTCCACGTGATACCAGAATGGACCTTCTTTGGGTTAAGTGTGCCTGTCTTATACAGTCAGCCAGCTTTACCAATCCTAACGAAGTGTGAAATGGTGTATTGTTGAGATGTATACCATTTTGGTGTAATTACTTGATCGAGTAAATTGACTTGAGTCAACATAATTTTACTCTGCTCACAACTTCTGCTCTTGTTAAGAAAGTGGCTGAAGACACCGAGGTGCTGTTGGTGCTATAGGAGAGCACTACTTAGCACCTTTAAATGGACAGAAACTTGGACATGCAATTATTGTACATTTTTCGGAATGTGTTAAGGTGGGTAGTTGATTTTAGCTTTTTCCTAGACAGATGCAAAAGGTATGGAATATAAGAAGATGCAGTCAAGTTTTGAATAACCTCAAAATTTAATCGAATACCTGTACGGCTGCCCTTACGGCATATGGGGCTGTGATAGCTTTTCCCTTCCATCATCGCAGATTGCTGTGCGCATCTCTCATAGAGAGTTTTCAGCTCGATCTTGCTCTAAGCTCACAGATCGATGTGGTTTCTCTAAAACCTTGCTCTTGTCAAATGTGGACACTCGCATGTGGATCGCATTTCAAGAAGCAGTACATCAGCTCAGTTCAAGAAGCCCTCAGTTTAGTTGAAATCTGTTTAGTGAACTAGTTCAGCCTTTTAGTTCATTTAGTTCACTTGTTACAGCTCTTTTTTGAACTCTTCTACTGCAGTTCGCTCGTGGACTACACGGATACCCAATTGCATGAATTTATCCTTGTGACTAAAAAACTGAAAATAATTTTCTGTCTTTCAACGCTAGTCACAAGTCCCACGTCGTTGATCTGTGACCTGTTTTCAGTTTTATTGAGCTGATTAGTTGAGCTCAGATGTACATGCGATGTAAGGGGTAACTAAAAACAGCACCACTCCAAACCCAGCTATTTAACAATTCCTAGACCCAAGTACACGCTCATAAGCAGCAGAGTCACACTGTACTTTCCAAAGATATTTGACTATGATTTCGTCTGCATAACCTGCCCAGTTTCGAGGTCATTAAGTCTATGTTTACCAGCCGAGTGATGTTCTAACTCCACTCACAGAAAACCCTTATCATTTACCTGGTCTCAATTTTGAGTCACCAGTATTTGAGTATGGGTCATGATGGACAAGAATACCGCCCTTCCGAAGTCCAATAAGGCTGCTGGTTCGGATAGACAGCTTGCCGAGCTGTGTCCAGCGATGTCCACTATTGACCAAATATTCACATTACGGCAGTTCTTGGAAAAGACTCAGGAGTTTCAAGTTGATACTCACCACCTATCACCGACTTTAAGGCCGCGTACGAGAGTATTTATAGAGACGAGTTATACAGCGTCTTGTCTAATTTGGCAACTTTGCAAAACTCATCCGTCTTTGCAGAATGACGATGGAAAACGCCCGATGCCCCGTCAAGGTCGGTAATGATTGTAAGGAGACCTTTGATATCAGAAAAGAATTTATACAAGACGACGCATTTTCATGCGATTTATTTAACATCATCCTCAAGAAGATTGTGCGGAACTCAAATGTCGATAAAGGCACTATTTTCCACAAATCTGCTCGCATATGCTGATGACATTGACATCATCGGAAGAACACTGACAGCCCAGTGGGGCGTTTGTGAGCATCGAGAAGGAAGCAGCCAACATGGGGCTTGCGGTTGAGATAAGAGGATAAGACAAAGTATATGCTGTCTTCGAAAAAAATCCACCAACACCGACGTCTGGGACAAAACGTCACTATAAATTCGATGTAGGGAAAGACTTTGTCTACCTGGGATCCGAAGTTAATACAAGAAATGACACCACCACGGAGACAAAACGACGGATCACGTTGGCCAACCGCTGCATTTTCGTACTCGGAAGGTAACTGAGGAATAAAACCGTCTCTCGAAAAGCCAAGATATCCTTATACTTACTTACTTACTTATGGTGGCGCTACAGTCCGGGGTGGACCTGGGCCTCAACCAACAAGCGTCTCCAGCCAGCTCGATCTTTAGCTAGCTGTCTCCAGTTTCGCACGCATAGTTGGTTGAGGTCCCTTTCCACTTGCGTGCGCCACCTGAGTCGCGGTCTTCCTCTACTGCCCCGTCCCTCGGGGGTGGATTCGAAGACTTTTCGGGCCGGAGCATTGGTTTCCATCCGCTCTACACGACGTAGCCATCCCAATTGTTGGATCTTCACTATTCTGGCTAAGTCGATGTCGCTGAACAGCCCGTATAGTTCGTCGTTGTATCTCCTCCTCCACTCACCATCTATGCAGACGGGACCGAAAATCACCCGAAGAATTTTCCTCTCGAAGCAACCAAGAGCTGCTTCATCCGCTTTTGACAGAGTCCATGCCTCCGCGCCATATAGCAGGACTGGGACGATTAAGGTGTGGTAGAGCGTTACCTTGGTTGTTCGAGAGAGGGCTTTGTTCACCAATTGCTTTCTTAGCCCAAAGAAGCACCGATTGGCAAGAGTTATTCTTCGTTTGATTTCAGCGCTGGTGTCGTTGTCTGAGTTGATAGCGGTTCCTAGGTAGACAAAGTTTTTAACTACCTCAAAGTTATATCTGTCTGCCGTGACGTTCTGACCGAGACGTCGGTGTTGGGTGTCCTTTCTTGTTGACAGCATATATTTGGTCTTGCCCTCGTTTACCGCTAAACCCATATTCGCGGCCTCCGTTGCAATACTCACAAAAGCGCCTTTGACATCACGCTGCGTTCTTCCGATAATGTCAATATCGTCGGCATATGCGAGTAGTTGGACGGACTTCTGAAAGATTGTTCCTCTGGTGTTGGCGTTTGAGTTTTGAACAATTCTCTCAAGAACGATGTTGAAGAAGTCGCATGACAGCGCGCCTTGTCTGAATCCTTTTTTGACATCAAAGGTCTTGGTTAGGTCTTTACCGACCTTGATGGAGCAGCGTGCATTCTCCATCGTCATCCTACACAAACGGAGGAGTTTGGTAGGGATGCCAAAACTAGACATTGCTCTGTATAGCTCGTCTCTATAAATGCTGTCATACGCGGCCTTAAAATCGATGAACAGGTGGTGGGTATCGATTTGTTGCTCCTGGGTTTTCTCCAAAATCTGTCGGAGTGTGAATATTTGGTCGATGGTGGATTTTCCTGGCCTAAAGCCACACTGGTATGGACTGACCAAGTTGTTGACGAATGGCTTTAGGCGTTCACACAGTATGGCAGATAATATCTTATAGGCGATGTTAAGGAGACTTATCCCCCGATAGTTGGCGCAGTCAAAGGGGTCTCCTTTCTTGTGGATCGGGCAAACAATGCTGAGGTTCCATTCATCGGGCATGTTTTCCTCCGAACGTATTTTACAGATGAGTTGGTGCATGCTCCTTACCAAATCATCGCCTGCGGCTTTAAAAAGCTCGGCGGGTAGGCCGTCAGCTCCAGCAGCCTTGTTGGATTTCAGTTTAGTTATAGCAATCCTCACTTCATCCGGGTCGGGTGGACGGAATTGTTGATCGTCATCGTCCCTTTCATTGGGGTTGAATGGTTCGTTCTGCCTGACAGCGGAATTTGGTTCTTCGTCGCCGTTATACAGTCTGCAGAAATGGTTTCTCCATATTCTCAGCATCGACTGTGACTCTACTACGATGTTCCCTTGATCGTCCTTACAGGCTTCGGTTCGGAGTTTATAACCTTGACTGGTTGACTTTACCCTTTGGTAAAACTTCCTTACCTCATTCCTGCAGTAGTATCCCTCTATTCTGCCGATCGCGCGCTTCTCATGCTCCTTCTTTTTTCTCCTGAGAAGCCGGTGTTCGTCTCTCCTCTTCTGCTCGTAGAGCTCCCGAGCAGCTCTTGTCCTTCATTGCAGTGCCGCTTTGTATGCTTCTTGCTTGGCTGCATTCGCCTGCCGACACTCATTGTCAAACCAGGGGTTTCGTTGTGGTGGCGGATTGAAACCCAGCACGTCGGAGGCGGCATCTCTGATGGCTTTTTGGCAATGCTGCCACTGGTCTTCAATACTTGATGTTGGCGGCGTAGGATTTCTTAAGAGGTTGAGGGAGACACGAACGATAGCCGGCCGACGTTCAACTTCCTCACAGTATTTCTTTGTCTTGGCGGTGTTCGGGATATCCACAACCTTACCTTGGCTACAACAAGGTGGTGGTCCGAGTCAAGGTTGGCACCTCGGAACGTTCGGACATCTATAATACTGGAGGAGTGCCTTGCGTCGATCGCAATGTGATCAATCTGATTGATGGTTGATTGATCAGGAGATCGCCATGTCCCTTTGTGAATGTCGAGATGTGGGATATCCTTATATATGACCTTAATAGTCCCAGACCTTCTGTATAGTGCAGGAGGAGGAGACCTGGTCAAACAAGTTCGAATCTCTCTTCTCAGATGGCTAGGTAACGTATAGCGAATGGACACCAATGATCCGGCCCGTAAAGTCTTTGACTCCAACCCCGTGGGACAACACGGTAAACGGCACGCAGGTATAAGGGGACCTGAATGAGTTGAACGTGCGTGGCTGGAAGGAACTAGCACAAGACCGGCTACATGGAGAGACATGTTGGCTGAGGCCCAAGTTCACCCCGGACTGTAGCGCCAGCCAAAGAAGAAGAAGTTTTTGAAAGAAGGAACATAAACGTCTCCGACAGGGCGTGGTTAGCAAAATCTTTGATGTAGTCAAAGAATTCGTTTACCTCGGCTCTGCAGTAAACATTTACATTGACACCAGTACCGTGATCAAGCGCGGAATTACTCCTGCCAATCGTTGCATCTTTGGGCTCAAAAGGGGATTGAGGAACAGAGCCTCTCTCGGTTTGTTAGGAGGAGTTTTGAAGTTGCTAAGAAGTATTTGAAGGAAATCGATCTTCTACTACAATCTCTCTTACCCAATCGTTTCGTTCCGACATTCATTCAAAACTGAATTATATATTCTTCTGCGAATTATTTGGTAAGCCGCGCTTTGCAAGATATGTGAGCCACCCTCAGAAAGAAACCAATCACAACGGACAAATGAACGTCACAAGTCTAATATCAAGACGAGGTAATGGTCCGCCCAAAGTTGATCGTCAGGAAGAAGAAATTCACGAAAAGGAGTCAACCAATTCAAATCAGTTACATTGAGAAAGGACATACGTTTCACAAACACGAAGAAACCGAAATTCCTCACCAGGGTGCTGTGACGGTATTTGATTTGAACGAAAGTAAGAAACGTCAATAAGCTGCGTGATAGAAGTTGCTGATCTGAACCGTATCAAGAAAATAAATGAAAGCGGACGATTTCCAGAAGTGGAAGTGGTGGTCCACCTCTGATCCCACTTTTATGTCACCTCATTGTTGTCACTGTCTATCCGTTTGATGTGAACCCGTTGTCTGTTGAGCTGTTGAAAGAGATCCGTTCAGAACAAGATGACTTGCGTTTCATCGATATTGCACGCATCAATCAAACATCAACATGAGCCTTTCAATCGCCAATTGTGGACGTATGCAATCATCTTTGGAGGTCGTTGGTTAGCTCGTGGTAGAGCTTTAGGTTTATTACTCCCTTCAGCTGCTATCACAACTTCAAATTCTGACTGATCGGCTCAAACCATCAATCTGTGGCCACTTTCCCATCGCATAAGCACCCTCATCACCCCAATCAAACGCACGTCACTTCAACTGTATCGTTGTTAGTTAATTTATTGCCTAGCGCTATGCTTAAGTGAATTCTTTACAATCTATTTACAGAGTACATCTTATCCAGGTTTGGTTAATTCGAATTGTTTGCTTCCGCTCGCTCTGCGGCCGACACGACGCGCACGCACGTCGTCGCCCTCTAAACCCTATAAACTAGAGCAACCAGAGCCACTAGGACGGTTGCTATTGAGACTCCCAGTGTTGAGCTGCTGTTGCACATGCTCGTCGAGCATGGGTGGCACTTCTTGGTCTGGTTGTTGTTGGCTGCCTTGAGCTCCCCGCACACGGACTGTTCGGTTTGAACGGCCATGCAGCCGCGTTGAATGCCGTACACACCGTTATCTGCAAGAAAAATTGAGGTTCGAGCAAGTGGCTAACTTTGGGTCACTCGGGGACTTACATTTCTTCTCCACCCTGAAGCAGTGATAGGTGGTTCCATCGACGGGCACGTTCCGTCTCTGTCGGAGGAGCTGCGTCGTTAGCACTGTGCCGTTGTGGTGCTCCGTGGTGTGGTTGTGTATCGGAGTGACAATGACTGTTGGCTCGACGGTTGTCGATCCCTCGTGCGATGGAGTCACAAAGTAGACTGTCGTTGGCAGCGCTGCTGTGGCATTCAGAGCCGATTCTGTGAAATTGCGGACGACGTCGAAGGTCTCCGCGGCTACAGGGCCCACGTTGGGTGGCGTCGGCAGGCCAGTGGTGGACGATGTGGGTCCTACAGTCGGTGGCGTTGGGAAGGCGGTTGACGAGGCGGTGGTCTGCTCTTGGGTTGTGTGCTCCTCTGTTGTTGTTACGGGCGCTGCTGTTGTCGTCGTGGTGGTGCTGGTGGTGGTGGAGACCGAGGATAGTTCAGCTGGGGTTGTCACTGTTGTTACTGTCGCGGGACCGCACATCTCGAGCGGGGTGCTCTTATCGATCTTGACGCAGTTATCGCAGACGTAGCATTGTAAGTCAGCGTGGCCTAGAAATGACAAAAGAAATGCGATAAGTTGCAGGTTGGAGAGAGGAGACTGATAAGTTGACTGCGGCGGTGGGTGTCAATGAAATAGTGACAACAGTCGATCATTGGGGTTTACCCGACCTGAAGTGGGCGGTACTTGAGAGTGGAGAGGCAGATGATTCAATGGTTGTGGGGTTTTTTCCCCAAGACAAGTCCGGGAAGTGCAGCATAAAGTGATTTCTGTCGACATGTCGAAGCGATTGAACTTTGAGCGATGAGAGGGACTTCAAGTCGAGTGTTTTATTATAGCAACTCTACGACGTTTGAAATCGAGACAATGTGAGGATTCGAGTCGGAATCTCATACGTCCGGGCTTAAGACAGAGCACAGAAGCGGCGAGGGAAATTAAACATATTCATGTGTGGAAATGGAAGCAATCAGAAGCATCTTCCATTCTAACTGAAGAGACTTGTTGGTTGATATCAGCGTCCACCCTGGATTGTGCAGTTTAAAAAGAAGAGGAGAGAAGAAGGAGCCACCCGTTTGACCAAGCTCAACAGTTAAGTCTCTTAACTGCGGCATTTACAGAAAAAATAAGTCATACAAGCATTGTCCATAAGATCATATCTGTGGTTCTGTGTAGGCGGCTTAAACTTTTGACCAACAGCCTTATCAGTTTAGGCATGAGGCCACTAATGACCACAGCTGCACACACATTCTGTTCATTGATTTTCAGCATTCATAGGGACGAGGTTTACAGGGAATTACCTAGTTATGACATACTTGTGAGACTCGCACGTCTGTACAGAGTCACGATAAAGAATGATCGATGCTGCATTGGGGCCTTCATCGAGAAATTGGTTAAACAAGGCGATGGACTACCATGAACAAATGAGTGAGTTCCACACTCAACCGTAGACTCAACAGCTTATATACCATCAGCTTCGAAGCTGTGATGCAACATAGTTGCAACCATCTTCATCAACTTTCCTGACTTTGTGAGCGTAGAGTGCTTACCATAAATTGAAAATCTAAGAGAGTAAGTAAAAAAATGAGTATTGACCTGGAGAAGCAATACATTAGCAAGCCGTCCCAAAGCCATAATGGATGACACCCTCCGATTTGGCAAGTGGTTCGAGTGTGGCCCGTGGCGTTGTGGGTATGCGCGTCGACCCCAACCTCGACGTCGTAGGTTCGATTCCTGCTCTGTGCGACGAAAACAATTTTCACGACCCCACCTCTTTCGAGTCACTGACAATGCTCAAAGAGTATTTCCTGTCTAGAAAAAAGCGTCTCAAGCAAAGCCGTTCGGATTCGGCACTAAACTGTAGGTCCCTTCCACTCGTGAGAGAACCATAGCACGCACAACACGAGTGGTTGCTGAGAAGCTAGGCCCTGGCCCCCGACGGGCTTGTAGCGCCTCCCATATTGTTATATTATATTATTATTATTCCAGTGATTCCTGGTTGATCACGATCACTACGAACCTTGTTTCTCCCTTCAGTTCTCCCAACTTTGCAACCTTTCAGGTGTGGGTAGTGAGGTTTGGGTTGCAAAGTTGAATGAATTTTAGGATTGTAGCAGGATCTGAGGGGCTTCGCGAAAGGTAAGTGCGGGTCCTTGGTCTACTGGGGATCTGATCCTTCGTTACAACCTCGAGCCGCGTACCTTTCCCAGTCTTTTTATGCCTTTTTTTAAAAAAAGATCAGCCGATTTCTGGCACTTGAAAGTCACGAGCTTTATGTGACCCTGGTGCCGTCCTCCGTCACGCCCTACAGGTGCAAGGCGTCCGTTTTCTAGCACCAGGCTCAGATAAAAATCGTTGATCGTTGATCGCCAATTCAATGGAGAGACAGCGCAGTCAGCGTCTCCTCTATCTAATACAGCGTACGTGATGTCGCCTTTCAGCACTTCACTATACGGCCTGTTGAGCCTGCTGGCAATATTGAGTGTTTCACCACTTCCGAGACAGTACGAGGCAGTACTAGAGAGTGGCTGAGGATTTTAATGGCCATGACGATGAGGACTATGTACCCGATGGAAATAAAAATATGATGCGGAGCTAAGCTTGGCAGAAGTTGGATTTTCGGAATTTAAAGATGACGACGGGATGCTGGAAGTGTTACGAACGATCGGGGCTTATACTATTTGGCCAAAAATCCACGGCCTAAATGAACCCAGAGCCTAGAATGTCATTCGGGAAGTTATTTGTTACACAAGACGATGCCTCGTTATCGTATTGGTCTTTTCTACTAAACAATTGCTCCGCAGGAATTTGTGAATCATAATGAATATAACACTACAAAGCATGATCGTAGTCGCTTAAGACCATCTACCATCTGGACTTACATATAATGGCACAGCTGTGTCGTACAGTCATTTTACTGCCAGCACTTCTCTATGACACTGAATTGGTTGGAACAGCAACAAAACTATAATCAGCGGTAGCCATTCATCATCGGGCCAGAAAAAGTCGTGTAGAATTGGCAGAGTAAACGTGGAAGAAATACAAAGAGAAAACCGATTTGCATGTCTGCGAAGTGCCTGTCTGTTTACAACAAAGTATACCAGGTATACCGGTATGAAGTGAGCGTTACGATACAAATGTCTCGATGGGGAACATTTGTTGTGAACGAGCCCTTATTTTTATTTTTGTTTATTTGCTATGACATCTGTGAAAAATATTTAGTATACATCAAGTCATTGAACAGACAAAATCATATTTTTTCATCGCGTTAAAAATGTCGAATTTTGTACCAAAAAGCAATGATTTGCGGAAAGCATTAATTTTTTGTATTCATTTGAAGAAAAGTGCTGCAGAGTCGCATCGAATGCTTGTCGAGGCATATGGTGATCATGCTCAGCATCATCGGAAGCAACATGCAAAAGATGGTTTCAACGGATGTGAGAAATGTAGAACGTGGAAGACCACCAAAAAAGTTTGAAGACGCCGAATTGCAAACGATATTCGATGGAGATGACACTTTGAGTCAAAAGCAAATGGAGGCAATGTTAAATGTTGCACAACAGACAATTTCTGGCCGTTTAAAAGCTATGGGAAAGATCCAAAAGTGTGGAAAAGAAAATGGGTGCCACATGAATGGAATGAAAGACAGATGGAAAACCGAAAAAACACTTGTGAAATTTTGCTTCAAAGACACGCAAGAATCTCGGTTTTGCATCGGATTGTTACTGGCGATGAAAAATGGATTTATTTTAAGAATCCAGAATGGAAAAAATCATGTGTTAATCCGGGACAACCATCAACATCGACTGCAAAACCAGGTCGATTCGGCAAGAAGGCAATGCTGTGTGTTAGGTGGGACCAGAAAGGTGTGGTGTACCACGAGCTCCTGAAATGAATACTGATCGCTAGCGAAAACAAATGATCAATTTGAACCATGCATTGGTCGAGAAACGACCAGAATTGGCCAGAAGACACGGCAAGGTAATTTTGCTCCATGACAATGCACCTGCACACAAAGCAAAACCGGTTCAGGATACAATCAAAACACTTGGCTGGGAGCAGCTATCCCACCCGCCGTATTCACCAGACTTGGCTCCTTCCGACTAAAACTTGTTTTCATCGATGGGACACGCATTGGCTGAGCAGCACTTCGATTCCTACGAAGAAGTCGACAATTGGGTGTCTGATTGGTTTGCTTTAAGAGACGAACAATTTTATTGGCGTGGTATTCACAAACTGCAAGAAAGGTGGTCAAAATGTGTAGAAAACAATGGCCAATACTTTGAATAAAATGTTCTTACTTTCCCATTAATAATAATTGTTTTATTTTCAAAAAAAAATGTCATACCGGTATACCTGGTACAGTGCCACAAATGCCATAATAATGTAAATCAAGAAAGCACTTCTTAATACTAAAGAAATAGTAACATCCAATCAATTTTCATACAAAATTTACGAATCTCAAGCCAGACGTTTTCCATTAATGGAAATTTTTCAAAACAAAAATTAAAAGAAGGGTTATGGAAAACACATCATGAACTGCCTACAAAGTGCAGGTGGGCAACGTTTGGTCCCAATTTATTGTCATGAGAGAGGCTACCGCACAATAATTTATGTGGTGAGGAGGAAGTAATCTCGAGAATTTGCAGCACGCATAAATGTGGCAAACCAAGGGATTACTCTTGCAACATTCGTTGTGTCTCTTGGAAGGACGTAGACTCAAAAGGCAGGATTGAATTATCTCTATGTAAGCCTCAATTCTGCTGAATGGAACATTTCCAACATCGCATAAAAAGAGGATGAAGGCAAACTTAGTCGGGGAAAGTTAGGTAAAGTACTTCAGATTGTTGTCATTTCCATATGAATTGTTGCTGTTGGAGGAGAACAGCTAACAGCGATCTGTTTCAATAAATTAAGGCCATGTACGGCAACTTAGTTAAATGTGTTTTGTATATGAAGTTACTGTAAGAATGAATAAGAGATGTTTTAATTGCGCAGTTAGGCAAATGTGCAGGCAAGTGCTGACAACGAGTGTGGGACGTCTCAGTACTTTTAACACGATGCATCACAGTTGTCAGAATAGGGTTCAATTGTGTGTAAGGGGCCTTATTTCGCATTTTTGTGATGTGAACTTGCCAGTTTCCCCCAAAATAATGGATTTTCTTTCAATAGATCAAGCTTACGTACTAAATTCTCAAACTCTGAATGCTTTGAAAGCAAATTTTCGGCAAGTTTCGGCTGAGTTCCCCATAACTCGGTGTGTCATCGGAAATACATCCCGTGAACGACATTTGAAAGAAGTTACATTAATCATTAAAAATAACAAGATCTAACCAATACAACGAAAAAACAACTTATTACTCTTGAAACCACACAATGGATGACCATACTTCACGGTAACTTCTCTTCTGTGCTCTTCATTTCATATCAGCGACGCAAATCTTCTTAAATTTGTTGATCGAAACTCATTCAATTATCGTCTCAAGAATTATCATCCGCACCACAAGTCGTGACGGAAAACATTAAAAGCTTCACGCTGTGTTGAGCAAAAAGACGAGACGAAACTCATTAGTCAGTAATTTGCTCCGCACACAAATCGCTCCCATCGATAACCATCCTAATAGAGTTCCAGTGGTCCCCACCTTTTTCGCACTAAGCTAATGAATCCCGCCCGGAAAATGTGATAATTCTTATTTCCTTTTCACTCTCACTCCGCGCGAGATCATCAAGAGCTAATCAGAAATAAGTGAATCACGTGGATTCACAAACTCGCCTTTCACTCCAAAAAATCTATGAAAATCGTAACGCTGCTCTGTCATCGAGCTGTCAAAATATGTCAAACTGCTGACACTTCTAATCGTCCATTTGACAAATACGAGCAGCGTGCTCACATGAAAACAACTCTAATCACAAGGGTGACTTTGAAGAGCGTGTAAGGGAATTCCAGACATGAGGCCGAGGGATTTGTTCACAAGATTGGATCTTGAATTTTTAAGACATCGCGACAGGTTGATTCAGGTGTTGTTTTTGGTGCGAGTGGCTGAGATAATGAAGGGGATATGTTGTGATTGAGTGAATATGTTTCATCGCAATTTAACTGATTTTTTGTTTCTCAGTGAATTAATCACTTCCTTGGCAACTTATCAAACTGAAATAAAAACAGATCCTCATAGAGACAGACGCGATATACAAATTCGCGACATATGCGAAAAGTGAGCGTTCGAAGTCCATGAAATAGCAAGGAATACTAGCGAGTCAAATGGAAGGCCGTACGTAGGAAGTGTACCAAACACCTATTAGATACAAAGCGTGATTGAGGAAATGAAGAACAGCCAATCCCTAACAAAATAATCTGATTACAATCGTCTTCGCGAAACCACTCCAAGGGGCCCAGCTTGTGCCTATGGATTACTAAATGTCAGAGGTTCTTCTCAATGAGCCACCTGACGACGCAATTGATCTTCTCATGATCTCATCAGCCGATGATCCGTCTACATCAGTGTGCATTGGAACTAATTCTTACACCGCATTGACGTTCGACTCTGAGATCCACAAAATAAATCCTTGAGTGCCACAGGGCTCCATGTTGTCTCCGGCCTATCCTTGCTGTGAACGAGAACAGGTGTCAGAAACACAAGAGTCGACGATCCGTAATAATAACAGGCGTGTTTTTTTATTGCTCAGTACTCAGGTTAGTAAGATTTTACACGGGGAGCAACAACAAAACAACTTACTGAGTTAAAACTACTTAGTAAAATTTCACTGTCATCACTGACCATCCAGCGTTCATGGATGGGCCCAGAGGAAACTATTTGTTTATTAAAGGTAGGTATCACTCGATTATTTTACACTTGTAGGTGTTTACTTGTTGATGTTATTTGTGCTAATTTATAATAGATCAAATCATTCATATTACTTAGAAACTTTTTTTTCAGACAGAAGTGACACGAAAGTGGTGGGGCTATCAAAAAACAATTGGCCGTACAGACCAGGGATCGAACCTATAAAGTCGAGGTTCAAGTGCTTTGGAGTCGACGCACATACCCACAACGCCACGGGCTACCATCCGACAATCTACTCACCATTATACCAAGGGGCCCACATGTGGCTCATAATGTTCGCGAATAGATGAGACACTGACTTGATTAGAAGAGGTTTGCATTTATAAATAAAATTAACGGAGAACTTAGACAAGGAATCTAACTAAAAACTAAAATCTAGTTTGTCTGTGAAATCTCTTATAAACTGCAAGGATTAGGAGCCCGAAAATTACGAAAATGTGAACATTAAAGACGTTTTGCCTTTGAGGAAAATGAGTTACTGAAGAGCGTTTGAAATTAAGTTACTCAAATGAAACCGTACAAGAACTACGTGGATGGCATAGTTTGTTGAGTGCCTGCCCTTGATTAGAAGGGCCTTGGTTCAAATCGCAGTTAGATCATTTAGTTTTCAACTCATGCCATCGAGATCAAATTAACGATTATCGATCATGTCTAGTAGTTTCATCTGAGTATCTAAATGGACCAACATTGTCTACGTGTACCCGCAATTTCAGTGGCAGCTCAATACACTAACCTATCTTGAGGGCGTCTGGCTTAGATTGACTTACAAAATGTTGCCTTTACACAACTGACGTCGATGGAGTGTATGTCGAAAACAAACAACAAACGTGACACATAGGAGACTTTTTCGCAGGCACCCAAGGGAGTTTCTTTTGTTCTGTACCAGTGATGGTCCTGGTACTTTAGCGACAGTTGCTTTTATATTTAGCTGATCTAAAAGTCACGTTTTACTTCAATATCGACGGTTGTGAGGCGTTAGCTGCGGATGATTTTAAATATCCAGGAAAAGGCAAGCAGACGATTTTTATTGTAAACACATAAATGGGCTACGACTAGCTTCAGTCGCCGGATTCCCCAAAGGGAATTTTGCTGTGAACTGTGGAGTTCTACAAAACCTACCACTTAGTTGGAATTATCTCAGTTTGTCACATATCTTGACGGTGACGTACTTACGCTAAGGAAATACTTTGTTTCTTTAAGTCTAGGTTAGGTTAGGTTAGGTTATAGCGGCTGACTGCTAAGGGCAATGACACTTAGGCCAATGTAGGCCCATTGTGATACCACGCGGATTGACTTCTCACACTGGAACCAGTTGGTGCTTCTAGTGAAGCGATTTAGCTAGCCTATGCTGGCGCTATTTAGCTCATTGAAGCCGCTGAAGTAGTAGGCCCCTAGGTGTAGGAACCTTCGACTAGCCAGAGAGTCTTTAAGTCCAGGGGACCAATGAATCAACCAACTATCCTCTCGAGGTATGCCGATCTCTGATTAATTACCACTTCTTGTGCTGTTCTCACTGCAAAGCGCAGGCCTCCCATGTCCCATTGGCCCACAGACCCATATTCAAAAAATGCCCAAATTTTCGTTTAGAAGAATTAGTACTTTGAAAACTTGGCGAAGGCTTGTGATCGGAAAATGCAATATTTCATTGATCACTTGATGAACTCAATCCAGCAATTGAACCAAAATTGGACGCATTGTTTGAACGTATAATTGCATTTACCCACAAGACTCTACGTCGAGACAATGTATTGATCAACAACATATTCAAA
Organism: Eristalis arbustorum; assembly: GCA_916610145.1. Classification (NCBI taxonomy): domain Eukaryota; kingdom Metazoa; phylum Arthropoda; class Insecta; order Diptera; family Syrphidae; genus Eristalis; species Eristalis arbustorum. Next base: position 8,407,476 of record OU744317.1, read on the forward strand.
TTGTCATGATCAGGTTCTAAGCATGAACAACACCTGTCAGCGTGGGCGTTGGGCTTTGTCAAGGGTGCGTCTTGTCACCACTATTTTTCCATTATCTATATACGGACTGGATGTTGCACCTAGGATACTTCAGGAAAAGTCGTTTTCGTTTCGCCGATGCCTTAGTTATTCGTTCATCTGCCTAGACGCAAATCCAGTGCATAAATGATATGTTTTCGGCCGCATGTCCTACTACTGGGTTGAAGACTAACGTAGACAGATCATAGGTTATTGTCATTTCCAGAACCCATGTTCAAGGGGCTCAATAAGTTAGTGGAGTCCATTGGAGCGGGTGGACAAGTCAAAGCACCTCTATGTCTTTTTCACTAGTGATGAAAGGAATAATGCTGAGCTTTGCTTTAGGATTGGCCAAGGATGTACAGCTTCTAAACAGTTACACGATCATGAAGGCTCAGCTCTTCTTTATTTATTCCAACTCTAGTTTGTGGTCATCAAATTTGGGTAGTGATGGAAAGAGTAAAAATGCAAATACACGCTGTACAGATTCGTACTTCTATAGAGGTCACTCGTCGGGATAGGGTAAGCAACACATCAGTTCGTGCGGAACTCAATGTTGAGCTGCTGCTTCCTCGAACTGAAACGGCTATTCTACCTCGGTTTTGGCATGTGGCATGAATGTCTCTGTATCACAACTTCCAAGGCGTATCTTAAAGGGACTCCATCAGGTAGTTGACCGCTTGGCAAACCCAGAACGAGCTGGTTCGACCCAAGTCCGAAAAACTCGCCCAGTTGCGCTTTGACAGAGCTCGTGATGAGTTAGAGCCGATAGCGGAGGATAAAGTAGCCTGAACGTCTCGCGTGAGTGTTTAGTACCCCACCCCTTCAGTGGAACAGGCGGGTGATTGATGATGGACCAAGTAGTTTGGAAACACTTCATTGAATGATAAGAAAAAAAAACCGAACGAATGTCATTTACTATATTCACTGTGAATCGAGAAAAAAACTGGAACACAATCTTTATCATTGTGGTATGTTGTTCGAAAATGTTTAATATTTGCTGACCTAGTCAACGGACTGATCGTCACATCTTCAGCAAGCAACAGACAAGGCCGCATCTATGCTTGCATTCGCATGTGCAAAGAGACTCAAGGCACTCAGCCACTGAACAGACCTAGACTAGACATCCATCATGATGCTTAGTGAAGTTAATTTAGTTGTTTAATGTGACAGAATTTAGACGGAACTACATAATAATTTATATCTGCCAAAGCAATAAGAGAAATCAACTCACACGCCACAAAAAAATTCCAACGCCTTCGCAATACGTTGCACCATCAATCGACAGTTGTTTCTTGGAACGTCGCTCATAAACAGCGCAGCCGTGCTCGGCAGCCCCATTTATTCGCGACACTCAAGAACGATAAATGAGAATCCCCTCGGCGCCAATTCCAGGAAATCCCCGCGCAGTTCCCCACAACTGCTCGTGAATTATTAGAACAAAAACCTCTCAAGTAGCGTGAGTGTTGAAATCAAACGAAAAAAAAAACCAAAGAAACCTTCGAAACGAACTCAAAACCAAACGGCAACATTTGACACCGAATCGAAGCAGCGACAAATCACGTGCCACGCTGAAATACACGAAACCTGGTTACCCTAGTGGGATTTAGAACGTCACCAAGGCTGTTGCCGCAACAACAATGCGAGCGCAGGCACAGTCTCGGCTGGAATCTCGCTGTGGCTATAAACAGATGCAATTCGCTTAGCTGCTGTGCGCATTTGTTTGATGGGAGAAAAACAGCAAAACGGGTTTGAGCGCCGATAAGCGCTTAGAATTCGCAATGGAAAACCCTGCCAGATGCAGTGCAGCTGGGAGTTAATCGATGCATGAAATGGATTTCGTCCGATTGGGGGGAAGTGAGAAAAAGCGCCACCAGAAGGGGGGCTTATGCAAATTAAGGCGGACACCACGCGTCGATGTTGCTCAGGAAGTGCGTTCAGTTGAGCACGAGGTAAATATTGACTCAAAGGTTGGCGGAGAAAATTGTGCCAGTTTGCCCTTGAGCTTGAATGTCAGTCAGACGACTGCAGTTGGACTGTGATCGCGCGGGTTGAGGTTGCGTAATGCTTTCAGAGTCGTTTTTGCCATTTTGCTAAGGTTTATTAGTGCTTAAATGGTTCTTAAGTGAGTTTTGATCTGAAACAAGTAGGTTTTTGTTTATTTTGAGGAATTCATGCCTACACTGCGTTGAGTTGGGACATTGTATACCACCTTTTATGCCAAGAATAGTACTGCTGTTCGTTAAAAAACAGGAGCTCGTCCACTCAATTTATTGAGCTTGAGAAAACGTTCGTTGGACGTAGTTGTCGTTTAAAATCGTCGGAGAATGGCTCTATTACATGGCTCTGTTTTAATGATGGAGGAAGAGGAGCTGATCTTGTCATTGTCCAAGAACAACCACGTCCAGCTATGGGATGGGAACGTCTTTCTGAAGTAATCGATATTTGGACTGCATGTTTAAAGGGATTCTTCTAAAGACAGGCGGGTAATTAGGAATTTAGACGACCGACGGTTTAAATGTTTTTTACCAAGGCTACCGGTATGGTGCTTAAGATTCCATACCGCTTGCACACAGTCGTTTCATAATACCTACCGGCGATGCTCACAAAATCGAGGTGATCAACGACACCGGTTTCATCTAGACCCTAAACCCTGCGTAGAAAGCGAATATGTTCTCCCAGTCGGTTGTTCGGCATGAGTGTTATCTCCTCACCATCGTCCACTTCAGAAGTCTTAACCAGAATGGACAACGGCCCTCGGAACACGACAGTGACAACGATTCTCAGTTGGTCGGAGTAGAAGGTCCCTTGACAAGCTGTCTACAAGGTCCCCCTAGAAGGCTGTACCGCAGACATCACCTCAAGGTAGGCTTGATAAATGCATGAGAGACTGCGACATCGACTGGTTGTAACAGAAAAAGGAGCTAAATGTGATATGCATCTGTTGATCGACGAGAAGTGAGGCGAATAGTGAACGTCTCGTTGGAATCGACATACTAACTTCGAAAACATCGGCCATCGGTTTAACGATCATGGCAGACACCATGAAAGGTGACTGCCATGATCTCCTCGAAAGGCACACGATCAATGACCCAGCTTCGACATCAAGATCGTTCTGAAATAGCAACAGAGCTGCTTAAGGAAAATGTTTGCTAAAGTCAGACATGCAGGAGACAGCCTGTATGACATCACGTAATTACAACTGCTGGGCTTGGTGACATGGTCGAAACTCTCAGTAGCTAGCACGCGATTCCCAACCCCCAGCATGAACAAAGAGACCTATAGGTACCATGATCAATCAATCATCAACCAAATTGATCGTTTCAGTCATCTTTAGGCACTCCTTCAACATATTTGGTGTCTTAACTTTCCCCGGAGCCAACATCAACTTGGATCAATTGCTTGTTCTAGTAAAGGTAAGAACTTGGATATCAAGAAAATAGCGGACTCGCGGAAGAACACCACTGTTTGAAGTCAAGTGCTACAAACGCAACGCACTACGAGCACTACCATCATTGTTCTAAGTTCGACGCCACCTGCACATGTAATCAAAGAAAGTTGGAGACGTCATCAAGAAGCCATCAAAGAAGTTGCCTCCGATTTGGGTGACTGGGTTTTATGATTGACAACGATTGCTGGCAGGCAGCAATGAGAGCTAGACGCCCACAAGGCAATGCTGCAATGAACCACGAGAAGAAAACATACTCCTGTACTTGTGAAGCACGAGTAACGCTTGATTCAGGAAATGGAGAGCTATATACTATATGCAGCAAAGAAGTCTGAAGGCCTTAGCCAAGGTTGAACCGATGTACCCGCATATACAATTTCGAGATTGAAGCTAAGAAGTGGTGAACGATATTGCACGTGGCATTCCTTTCCAAAATCGACTCAAATAGCAACAGACACCACCCTCTTGAAGAAAAGGGAGAAAGGGCAAAGAATCCAAGGACATACATACATGGGGCAGTTGCTTGTTTACTCATGGATGAAAATAACCATAGAGTAGACATCTACTCCGTCCGTGCAGACAGGCTGTGGGATGAAACCTGTAAGCCAGCTGGAGATGATATTTGAAAGCATGTCCAAGGAGGGGAATATCAGTATTGTTTTTCCGATCCATAAGAAAGTAGACTTCTTTATCCCTCTGCGACTGACATGCCCTACTTTTCACAATTCTACCGACGTATGCACATTTTTTCCAGCACACTACAACCCTTGTTTGTCTATTGTGTGATAGTCTGTTATTTTGATATAAGCAGCAAATAGTGACTGGACCATATTTCAAAACCAGCTAAAAGTATCTTAACCTTGCTGGAATTCGAACCGGAGGATCCGCTAACCAAAGGCAGGCAATCAACCTACTTCGCCATCCAACTGTTCTCGTGCTTCCTGCTTCATGTTCTGTGTTCGAACGGAAGCCTTCTTTGAACAAACCGGCCTGATTCTTAGCAGTGTTACAACAGGCCAGAGAAGTGCACAGAATACCAGGTCCACAAGTTACGGCAGATCCTTCAATAGACAAAAGAAACTAAAACATCAACATCAATCGACAACCTCCACACGTTCGTCGGTCTCAATTTCCCATATGACAACGTGCGTAGAAAAAAGGCGAAGTCTAATTTTGACAATTCTTGCAAACTCGTCAGGTTGAGCTGCTTCTCCATAAACGTCTGTAGTTCACCGAGACCACAGTTTGAACTCAGTGTAAACGATGGCAAGACAATTTAGACAAGGCGTCGTCCTCTTAAATGACATTTTCAACATCGTTCCTGAGACCGGTGACCAAGTCAAGAGACACGATCTTCCTGAAGTCCTTTCAGGTGTTAGCATACATGGATGACATCGACGTGATTGGCAGGCCAAACAGAGCCCTCATTGAAGGCCATTTTAATGGCATTGAAACGAAGTAAGTGAAAATGGTTAGAACCTTTGGAAACTGAAGGCAGCTTGCCAGGGATAAAGCTAGTTCTTCTTGGTTGAGGCACGATTTGACTTCCGAAAGACCAACACATGGAGAGACTCAAAAAGTTAACTTACGTCTCTGTCTTATATAAACTCCAAGAGGAGAAACAAAAGCTTCACGCAATACCCGTGATCTGTGTTCAACCACCTCTAAGAAATCAGCGAGAAGAGAACTTTTTCGTTTCACAGTCAATGAAGCACTCTTCAAAGAGAAACAAACTCGAAGACGAACTAGACCATAGCCTCTCAGCCTCTGAGGCTGTGCCAGGAACGACTTGATTGAATAAGTCGGATTTTTGGCTTTATTAAAAGGCCCTCGAGGACTCCCTGAAAGTGGCACAGGGTGAGAATGCCAGGTCTAAGCAATGACGAACGCAGCCAATAAATCCAAATAATAAGCAATGAATGACCAGTTTGACCAGTCGTTCACTTATTCTCAACGGAATTTAAGATCCAAGTGATTGCACACGACATGGAGCCTGATTCAGAGACCTGTCTTAATTCAATTTGCTCATGTCAAGGCTTAGGTCCATCAAATGATGCTTAATTTGTCCACATGAATGCTGCCTTCAACGTGTCCACCGAAGCATCAACCAACAAGCCAAAAGACGACGGACTTTGTCTGAATTTTCTGTGTGCCCCATCGATCTGCACTCCGCTGTGTCCACATCAAAAGCAACACCCACTTGAACACCTTCACTTTCTTCTCCTTCACAATCCACCCGCAATAAATTAACACAATCCCCCTCACGATCAGATTAATTTCACCCACAAAAGCCTAGCGCCATGAAGAAACGTCAAAACTGAACTCAATCCAGCGCACAGTGGCATACGCTGGCCACAATAAATCTCACAAACAAACCACGCGAGTACTCGTGTTAATCCGTTCATCCTTATCAACAACTAAGCCCCGCAGCGAATCGCTTCACCGCCGATGTCGATCCACACAATCGGTGCTCGAGTTTATTGCAATTAGCGGCCGAGTCTTATCACTCAATCCGTTCGTTTCTTCGGCGCTTCACTTGTAATTGCCCCAATCAATCACTCTTTCATTTGCACACTCTGTCCACTGTCCACTGTCCACTTGAAATCGAGACCAAGCGGATTGCGAAACCGCAGCCGAGTGGCCCCGATACGAACGAATATTTAATCACCTCTTGTAGCGGCTGCCAGCAGGAGCACTGCGATTGATAATCCAAATCTGAACTGCATCTTGCACGAGAGATAGATGAGACTGCACTCGATCACGAACGGAGGACGAGTTGAGGAGCAGGAGACACGAGAGGACGGAGATCTGCTGGCGCGAGCACTGCTTGACTTGACTACCGATTTCGGCCACGAAAATTGAACTAAAAGGTCCGCGAGTTGACATTAACATTTTATATTGGTCGCCGCGCTGAGACGATACGTGTTTGGTCAGCTGTTCAGCTGTTCAGTGGCGAGTGGCTGTGTGTTTGTTTGTGTCGACGGGTGACGCACCGCCCGTGTGGCTGTGTGGGGAGTGGGATACAATTTTTTTCTCTCTCCGATTCGCGAATTAGTTTTGAGTAATTTTCCGATAATGGCAGCTGGTCGTTGGCTTAAATTCCCGCCAGGTTATCCTCGGCGGTATGTCGGGCTTGCCAAACACTCGGCGACATGAGGTAATTGGCTGCGTTTGGTGGCTTTGCGCAAGACGGGCGAGGACCGGGGAGGGGCTTAAGAAAGCTTGAATGCGTCGCATTGTGGCGGTGTCGACTGGGGATTAGCATTGATACGGTGCAGGCTTCAGATTTGGTGCTGCTCTTGGCGGCCGGAGAGCCACTTAGCGCGGCGGTGTTAATGGCGGAGAGGTGGGCTTGCTCGCAGATGTTTGGGCTTGCACTTAGCGGGATTTTGTTTTTTTGGCACTGAACGGTTGGAGAAACTGAATTTCGGGATGGCTTTGGTCGCGGCATCCGACCACAATGACGACGCTTGAACAAGACCCTTGCCAAGAAGTGTTGTTCAATTTTTTGGGGGTTCTTCACGGGATGACGAGCTGCTTAGGAATTTCATCTCACTTTGTCTTTGTCTAGGCTTCTATTGGAAAACCAGTCATCGCACCTGATGCCACGTGATAAGAGATGAGAAGCAAGGCACGAGTCACGGGCACTGGCACCACGACACACGCCAAAGGGCATACACGTGGCGTTGCATTCAGCCAGTCCGGTATAATTCTGCTGTTAATCTATGCACATAAATGACCGCGGAAAACCCCCTCCGTGGGAAAGATTTATGCATCATGGGGGGGAACAAATGCGCCTCAGTGGAGATGCTGACTATGAATTTGATTAGCTGGTGATGGGAGAATACTTGCGCTTGTCTCGTCTTATTTGTACACATTTATGTGAGAATTTAATTGTTCTCGGAGGGTGCTTCGACTTCCAAGTAGAAGGTCTAGTCTCAGTTCTGGGTACTAGAACTTCTAGGTGCGTGCTAACGTCTCTCCTAGTCGAATCACTGACAATGCTTAGTACGATGAACGATACTGTCAACAACTTCCATTAAAATTTTGTCGTTCAGTATTGTCAGCACAAGTGTTTTATTCTAGTGGGCGTAAGTTGAAGACTACGAGCTTAAGACCAGTGGGACATTGCAATAGCGGACGACTGTTGGCTTGATGGCTGAGACCCGCGTACAAGCCGAGCTGTACCGTCTCGAAAGTAGGAAGTTAAAGCGCATACACAGCGGTTCACTGTGATCATAATAACAACTTTCTTCAGATTCGTTAAGTTTCGTCAAGTTTCGTTGATTTTTTTTAACCAAATGAGGAGTGAAATCAATCAATCTTTTTGCTATTTATTGTTCAGTTCTGACATATGTAAGTTTATCTTTACTTAAGTTAATTACAGGGTAAGGTTGTTGGGCTGTCAGCACACTTAGATCATTATTGGACCATCGTTGTGCTACCCAGTGCCGTTTTTTATCCCAACTGCAGACGGTGACTGGACCAGATTTGAAAACCAGATAACAGCATATTAACTTTTGCTTTCACTATGATTCGAACCTGGAACCCCTATAACAACGGGCTGACACTCAACCAACTGCGCCATCTAGCCGTTAAGTTAATTATAGTTGAGCGTAAAAACTGCAGTATATTTCCAGCAAGACGAACAGTGTACACAATGAACTTTGAATATAAACCTCGCTATTCTGAAGTAAGCATTTTCTGATGATGACTCTGGACATCGATGACTCAATTGGTGATTGCACTTTAGAGCTCCTCAATATTTTTTTGTTAATCTGTGCGACTTCCGTAGGGACTCATATATCACTGGAAGTACATGTTTCACACCTCCTAGAAGAACGTTTTTAGTAGCCGCCTAACGAAGATACCGATTGACCTTCATCTAGGTTTGCTCAAAATGACACATATTGTGATACAACGTTCACAACTGAGCTCCAACACGATGGGACTCGCAGCAACAAATGATCGTGCCACCTAAGATGGCACACACATGCGGAACGAGACTTCAGCCGACTTGCGGTGTGTTGCTGGAAACAGCTAAGCAGAGAAGCTTGTTTGTTGAGGCTCATCTCGACACCCGACGGTTTCGCCACACAAGGAAAAACAGATGTGCTGATTGGAGGAATGTAAGTTTAGAACATTCCACTCTTCAAACTAGCAACAACTGAACAATCCTCAAATTATGGCAGAGTACTAAATCCCTGCACAAAAAAAAACTAAATTGGAGTCTAAATGCACTGAAAAGAGTCAAGAAAGCAGCCTGTACCCTACATTTGAGCAACAGATTCCTTGGCCAAAAATGGGAACCTAATTCCAAAACAATCCTGCTAATGTACACAGCGACAGTCAGGGCAATCTTTACATAAGGCATGGTAGTGACTAAGTATATAACAAGCTGAATGGGACTACACTCTCCCGACTACACGACATTACTCCTCACAAGAAGGAGTGGAGTACTAATAGACTCATCAATAAGTCGACGTCGTCAACGTGCACACAGATTATTCGAATGTAAGTATAGGAACAGGCGCGGGCATTTACTCTGAACTGTTAAACAGGCAGCGTTTTTCAAGCGGAGGTACTGACATTTCAGCATTCTTAATGACAGTCATGTGCCCATGAGACCAATTTTGAGAACAGACATCGTGTCCAAGTTCGTCGCGGAGAGATAAGGTTCTTCCCGATTCGATCACTCGATTACTCTTTGTTGCTTGCCAGGACACAGGCACATAACCGACAATGAGGCAGCTTATTAACTTGCCGGTAAACGGACCGAAACCAATCCAACCCAGACAACCCTAAACATTAACCCGCCTCTAGAAAATGTCAAAAGAAAGAATGATAGAACAAGCAATAAACACATCTAAGACCACTCGTATTTTGTGGACCATGTACAAAAGTGTTAACATTTTAAGATGAGCGCTGGCTGCACATTACCATCTTCAGTACAATGAAAATAAAATTAGACTTACACATGACAACGTGGTAAATATGAAAGGGCTGTGGCGACGAAAAAGAAGAAAGAGAGGACTATCCTCACTATATTTGCTACTGCCCCTGCTTCTGCTTTCTTCTGCAAGCTGAGATATAGAACGGTGGGAAAGTACCTATTTCCTTCCAAACTTACACGAAATGACCGTCGTGCAATTAAAATCTGCGTACAGTTTTATTAAGACATTCATTCACTCTAATAAGTATCACGATGGATCAACGAAGACCTTCATATGCAAGTGTGGGACGGGCTTCGACACACATAGCCTAGCCGATGTACAGTGACCGAAGCGAAGTTCAGTCAGCGTTATAAAAACCACGTCTTTGTCTGACAGACAACATCATTTACTAAAAGGATCGTTACTGTGTTTAGAAAACAAGGATGACGTGGTGCATGAGTCAGTTCAGACAGCTGTTCTGGCTAGATGTGCTAGAATTATAATATATAATATGGGTGGCGCTACAGTCCGTAGGTGTAGGGGGCCTGGGCCTAGCTTCTCAGCAACCACTCGTGTTGTGCGTGCTATTGTTCTCTCACGAGTGGAAGGGACCCACAGTTTAATGCCGAATCCGAACGGCTTTGTTTGAGAAGCTTTTTCTAGACAGGAAATACTCCTTCAGCATTGTCAGTGACTCGAAAGAGGTGGGGTCGTGAAAATTGTTTTCGTCGCACAGAGCAGGAATCGATCCTGCGACGTCGAGGTTGGGGTCGACGCACATACCCACAACGCCACGGGCCGCCACTAGAATTCAAGAAATGTCAATTATGGAAAGTCATCCAAAATCGTACTGCCGTATTTTAAGCATGGTAGCCAGCAATAGCACCTCGACGCTTTGATGTGGCCTCGAGGCTCAGATAACATGCTGCTTCAACTACCAATTTTGTTTCTTCAAAGTATTTGTCTTCACCCGCATGGTGAGCAGTGGGAGTCCTCTCCTTCCTTAACTAGGAGACTCGGATTCGAAGACCCTCTTTGCTGTAGCGTTGTTGTCCATTCGCTCGATGTGGCCGAACCAGTGTAGTCGACGGATTTTTGCCTTCCGGACTACATTCGCATCCTTGTACAGCTGGTAGAGTCCGCGGTTGGGTCTTCTCCTTCATTCGCCTTCCTCGCAGACGGGACCATATATCCGACGCAGAATTTTTCTTTCGAAGGCACCAAGAATCAGCTCTGCAGTCTTTCTTAATGTCTTCGGCTCCATAAAGCAGAACTGGCAGAATAAGAGTTTTGTAGAGCATGACTTTGGTCCTTCGAGCCTGGAGTTTCGAGCCCAGTTGTTTTGACAAACCGAAGTAGCATCGGTTGTCAAGGGCGGTTCTACGTCGGATCTCCACTACGATGTCGTTCGTGGTGTTTACGTTTGCCCCGAGGTAGACAAACTCCTTTACTACTTCGAAATTGTAGCGATTGTAACGTTTTGGCCTCAATTGCAGTGAAAGCTTCACACGCACGCTGGAACCGCGCGATAATGTCGATTTCATTAGCGTATACCAACAGCTGGACTGACTTGTAGAAGATAGTGCCTTCCTTTTTTACAATTACTCGCCGCACTTTCTTCTCCAGTACCAAATTAAAGAAATCATACAACAGCGCAACTCCTTGGCAAAATCCAGTTCAGGTTTCGAACAGTTCAGAGGTTCTTGAACCGAACTGCGCGGTGCATCGCGTATGTTTTAGTGAGGTGCGACACAACCGGATCAATTTCCACGGGATCCCGAAATCGGACATCGTTTCGAATAACTCCTTGCTGTCGAATGCGGCTTTAAAATCGATGAAAAGATGGTGAGTATCGATTTGAAACTCGCTGGTCTTCTCCGGGATCTGCCTAAGAAGATTTGGTCTATAGTCGATTTGCCGGACCAGAAGGCGCACTGATACGTGCCGATTATTGCGGTGCAGTCATTTAGTATTTTACGTATTTGGTTTAAATTTGGTAATCTACGGTACGACTTTTTCCAAACACCTTTTTTCCTCACTCAACCCACTGTACGGAGTATGCATCGTATTGGTTTCCATTTGAGTACTTCTCTGTCTCTCTTCTGTTCGGTTCGAAGAAACAATAGTCAAGAGCTACATCCGAGCGTATGTGTAAGGCAAACATCTCTAATTACCACCACGGATTCAAATGTTTGCTGTACATGACATAAGTCTTGTTGTTCTTGAACTTGTGCCCTTAAGTCCCCTTGCTGTCTGCATTTCAAGGAATCCTTGTTTTAGTGAAATCTTCGGTCGATCCAATTCATGTGCCCACATACACAATATCACCTTCCGATCCAAAGAACCCTCGATCAATATGGAAAATTTCCTCAATCAAATCATTGTTGCAAATCAAATTTAAGCCGAAACACACGGATCCAAGTCAGCAAAATCAATAAACTCCTTCATCAGTCAGTCACGATCTGGAGCCATCGCCAAGTGCTATTTACTCCGTTGTTCGATCGGCTAATAGTGACATTTCGTTCCAATCACCGTCACCGGTGTCGGTAAGGTAGTCCCCATGGTCCCCTCTAGGAATGTGGAATAACCCACATTCACACGAATTAAAAACCACTTTATGACCCGCCCATGTGGTGAGCATTTTTCAATCGATTTCAAATCCAAAGGTCGCAAGACATTCGCTTTCCACGAAGAAATTCCACGCCGTCGTCACTCACTCAAATATAACAATCGGACGGGCGGTGACCACTTGCCCGCGAGGGATCATCGGCTAAAAACAAACCTCGCGTAGCCCCTGTATCTGCTCTAATGGAAATTTAATAATACCTGTGACAACCGATTTATTGCCGACGGCCCATAAATCGTGGAGGCTCCAAATGAGCATTTATTCCTCGTGTGATAAGGGGGCACTCGTAAAGTTTCACACTCGATGACAGCTATGACGTTTGAATGAAATGACATTTATCAGACCAACGGGCAGACGCAGCGCTTATCCTCTGATCAACTGTCAAAGGGTGCGGACGGACACGAGTGTCGCATGACTCACGTCAAAACGTCAAAATCTCCATAATCGACGAGTATTTTCGGAGCGCTTCTGTTCGAAACCAATGAACTTGTCCCGCCGACGGGTTACTGAACCGTGAATTACGAGTACTTTCGCTTTTTAACTTCTGCAGCGAAACGCCACCTCGCCAGGAAGACGACGGGGCGACGCAACGTTGATGGTGAACCCCTTTTGTTCGCCGTTCGTTCGCATTCCAAATGAAGACGAGCGAAGTGTAATGACATTCGAGCGAGTTCCTCATTTCGCCGCGATTGGACCTCATTGCACGTATAAGGGCAGAGGAAGTGCTTCGCGAACTTGGCTGTTAACTCAAACAGTTAAGCGTGGCTTGTGCGTTTATTTTCGATACGGAATCACGGAACAGTTCAAAGTTTAACGAACCAGTTCGGGCCATATTGTGACGAGCCGATGACACACGGGGAAGATGCTGAGTGCTTTGTTGACGGAATCCAACTTTCGCCGCAGTAGCTGCGTGACATCGCAATTAGTGCGATTTGAAACAAGGGGCTTTTTGTCAGTGTTCATTGAATTAGCGACTGAGTCACTAGATACGGTGTGTCGAATGGGGAATGCGTAGATGGGGAGACGTACATATTTGGTTTTGGCCAATGACTTTCATTGGAAGGTGAGCTCGAGGGCAAGTGCATACAGATGCAACTCCAATGTCACGCTGGAAATGATTTATTTGACTGCAATGAGGCGGAATGCTCAAATTCGTGGTGCTTTCCTCTGGGGAACAGTGTGTGTGGGACGCGTGACTCACTGGGAAGAACAATGACTCCTTTAAATGACTCAGAATTTTTTTGGGGGCAGGAATAAGTCACTTTAGGGCGAAGGGTAATTTTATTGCAATTTATTAACGAGAGTGGGAGACCGACTGCCAAACTGCGCCAGTCACACATAGGCCATCGTGGGCCTATTGTACTGCCATGCATTAGGCCATTCAGTCCTTTTCCGTCCGCCTATTGGTGCTTTAAACAAAGTCATGGAGATTGCTGACAGTATTGTTTCCTTGCTCGGCCAGGTTTACCGAAGATGTAAGCCTCTCCTCCTCTTCGTCACCATTGCAACTTCTGCAAATATCATTTTAGGACATACTCGATCTGAAAGCGTGATTTAATTGGGACAGTACGCAATGATAACACCTTTAATCCTTACAGCCGCCTTAGTATGTGTTATGCTTATGGGTACCTTCACATTATAAAACCCTGTTGAAAGACCTGGTCGTAGAGACCAAATTGTACTTACTGACTTGTTAGGCCGGCTTCACATGAAGGGATCAAAGCTCCGCCGCTAACAGTTCTGGGCACGGCGCCTCCAGTCATCAAAGCCAGGCTGTCTTGCATACGCAATGACTTCTAGAAGGTTCGGTCAGATCGTTGTCCTTTTTAACGCCGTGTCGTACTTGTAGGTCCTCTAGGTCTATAGGAAGAATCTTGCTCTCTAGTAACAGCTGTTTTTTTTTCCGTGGGCGGTTTGTTAGCCTGGATGGACACCACAGCTCCGGTCCGAAGAATCTTCGAATCCGAACGTGTCGGGCTACGCAACAGAGGACGCCCGCGTTTAAGGTGGCGCACCCAAGTGGAGAAGGACCTCAACCAACTTGGTGTGCGAAACTGGTGACAGCTAGCCAGAGATCGCCCTAGTTGGAGAGGCATGTTGGTTGAGGCCGAGGTCAAAAAGAGGAAGGTTTGTTAGCCTTCCGCACAACTTTAGGGGAATTGTTGCATGCATTGGTTCACTTGATAACGCTTGATGTGGCAGCTATCCAGGAGACGCCTCGTGCACGCTGCATGTCAACATCGACAAGAAACGTTGTTGGCCTAGTTGGGAGCGATCAACAACTTTGCCCTGTCATCACAGACCCTGCCTTTCGATCAGGATGCCAAATTTGTTTAGTGGTCTGGTTTCGTGTATAAGGGGTGCTATAAGTATGGCACTGGACACATTAAATAGATCACGGCAATGAACTGACAACATAACCGCCCGATGGAAGCTCAAAAAGGTCACGGTTTAGGATCTTGTTTCCGGTAAACATGAGCATTGCAAATTCAATTCAGTCGGCTTCTCCTGAGTAGTTATTCTTGGTTGCCACTAATTTCGAATGGGCACTCGACTTTCTGTACTGAAGGATGGATTTTCATTATATCCATCTCCGAAACATGATGTTCTAAGTTTTCTAAATTAGGGCTCACGGGGCTAACCTTATGGGTATCCAAACCATTTTCACTGTCTGTACCCTCAAACTGTACAGAGGAAATGTTCTCTTCACTGAGGAAATGCTTACGAGGTATCTTGAAACTTATAAAAACTGTTGTGAATATTACCAGTATGGAGAATGCTTTAGAAAATGTCTGGTGTAGCCTGGGGACAGCAAATGTTAATGGTCAGTTACAAGTAAAAAAATGCCTAAAAATATCTACAAACTACGAAGTCCAATCAATTGCCTTACTAATTATTGATCACACTTAAAACAATAGTTCATTATTTTTTTGTAATCGTATCGCACAATTATCGCCTTACAATCAGAATTTGTTTTGAAACTATGACAATAGACCATGTACACATTCATTGGTTGAGGTTTAAAATGCTTATATGTTGCTTATAGTGTACAGTATGCTGCAGAGGGTTAAATTCCTCCAAACAGTCCTTAAAGTGAACGACTCTTGAAATATTTCTTGCATTGTATTAGTACCAACATGATTGTGGGACTTATCAGAACCGCTTTGCAATAAGACTGAAGCATCAAGCACTACATCTTTTGTCAAAAAGATCGCCTCCCTCAAGTGATTTGTTTCTAAAACATCATCGCCTCATTCAGAAGAATTGATTGCCCCTACGTGTACAAACAAAGATTATGAAGCATCATGATATGCTTTGTATTGAGTGTCTTTCTGTTGAATCCAACGGAATGAATGACACACCATATCACTGCCAACTGCAATCGAATTGATTACATCGATGCTCCATATTCTGGAGCCAGTCATGCTTACCCAGTCACGTAGTGCCCTTATTAATCATTTCAGATGGTGATCCAGACAAAGGTGGACATGGTAATAAACAAACAATTATACTGGTCATTAGTTGTCGGAAATGCCATATGGCAACTTAATTACATTTGCATACAGTAGCCAAAATAAAAACACGCATACTTCTGACACAAATAAGTTTTATTGTCAAAGTTTCCCTGAGGAAATATAAAAAAGTGGTCGTCGGATTTAGTTTTAAGTGAATTTAAGATAATTACGAGCAACGTCGAGTCTGAAGTTTATCAAGGCTGCACGTACGCTGAAGTCTAGTATACGCGAACTCATCTTTAAGATATGGTCTGAAAAGAGTATGTGCGACGAGTGAAATTTCAATCCACAAGAAATGAGACATTTCTAAACGCGCCAACTAATTAGAGATAAGTCCCCTAAATTGAGCATATAATCACCAACCGTTTGTATTCTCATCAGAAGCTCTTTATGAACAGTCTGAAAAGTCGTTCAAGTCAAGGAACCTAGATAAAATACTAACACTGCAGCAGAAATTACCCAAGAACTGCTTAGTACCCAAGGTTTACCAGGTATACCTAAAACACTAATTATTAATGGGAAAGTAAAAACATTTTATTCAAAGTATTGGCCATTGTTTCCTACACATTTTGACCACCATTCTGGCAATTTGTGAATACCACGCCAATAAAATTGTTCGTCTTTTAAAGCAAACCAACCAGACACCCAATTGTCGACTTCTTCGTAGGAATCGAAGTGCTGCTCAGCCAATGCGTGTCCCATCGATGAAAACAAATGGTAGTCGGAAGGAGCCAAGTCTGGTGAATACGGCGGGTGGGGTAGCTGCTCCCAGCCAAGTGTTTTGATTGTATCCTGAACCGGTTTTGCTTTGTGTGTCTTCTGGCCAATTCTGGTCGTTTCTCGATCAATGCATGGTTCAAATTGATCATTTGTTGTCGGTAGCGATTAGGAGCTCGTGGTACACCACACCTTTCTGGTCCCACCAAACACACTGCATTGTCTTCTTGCCGAATTGATCTGATTTTGGTGGTTGCCCCGGATTAACCCATGATTTTTTTCCATTTAGGATTCTTAAAATAAATCCATTTTTCATCGCCAGTAACAATCCGATGCAAACCCGATTTTCTTACGTGTCTCTGAAGCAAAATTTCACAAGTGTTTTTTCGGTTTTCCATCTGTCTTTCATTCAATTCACGTGGCACCCATTTTCCACACTCTTGGACCCATTTCCCATAGCTTTTAAACGGTCAGTAATTGTTTGTTGTGCAACATATATTCACCATATGCCTCGACAAGGATTTGATGCGACTCTGCAGCACTTTTCTTCAAATGAAAACAAAAAATTAATGCTTTTCGCAAATCTTTGCTTCCTGGTACAAAATTCGACATTTTTAACACGATGAAAAGGGCAACTCTGCAGAGACAGCCATCCACTCTCTGATAGGCACCATCGAAAAATCTCTCGGGTTCAAAGAAAACACACTCATTTCACACATTTCTCGACAGCGAAGGTGCTTTTAACAATATCAACCTGGAAGCAATTTCACTTGCGCTTAGCAACCTCGGGTTCGGAAAGCCCTTAGTGGCCTTCATTCATCAGCTACTCACCAGCAGAGTAATACACTCTCAGATGGCAGACGCTAAGATCCATAGAGGAGTTAGTAGTGGCACCCCACAAGGAGGTGTTCTCTCTCCCCTTGTTTGGAACGTAGCGTCAAATGAACTGCTATTAATACTGGAAGAGGTAGGGTGCAAAGTTATTGGCTATGCGGATTATATTGCCATAGCGGCATCCGGTAAATTCGTCTCTACTCTAAGAGACATAATGCAGAATGTTTTCGACAAGCTAGAAGCATGGACACAAACATGCAAACTCGGCGTTAACCCACAAAAAACGGATATCGTACTCTTCACCAGAAGATACAAAATCCCCCAATTTGACCCCCCACTGCTGTGCGGCACTACATTACAGCCAACCACCAGTGCGAAATTTCTAGGTCTCACTCTCGACAGCAAGCTAAATTGGAAGCTCAATATCCAGGAAAGGGTAAAAAATAAAGCCTCTTCTGCACTTTTTAGCTGCAAAAAGGAGATTGGATGCAAATGGGGATTTACACCTTTATCGTCAGACCGATACTTCTGTACGGTGTCACAGGTTGGTGGACAGCACTAAGCAAGGCCATAAACTGCAATGCACTCAACCGATGACAAAGACTGGCCTGCCTGTGTATCAGCGGAGCACTGAGAAGCACTCCGTCAGACGATCTTAATATTCTCCTCCATCTCCCACCTCTGGAAATATTCGGGAAACAAGCAGCAGCAAGCACAGCCCTGAGACTCAAAACACTTCGATTGTGGTCCGAACTCAACACTGGCCACTCAACCCTTCTCAAGGAATTCAATTTCCTACCTAGCGACACCGACCGCCTACTACCCCAGGCCATCTTCGAGAAGAAATTCTCAATCAGCATTCCTTCCAGATCGGACTGGATGACCGACAAGGAAACGCTGAAAGATCCTCTGCGCATTTTCACAGATGGATCAAAGACAAAAGAAGGGGTGGGTGCGGGTGTCTATTCTCAAGACCTCAGCATTACTATCTCCGTGAAGCTCCCTGATCACTGTAGCGTTTTTCAGGCAGAAACCATAGCGATTAAAGAGGCGCTGCCTTGGCTTAAAAACAATGTGATATCAAAAAGGGATATCACCATCTGTTCCGATAGTCAGGCCGCCATAAAATCCCTGGACAATGTCATGTTCTACTCTAAAACATACCTTAATTGCAGGCTGTCTCTTAACGAGATGGCCGAGCATTTCAACATTCACCTCATGTGGGTGCCGGGACACTGTGACATACCAGGAACCTGTAAAGCCGATGAACTCGCCACGTGTGGTACAACCTCATCCCTATCAATAGCATTGGTACCGCCTTCCATGCCGATCGCTACAGCCTATCATCTTCTAAAGAATGGCTAGAATGCACCACCTGCCTTAAAACAAAAGAAATCATCATTTAACATTTAAAAAACGGTCACTCAGTCTACTTAGACTCAGCAAGCACTCATTAAGGACTCTCATAGGAGTCATAATCGGGCACTGTGCTATTGGCACTCATGCTCGCAGGATGGGTGTTCCATATAATGATTTTTGCAGAAGCTGCATGGATGAAGAGGAGGAAGATAACACTCATCACCCACTCTGCTCCTGTAGTGCTCTGGCTAGTCGAAGGTTCCTACACCTAGGGGCCTACTACTTCAGCGGCCGTAACGAGCTAAAAAGTGCCGGCATTGGCCAACTAAATGGCTTCACTACAAGCACCAACTGGTTCCAGCGTTAGGAGACGTCAATCCGCGTGGTATCACAATGGGCCTACTCTGGCCTAAGTGTGACTGCTCTGCAGCAGTCAGCCACTAATACCTAACCTAACCTAACACGATGATAAAATATGATTTTGTCTGTTCAATGACTTGATGTATACTAAATATTTTTCACAGATGTCATAGCAAACAAAACAAAAAAATAATAAGGGCTCGTTCACAACAAATGTTCCCTATCGGGACATTTGTGTCTTGACGCTTCATACCGGTTTACCTGGTACTTACTTACTAATCAGGCAGACGAACCATGAACGGTCTCAGCCTGAGCAATTGCTACCTTCCATAGGTCACGGTCCTGGGCATGCTGCTTCCAGTCATCAAGGCCAAGCCGTCTTACATCCCCGATGACTTGGTCTTTGTACCGGATGTTCGGTCTTCCTCTCCCTATCGAACCAGGAGGCGCGGATTCGAAGGCCCTCTTTGCTGGAGCGTTGTT
Organism: Eristalis arbustorum; assembly: GCA_916610145.1. NCBI lineage: Eukaryota > Metazoa > Arthropoda > Insecta > Diptera > Syrphidae > Eristalis > Eristalis arbustorum. The sequence continues at coordinate 8,426,808 of OU744317.1, forward strand.
GTCCATTCGCTCGATGTGGCCTAGCAAGTATAGTCGACGGATTTTCGCATTCCGAACTACATCCACATCCTGGTACAGCTGGTAGAGATCACGGTTGTGACTTCTCTCAATTCGCCTTTCTCACAGAGTCAGGTATTTCGAACCCAGTTGTTTGGGCAGACCAAAGTAACATCAGTTGGCAAGGGCGATTCTACGCCGGATCTCCACTACGATGTCATTCCTGGAGTTTACGTTTGCCCCGAGCTGGACAAACTCCTTTACTACCGTTCTTTTTTTTGTAGTGGCTTCCGTGTTGACTGTTGCCCACCGCACTATCTTCTCCAGTACCAAATTAAACAAATCACATGACAGCGCATAGCCTTGCCGAAATCCGGTGCCAGGATCTGCCTGAGTGTGAAGATTTGGTCTATAGGCGATTTGCGGGGCCGGAAGCCGCACTGGTACGTGCCGATTAGTGCGGTGCAAAACGGCTTTAGACGTTCACACAGTACGCTGGATAATATCTTATAGGTGACGTCCGTTATGCTTTCATCTTCCCAAATCCGGCAAATGATCTGGTGCATGCTCCCTACTATCACATTACCTCCAGCTTTGAAAAGCTCCGTTGGTAAACCATCTAAGTGCTGCGGCTTTGTTGTTCTTCAGCCTTTTAATGGCTGTACCGACTTCTTCAAAGCTAGGTGAGAGGTCTATTTCGTCGACTGGAGTTGGGATTTCCTGGTTTGCTATCACTCTCTCCTGTTCAGGCCCGCTAAGCAGCTGTTGGAAGTGTTGCTTAAACACATCCACTATTCACTGTGGGTCCTTAACTAGATTACCCTCGCAATTTCGAAGAGCCTTATCGGTTTGAAGTCGATGACCTTCGATCTTAGCCGTTTTCCCACGACGAATCCGCATCCAAATATGTGCAACCTTTTGTGACAGCTGTAATATATGTCGCACTCTTTCTTTTTTATAATCCCTTGTCCTATCCGGCGTATTTCCTGGAGCGCAGTAATATTCGATTTATTCTGCGTGAGGATGTTATCCAGTTCTTGAGCGGCCCCTGGAGTGTAGAGTCTTCTTACACTTCCAGGAGCACACTCGCAAATCGCTTTCCATTATCGCGCCGTGTCGTCGTTGAGATTCCGTCCGTTCTGCCGAGGCTGCTTGCTCGTTCCGCAACGGAACCGCTTGGAAAACGTTGCATGCATTGATTCACCTCACAACGGGTGTTGTAAGAGCTATCCAGGGGACGCCGCTTGGAGGCAGCATGTCAACTTGATCTCTGCATCGGCAAAGATCGTTGCTGGCATCCCGCCAAGTTCAGAGCGATCAGCTATTTTGCCCTGTGAGCATAGACCCTGCCCACCATTATTGTGATCTCGCAATGGCCAATACATGGAATCTGTACAAAAGAGGAATTCAATGCAAATCAGACTTTAACTTAGAGGTTGTGGCGACTCTTTGAAAAATCTAGTTTATCTAGTCTACGGTAACTTGGTAGCGAGATTCTAGCAAAACAGCACAAAGGACCTGCTCAACATGTGCCTTCGAAAGCATATTTTAAGACAAGATTGGACACTCTAAACAGTGGTCTGATAAATAAAAATCAGATGCATATTTTCGAAGTATGAAGGATTTACCCATAAGGTCTGTGAAAATGTGAGCAGCCTTATCTCAGTTTTGCCTATAGGCAAGCAGCAATCCCTATTGTTAATCAAATTGTGTTTTATTTCTCTGTTCTTATATAGAATCCATTAAACCAAACGAAGTCGACTTAATGAGTAATAGAGGCTGTTGCGTGTCTCCTTGGGAAACGCATTCAGTTGAAGACTGTCAGTTGAGCAACGCACTCTCTTTCAAAATCAGTCACAAAACACAAACATTTCAAACAAATCTAGAACTTTATTTACATTCATATGAACCTCCGCCCGGCCTACCACGAGCGCACGACGAACGAGACTAAAACGAAGAAAAAGCTCACAAATGCGATCTGCGCGGTTGACGCACTGTTGCACCTGCTGCCCTCGCAGAGGCCGCACTCGGAGTAAGGCTGCCCCTTGCTTAGCATTTTGCACGTGAGATTTCGGTCCGGCAGGGCGGCTCCACAGCCTCGACTGGTCACCTCGAAGCCGTCATCTGAAAGTAAACGAATCATTTCGAGGTCCCCCTCCACAGATGTACACACTTACACTTAACAGTCAGGATATAGCACATCGGCTTGGTTCCCGGCAGCTGACGGGCGCTCCTCTGGCTGAGCTCCGCGCTCAGTGGCAACTCTTCGGATCGGGAGTCGGCCTGCTCCTTGGAACCTGAGAACAAGGACCACGAGCTGCCCTTTTTCTTCTTCTGAGTGGTGGTCTCCGCGGACGATTGTGTTGTCTGTTCTCCTGAATCTGTTGTGTTTTTCACAGTTGCCTCCTCGGAGATGGACGTGGAGTTGCCTAGAAGCTCGTAGTCCTCGTCATCACTGTCTGTTCCGTTTTGGGAGGCAAAAGGCTCCTCGAGGTCTGTTATGTTTGATGCTGACGTCGACGCGGTGGCCAGGGAAACAGTCGACGTGGGCGCAGATGTCGTGGTCGATGCCTTCTTTGACGTTTGAGTGGAAGAGCTCGGAGTGGACGTGGAAGAGTTCGGAGTGGACGCTGCAGGCGTTGACGTTTGGATCGAAGAAGTCGCAGTGGACGAGACCACGGTTGATGATGACGTCTGGTCGCGTTCGGAGGAAATGTCTTCTGTTTCCGCAGACTCCTCAGGGGTCACGGGACCACGTGTGGTGGTCGGACGGACGATTATGCTCTCGGGAAGTACACACTCTTTGAGGTATTTGATATCGCCCACCTCGATTGTGGGACAATCCTCGCACTCGTAGCACTGGAAGGCATCTGAAATAAAAAAGTTGAAAGGCATGAGTGAGTCTGGCGACCTCAGTATGGCGGCTAATGTGGCGGTAAGTCATCGCGCCACTCCTTGTGGAACATGGTGACAATGACTTGTGGTTGAAAACACTGAAGATCGCATGGTCCTCCAAGCTGCCTCACTACCTCAAAACGGTGACTCCAATTACTCTCCCAACTCTGATCAAAACTGCATCGTGAGTCGAGTGTTGCGACAACTCACCCATCTGACATTTCAACGACACCCCGTGCTTGCAATGACGAATCCCATCTCGGAGGCAAGCCACCGACTTTATGGTGCTTTCCCGCTTCAATTGAATTCGAGTCACAAATTTGTTTGGTGCGTGCTTCGATTGATAACGAATTTCACCTTGAGAAGTGCTAAGGTAGGGCTCGTTGGCACGTAGGTGGTTAGCACGTCATGGGGAACCAGATCAGATTATAAATTGTGTTAATTTTAGTTAAAATAAACGGTGACAAGATCGGCGATCTTGTTGGTTCCGGAAATTATTAACTGGTTCGACGCTCTATTTTTAAGCACATTAGCAGTGATCGCGTAATAATTGGCATTCATTTGTGAATCTTTGATCGAGAAGTCATCTTTTGATTGTATGACCGTGAACTCGGAAACAAATGTGAAGGCGATGGGCCAACGATCGATAATGCCGTGAAAGTTATGGCAAATGGATGAAGTTCAAGTTCAAGAGTGTCCAGGAAGCTATCCTCAGTCCAGTTGGCAGTAACAAGTGGTTTGGAGTGACAGCACTTGATCACGACAAATGTTCGAAAAACTCTGGACAACAAAGACTTCTTCATCTTTTTGTGTGGCGCTACAGTCTGGGGTGGACCTGGGCCTCAACCAACAAGACTCTTCAACTAGCACGATGTCTGGCTAGCTGTCTCCAGTTTCACACACCAAGTTGGTTGAGGTCATCCACTTGGGTGGCTCAGATTCGAAGATTCTTCGGGCCGGAGCTGTGGTGTTCATCCGCTCTACATGACCTAGCCACCTTAGGCGTTGGATCCGTAGACTCCTAACTGGGCCCATGTCGCTGTACAGCCCGTACAGTTGGTGGATTTATCTTCTCCTCCAGAACCCGTCAACACAAACAATACCCTAGTCTAGGATTTATTTAGCCTTCATGCTGTAAATCCGTAGGTCGCTTAGATACCGTTTGACGTGTTCCGAAGTCCCCTTAGTTGTCGTTCATTTCCTCGTACCCGTTCGGTTTCTTTGCTGGAATTTCTCATACGGAAAAGCGCACATTCTCCTCGATGTCCGCTTCTTCATTGGCGATACGTGGGAATAGAAAAGAGAAGAGATTCTCTCGTCATACTGCCACAGAAAACACACTGCTTCAATTATTTCTTTCGGATGCACCATGTATTCCATGAGTACAGTTTGTGACTGCAGTGGATGGATCCAGCTGTCCTCTGCGCTGTTTTTTCCTTTTCGAAAGTTGAAGCCTGCACAACATCAGGCTATCTGCAAAGTAGCTAGTTTAGATTACCACTTCAGCCAACCCAAGGTCATGGAACCGTAACCGGCGGAGCTCGGGGCTAACCGAAGTGGAAAAACGCAGCCACAGGATTCGAACCTTAGGCCCAACTACTACCGAGGTAGTGCTAGAACCAAAACTAGTGATATAACACTATACTCACTGACCGCACATTGAAATGTTAAGGCACGCGAAAAACTGTACAGCTTCTCGGCTTAACGCATTTCGACCTTTGATGCCAAAAAAGGCTCACCGATACCAAAAACTTGGACAAATGATCAATATAGGCGGCTGTGCAATACTGTGTCGACCTAACGGCTGTATGGGGCAGTTGGTTGAGTGCTTGCCCTTGGTAAGTGGGGTCGACGTTTTAATGCCAGTTAAAACCAATGTAACAACTCTTTTATTTGATTTTTTCATCCGGTCCAGCAACCATTTTGCACCACTGTGGCTATCACAACGGAATAACATATGGTCTAAGTGTGCCCAATAATCTAACCTAACCTTGTCGACCTAGGCTATGTTGTAAACGAACAAATTAAGACACACCATTGGCAATCGCTGTGTTTTTTGGCTTGGAAGGTAAGTAAGTCTCTCTCTCGACGGATCAAGATCTTGATGGTCCCAGTAGCAATGTGCATGGACACTAAATATAGACGACGAAGTGATGCCTGGTCAATTCGAGAAAAAATCGTTTTATCTATGATTCCGTGAACGACGAACCGTATGTGTGTTTGACGCGTTTGTCTAAGAGGTAATGTTAAATAGACACCAATGCATCGGGTCAGAATGTCGTCGACTCCAATCCTGAGGGTGAACGTGCTGAATGATGACCACGCCTCTGACGGCGCACGCGACTGCAAAAGGACTTCCATCAAATGATCAGTAGTAAAGGGAATTAATTGGCCGAGGATTAACAGTCTTGTGCTGGATCAAGAGCACGGCTTGTAGCACCAGCTAATGAAGATGAAATAGGTAGAAGGACAAGATGTGGCGGTAAGACATTTGTTTCCATCGTTCCTTGGTTGGAACTTCAACCGCCACTGACGAACAAGCGAATACAGCTGTTCTTATGGAGTTAAAGTGAATTGCATAAATCTCATTTCAATGGAGATCTGACGCAGAATCGCTTTTGGCAACCGCTGGTTGGTCGGTTGGTCGAAACAACTTAACTTAAAACTCATGTGTTTCAAAGGACCAAAATCATGCTCGAATCGACTTTGGTCCTGTCTGCAAGAGAGATGAATGGATGAGAAGACAAAAGTGGCAACTTTACGAGCAGCACTGAAACCACAACAGGCTGGATACTAATACTTCATCTAAAATGCCATTCGAGTTACAAAACAAGTACAGTCCTGGTTCGAGAAAAAGAATAAGACTGAACCCCAAATATCCATTAAGTCATGGCGGGCCGAACAGCAGCTACCGGGAACAATGGAAGACCATATTAGCTTAAGCCTAGAAATTCCACAGGTCTGGACCAGAGAAAAATACAGGTCCAGACTGATTGATAACGTTTTTCGAAACACTGCACGCGCTCAGCCGGCTTCAATTGCGTTATTCACTTGATGATGCTGCAAGGAGTATTCCGAACAGAGAATATGTTGCGCACGGTACAAAATTGACTTTCTCAGCGAGTGAATTCTCAATTTCTCCATTACTTCACTACACACCAAGTTCACTAAATTTCCTTTTAAGTCACCTTGAGAGTTTTTTAAACAACATGTTGATTCCCTTGAGAAAAGTGATTTATTTTTGATGAAAAAACAAAAGCAGAACAAATTAAGTTGATGTTTGTGATCAACTTTGCGCTTTGATAACGATCCCTATTGCCACTTAACACGACGATCGCCCATATCGTTGCACAATTCTTCGCGTAGACATAACAAGCCACCGGATGACACCGTTTTTCATTATTTTCAGTGATTAGCACGGCTGTTATCTTCTTTTGCGAAACATTATTTGTCGTCATGTCAACATGGCCCCATCTGTCGACACAGCTGCTGACACAAGATACTGGCGCAAGATATCGCATTACACGTTCACTTCAACAAATGCACTAATTTGTTCCAATTGCAGACTGCAATTGTTTTTCTTGGATAAATATTCATATCAATTTAATCGGAAAAAGAATTGTTTGATTGGACATTTTTCTTTGTATGCTCAGTGCAGTCGGTAAACAAAGATTCATGATGATTCAAGTTCACAGCAAGCAGGAGGCACAGACTGAGATAGCGGTGCTCGAGAGCAGAAATGTTGGCTGCATATGAAGAGATGTACAATAAAATTTCGCCAGAACGGAGCCTTGTTTGTCCGCAATGGAGAGGTGTCCGCTCGAAAGGGGTAATACTAGGTATTTGTGGGTATTTGCAAGTAAAATTCACTTTGACGATTTTCACTAGCTACAGCAATAGGAACGTGGACTCTCAATTTCACGAAGACATTGACCAGATTCCGTTTCAAAAGGCTTAAGTATACGACGCATAGTTCACTAGTTAATGAAACATAAAGCGGATCCAATCGAATTGCACACATTCCATCACTCCAACAATGGATGCTCCCATCAACATTTCTTAGCGCATTGCAACAACACACGAGGTGTAACAAGAATCAGTCTGCTCTAACTCATAGAATCTAATACAGTCTTCACACCATTCAGAAACCCTCCACAAAAGGTGTTAACGATGACGCTATACAGATATTTAACCTAGATATGGAGCATGGGTCGTATGTCTTTCCTAGATCTTAGAAGCCACTGTTGCTGTTGTCATTCCTGTTCTCTGCCGCAATTTTGCAATTTCGAATTTAGGTTTAAAGCGAATTATTATGAGAATTACAAAGAGCGCCTTAAGATGCCTCGAAGAACCAAATAAGGTACTGTCTGCTCCGTCCGTTTCTTTGAGCACGGCCAGTCCGGCTCAAGCCTTTAGGCCAGAGCTCCAAATTTCAGATCAACTCTAAAAGGACAGCGCCACTCTGGCACCATCCGCAAAACGACATAAGCCCTGCTACAGCCGTACAGATTTAGTCTACGTTGGATACCAAACTTTTGTCATTCGGACGACTTTGATTTTTGAATTAAGTTCCGCCAGATTCGTGATGCACTCTGTGCAACGATCCGTTTGTACACCTCGAGGCCAATGTGGACACCAAATACGAAAACTTATGAAGATCCGAAGCAGCCCTTGCCCTTGGTCACCGGTGGTACAGTCCATATTTCGAAAATAACTGGGCTCTCAACTTCTGACTCGAGGTATCAAAATTATGTTCCACAAAACTCTAATGCCCGATTTCACAGTCCGAGCTGTAGTATCGATCCGATGCTAAACACAGAATCAATAGAAATTTTGTTTTCTCAGTGTAACTTAAGTGATGGATTCCACTTAAATGGTATTTAAACTTAAGCCACCAATGGCTACGGCTTAAGTGTCAATCCTGAGAGAACATAATTGCCATTAGTGATTTAGAAAGCTCACACATCCAACCAATTATTCAGTCTGGCAGTGCTTCTGAGAGAGCAATGAGCAAGGACATTTATAAACTCGGCATATTTCAACAATATCCTCACATGCATGAACATTCGCTTGTTGGGTTAGGCTACTTTTACACGAGCTAAATCGGACAGCAACCTTTTTCATCTTTTAGGCAAGGGATGTGAAGCTTTGCCTATGTCTCACCTCTCTTGCCGGCAAAATGGAAAAGCTTGCTGTCGAAATTAGCTCGTACAAAAGTACTCTTAGTGTCTTCTTATTTCCTCTTGACATTTGAGTTTTGATTTTGTTTTCAATCACAATCCCTATTTTGTTCATGTTTCTCTTGTGTTTTGTGTATTCACTACTTCACAATGACACTCAATCCTTGACCAACTTAAGCCACTCTTAAATATTGACTGTGAAAACGATATCTTTTTGAGTGAAGTTTAAGTTCGATCATACACCTAGCTAAACCAGTAGATAAGGGTGTACTGTGAAATTGGGCATAAGTGTACCAAGGGCAAGAACAATTTGTATCGGCAGAAGAAGACATCTCTGTTCACTGAAAAAGGAGTGCGGCCACACAGGAGTGCATACTTCGAAAGATGGCTTTCAAGCTGCGATATACAGAACTGAACACCATAACCGCCAAATCGATCACCATTCTTTCTAATGGCTTAATGCCAAAACCATTTATTCTAACATCTCAGCTGATCAGAGCAGGGCACACTGGTATCCAAGGAATGCAAGGTAACGATTAAGGAGACAGTTGCACGAAAAGAGTATGTGAGCTGGGAGAATATGCGTCAACCCCTTATGCACTCACGCTACTCAGTTTCATAATTAAAAAATTGGGAGACGAAGCTCTGGAACGCGATCACTTGGTCGCGAAAGGCTCTATAAGCATGCATACATTTCGATTGAACATACAAGAACTAATCTTGCAAAAACTGCAGAGATGGGATGTATTCTACGTATGTTCAGTCCAAGCAAAAAGAAGACAAAGATTTCTGGAAAAGAGTGAACCTGGATGGCTCCACTTAAAAAAAATAAATCTTCAGATTTACAAATGAATCCAAATGGTGTTAGGAGTAAAATAACGACGCTTAACCGTAGAAAAATATTGCGTATTGAGGGCACAATAGATCGAACAATTCGTAGCCATATACCTCCTGTCTTGTGAATGGACAACAAGCCCCACACACGGTCGACTGAACTAGCACAAGTCACCACCAAAGATGGTCTTCTCATTGGACAACGAGAGAAAGGTCGATTTATATCGAAAGTATGACAGCTTGGCATTGGCGACTGGAAGCAGCGTACTCAGGACCGTCATCGATAAAAAAGCAGCTATAGCTGAGCTTTAGTTAATAAAGGTGGTGCCTCAGACAACAAATGCCAACAAACACGAAAACTCGGAAGGATCGTTAATCTATATTATTTTTGTTACAGACCAGTGATTAATCCTAGACGATGAGGTTCAAGTGGGTAGGGGTCATGCGCCATCACGGGAACTTGTAGTTCGTAAGAATATGGTAAAAACCAAAGGAAGTGCCAAGAAAATTCTGTTTATTTATATTTTCCAATCCGGAATTCAATTTTCTGTGGTTAAAATTCCATGTCCGTAAGCATTTAATCCACTACTGCTTTATTTATAGAAGTCCAAACTTGGATAGCAATTCAACTTTTAACGAATTTGATGCGCTATCCGATTCTATCTCAAGAATTGTTTCCCTATATCCTCACACTGAAATTGCCATTGCGGGCGATTTCAATGTACACAATTCTAATTGGCTTCGACATTCAGGCCAGACAACACCCGAAGGAAGGTACGTTGAAATCTTTGCTGAGGTAAGCAATCTGACCCAGCTTGTAAATGAGCCCACACGAATACCTGACATTGCAGATTATTCCGCCAACACACTGGACCTGTTTCTCACCTCTCATCCTGATAAATATTCTGTTGACATATCGTCGCCTCTAGGTTCGTCAGACCACTGTGTCGTATCAGCTAATTTCTCGTTTTCGCCACCAACAGTTAGAGAACAAATTCCGAAAAGAACAGTATGGCTATACGAGAAAGCCAATTGGAGCGGACTCAACAACTTCTTTAGGAATTTTAACTGGTCACTATGCTTCCTCGATAGTGACGTGGATGATCACAAACATTCTTCAGCTGGGCATGTGATCCTTCATTCCGCATAGAGTGAAGTGTATCAAACCCAGACTAAATGCATGGTATGACTCGAGCTGCAAAGTGGCTATTAGAATAAGAGAGTTGATTTTCCGGTTATACAAGGCCAACCCTACTGAGGAACACCGGAATAAGTTTAAACGGGCCAGAAATGACTGCAATGCAATAATCCAACGTGTGAAATTCTCCCAAGAACAAAAGTTGAGGCAAAAAGTGCTACAATTTCCCAAGGGTAGCAAAGACTTTTGGTCATTTGTGAAAAACATAAAGAATTCCGCCTCGTCCTCAATTCCCACGCTCATTTACAATGACATCCAGCTGTCAGCTCTTTGGACAAAGCCAATCTGCTTGTAATTTGTCCCCACCTGTACTCGAGAGCGTTGGTTTTACCATGGGACAAATTCACTTCCGCACTCGTACAGTTGCAAGAGTACTTAAAGATCTCGAAGTGCACAAATCCGCTGGCCCGGATAGTATTCCCCCAATACTTCTGAAGAGGTGTTCTTCTTCGCTGGCAAAACCACTGCGTAAGCTTTTTCATCTATGCTACTTTTCAGGTCTCTTTCTGAGTAGATGGAAAACAGCATTTGTCCAGCTCGTCCCTAAAAAGGGCGAATCTGCGTCACCCACCTCGTACCGACCCATAGCACTTACGTCCCTTCTTTCTAAGGTCATGGAAACGCTGATAAATCGTCAGCTTATGATAGATCTTGTATCGCGGAAGCTTCTTAATGACCGACAGTATGGCTTCCGCAGCAACAGGTCCACTGGTGATTTGATAGCTTATCTCACTGTGCAATGCAGGCGAAAGCAAGATAGTTGCGCTTGATATTTCTAAGGCATTTGACAGAATTTGGCATCAAGCTATTTTGTCGAAAATGTGTGCTAATGTTAATGAATCTCTGTTTCTATGGATTAGAAACTACCTTTCGAACCGGTTAATCCAAGTTGTTTTGGATGGGTTCAAGTCTGATTAGCTGGTGTCCCCCAAGGTTCTGTTCTGTCTCCGACACTCTTTCTCATTTTTATAAATGATCTCCTGTCTGCCACTTCTAATCCAATAAACTCCTTCTCTGCCTACAGCACCCTCAGCTTTTCATATTCCTTCCAAGACTCACGACCCTGCCCATCGGACGTAGTATTGGAACGGCAGCGTATGTCAAGCACCTTGAAGTCCTATGTTGACAGCATAATTAACTGGGGTAAGTACAACAGAGTGGAATTCAATGCTTCCAAAACCAAATACTGTCTGCTGTCACTAGCGAACACCTCTCATCCATGAATGGCGCTTGTGTCGACGAAATCGGAAGACTGTCCATCCTTGGTATGTGCATCACACAACACTTAATTGGAACGATCACATATTCTAGATCGCCAAAAATGCTGCGAAATGTTTAGGTTCCCTCAATCGATGCAAGAAATTTGCCACTCCCTCTGATTTGGCGTACATTCGCTCTAAGCTTGAGTACAACGACTATTTCTGGTCTGGAGTTTCCAAGACCACCCTGCACCTGCTACGTAGAATCCAAAAGCAAGCGATAAGACTTATAGGAGACAAAAATATCGCGGGCTCATTAGACTCGCTCCAACATCGACGTACCGTGTCTTCTTTGTCCGTGTTTTATTGCTATCTTAAAAAACGATGCTCAAGTGGGCTAGCCAATTGCATTCCTCCTCTCCTTGAAGACACCCGCAGTACACGTCTCGCCAGGAATGCACATCAGTTTACCTTTAAGCCTACTTTCGGACGCACCGTGAAATTTAGAGACTCGTTTTTTAGCCGCTCCACACGAATATGGAATGCTCTTCCCAGCTCAATATTTCCCATGGATTACAATCCGCAGATGTTTAAGACCAATGTGCACAGGTACCTCCTGTCCCTCTACAACTTCGGCCTGTGCTGTGTCTTGACCGCGGACAATTAAAGGTATTAATAACCCCTTGAGCACGCGCAAATTATAAGAAAAATATTTACGAGTTTTGCTCTAACTGTTGACATATGACACTTTTTTTAATTTGGCAATTATGTCGTCAAAAATTTGAAAATTTGTCGATTTATATTTTTGATTTGGCGATTTGCCTATTATCCCTTTCTGACAATCCTGCTGTTAACTAGAGCAATTGAGAACAAAACGACCTTTATTTACTTACTTCCAACAAGAGAGAAGGAACCACCACTACCTCAACTTCTTCTGAATGGGGCAACACTCCAATAAACACCAACATCAGGAGTACACTCATCACCAGGGCACTGCTTATAAGTCTAGTCGAAATGACGGAACCGAAACAGAGCACTAATGAGCCACGAAAAATGCAAAGACAAAATCACGGTCCGTGAACAGCGCTATTCACAATGGTTCTCTGACAAAACAAATTCATTGATTTGTGTAGTTTAAAAAACACGGCCAATAAAAAAAGCACTTAGCTTAGACATAAAACGAGCGTTCGAATGCGAAATGAGTTAGTCGCCCCTTCGGCTCGCGATTGTTATCATTTCAGAGAAGTTGTCTCGTCATGCATATGTATCGACACAGCGGCGTGAGGCCGGACTTTAACTGCATCCGATAAACCAGTTCCCAGACCACATCCGAGAACGAAATTGAGGAAGCAACTGCATACGAAGAAACACAGCATTTCCCCGAAAGGCGACGTGATAACAAGTGCAGATGGTAGTGTTCGTGTTCACTATCCATTGCTTGATTGACGTAAGCAAAATCGGCAGTGGACAATTCAGACAAATCAATCATTCCATCGTTCTAATCTTGTCGCACTTCCTTGCGACAGAAGACAACGCTTCCACAAAACCGAAAGAGTCGACTAGATCATTTTCGACATACGTGGCGCGGTTGCGTAAGACTTTTGCACATTCGTTGCAGTCAATCGATAGATCGATCGCCATGTCAGCCGCTTATCACGGCGATGACCGAATTTCTTGGGGAAAAAAAGAAATTTACTTGATTTATGAATTACTCGACATTTCGCTGCAATAAATTATTCAATTGTCGTCACGCGATGACCGAAGTGTCTGGAATAGTCTCTCGCGCAATAAATCACTTAGCGTCTGCCGCTTACCTGCTCTTCGCGAGTGTTGAACGGCCAGCAGGAGCAAGGTAATCCACAGAAGATTGTATCCACTCATGTTTTGTTGCTCGGATTTTCTGTAAATTAGGTACACACTGGAAGACACAACTTATTTAAGCTCGGCTCTCTAAATGCAGACTGGATGTGTTTCGGGAATTATTTGGGGCACTTGTTCCACAGATGCCATTGTCGTATCTCTGGCAAGTGAGAGATAAGGAAAAGTATCTTGTCGAGAAACTGAAGAATGCTTTTAACAAATGTCAACTATCGACAAGATATGAATACGTTTCACTAGGAGCATGAGTTATCTGACGGCAGTTTAATGAGCCGGAGTTCAATTTTCGTTTCTTCTTCGTTTGTACTTGTCTAGTCATTTTTTAATGTGTTTGCGAGGGAGATAAGATTTCCGCAAAAATTCGGACATTTTTTGGTTTTTTTTTGACGTTGTTGGACTGGTTGGCTTGTGAATGCTGTGCTATTCACGGAGACACGTTTTGGAGTTGTTTTAAAAATGAATCACTTGTCTAAAACGAAAATATGATTAATGCGGTTGATACAAGCTAGTTAGTTAGCAGGATCTAAAGCAGACCTTGTTGAATGAGTTGACTCGCAGTCACAGAGACTGCAAAATTTCTAGGAGTTGCCCTTGCTTCAATGACCATTTAAGCGTCAAGATATCTGCTATGGTTGCAAGCATAAATGAAGATAAAAAGAAAGAACAACAGCGATGACTGACGAGTGAAGCGTTTCAGAGGCAAACGTGGCAATGCTTTCTAGGTAGGCCACCCCCCAGAGGTAGGCCATCTGGGATGGAAGCTACGACGTCAATGTCGGGGTAGACGCATATACCCACAACGCCACGGGCCAGCAATAGGTAGCTACTTAGTGCATCGGCAACAATATCCTCACACGGATCAATTCTATTCAAAGAAAAACGTAATCTCTCTGGTGTACCACAGGGTAGTCAATTAGTCAATTTGGTTACAATTTTTCGTGTCGTTCGTATGCAGACGATTTAAATAATTGACTCTGTGTCAGAGAGGAAAGATAATGCAAGCTTGTACACCGAGGAGTTTCCAATCTAAGTCGGTGTACACGAGGGTAGCGTCTTAAGTCCTTTGCTGTTTATTTTTGTCCTTGATTTCCTGCTTGAGGGAAAAAGTGACGGACCCAAAAGTGCATCAGTTATTCTTTGCTGACGATGGAGCCATTATATGAGGTCCCTGCAGCGAGCACTTGATGTGTGGGTGGATGTTCTGGAGGAAAATGGGTACTGCATTAGCCAGAAAAAAGCGAAGTACCTGTGGTGCCGTTTCTTCGATCCACTCAGGCCTATTCCAGACATTTATTTGAATGGAAAAGTGCTTTCCAAGTGCGAAAAGTTCAAATATTTGGGATCTATGATCAATAGCGAAGGAACTTGTGACGACAATATCAACTATCGCGTAAGCGCACGGTGGATGTAGTAGCGGGAAAACTAAGCCATCTTCTGTGACTGAAGAATGTCCCCTAAGCTGAAACCAAGGCTCTACACCGCAGTTGTACGTCCGGCGCTCGCATACGCCTTACAATGTTGGACAGCGTACAAAAAGTACTGAGATGAAGATGCTTCGCATGACAGCGGGAGTAAAAAAGCTCGATAGAATAGAAGTTCAAGAATCCGAGGAAGTCTTCACGTCAAAGAACACATCGCTAAGCAAGTTGAGCACGACCGGCTCAGTTGGTATTGTCATGTTCAAAGGACAGATCTTTCGAACCCCGTTAAAGAGACAATATAAAGATAGGCTGGCCTAAAAACCACTGGATCACACAAATGCAAAAACACCAGCATTTGATCCGCCTCAGTGATGAAGTGACCTGAGACAGGGAGGCCTGCCGATATTTCTTGAGGTCGAATCGGCGAATCCCACTGGCGGATCAGTGAGGATGCAGTGAAATGGGAGTGTTATGATCGCCATAATTCGGTTTATAACTTCGTTTTTCGAAAGAATTTGACTATAACAAAAAAGTTTATTTTTCAATAAGAGATCAAATAAATATAAATGCAGCAACATGGACTTGCGACAATTAACTTTATTCACACTTACTTCGTTATCAGGCCCACCACTGGTGGACGGTCTATGCAAGTTCTTCGACGCTGTCAACAAGTTAAATTCCTAAACTTAGCGAGCAGTCAATCCATCAAGGTCAAGACAACAGGAATTGTTATACTCCAGGCAGCCGTTGGAGTCGAATCAAGGTTAGTAAACTTCGAAAATACTTTAATAGTTCCTGATCTGCGCACCAATTTGCTTTCAGTTTCCAAAATCACTGATGAAGTAGTTTTTGACCCGCACAATGCATTAGTCCGTGACAAGAAAGGACAAAAACTTGTTGCCGACCCAATTGGTGATCTGTACAGCCTAGACAGAAATAGGAATCAGTGTATAGTGCTGAGTCAACAAATCAAACCAGGCATGAACTGCTAGGCCATTCAAACTACGTTAATTTTTTGAGTATGGCTATAAACAAAACTGCAAAAGGCATCGTTTTAGGAACTGTCCAAAACTATTCTCTACCAGAACAACGAGAAATGTTGAACCATTACAGATTGTCGATTCTGACGTCTGCGGACTCAGTCCAGCAGTGGAGGAAAATATTTTGTAACAATTTTTAATGACTACTCGCGTTGGTGTGAAGTTTACATCATCAAAAACAAAAGCGATGTATATCAAGTTTTCCAGTCTATTAACAGTTTCGTCGAAAAGCAAACTGGATATAAAATTAAAGCACTTCAAACCGATAATTGGAAAAAATATTGTTCAATTACTTTCAATGAGTGTCTGAAATCAGAAGGAATAAAACGACAACTTTCAGCACTTTATACGCCACAGTAACATTTTATAAGTGAGAGGAAGAACCGGACGTTGGACTCGATGGCCACATGTATGGTTCTACAAAGTGGTCTTTTTCCGTCATTTTGGGCCGAAGTAATATCTTCCGCAAATTATTTGAGGAATTGTTGCCCATCGCCAAGCCTTGATGGAAGAACTCCCTTTTGAATTGTGGACAGAACGAGTTACGAATTTAAAACATCTTCAAATATTCGGTTGTCCAGTATGCTTTGAATAAACAACTTAACAAAGCAAATCTGGAGCTCGTTCAAGAGAAGTTATATTCGTTGGTTATTCGGATGAGGCAAAAGCTTATCGAATTTGGATGTCGGCTGCAAGAAAAATCTTTATCACCAGAGATGTTAAGTGTGTGGATATGTTCATATATGTTGTTGACGATAAAGATATTATTTTAAATGAAGCTAAATCTGGCATGATTGATTTGCTGGAAATAAGGTGTGATACACCTGATGATGATCAATGTTCTCATGAAAAATTGAGTTCTGGTGGTGGTGCTCAGAACCGTGCTGAAAAGTCCAAGACGCGTGAAACAACTATTCAACGAAATTAACAAGACGATGAAAACGTAGTTGATAGTGATATTGTGGGTAATGCGTTTAATGCTGAAGTGGATTTCAAAGAAGCCCTACAAGGACAAGTCAGAGCCGAGTGGAAGAACGCTATCTTAGAAGAAGTTAAAAATGTGATTAAAACGATACTTGGAACTTGGTTCGAAAGCCGACGCAGCGAAACAAGGTCGGCTGCAGGTTTGTGCTTACAATAAGCACACTCATGATGGTATTGTGACAAGAAGAAAGGCACGCCTGGTCGCACAAGACAACCAGGTGTAGACTGCACAACAAACGTTTGCTCCTGTAGCTACACTAGAGTCCATAGGCTTGATGATAGCGATTGCTGCAAAATATCAACTCAAAGTTAATCACAGCTGTAGCTGCTTTCATCGCACGCTACTTCCAGTCATCAGGTCCAAGTTGTCTTCCATGTTTTCACAATGACTTGGTCTTTATACCGAAGTTTCGGGCTTGCTCTCCTTCTCTATCCTGCATGATCAGATTCGAAGACCGTCTTTGCATTGTTGGCTAAGACCATCTCTCACATTCTTCCTCATCAAGATCTTTGTACAGCTCGTAGAATCTCTTGAATCGAAATACAAGGTGCGTGATTGATTTGCCGGGCCCGAAAAACACAATACTTTAGACACACAGTACGCTGGGTAGGGTCATGTAGGCAACGTTTAGCAGGAATATAACTCTAGATACTCCCTTTTTTGTGGATGGGTATACGGAGATGATATTCCAATCGTCGGGTATGCTTTCCCACCGTTTCTTTCTGCATATGATCTGGTGCATGCAGCCCCATCCACCTGCCTTGAAAAGTTCTGAAATCATCTTAGCCTGCGACTTTGCTGCTCTTCAACCTTTTATGCCAATTTCTTCAAAGCTGGGTGGGACTTCTTCCTGGTTCCATGTCACTCTCTCCTCAGGCCTGCTAAGCAGCTATCGTATGTGATGCTTGTCAGCTATTTGACTAATTAAATAAAAATACTCCATTTTTATTTGCCCCATATATTTGCCGGTAACAACGACCATCATTTGCCGGGCGCAGGCAATAGGTGACGCCTAACACACACACCCTTGTCTCTTAGACGTGTCTTCATTCCTAGTTCAAGGAATTCGGGCCTGGGCTTCCAGATGGCCTTTGATTTTTTTTTATAATTTGCGAGTGCTCAAGGGGTTATTTATACCCCTATACCCCCGAGATCAAGGCACAGCACTTACCGAAGGTATAGCGGGAGAAGAGGTACCTGTGCACATTGGTCTTAAATATTTGCGGATTATAGTCTATGGGATATATTGAGCTGGGAAGAGCATTCCATACTCGTGTGGTGCGGGTACCTCCGAAGACAGGCTTAAGTGTAAGCTGATGTGCATTCGTGGCGAGACGTGTATTGCGGGTGAATTCAAGGAGAAGAGGAATGCAGTTGGCTAGCTCACTTGAGCATCATTTGTTAAAATAGCGATAAAACACGGCAAAGAATACCGTGTCTGTGTCGGTGTTGGAGCGAGCCCGCGATATTTTTGTCTCCTTTAAGTTTTATCGCTTGCTTTTGGATTCTACCTAGCAGGGTGTTCTTGGAAACTCCAGACCAGAAATGGTCGTTGTACTCAAGCTTAGGGCGAATGTACGCTAAATCAGAGGGAGTGGCAAATTTCTTGCATCGATTGAGGGAACCTAAACTTTGGCGATCTCGAATATGTGATCGTTCCAATTAAGTGTTGTGTGATGCACATACCAAGGATGGACAGTTTTTCCGGTTTCGTCAATACAAGCGCCATTCATGGATGCTGGCTAATTACCAGGGTGTTCGCTTTAGTGACAGCAGACAGTATTTGGTTTTGGAAGCATTGAATTCCACTCTGTTGTACTTACCCCAGTTAATTATGCTTTCGAGATCGAGCTTCAAGGTGCTTGACATATTCTGCCGTTCCAATACTACGTCCGAAGGGCAGGGTCGTGAGTCTTGGAAGGAATATAAAAAGCTGAGGGTGCTGTAGGCAGCGAAGGAGTTTATTGGATTAGAAGTTGCAGACAGGAGATCATTTATAAAAATGAGTAATAGTGTCGGAGACACAACGGAACCTTGGGGGACACCAGCTAATCACACTTGAACCCATCCAAAACTACTTGGATTGAACGGTTCGAAAGGTAGTTTCTCATCGATAGAAGCAGAGATTCATCAACACCATAAGCACGCATTTTCGACAAAAGAACTTGATGACACACTCTGTCAAATGCTTTGGAAATATCAAGCGCAACTATCGTGCTTTCGCCTGCATTGCACAGTGAGATAAGCTATCAAATCACCAGTGGACCTGTTGCTGCGGAAGCCATACTGTCGGTCTTAAGAAGCTTTCGCGATTCAAGATCTTTCATAAGCTGACGATTTATCAGCGTTTCCATGACCTTAGAAAGAAGGGACGTAAGTGCTATGGGTCGGCTAAAGAAGGTGAAGAAGTTTAAGGGACGGCCTCGATATATGCTGTTTTCCATCTACTCTTCCATCTACCTGAAGAGTAGGATAGATGAAAAAGCTTACGCAGTGGTTTTGCCAGCGATGAAGAACACCTCTTCAGAAGTGTTGCGGAAATAACGTGCGGGCCAGCGCATTTGTGCACGTCAAGATCCTTAAGTAGTCTTGCAACTGTACGAGTATATATATATATATGGCTGGCGCTACAGCCCATAGAGGGCCAGGGCCTAGCTTTTCAGCAACCACGCGTGTTGGGCGTGCTACTGTTCTCCCACGAGTGGAAGGGACCTACAGTTTTATGCCGAATCCGAACGGCTTTGTTTGAGAAGCTTTCTCTAGACGGGAAATACTCTTTGAGCATTGTCAGTAACTCGAAAGAGGTGGGGCGTGAAAATTGTTTTCGTCGTACATAGCAGGAATCGAACCTACGACGTCGAGATTGGGGTCGACGCACATACCCACAACGCCACGGGCCACCACGCAACTGTACGAGTGCGGAAGTGAATTTGTCCCATGGTAAAACCAACGCACTCGACTACAGGTGGGGACAAATTACAATTCTGGCAGTATTGAACTGGCTTTGTCTAATGAGCTGACAACTGGAATGTCATTGTAAAGGAGTGTGGGCATTGATGCATGAAAATGAAGTTTGAAACGTTTTTTTTTTTTTTTGAAGTTCTGTTTTGGTCAATTTTGTCCTTATTTGCTGGCGGTGTTGAGGGACTTGAGAACGTTTTCCAACTGCATTCCGGAAACTATTTACAGTCCTTGCTGTGTGCTTCGTTGCACCGTCATGCTGGAAAAATTCACTCCCCCCGCCTTAGCCTACAACCTGTTTCAGTACAATGTTGTTAATTGTGGCTTAGCGACAAGTATGCAATTAATTGCCGACAATTCCCCCCAGCCAATGATTGGTTTCTCCATCAATTAGTTCACCAATGTCAGTCGCATGAGGCAACAAACTCAGGACTCTTACCACCTCGACTGGTGGTGGCTGTTCCTCATGCGATTTCAGATTGCAGTTCACACACATATCCAAACAGTGCAGATTACGAACGCCAAACGACAATGATTAATGATCCCTTTCGCACGGGGGCAATGTAACGCAGCAATGTGGCTTGAGCGATATTCGGCGATAACGACTCCACTTTGAAGTCGATTGGATTATGCAACGCTCGATGAAAGGAAAAGTGTTCGTCACTTCCTTTCCGAAGGGAATGGGCAAACAAAACACAAACCGGACTTCATCTGCGAATAATGACGATAAGGCTTGTGCTTAGCACTCCATCATCAACCACCAGATTTCGGGGAATCCTCGCTGCATCCAGGGCTTCCCAATGCAAGAGGAAACCTCCACCAGTCGATGTGCAACAAGTGAAAAACCACACTGCCCGTGAATCCGCCGACAACGAAGCGAATAGAGCGTGAAGAATAGTTGATTACTTCACTCGATTAGCGCGAAGGCCATGAGTCATCGATTGTGCGCGGTTTACGCTCGCCCGAGTCTTTCGCCCCCGAAAAAGAAATAAAAGAAGAACACATCGCCCGACAGTTTTATTCGTCAGATAACTTGGAAAGACAAGAAAACAGAGAGAACCTGAGACATTAGATCGATGATTCAGAGTGACACCTCTCGGGTGCATGCGACGCTCGATTTTCGTCTCGCTTGCCATTAACCGCGCACAGTTATGATACGTTTTTGACGATCGTTGGGGACTTAATTAATTGGACCATAAATGGGAAATGCTTCTAAGAAACGGGGATCAGTTGGGTGTAAGGGCCCCGATGACGTGAGTCTGTTGACGAAACTGAAGGAGGAGCAGAAGCTGTGAAGGTGAGTAACACTTGCTGGCAGAGCACGCGCTGGAACGAGTTCGCAAATTGTCTCACGGATTTCCTCCGAGCGAAACTTGTTTTACTAAACCGCATTTAATTCCTACCGAGGAGGCGCGGCGGCGGTGTGATTGACTCAAATAATCAGGTAAATAAATAAAACAAGTTACCGGTGGACTGGAGTCGATTTGATAATGTTAAGTAGTTAATGTAGTGTCATGATGGAATTATGAAAGGCAAATCAAAAGGGCCGACTGTTGGCTGTGCGTTGAGATTCGAGAATTGGCGGCATTTTGTTATAAGCTTGCCATGTTCTGAAGAAATTTGAAATGATATTTTTACATGACACTTCATCGAGACGAACTGGTGGCAGTTTCAGTTGTGACGGAGTCATTGTATTGACTCAATGCGGAATTATATGAGTTAAATGTGATGCTGAGAATTTGGAAAAATCATTTCTGTAGACTGTTAAACGGCGATGACGACACAAATTCCGCTGTCAGGCAGAATGTTTCACTTAATTTGGACGGTGCTGAACACGAATTCCGTCCGCCCGACTTAGACGAAGTCAAGAAAGCGATTTCTAGACTGAAGTCGAACAAAGCCGCTGGAGCGGACGGATTGTCCGCGGAACTGTTTAAGGCAGCTGGAGATGACCTGGTTGGGCGCATGCACCAGCTCATCTGTAAGATATGGTCGGAGGAAAGCATGCCCGATGAGTGGAATCTCAGCGTCGTTTGTCCGGTCCACAAGAAAGGAGACCCCCTTGACTGCGCCAACTATAGAGGGATCAGCCTCCTTAACATCGCTTATAAGATACTCTCTGCCGTTCTGTGTGAACGCCTGAAACCCTTTGTCAACAACCTGATAGGTCCTTATCAGTGCGGTTTCAGGCCAGGAAAGTCCACTATCGATCAAATTTTCACATTACGGCAGATCCTGGAAAAGACTCAAGAGATGCAGATCGACACCCACCACCTATTTGTCGATTTCAAGGCCGCATATGACAGCGTGCATAGAGACGAGCTATACAGCGCCATGTCTAGTTTTGACATTCCTGCTAAGCTCGTCAGGTTGTGCAGGATGACGATGGAGAACTCTCGCTGCTCCATCAAGGTCGGTAACGAACTCACCGAGACCTTCAATGTCAAAAAAGGTTTTAGGCAAGGCGACACGCTGTCATATGACTTCTTTAACATCATACTTGAGAAGATCGTGCGAAACTCAAACGTAAACACCCGAGGCACGATCTTCCAAAAGTCCGTTCAACTGCTTGCTTACGCGGACGACATTGACGTCATTGGACGAACTCAGCGAGCCGTCAATGAGGCGTTTGCTAGTATTGAAGCGGAAGCGGCTAAAATGGGTCTAGCGGTAAACCAGGGCAAAACAAAGTACATGCTGTCATCACGGAAGGACGCACAACATCGACGTCTCGGACAGAGCGTCATATTGGGCAGCAGAATCTTTGAGGTAGTCAAGGACTTCGTCTACCTAAGCTCCGGAGTAAATAGGGACAACAACACCAGTACCGAGATCAAGCGCAGAATTACTCTTGCCAATCGCTGTTTCTTTGGGCTCAAGAGGCAATTGAGTAACAGAACCATCTCTCGAAACACCAAATTGACCTTGTATAAAACCCTGATCATCCCAGTCCTGCTCTATGGCGCAGAGACATGGACGCTATTGAAAGCGGATGAAGAAGCTCTTGGTTGTTTTGAGAGAAAAGTTCTGCGTTCGATCTTTGGTCCTGTTTGCGTTGATGGCGTTTGGAGGAGAAGGTTCAACCACGAACTATATAGGCTGTACAGCGGCATGCACCTAGTTAAGCGTCTTCGGATCCAACGCTTAAGATGGCTAGGTCATGTAGAGCGGATGGACACCACAGCTCCGGCCCGAAGAGTCTTCGACACCGAGCCATTGGGACAGCGCAACAGAGGACGTCCTCGCACTAGATGGCGCACGCAAGTTGAAAAGGACCTCAACCAACTTGGTGTGCGCAACTGGAGGCAGCTGGCGAAAGATCGTGCTGGCTGGAGAGGCATGTTGGTTGAGGCCCAGGTCCACCCCGGACTGTAGCGCCAATCAAGAAGAAGAAGAGAAATGTGAGGCGTTGATCATTATAACAGAGAAGAAATGAGAAGCTCATCGCCACGCTGTCTCCTGAGTCTCATTGTTCCTGTTTACTACTCTTCTTCGCGTCTTATGCGTAGTAAATGTTGGATTTAAATAAAGCTAATTTCCTTTTTATGATGGGGCTGCCACTAAAGATAGTCCCGACTTCAACCAATAAGCCTCTCCAGATAACACGATCCTTAGGCAATTGGTTTCAATTATGAACATATCACTAAACCCATCGCCATACATTTAAGGCAGATATAAGAAAGCAAAGAGATATCCGCCTTCTTCCTCGGATGCCCCTTGATTCCATCTGACAGGGTTTTGTATAAGCTTTGTGTCCGTGTCTGTGAATACGTGTGAGCTCTTGAGAACAACTGATCCTCCTCCGCTACCATAGTATTGGGGTTGGCATTGAAGATCTTATTCGAAATTCTCACGTTACCCGACATTTTTCAAGTTTTCTGTGTTAAATAATAAACGAACAAAGTGTATGTTCACGTGGTAAATTAACTAAGCTCCAGTTTATAGGAGTTTCTGTCTGCAGCGCTAGGGTGATATTATTGAATAAGCAGATGAATGTATGCTTTCTTGCTCTAATATGAGCAAGAATTCACCCAATGCTCATTGAACAATAGTACATGGTTATGGCCAACTTCACACGATGTTCCCAAAAAATCCACTAATTGGTCGCCATATTGTGGTTGATTGAGGACAGCACATACTTCGTTTTGCCCTCAGAGACGCATTTGAGCCCCTTCCGTTTTGTGAAAGCATTTATGCTATACAAGGGATTTCCACCACACTCACATTCCTCTCCCATGTAGACTAGGAGAAAAAATGGCCGAAGATGGATGTCTCCTTGCTCCCTTATTTCTGATTTAAGGCAACGAGGTGAAATGTGACGCAAGTTAAAGTACGCGCAGAGACAAATCAATCCTCTATAGCAGGGCTGGGAAAACGGTCGATCGCGATCGACAGCCAATTCAGGGGACCATTTCCTGGGGGGTCCGTGGTTGAAGCCTTCAAAGAAGACTCTTCACAGAGCAATTAGAAGAAAACAAGTCCGATCACGGGGAGTTGCTATATTACATAGAAGTTGGATGGTTATGTCGGGATCTTTTAAAAAAGATTTGGGGACTCATTAAAAGAAATAAAAGAGTTACATTTTCTTCTTCTTTGCATGGCGCTACAGTTTGGGGTGGAAATGAGTTTCAACTAACTAGCCTAGCCAACGAGCGCGATCTTGGCTAGCTGGTTCCAGATTCGCAGTTGGTTGAAATCCTTCTCCACTTGGGTGCGCCATCGGCATCGTGGTCGTCCTTTATTGCGTTGTCCCACTGTTTCGGAATCGATGAGTCTTCGGGCTGGAGCAGTGTTGTCCATGCGGTCTACCTTGCCTAGCCATCTTAGACGTTGAACTCCTAGACGCCGGGCTAGATTCATGACGCTATACAGCCCGTACAGTTCGTTGAATCTTCTTCTCCAGAAATCTTCAACGCAGGGACCTCACTCAGAACTTCAATTTCTTGTGGAAAAGAGTTTTTAATAACCAAAAATGAAATATTATACGTGGCGATGGATGTAGCGACATTGTCAAATATAACTAGTCATCTCAATGAATTTCGAAAAGACCAAGCGCGTCGTCATCCGTTCTTGAGATAGTCCAGGCTTCCGCGCCACAGAACAGGAGAGGGATGATCAGGGTATTTTAGAATGTTGGCTGGGTCCTGCTAGTGTTGGCTCTACTACTCAATTGCCTCTTGAGCCCAAAGAAACAGCGGTTGATCTCGGTACTGATGTTATTTTTACCATTTATTCCGGCACCGACGTAGATGAAGTCCTTGACTACCTCAACTAATAGAGATTATTAGTTCATTTATGATTATTGTTTACCATTGTGACGCTGTGTCCGAGACCTTGATGTTGTATGCCCTTTCTTGAGGTCAACATTTACTTCGTTTTGCATTCATTCACCTAATTTTAGCAAATGCCTCATTGACGGCTCCGTGAGTTCTGCCAATCACGTCAATGTCATCGGCGTATGCTAACAATTGTACGGACTTCTGGCGCCCTGTGTAAAACCTTTTTTGGCATTAAAGGTCTCGGTGAGTTCGTTACCGACCTTGATGGAGCAGCTAGAGTTCTCCATCGTCATTCTGCACAACCTGAGTTTGTCAGGAATCGCAAAACTAGACACGGTGGTGTATAGCTGGTCCCTATGCACGCTGTCATAACTTGCCTTTAAGTCGACAAATAAGTGGCTGGTGTCGATCTGCAACTCTTGGGTTTTTTTCGGGGATCTGCCGTAATGTGAAGATTTGATCGATGGCGGACTTCCCAAGCCCAAAACCGTACAGATAAGGACCTACCAGTTTATATTTAAACCAATATAAAAACCAAAAATGAAATAGTATGCATAGCGATGGATGTAGCTACATTGTCAAATATAACTAATCATCTCATTGAATTTCATTTGAAACCGCAATTAAAGAAATCTATTTAAAATTATGCTATTTAAAAATTACACGCGTGAAGCTATTGCTACGTTAATGGGCTATCCATTGAAAGCATTTGTTTCCACTATAGTTAAATGAAATTGAGAGAGAAGTGAGGGAGGAGAATTGCTCTGAAAGTTCCGATAATGTGGCAAGCTTCTCTAATATAATCAGCAAAGAAAAGTATGCCCACTTAAAAAAAGTTGCTTATAATTTAATGTCATTCTTCAGTTCAATCTATTTATGCGAATCAGCATTTTCAACAATGACTGCTGTAAAACCAAAGCAAAACTTGTAAGCCTGCCTGGGACTAGCAATAGGCAATTACTTGCCTCAGTTTTGCAAACGCAGTGCCATGCATCAACTTCTAAAAACTGTTGTATTTCTTTAATGCCTCGATACAAACCACCACAAATGATCTGATTTTTATTAAATTGTTAAATACCGTTGTATAAAAAATACCATTTTATTTCTAAGGAAAAAAGAAGGAAAAAGGATTTTTAATAAAATATTAGGACTGTTCTAAAAGGTTAGTAATAGTCCACCACATGAAAAGTCTGTTCAGCTATTCTCTAGAACTAGCTCGCTTAATTTTGCCATATTTCTGGTGATTCAAGTACGCCTTCATGACACTGGCTGCTAAGGACGCCGTTTTAGCCACTCTTCCTTGCCTGCTGAAGGTCACGTTTGCGTCGTAGAGGAAGAATGTGATTCGTACCATTGTCTGAATGGTGTCGCAACAATATAACCGATCGTCAAAGTATCAGCGGATACGTTAATTGTTGCAGGCATTATAGACCGCGTCAAGTATACGGTTCAAGCCTTGACCTCAGAATCCCAGGATACATTTCCGCACATTGGGTGCAGTCTAGTGTTCCAGATCATCAGTAAGGATCGGATCACGCGGTTCAACTCTAAATTAACGAATTATGAGATTCTGCTGACGTTGACAATAGTCGATAACGCTTCATCAGAGCATGACTTAAGGATAGCGACTGAAAGATATCGTTTGTCTGTTTCAAGTAATTTAAAAACAGACTCAATTACTATCATCCTGATGACTGATCTTTGACGATAGCTACTTCAGTATCGTCTCCTGAGCTTGAACCTTCGTGCCTGATTCTTGGCACGACGAACAAAATGTTCACGGCTCTACCTCTTTCGAATCAGTGACAATACTCAAAGAGTTTAACAGTCGAGGAAAAGCTTAGCAAACATGGGCGTTCAGAGTTGGCAGAAAACTCCAGATCACATTTACTCGTGGAAGAATGAAGTAGCACGCACAAACACGAATGACTGCCGAAGAAGCTGGGCCTTGGTCCTTTATGGGTTCTAGCACCACTCAGATTATAATTATTGGAATAAGAACACGCACAAATAAGCCGATTACAAGGGTTCAAGGTTCAAACAGTTAAGCCTTAACTAGAGTGCGTTGATTTCTACAATGACTTGTCCGCAAAGAGGGGTAAGAAATAAGATACAATGTTTTCAGATTCATCGCACAAGCATGTTATCGTGCGAAGGGTGCTCTTTGTGTACATTTGGAGGAGATTTTTTCACAATTAGTGAATGAAACAATTGCAGCGATATCGAGC
Organism: Eristalis arbustorum; assembly: GCA_916610145.1. NCBI lineage: Eukaryota > Metazoa > Arthropoda > Insecta > Diptera > Syrphidae > Eristalis > Eristalis arbustorum. The sequence continues at coordinate 8,453,903 of OU744317.1, forward strand.
GAAAATCCAACACCTAAGGTAGCTGGGCCATAAACACAGCATTAACTTTAAAACATGTCCGCGATGTGAACTGAAAAATGACCTCAGATATCGCACCTCAGTCCTCCTGCTCGTATCCGTAGCTTTTATTGAAGTTGTTGAAGGCTAGTTTCTATCTTGATGAGCAAGTTCCAATTTCGAAGTGCTAAGTACATTTGTAGTGGCCCGTGGCGTTGTGGGTATGTGCGTCGACCCCAACCTCGACGTCGTAGGTTCAATTTCAGCTCTGAGCGCAAAAATAAATTTCACGACCCCACCTCTTTCGAGTCACTGACAATGCTCAAAGAGTTTTTCCTGTGTAGAAAAAGCTTCCCAAACATGGCCGTTCGGAGTCGGCATAAAACTGTAGGTCCCTTCCATCCGTGTGAGAACAATAGCACGCACAACACGAGTGGTTGCTGAGAAGGTAGGCCCTGGCCCTCTATGGGCTGTAGCGCCACCCATATTTATATATATATAAGTACATTTCTAGTTTTTGGCACACTCATTCTGATCAGGTTTAGTTAGTATTTTAGAGAGGGAAAGCACGTTAAGCCAGTGAGCCATCTTTGATTTGGAATGGCATGCACGACTGATCTACATCCGAAAAAAAACTACTGAGCCAGTGCTTTTCTATCTAATTTGACTGCCCTTAGAATTCTTGGGAAAGTTCAAGTGTCTTGCCATCGAGTTCAGAAATAAAGGGATATTTATACAAAAGCCTTTGAGTTGAATGTGACCGCTTGCAGATATTTGATCGTCACCTCAGTTCGGTCAGTCCAACCCTGACAGTAGCTCAACACAAAAAAGAACATGAATCCCACAAGTTTAATTTTAAATAAAATATTTTATTTGGATAAGTGTCACGTTTAAACAAATGTCTGTTATGTGAATAGATATCAATACAATAGAAAAAATACACCCGTAATATATTTACAAAACCTTCCTCTCCTCAGTACATCCGGACAAAAAAATAAGATCGAACAAAATAGGATATCCAATAGGTTTTCAACATGAATTGTGTGTTTGAACATTTAACATCAGAATAAATATTAATTAATGATAAACGTCTATGCATCAGATTATCTTTGGTTTTGTAAATACAGTATTTTGAATTACATATCATATCGCATATTGCTCTAGTTTTATTGACATACACACATTTGAGTTTATTTTTATAGTTGATTGATTGTTTGATTGCAAAAAACACATTTATTATATTTTTTCTCTCTCTCTTCATTTTTCGTGATTATCTTTCTAAGCGATTGTTATTTCTGTTTTTACATCTATACACTTCAAGAAAACATTTGCTTGTATCTCAAAAGGAAAAACATCATCTCTCATCAAATTTTGTTTACATTCTAGTTTGTAATTATTTTTTGTGGTGTTTTTTTCATTTTTATTTTGTGTCTCAAATAAAGGCAATTGGTGAATATCTAAATGCTTCCATATATATATAAAGTTTTTTTTTGTTATATCATATTCTAAACATCTATTTATTGCTGTGTGAATGGTTTTTTGTTTAATGCACAAGTGGTTATCTTTAGGATTTATCGAATTGTTTTTTAAGCGTTCTAATTAGCTACCTAAAGCGCTTTTTTCTTATTTTAGGGGATAACCGTGATGACTGACTTAACTAGACTACGTTCGCAATTCACTGGCACTCAGTGTGTCACAACAAGAGGAGAGAATCTTCTAAAAATCATCTCCGTCATGAACAAGACAACGAATTAAAAAAATACCATAAACTTAGTTGACTTAGCTTAGCTTTGCCTCCAGCTAGCTTCTAGCTTGAAACCCGTGTCAAATCTTAGGGCTAAAACGACGACGACGACGACGCTTTCGAACCAAAAAAAAGGAACAAAAACCACGTGCTTACGTACTAACCGTGTGAGAGCTATGATCTTTATTTCCCTCTAGAAAAAATCGGTGAAATGGTGGAATATTTACAGACATCATCGTGCGCCGTCTCTCATTATCCGACGAACGCCAGGACAGCCGCAACGACAAGGTACCCCATCGTCGACAGCAGACGCAGACGCTCGCTGCCATTGCAACGGTCGGTTGAACAAATCGAGCAGTGAATCAAGTTATCCTCGTCACCGCTGCGTCGTGATGCCGGCGGCAGGAGTTTCTCTTTGAAGAACGTGCAGGCGTTGGTGTCTCGTGTGTCGAGTTGACAGAATCTAGCGGTAATCGGTTCACTGTCAGCACCTGAAATGGAACAGAAAATCATAAGACAGCATGTTCGTGGCTTTTTCGGTCGATGTCTAGATACTCACTTTGTTTGGCGACAACTTTTTGGCAATTCATCGGCGGAATGTTCTTCATTTCCGACTTGAAATAGGCAATCGCGTTCAATTCGAAGAGCCATGTATTGATTGTTCGCATTTTCTCGAGGGTGCATGTCTGAAACGAAACGAACGGGAGGTGGGTGCGATAATTTTGAATTGACATTGACATGGAAATGAGTCTCGGCTTGTTATTCTACTCGGGCGACGATGAGTTGCGCAGACCTCGAGAGGAAATTAGCGGCGGGAAGTCGTGAAAAGAGTCTTATTTCGAGCACGCTGTGCTCGGTTGGTAAACAAGCGAAGGCGTTGTTATCGATTAGCATGTTCGTGTCGGAATATATGCGTAATTGAAATTATCTCATGACCAAAAGTGAACGGAAGAACGATACTTTTACTTTCAGCAGGAAATATTGCGTTGCATTGCGAATGAGTGAAGTATTTTCTGCTCAATTAGACATAAATGTGCTGGTCTTGAAGGTAAGTGGGTAAATGTAGCTGTTTCCTTAGATTAAAATAGCAACTGAATGGTTCTATAGTTGTACCAAAAATTTACTAGTAAGAGAAGTGGTGTACTAAATTTGTGTCAGTTGTCAAATGAATCATGTTGTAATAAGTGTGTATGAACTAAGAGCCGAGAAAATGCATTTACTAAATATGTAATAAAATGTACTCATAATCAGAAAAATTAGACTGGTACCAACATTTAGTTCAAAGCAGATAAATGATGTTGTTCTTCTTACTAATAGGTGCTAGAATATATACCAGGTATACCAGTATGAAGTGAGCGACAAAATACAAATGTCTCGATAACATTTGTTGTGAACGAGCCCCTTTTTTTTTGTTTGTTTGCTATGACACCTTTTTTGTTTTCATTTGAAGAAAAGTGCTGCAGAGTCGCATCGAATGCTTGTCGAGGCATATGGTGATCATGCTCTATCAGAAGCAACATGCAAAAGATCTTTTCAAAGATGAAGAAATGAAGAACGTGGAAGACCACCAAAAAAGTTTGAAGACGCCGAATTGCAAACGATATTGGATGGAGATGACACTTTGAGTCAAAAGCAAATGGCAGCAATGTTAAATGTTGCACAACAAACAATTTCTGACCGTTTAAAAGCTTTGGGAAAGATCCAAAAGTGTGGAAAATGGGTGGCACATGAATTGAATGAAAGACAGGTGGAAAACCGAAAAAACACTGAAATTTTGCTTCAAAGACACGTAAGAAAATCGGTTTTGCATCGGACTGTTACTGGCGATGAAAAATGAATTTATTTTAAGAATCCTAAACGGAAAAGATCATGGGTTAATCCGGGACAACCATCAACATCGACTGCAAAACCAGATCAACGACCAGAATTGGCCAGAAGACACGGCAAGGTAATTTTGCTCCATGACAATGCACCTGCACACAAAGCAAAACCGGTTCAGGATACAATCAAAACACTTGGCTGGGAGCAGCTACCCCACCCGCCGTATTCACCAGACTTGGCTCCTTCCGACTACCATTTGTTTTCATCGATGGGACACGCATTGGCTGAGCAGCATTTCGATTCCTACGAAGAAGTCGAAAATTGGGTGTCTGATTGGTTTGCTTTAAAAGACGAACAATTTTATTGGCGTGGTATTCACAAATTGCCAGAAAGGTGGTCAAAATGTGTAGAAAACAATGGCCAATACTTTAAATAAAATGCTTTTACTTTCCGGTATATCTGGTAGATGTTCATACCGGTAGATGGTGGATAGCCATTCGGAATGAATGTATGGGGCATGTAATTCACTCCAATGTCACAGTGTCCCATTACGCACGTACGAGGAAGACTAGCGGCCACTAAGGAAAGTCTTGAAGTTAAAGGTGACTCAACTCAGGGAATTGATCGCTGACTGGTCGTCAGATCACCTGACTATATTGATATAACTTTGTTTTGTTTAGCGAGGAAAGAGTTTAGTTCATTGCTATAGTTTCTGCCTGGAAGACGTTACAACGGTTCAGTGATCAAAAAGAATAGACGTTAGCTTCCACACCTTGCGTGCATCTTCAATCCCTCTGTGAATATTTGCAGTTGAACCTCCAATAATATCTCCCATCAGATTTCCAGTAAAGTCGGGCTGTGATGGCGTTAGAAAACGTTATCTTGACGGGCAGTTTAGGTAGTTGAGTCTGTGTCCCTGATTATAAAGTGTCCAGACCGAAGTTATTTTTTGAAATATGTGTCGATCTCAAACTAATGGTATCACTAGCTATATTCTCTTAAAGAATTAGGCTTATCAGTGGTAAGTGGAGGAGTATATTCAGAGAAGCTGAGGAGGTTGTCCACTGATACGTACGCATCCTCTGCACTCTGTAGAGTGGTTTGAGGTTGATGTTCTTATCGAGTGCAGTCCTATTGACATAAATAGCCAGTCGACCAAACCAGGGTGTCCCCGTTTTGCAACCGATAACTAAAATGTACTGACAATCAAAAATTATGTTCTACTAAAATGGGTTAAAAAGCAGAAAAAAGCTAAAATAACCCTTTAACATTTTTATAAGAAATCGCCCGGAGGACGCTCAGTTATGGTTTGTCAAAAACTTGCTTGACATCACAATGCCTAGTCCAACATGGTCGACGGCTCATATCTCTTCAAAATTGGACGTGGCCGAAGGAGGCCTTGCGATGAATATGAAAATCAATGGTCACTGCATTTTTTGCTGGAAAGAAGTAAAATCGCCAACATTTCTCTAAAACTTACTTAATACGTAACACAATTATTTTACCGAACGGATGCTTTTCAGAATGCACTAACCTGCAAATACAGATTCAAAAATCGAGTTAGACCGCTAGGGCAATCGGACAAATGAAAACCCAAGTTTTTTTGGAATATCGAATTGGATATTGTATTTTGAGCCCTACTCGTTAGGGTATATTTTGGGTAAAAATACATCATTTTGTGTATTCCACTTTGAAAAGCATATTTCGACATATTTTTGCATTTTAACACGTATTTTAGCATTCACTGGACGTTCAGTGTAACGAAGGTTAATACAACAAATGTTTAGTGGAACGAATCAATTGATAATAAGTAATAATAATATCGGTGGCGCCCGTAGAGGGACATGGTCTAGCTTCTCAGCAACCCACTAGTGTTGTGCCAACTATTGTTTTCTCACGAGTGGAAGGGGACCTACAGTTTTATGTCCACTTTGAACGGTCAAGGTTGAGAAGCTTTTTCTAGACAGGAAATACTCATTGAGCACTGTCAGTGACTTGAAAGAGGTGGGCCGTAAAAAGGGATCGAACCTACGACGTCGAGGTTGGGGTTGACGCACATACCCACAACGCCACGGGCCACCACGAATCCATTGATACCACTCAATAATAAAGCGCTATGTATTTAAGTTCATCACCCTTACATTTACCGAATGTGAACCAAAAAATCTTCGAAATAAATCGGGCCTGTCGGTGCGCCGGTTTGGTGTGTTGCTCGCACTTTTTGACTACAAGTTCTTTGTTCGAATCTGGTTGCTTGGATGTCTGGAATAGAGCAGAAGATGTTGAAGGCCCAAAAATTGTTAATATCAATGAAAAGGAAGATGAAGATAGAGCGCAAAGCTGTGACACACCTTCAACTAAACTTTTTTAAGAGCATTCATCAGACTTTTGGGCTTTTTGGGTCAACTTGGAGACACGATAGGTCCATTGTGCTACATCCGGGATTATATAACTCCAGCTCTGAGTTTTATCTAAGCTTCTAAGTTGCATTTCCTTCATTCGGAGAGTGTGCTCTTTGATAGGGTCTCTGCGTACTCTACAGAAGCCATTGTATGGCAGACATGATCTTTTCATAAAAATTCTCGAACGACCTTAGCTAACGATCTGCACTAAATTGTAACCTCCAGAAATGCATATTCAGATGCACACGGTCTTAAAATTAGAATCATAAATTGGCGATATAATACCCTGTCATCACCTCCATCCCCAGTAAACAACATTACCACCCCCTTTGCAAGAGTATTGATTTCATTTCCAGCCCCTTGGGTGAACGACCACAACGTGTGTCAAGTGCGCTTCAAGTTAACGAACACTTTCACATCCGCCTCTTGTAGAAACAAGTAGTCCCACTCTTTTTGGGATCGATCTGCGGCCTGATGAAATTCTTAATTGATTTAACACCTAAAGCACTTGAGGCTCGTAAACCTAATCAAAGGGTTAACTAAACGCAACGCTTTTGAAGCGGAAACCAATTAATTGCCATTTATGATGACACCAATCCGATAAAGCTCTCTGATTTGTCGGTGTGTTCCGCACGACCAGGGCAAGTTTCAAGGTAGTGCCAAGGACACACAGTCCCCACAGTGCCACCAGCCTTTGCCGAAATGAATGCAACTGGTGCACATAAGCCTATCAACTGACACAGATATTCCTTATCTCTTAGGCGGAACAGCAGACGCGTCGTCAAACGAAGTAAATGAGTGAATAAATACCAGATAAACGTTGTGACTGTTCAACAACACTGTAAACATGCAGCCGCGATAATTCTCGCGGAGTAGGTTTCATGTGAACAAGTGACACTTGCTATGAACTATGACTTAACATGGTTCCTCTTCAGAGAAAGGGAAGCGGCAGAAAAAAGTGTGAAACATTTCGCCGTCTTCGTGCACTTGACACAGTGAAGTGAATCAGGTTCATGCGACACAACAAGACGACCACGACGTCCGTTTTGTAGTTTCTTGTGGACTAGTGCTGAAGTGGCCATAAACCGACGGGTTGAGGCCAAAAGAATCAACAAAGTATTCTCGAGGCAGGGTAGGCATGCGATTGTGTGTCCCCCCGTTCGTTTGAAAACACGCACCAGGTGAACGGTTGCAGCAGCAAACCATTGACGAGGTCAGTGTTAGTTTCCGGAGTTTATGAATGTTCAGGTTCAAGGCCAACGATTCGAAGGCGATAAAAGAAATTATGAATTCATGCTGAAACAGCGTTTAACATGGTAACATTTAGGCAGGTCGGTGTGTAGTGTGTAGTCTGAGTTGTATGTCTCGGGCGTCTGAAGTGCGTCAGAGAGAGAGAGAGAGAGAGATCGAGTATTAGCGGACGCTAAGGAATTCTGTATTAACTGATTCAAATGGAGTCCCTCAAGGGTCTATTGTGTCTCCAATGAGTTTCTTTTTATTTTTAAATTATGTCTGAATGGAACAGATGGATTTCATGAGGCAGTGATATTACTAAGAACGTGGGAATCGAACTGATAGAGAATAATTTTTTATTCGATGTCCCAAGATTCTGTCGATGAACAACCTATTCAGAGACATGGATAGTCTTTCATGAATAATGTATTAGACCATTCTTACGAGTCAGACACAGAACGCTCAGCTTTTGCCTTTAAAAACGCACTTCTACATCGAATATATGGCCCTGTCTGCGAGGATGGCGAATGGAGAAGTTTCGATTTTTACGAGTTGTATAAAGATGTGGATGGCGTCCGAAAGGCAAGATTCTGTCCACCACAGGGGATCATCAAGTATATGGACACCAATAATTCTACAATAACAAACGATTGAGAGTTCAGACAAACGAGGCCGAGCAGGAGTGGACATCTAAGTTAAAGTGAAATTTGAACTCATTGCGGTAGGATGACTTTTTAATCGAAACATTATATAAATTGACTTATGACTTATTCTCTAATCCCGGGGCGCATCCTGGCCTCGGCCAACAAGCCTCTCCAACTGGCACGCTCTGGCATCCAATTTCGCACGCCAAGTTGATTGAGGTCCTTCACCACACTGGTCATCGGTTGCGTGAGCTTCTTCTATTGCGTTGTTCCACTCGTTCGGTGTTCGGTGCTCAAAAAGACGTAGCGTAGACGCTGTACTCATACGCGTACAGCTCGAGGTTGAATCTTCTCCTCCAGACGCCATCAACGCAAACAGGACCAGAGATTGAACGCAGAACTATTCCGTCACAAATGCCAAGGACTTCGTCGATCGCACTTGGGATTGTCCAAGCTTCCGGCGCAGTCCAGGGATGACCAAGGTCGTACGTAAAGTAAGCCTGGTTCTTCGAGAGAGGACTCTACCACTCAATTGCACCTTCAGTCCAAATTGATTACTAATGGAGTGTATTCGTACACTCGAGGGTTACGACAGCCTTTTAATAAAACAAAAAATTGCATCTTTATTCTGATTCCACTACAGTTGCATGTTGGCAGCGAGCCGCACAACGGATGAGAAACTATGTATTAGACCGTCTTTCCTCTTCGGTTGACACTGAAGACTAGGTCTGACGTGGTGACTGCACCTAATAAAAGTGTCAGTCTTCACCAGTGGCGTGCAAAAATTGAAATGCTAACCCAGGGAAAAAGTATCCACCTGCAACCGCTTTCTAAGACCATCCATATTTTGTATTACAAATCAAAGACATAAAGGCAGTTCAAGCCAATTTTTATACTTCGGGTCTTTAAAGGGAAAATGTACAGACCCTAAAGTAAACCTAAAGTAAAAAATACTTAATGATCATCTGTTTGTAGGTCCAAAACTAAAAGAATATATTACTATATTAGTCTACATCATTCTACTCTGGTGGATACTCCAGTACACATGTACAACCGACATCGAGAAGATGTATCGGAAATAGCAGTCAGGCAACCGGAAAACTAATTATCAATGGATTGTCTGCAGGAAAAAGCAGGATTTTCAGGCTAAAACAGTCTGAAGGTTATTGAGTCCAAGTGATCCGAGAATAAATGTACGTGAATGATTTGATATGCGGTGATTACACATCGCCGCCTGCTTCGTAATTGAATTTTTCAAATAGAAGTAATCGAGGAGTATTAATCTAAGAATGCATACATTTCACCAAATAAGACGTCGACAAGCGGGTTATTTTATTTTTAATCAGAGAGAAGTCAAGCACAGCGAAGGGAAAACTAGGATGGAGAACCAATTTGTTCTAAGTACTCCTTAAAACTCTTCGTTTTACTATGGCTTTGGTTTTGTTTTCTTATAGAAGATGCTCAAGAAGCGGTATGCAACATTATATGTGTAGTGTATGGGTTTATGCAGAGCAGTAGAACAATGTGAAAACAAATGACAAGTGACGAGGTCTTGTGTGATCGAAGAAATTTGTCGCTTGCGTGTGCAGATGAAGGAAACAAACAAATATTTTCTTTATATGCACATATTAAGAGATTCATGTTGCTTTTAAATGCCAACCCCCTAGGAATCGGGTTTTATTGATGACCGCCCACTGGTCGCCACTCCTTTTGATTCGTTTTAGATAACTACTGTCTGTTTGATAAGATCGTACACGACAAAAATAAAGAACTTATAATAACAAAAAAATCAATTGTACTGGATTATTCCATTTGCTTTTCAATTAATATGTTGTCCACTCTTCTCCATTATCAATAATAGTTTGGAGTCTTCGAGGCATGCTTTCTACTAATCTTATAGATATATATATAATCTTGAGGCAAAGATCTCCATAAATAATATTAGTCATTTTTTGATTGATGATAATTCATCGACGGTGATTTTTGATTCAAACGGCTGCAATGTTTCGGGTCATTATCTTCCTGCAATAACCAATTCCTTCCTTAGTTTAAACCACCTTTGGGCAGATGGTAATAAAGCCTTCTTATAAATTTTAACCATGTTGGGCGCGTTTGAGTTATTTGAAAACATGAATAAATTGCCAAATCCATGTTATGAAATGCATCCCCGAGCGTGCACCTTTGTCGGGTGTTTGACGGTCCGCTGGATTAATTTATTGGATTGTGTACACCAGGTGTGAGTGATAGGAAAACAAGCCCAAATAGAAGCTTCATTCGAAAAAAAAACGTTGCTCCAATCTCTGCCCAAATTCTAATTGGCCCAACTGAGTCTATAAAATAAAATCAAATTAGTTTTAAAATACTTCCGTCTCTGACAAAAATTTAGCACTCTTTTTTATTCCAAGCTTAGCCATGACACTTCCAAACCGGATTTCGTGAACGAGTTTAGCCGTATACGATATTATCTAACTGACCCAAAGACCCTTATTTTTTGATTCTTTGCAGAGAAGCACAGTCCAAGAGATTGTTAGGCCTCACTTCTTCAACACGGATTATAAATGTCTATAATAATGTCTTAGTTTTTGACTAAAACAACTGAGTTTGTGAAAGTCAAGGACGGCAAAGGATACACGACTGTATGTACCACAACGACAACAAAGTCTCTTGTATCGATACGGCCAATCACTTAAATTCTTGCAACTACAGTGACTCTCTCATTAGCTGACACTGACGCTACCAAGTGTCCCAATTGTCCGTTTATAAGAGGCTTATGAGGAAAAAGTATTCCAGTTGTTTAGCAGTGTACATTTTTAAGATTGACACTAGCATACGAATTGTTTTTACACGCAACACAGCAACGAATCAAATTTCATTTGCTGTCAATTGAGATCGTTGGTAGGTGAACAACTTAAAGTGCTTGGCTCACATTACACTTTGTTCATGTGATTATAAATTGTACAAGAGCCTAGTAAGGCGTCTATAGATTCAACGCCTAAGCGGGCAAGGGTCATGCAAGGGGCATGTACAACTTAGCTCAATTCTGAACATACTAAGAAACTACAAGCAGCTAGCCATAGGTGGCGCTAAGTGGATAGGCCTGTTGGTTGAAGCCGAGGGTCCCCATACACCATGCATGCACCTTTTCCCATGGTGTAAGGAATATACGGTGTGCTGAACAGTTCTATTGAGGTCCTGCGTGACATCATCGCACATTTTTTGCATGTGAAATTTTCTTTTCAGCATCTTGCTATTCATTACAGTTTTAGCATCCTTTGTTAAATTTTTTTGTATAACTCAGATCCTCATAACTTATATCAATTTGCAATTGAAGTCACCTTTTAAATTTTTCATTTCATTATCTACGTAATTGAATTGTAATGTAAGCTTGAGCCAATCTGAAAACGGGCCTTGAGTGACGACACAAAACAAAAAGATGGCCGTTTTGATACGCTGTCCAGTACACCTTATTTTCCTTCCACCATGCATCTTTTCATTCTGTTAAAATTGTGGGTCAGTTGAGCGTGTGAGTATCTATGTCAAGTCAAAGTACTGAGCTGAATTCGAAAAGTCATCAACATCTTGAAAAGTAGAAGCATTATAAGCTACATAATCCGCTACAATTTGTCAACAATTTATGTATACCTTACTTCTTCTTTTTTCTGTTACGTCTGTACGAGTCATAGACAGCTTCAGAAATAAAATAAGAAAATAAAAAACATCGACTGCAGAGTCCTTGAAAAATCTTGGCTCAGACCCAATGAAGGTGTTGATATTTGCTTTACAAGGGGGAGTGTACCGGAGTATAAATGAAGAATAAGTGGATGTTAATTGATTTGTTATGCAGCGCTGTAAGGCGAACTTCTACCGTCGACAAATAGAGGAAATGACGCAAGATTTATAGGATCGCTTCATAAATGTTCTCTCGTTCGTTATCATTGATTCGTACAAACGGTATGTTCCACAGAGCACAGAAGGAACAATTAAATTAATTTGGTTAATTTAGCCAAAAGCAAAATAATACAAATCAGAGCGCTTGCAACCAAACTATCGCCATAAATTGAACACGTATTTAAATACCACGCCGAGTAATACTTCATAGTTGGTTGAGCTGGTGAACGACAAATATTTTGTGGACGCTCTAGTAAATTCATGATTTCCACAATCTTCTGTTGCCACTGTTAGCTTGTTTACTTTAGCCGTGTTGTACTGCGCTGGTATTAAGTCATCGTCAGTTGCCGAACTGGCTGGAGTCTGTTTGCATTTTTCAATCAATTGAAAATGAGCACTTGCTTGTCGGTGTATTTATTTTGTTGAAGTGCTGTGTCTGCAACTGAAAATTGGTCAAATTGTGGGTAAATAAGCTAGGAGAAGGATTGTGGGAAGTTTTTATTTTAACGTTTGTATGTCACAGAAACAACATGCGCTACATTTTCATTGGAATCAACGTATTTTTTAGATTTTACCTGCGGTCCATGAAGAACTCGACGACTACCAAATAATAACAAGCAGAATTTACCATGCAAATCTTTTATCTGAAAGTAGTAGATTCGCTGGAAATACGTCAAGTGTCTTATATTTCGTCAGTCTAGGGAGCTATTATAGGTTAGCTAGATAGCAATAATAGTCTTTTATTCAAGAGCTAGGTTCATCGTTCATCGTTGAAAACTTAAAAACTCGATGACGACGTGATCGATTTACTAAGATGCAACTTTGTCAATGACTTTAAAATGATACTAAAAGTAACTGTGCCAAATTTCAAGTTCATAGCTTATACGGTTGATTTGATGGTCGATGCCAGGTTTCAGGTCACTGTGCAGCACGGCGCTACATGGCCTAGAACCGTCGCAATACTCAAAGTTGCGCTGTTGCAATTTGAAGACTGAATCATTTCACGGCGAGTGTCCATCCATTGGCCATGATGGGGACATTTCACTTGACAACTTCGTCATTTGTTTTCTCTGAGCCTCCTTCAAGTCCTTAGTCTTAGCTAACAAGTCAATAACTTTTGATAAGATCGAAATCAATAGTGGACGCTTGAGACTCGGAATAAAGTGTCATTAAAAATTGTATCGATTGCTTCAAGTGGAAGCTGCCATTTAAATCATGTGCTATTTCATACCAAATGGCATGAATACACATAAATTCAAAATAGGGTCAGAACAGATTTTATGAAACTGAGATTGTTCTCTTCTTGGGAAAGTATAAAATTGCACAAATCAACTCCCTAGCAGAAGCCTTCGAAACCATACCTAAAGTTTGTTTTGGAGAGCAAACTTACGTGGACAGCTACCCTAACAGATCACATAAGACAAGCAGCATTGGAATTGTACAGCAGCAAATAGCATCTCCACATTGCTCTCTGTGGTATTACCCATATTACTGGCATTTACTCTAAGGAACTTGACATTTGGCTTTCCAAACCCCTCCACAGTCAAATCACGAAACAGTGTCATGGCTTGAACGTTATTAAATGTGAGCATCTTCGAATCGGACAGCCGTCGACTCATGAGAATCAATCTATCTTAATTCAAGACTTGCATCAAATTGCTTTTCATGATTGACTAGTTCAACATTCGCCAGTGCTTGGTTACGCCTACATTCCAGACAACTGTGAATGAAGTAGCCAGTCAGGCTTTAAAGAAGCAACTGGAAAATAGGCGAAACGAGATGGTCTTAAAACCGCATTGAAGGCGAGGCGCTGTGCTTCAAGAAACTTTCCGGCGCACACCGTATGGGCAACTCAACACTATTGACAGCTCAAATGGTTAGTTAATGAAATAGTTTGTCTACCAAGGAGCAACTCCACAAACGACACCTTTGTCCAAATTTGACCCAAATTCTACGTTGATAATGTGGTACCGACTACGAGAATAGTGAAGAGAAGAGAAAAGCCTTTACTACGAACTGTACCAAAACATGGGTGAAGTCCAGAAGGCAAGAATGCGTCAAGTGGTAAGTGATCGCCCACATCGAGGGCATGAACATCATCCGGCTTAGGCGGCCTTCTGGTTCGAGAACGAGGCGAAGACAAGATCCGCAGCAGAAATACAGATTAGTCCTGATGAATGGAAGCAGCATTTTCAGAATTGTGCCCGCCAGGGATTTGCCCATCAAGGCACACTAAGTTCACTTCTTACAAAACTTAAGAAAAGGAAATTAATTTAAAAGCTAATTTAACGCATGGATCGATTGGTTCAGTGACGATTGAGAGACAATAATTTCTGATATCCACTTGCACGCATCACGGACATATGTCTTAACTCGTTTTAAGGCACATTAAGGTCAAACAAAGCTTAACATTACGCACACAAACATGCTCTACATTCCAAATCGTTTTAATGTCCAAACATACTCGTATTTTACGACAATGTTCTTAACATTTCATTTACAATTCCATTTTTATGGTCGTATGAATATATTAAACAAGAAGGAATAAACATGCTGATGGGATTGCTTTATCCTTGAAACTTAAAGGAAGGTCAAGAATCCTAAATGTGCGCCTGTTTCTTTATTTCAGGAATGCTTTTCAGCAAATCACGCGACGTGCGTCGTCTATTAAATAAGGGAGTCGAACTCTCAAATGTCAGGCAAGCGCTTGTTTTAACAGAGAAGATATGTTCAGAGTGGCGCCACTGTTCGAGATAGGACTCGGCTGAAACACAATACTGTCGCTGATAGCGCTGATAGCGCCGTTTTTGAACAAAGCAAACCAATGGCTACAGCGTCGTACTATGTCTGTTAAAAAATTAAGGGAATGATAGGAAAGTGATGAAACTTGATATTTTTCAAAGAGATGCGTTTATCCTCTCTCTCCATTCTTTCAAATTTGGCGCACGAAACCAGCTGATTAACAGCACTTCAACGGAGGCTTGACGCACTACCTCCGTAACGCGAAGGGCTGTAATACTGGAGGTTATACATGTTGTGGGTGTTGGCCCGTGATGTTGTGGGTATGTGCGTCGTCCCCAACGCACTTGAACGTCGACACCGTAGGTTCGACCCTGCTCTGTACGACAAAAATAATTTTCACGGCTACACATCTTACGTATCACTGACAATGCTCAAGGAATATTCTTGCCTGGAAAAAGCTTCTCAAACTTGGCCGATCGGAGTCGGTATAAAATTGTATGTCCCTTCAACTCGACACGTGTGGTTGCTGAGAAGCTAGGGCTGTAGCGCCACCCATATTATTGTTATTAGGAATGTTGTGAGTAAATCCAGCATCTATATGCAGCAAAACTTGTGAGTGTACAAAGTCAAAGACTTCTTTATGTTTTAAATGCCCTGTGAATCAAGAGGACTTGACGGCGAGGAGCTTTCATTTTGAGGCTCTTTCGCCCATGCCCGCTACTCGTGTTGATAAGCAAGGTAGATCTATGGAAGCTTAATAACAGCGCGGTGAAATAAAGAAGCAAGTCTTAAAATCTCGCATTATATACGAAGAGATCACAATTTGTAGCTGGAAACAATCAACAAGCCTAATTCAAGTAAATATTGAATAGTGTGTAATAACTACATCCGGCGAAGCGCAGAGAAGAACATACCAAAGTGTCCTGGATGACGAATAGTAGACAGCGTTATTGGTAGACCGATCGTAGAAATCAGTAGCATCCAGTGAACTTGAATTTATGTCAACTTGATATTTGTGGGAATTGTTTGATACTCATCGTTAAGATGGAAAGTTTTTTTAGGCACATGCCTACAAGTAGAAGAGCAAAACAAGTTCTCGGTTAAGCCAGGAACTGGTCGTAAAGTTGTGTTTTCACGAGCAAACTAAACAAACGAGTCTATGAGTAAAAAAAGGCAGTTGCAATGTCGGTTTGAAAGTGAGATCGTCAAAATAACAGAAATAGCAAAATGAAGTCGACCAATTTTTTACTCAATAACTGCCTTTAAATATATATATCTACCTCAACTGGGGATTATGTACATTTGTGACGCTGGCGGTCCTAAGGAAAGGAGACCCTCTAAACTGTGTCAATTATAGAGAGATAAGTCCCCTGAATAAGATCTTTTCTGCCGTTCTCAGTAAACGCGAAAACCCTACGTTAACAGCCTGATTGGTCAATATCAGTGCGGGTTCAGGCCAGCGAAATCCACTATTGACCAAATATTCACATTACGGCAGATCTTAGAAAAGACCCAGAAGTTTCAATTTGATACCCACCACCTATTTATCGACTTTAAGACCGTGTTTGGCAGTATATAAAGGAACGAGTTATACAGCGCCAGGTCTAGTTTTGGCATTCCTGCAAGACTCGTCCGTCTTTGCAGAATGACGATGGAAAACGGCCGATGCTCCATCAAGGTCGGTATAGATTGTGGAACGTATCAAGTATGAATCTTATGTGACAGGCCTATTTGGAATGACTTCATTTCGATTTGGAAGGTTTTTCTCAATTGAAAGTAAACCATCTTGAAGAATGGATTGTTGATCAGGAACGCCATTTCTGATAAGAAAATAATAAGCAACGAAACACATTTTGCCTTGGCTGATGATGTAGCATCACCAAGAGCACTAAAGACGACAAAAACTTCGCCAATCGGCAATCATATTTTAAACATTTTATTTAATTCATGGTGAGGGTGAGGAAATGATTTGGTGTGTATTAGTATGTTGTAATGTTGACCAACATCAGTACATGTTGGCAAGCATTCCCCCATTCTATTCAGATTGATTTGGGTTCTATAAAATTTCGCTTTGCCCTCTTTTATTGTACTGTAAGATATCTACTTAGTAGATTTAAACGAGCTAGATGATTGTTTAACGGTAAGACTCTATTGCCTGAACGACGCCATTGTTCCCGACCTTGAGTAAGAGAAGTGAATGAAATCGGTTCTTGTTTCAATGCACCAATTAATTCGGGAAATTGCTTAGCTACCTTACCACGGAAAGAGGGCTAGCTGCAATGAAACTCGCTGACGGTTGGATGATAAATCGTTTATTGTCCCATGCTAGGGGAATTTACTGTGTAATGTTCATTTCTGCTATGTAAACGTTCCAAACTTTCCTTCTCCTATAAACAAAGTGTCCAACAATAACCATTTGTTTTCTTTTCAAAAATGTGTTTGTTCTATCACATTCTTATCTCTACATAAACACAGTCATTTTGGCCACAATTTTTTATTTAAAAAATGTAACTTAGTAAGTGCAACAACCTCGTTTATTGCAACTGCCTTGATTTCTATTCGTTGCATAAATCGTGTTTGTTCTGTATGTGATATTAGTGGCATGCGCCGATAAGCCAGCGTCAATGCAAACCTGAGGGACAAACATCACGCATGACAACAGAGAGATGCGAGCCAATATTACCTTGAAAAAGTGACTCAAACTTGTACCATTTTTCAAGTCGATTAAATTGTATGCGATATTGGAATCATTCTGTTTTTTGTTTTCTTGTCAATTGAAAACTTAAAGGCTAAAAAAATCACTTCGTTTCACAAATTATAGAGCCGATTTTATTTCATAATTTGTGAAAAATTGACAAGCGACATCCTCGACGTCCTTTAGTAAACGTCTAACTTTGGTCAAGACTCGGGAGAACTTCTTGCCAGCGGTGGATCACAGTCACTCCATCTCACCCCACAACTTCTGTCCCGATTCAAAGATCTTGTCGGACATCGCACTAAGGTGAGTTGAGGATGGTTAGGAACACTTTTGTTGCTAATTTAAGAAGATCTCTGGTGTTGTACACAATGTTTCCAGACCTCTTTCAGCCCTTGATTATGCATGTAGAAATTCACAGGACACGTAAATCTAACAAAACGATGCCACATCACACACCCCTTATACTAATATGCAACATTAGCGATGATTTGAGTAGTGTTGACGTCATCTGACAACAAGCTTCCAGCAATTTACTTCTAAAGAGCTACTTCAAAAAAAAAGGTATACACCAAAAATACATTCACAAACTGAAAGGCGTAAGGAACATTAAATCAATTTAACTAGAAATGCTTCAGTTCGGCTACAATAACATCCCTCCTTTCCTTAGTTTCGTTAAGTTTCGTTCATTTTTTCCTTCCTAACGTCAAGGTGATTTGAACCGTTGGTATTGTGCGTAGGTTACAATTATGGACGCTCTTGAATTTGACGATGTTTCTGACTTAATTCGACTGTGATTGGGATAGTATTCAAAGCGAAACTATGAAAATATCATCAGAAGTCTGAGCAACGACGCCTTCTTCCAAAAGATCAGTGTTACACTAGACCATATTTTTATTTAAAAAAAAATAAGGCCTTAGTGCATGTAGTAGGTACATTCTGAAGCTGTTTTAAACAAAAAACCATCTGGATCATTAAAAGCAACGTCAAGTCGCTCAGAAGCTAGCAAGAATTCAAGCTAATGACAGCCAAACATACCGTTGTCTGCGAGAATTTCATTAGCAGCAAATAAACCACAAAGGAGGTTTTCCAACATAAGTGACGACTTGGTTTCACCAAAAAAGAAGGCAAAGAACACCACCAAGCAAGGTCACCGACTGAATCACATCGCCTGTATGTATCTGGCTTGCTCATCGAATAATGAGGTCATAGCAGCCCATCACATCTCCATTGGATAATTGACAACGCTGCGAACAAAACAGAACAACTCCACTAGCAGCCTTGACTTCTGAAAAACACACTTCTTGGCAGCGCATATTTCTGCTCAAGTCCTTCCTGTCCGTGCGAACTTATTTTACGATTTTCAATTTTCTCCCGACAAGAGAATAATGGAAAATTGAATTAACCCCTCGTCGGTGCACACAAGTGAGTCATAAAACAGAATTGCACTTCGTCTCGTAAAATAAATTTATTCCCTCGCATTCGCGACAGATAATCACTTCAAAAGAAAAACAAGGAAAAAAGATCCACACTAACCTCTGGCACGATGCTTGAGTTCGATTTCAAATTCGTGCATCCCGGGTTCACACTCGAGTCGCACACAAAACACTGTATCGCGCATCCTTTTGGGTCGATCCAGAGCCGAAAAGTGATCCATCGGTCGGTTCAAAATTAGTCGCCGTTGAGTGTATGCGAATAAACAAAACAGAAATTAATTAGATGCACAATCGCAGATGCACAGTCACACACTAACCGGATTCAATAGACACCATCAGCAAGACCAGCAGCACGCGCCCAAGCTGTGGGCCGCCGGCTTGCAGTTCGCTCGTGTGAAATTTCCACGACATTTTGCACACACTTCTCAAGTCGTCGTCGTCGTCGAGCGGAGGGGGCACCGTGTCAGACTGCTGGTGCTGCTCAAAGGCCTCGGCAACAATGTTCGCTCTTGTAATCACTATCGCACCACTGAGAGTCTAGCGGTTACTTTGTAACATTTTCCACTTCCTCTGCGGACGGAGGGTAAATCCTTTCGAACCGTTTCGCTTCCTTCGACCAACTGAACTGTGGAGCTGTGCCGGATTGTTATCCTGGCAGTAGCTCGAGCGATTCGGTTGCGAAAACTGAAAAGAAAAATGATAGTTTTTCCTTTTTTGTTCGCCCCAATCCTCTACACTCTCTAGACTGGAGCCACCAATACAGAGGCGATCAGGTGGTGCGGCTTCTCTCTCGCACTCGCTGGCACGGCGGAAGGGCGGTCGAACATTGTTGTGCCCGCACACAGCCGCACAGAGACACAGCGCCGAACAGCCGTGGTAAGTCGTGAAGGAAGTGGTGTAGTTTTTCTTTGGTAGAACTTTCCAACGATGGATGTGTGTTGCAGTTGTTTTAGCTTTCTTTGTGTGATTTTTGTCTCCAGAAGGATATCGAGAGCGGGCACAGAGTAAGTGCTGTTGGGGGGGTCGGTCGGTGGCTCAATTCGAATTTGAATGAATTAGAGCCAGCGCCGCGGATGGGTCAATTGTTTCAACGCGGGGCGCTGGTGCTGTGGGGATGGTGGCGCGCACTTGAAGTGGGCGATGTGGTGGCTCATCATATTTCGAGGATGGATCATAATTTAAACTTCAACAGCACAATGGGATGCCATTGTTATTATTGTTGCATTATTTGTTTTCTCTTCTGTTTTCCTCATTTTTTATTTGCCACTCATCCTTTTATTTTCACATTTTTTTTCCGCGTCACTTGGCGCAGATGAATGTGTGAGTTTGTGCCCGAGATCTGCCAGCTCTTCTTGTTGTGCTTTTGTTTATTTGCGTGCGACAAATGGGAATTGCCTTGTAATCAAACTGAATTCATTACAGATGACCCTGCGTGCGACGTTGTTGTGCGGTTAATTATCTAAGTGAATGCGTTCCCGTGCGGAGAGGTTAAAGTTGCTGAAGAAACATAAAAACCGAATTGCTTGGGATGAACGTACGTACTAAAAACTATTGAAGTTTTTTTCTTTGAAGTTTCGCAATCCATTTTCGAGATGCATGCGATGACTCAGCGCTCTCCGGCGATTTGCTGGCGAAATTGGTTAAGTTTTTTGTTTTCTGTCTTTGATGCGCTCATGATTCATTAAGTGCAGGCGACGAGGCAAGCGAAGCACGATCCGGGATTATGCATCTTGGCTATAAAAAAGGATGACACTGATGAGATGGACCTGGGGATGGAGCGCTGTTGGGACCAATTTGAATTCTTCCTCTTTATTCCACTCTTTGTTGTTCTTACAGAGCGTATGTGATGATAAGGTTAGAGTGGCTGACTGCCGCAGAGCAAACGTAAACAAGTGAAGATGGCTGAGAGTAATGCTGCTTAATTCTGCTCAGTTGGTGAAGAAGTAGGTCCCTAATTGACGTCTCAATCGGGAAGAGGTGGTACTTTAATCACAGGGACTGTGGACACGAGTTTCATTGCGTGGGTTCCAAAGACAAAGACAGAATAATCAGTCTGATCTGTCATCTTCGCTGATCGACAGTAGGGCATAGGAAATTGATTCGTAGTTAGGCATCTTGTGCCAATAGACCATCTACGATATGTGTGAACAAGCGTGGCGAGCTTCAATAGATGTTTCTTAGAAGCGACTATAAGGGTAGTAGAGCCCCTTTCGGAAAAAGTACATGTCCTTTCCAGCAAGTCTGTAGAATGCCACATTGTTCAGCACCCACATAATTTAGGTGCTAAAATACTCGAAAATATCGTTACAGAGACCCACTAAAAGCGCTAGAAACGCTTGCCAATCGAAAAGATATTTGAAACATAAGCGCGCAAGAAATGTCATGAAAGAATGCCAAAGATCAGAGTGGACTCCAGCTCTTGCTCATGATTTCCCCCACCATCACCGCAACAAGCCATCTTTGAACATTCGCAAAGGGCAGTCCAGCGTTTGACGGTCAGACTTCCAGCCCTTTAATGGGATACTGGTTGAGAACATCTCGAAAAGCACATAAGGTGCCAAGAGATCGCTGTCACCAGATACGCCCCCTTCAAGTAGGGGTTAGAATACACCCAAGGTAATGCATGTCTGTCGTAGGTGACAACTCGTTGGTAGAAATAATTCCCCTACGCTAGCTTCTCCAGAGAGTGTTCATATATTCTGGGTCAAAAGCTCCAGAAGCCCTTGGCGCTGTGGTTATTTTTTTTTTGAAAGACTTGAAATATGAATTGATACCAGCATTTCTTTTTTTAAGAATTCAACTTCGAGGACTCAACCATTCTCAAGGAATTCAACTTCCTTCCTAGCGACACTGACTGCCTAATACCCCAGGCTATCTTCGAGAAGAAATTATCGATCAGTATTCCTTCCCAATCGGACTGGATGTCTGATAGGCAAACGTTGGAATATCGTCTGCGTATTTCCACAGATGGATCGAAGACAAGCAAAGGGGTGGGTGCGGGTGTCACCCAAGATCTCAACATTGCTATGTCCTTGAAGCTCCCTGATCACTGTAGCGATTAAAGTGGCGTTGTCATGACTCAAAAACAAAGTGATATCACCATCTGTTCCGATAGTCAGGCCGCTTTAAATTCCATGCACAATGTCATGTTCTACTCAAAAAAAATGCCTAATTGCAGGCTGTCTGTTAACGAGATGGCCGAGCATTTTAACATTCACCTCATGTGGGTGCCGGGACACTGTGACATACCAGGAAACTGCAAAGCCGATGAACTCGTCAGGTGTTGTACAACCTCATCCCTATCAATAGTAGGGGTACCCCCTTTCATGCCGATCGCTGCAGTCTACCATCTTCTTAAGATTCACACAAATGATTAGAATGCATCACCTGCCTTGCTACAAGAGAAATCTGGCCACCATTTAACCTAAAAGGGTCACTCGGTCTACTTAGACTCAGCAAGCACTCATTAAGGACTCTCATAGGAGTCATAACCGGGCACTGTGCAATTGGCACTCATGCTTGCAGGATGGGTGCTCCATATAATGATTTTTGCAGAAGCTCCATGAATGAAGAGAAGGAAGATAACACTCATCACCCACTCTGTTCCTGTAGTGCTCTGGCTAGTAGGACCCTAAGGTTCCTACACCTTAGGGCCTACTACTTCAACAACCTCAATGAGCTAAACAGCGCCAGCATGGCCCACCTAAATCACTTCACTACAAGCACCAACTTGTTCCGATGTCAATCATGTCCAGGTATCACAGTGGGTTTACTCTGGCCTAGGTATGACTGCCCCTAGCAGTCAGCCACTATAACCTAAGCTCATCGAACACATTGAGCTTGCCTTAAGGAGGCGCATGCTGGCGCATTTTTAAAATTGACGTCTGCCCGCTAGTGAAGTTAATCTCAGTCAGGAATTAAAGCCAGGTAGCCATTGTGGGCTTAGAGCATAATGATGCTTGAACATCAGAGTTTGGATCACGGATGTTCACATTGGTCTGCACTTCTTGCAAAATGATGAAAGTGTGTCCATCACTGTAAATTCTCATGGTGGTAGAGCAAGATAGGGATGCGGACGATGCACGGTTTCAATAGACCGGAATCAAATCTTACACAGCATCACTCGTTTTGGCTTTATTCCGAGAGCTGAGTTCCCTGGACGGGTAAAGTCATAGGAAGGGAAGCGAGACATCTCAATACCTTTAACACTTCTCAGAACAGTTGTCAAGGTGCCAGAACTGTGTTCCATCGTGTAAAAGCGGCCTCGATCGAGATGGCAGACACAAGTGGAGAAGGACCTCAACCAACTTGGTGTGCGCCACTGGACGCAGCCGGCAAGAGATCGTGCTGAACGAAGACGCGACAAAAGACCCCCTGTCAGGCTCAAGAACAACGTGACATCAAAAAGGGATATCACCATCTGTTCCGATAGTCAGGCCGCTTTAAAATCGCTGGAAAATGTCATGTTTTACTCAGAGACATCCCTTAATAGCAGGCTGTCTCTTAACGAGATGGCTGGGCATTTTAACATTCACCTTATATGGGTGCCGGGACACTGTGACAGACCAGGAAACTGCAAAGCCGATGAACTCCCCACGTGTGGTACAACATCATCCTAATCAACAGCAGGGGTACCACCTTCCATTCTGATTGCTACAGCCTACCATCTTCTTTATATTCACACAATTAAAACCACAAATGGCTAGAAGGCACCATACAAACGAAATCTGATCATCACTTAGCCTAGAACGGTCACTCGGTCTACTTAAACTCAGTAAGCACAAATTAAGGATTCTCATTGGAGTCATAACCGGGCACTGCGCAATTGACACTCATGCTCTCAAGATGGGTGCGCCAAATAATGATCTTTGCAGAAGCTGCATGGATGAAATCTACATCAGAATGTCAGAGAGAATATATTCCACATTATGTGAATCATGATCAAGAAAGAGATCAAGGACCAATTCCTTACAAACTGTTTAAAAATTCCAGAAATTGGCGCAAGATTATAATTGGCACAAGTACACTTTAAAATTAGTTTAGCACGTAACAAATTGTTTTGATAATTATAGTCGACTTAAAGCCCACTTTATCGTTATTACCTCGTGACAAAGTTAAAGTTGCCCGAAACATAATTTTAAATATTTAACGTGCAGTTATAATATGTGTGGCGCTACAGCCCGTAGGGGGCCAGGGCCTAGCATCTCAGCAAACACTCGTGTTGCGCGTGCTATTGTTCTCACACGAATGGAAGGGACCTACAGTTTTATGCCGACTCCGAACGGCCAAGTTTGAGAAGCTTTTTCTAGACAGGAAGTACTCTTTGAGCATTGTCAGTGACTCGAAAGAGGTGGGGCCGTGAATCAGAGCTGGAATCGAACCTACGACGTCGAGGTCGGGGTCGACGCACATACCCACAACGCCACGGGCCACCCGTGCAGTTAAGCTCAATTAATTTCGTGAAATAAAATCGTGAAAATCTTTTCGGATTCGACAGATGATGATTTTGGTACTTAATTTTGACTTAATGCGGAATCCTAAGGTTTACAAAAATCGTGTCAATCCTTTTGAGAAGCTCGACAAAACCACAGTGCAGTTTCTGATTGACAACATTTATACAGAAGAGCCTGGTACTTGTAGCGTTGCACACATGTTCTCATTAAGCGGTCAGCCAAAAGTGTAAGCGCATCAATGGCAGGACGTTACATTAGTAGAAAAGGTACTGGGATGATCAGAGTTTTATACAAAGTCAACTTGGTATTTCGAGAGATGACAGCGATTGACAAGAGCAATTCTGCGCTTGATCTCGGTACTGGTGTTATTGTCCCTAGTCGAGGTAGCCGAGGTAGACGAAGTCCTTGACCACCTCACAGTTTCTGCTGCCCATTATGACGCTCTGACCGAGACGTCAATGTTGTGTGTCCTTCCGTGATGACAGCATGTACTTTGTTTTTCCTTGATCTTGCCGTTTACCCTCATTATAAGCTATACGAATTCTGGCATTACCAAGTCTGTAGCTTATCACCCTGTTGTTGAGAATTTAACGGAGCGGTTATTTCGATCCCCCGAGCCTATTGAGTGCTAAAGTTATTGCTTTGGTTTCAATGCTCTCGAGATCTCACTCGATGTCCACAAAGGCAATACGGGTAAGTTCCTTATGTTCGATTGAAAAGCGTATGACATTCTTACTCTCAACAGGAAGTTCTTACACTCTCTGGTACAGCTCGGGCAATGCGCGGCTATGTGTTCTCTCCAATCAGTGCATTATCTTCCTGAAGTCTGGAACAAGGTCCCGATTCTTACGGTTCCATAGCACATCGTTCGGAGAAGGTTTTGGTTTTTTTCGGATTGGGCATATATCGCTACCAGAACATCGCCATCTGTTTTGAAGAGCTCTGATGGTTAACAATATGAACATATGACTTGTTGTATTGCAGCTGGGTGGTAGGACTACTTCGTCGACTGGTGTTGGGATTTGTTGATTTTTAATCACCCTCTCCTGATCAGGTCCATTATGCAGATGTTGCAATATTGGAGATCACCGTATTTGTGTTCTTTTTTTGTTCCGTCTTCTAGGTTCATCATTTTCTCTCATGCCCCTACAGCCCCTTTGATGTTCCTCCTTGTCGGCTTAGAGCTTCTTGGGTACATTACGATTGCTTCCATTACATGATGGACGAAGATTGGTGATTATGAAGCTAATGAAGAGACTAGGAATTATGTATTGCTTTTGTGATAAGAGTTAGAAAAATGTCTGCCGGCTCACAAAAAGTGCTGAGTAATCATGTAAATCACTTTGACACCTTCAACTCTGCTGAGGCCAAAAAACTCTCGACACACGAGATGCCCCTCGAGTGCTGCTGCCACAGAATGCCAAGCATCTTAAAAGCCTCAATTTAGAAGCACATCACATGAATAGTTCATTGAATCACAAACAGCAGAATTTAAATGTCCACTAAAACAGCAAACACCCGTCGCCGCCAGTCAGTTGGGTCGGTTTAAGGCAAGCGGCTCCAAGTATTCTTCCGGAAGGTCGTGCCCTTTGAAACCCGAAAACGTTCCTATCATTCGCGCTCGAAGGTCAGCGGAACATGCCTCGACGGGGGAGTGCTGCTGTTGCCATGACTCGTGCCCCAAAGTAGTATACGCTGTAATTTGTCTTATTCTTTCATTTTTATCGCACAAGCAATTTTGACTCAATGTTATAGGTTCCACGTTCCGGCTTATCGCCGCTGTTCCGTGGGTGAGGTCGTCGTATTGTCCAACAAAACTGAAGTCATCTGTTCAAAATGCTCGTCGGTAAGCACACAAGTCGTCGCATGGACCTTCCCCAAGTCCGTCCAAAAATAACGTCGACGAAAGTTTACTTTCCAAAAATATCCGCACTATTCGCCCCGATGAGCCACAGTAACCGCCCTTCCCGGACCTGCGGCACTCACGTAGTGTCTCTTACTTTGATTCGAATGATGTCATCCGGCCGGTGGCCGTGGGCGATTTATTTTACCAAAATCCCGGAAATATGAAATTCAAAGTTGGGCCAACAACTGCCGCAATGGAGTAACCTAGCCTTACCCCCGCCCAGTGGGGCGCGTGACCACAAGTTGTAAAACTTTCGGAAATCCTTTCAGTGGCGGCTCAGGTGAGTGGGCTTTTAGGAGAACATATTTTGAATAAATTTCTGCAGTTTTATGCTGTCCCCAGGGGTCTATTCTTAGGCTGAGCCCGAGTCGCCTTTGCATTGGTGCAGACGCCAACCAGGCCCGGAAATGGTGACCCGTGATGTATTATACTCTTAGGCGCGAGCGTTATTTTGACGGAAGCGTCTGAGGTGACCGTTGATTACGACACAAAGAGTTCATTTCCCGAAAAAATCAAGTTTTAATTTAATAACAAACAGATTCGTTCGTGTAATCCGGAAGCGTCTACTCGCCAATGGGCGCCGATGACGATGTGTCACGCCACGGATGACCATGAATTCGGTGCCCGGGGTGTGGAGTTATTTACGACGTCACTGAGTTTGAGAGCTTCTGTCGTTAAAAGGTTCGACGGAGGAGTCAATTTGCTTGGCAAGTCGGAAGTGAAGTTAAGCAGATGTGGGTCGGATTTGATTGGCGAAGTACGTGACATGTGAGTGTTGATGGAACACAAGGGCAATCTTGAAAAATCGGACAGCTTTGCTGTTGTGTACTTTGTTACAGTTCTGGTTACACAATAGTTTTGAGAAATACGAGCAAGGTCATGTACATAAATACCTCTTCAACATCAAGTGGACTTGTATGTAGCTCCACAACTAGCTAGATGGTGCGTGGAAATGACTCAATGACTGAAACGTTGAATTAGAATTGGGCTAATGTCTGTTTGGGTATTGGCGGAGTCATAGGCCCAAAGATTTGAATGAGACTTGAATGAAACTTGGTCGATGGATTATTTTTTTTTGTTTTGTTACGAATCACAGTCTTCTCTGTCACTTAGACCTATTCTAATATCATTTTCAACTTCAGCGACCTTCCTTTGTTATAAGTTCTTCTGTTTACACCGCACTCTTAAAATTCTCCTGGTAGCTAAATATCCACGGACTTGAGGAGTTAAATTCGGAAGCTGCTGATTAATGTCGTGATACATGCTGCGGCGTTGTCCAGACTCATAATCGAATACCTTTTGGGGTCGAACCAAGTTTTCCATCTTTCCACAGTCCCCTTAAATGCAGCAGCTGTAGACGCCTGACTAAGCTCGGGCTATATATTTTCACAGTCTACTGAACTCTCAAAGCTCGGAATCGTGTTGATATGAGAAATTGATCATCAGTCGATGTTTGGCCACCTGGATTGCTCCATGGATTGTTTTGCGAAGGAATCTCTCAGAGTTTACAACAGTATTACGTGCAGTCTGCTAGTTAGAAGCTGTAGTCTGCTTTCACAAAAAAATCTAAGTATTACCTAAATTTTATTTCAAACCTTACATTCATCTTTGACAACGGCGACTCTGCGTACCTCCTGGGATACCAGTGCCTTATATAACAGAGTTGATCCTTCTAGGTGTGAGAGTTATTCTGCTTTCTGTACTGATGTTGGTCCAAATGTAACCGTATTTCATCGACAATACGGCTTCCCAAGGTGATGTAGTACATCATTTCGTGCAGAAAACTTTTGCCTTCATTCACCACTAATCCATTTTAGCTGCCGTCTTAATATAGAAGCCTTTTGCATCGACAACTTCTCTTCTTCTTTGTGTAGCGCTACAGTCCGGGGTCGACCGGGCCTCAACCGTGACAAGCGACTTATGCAGGCACAGGCGTCTGCACTGAGCTTCTGTAAATGAACTCCTACTCTCACCACCACGTTTTGAAATCCGGTAGCCAAGCACCTTCGACTGAGGATGGGGTAACCAATCCCCGTTTGACGTCTGCTAACGAGAGAGGGGGAGAGTGGGTGAGTCTGTATCAGAACTCATCTCTCCTTACGGATGGCGGCGGAGGAGCTTATCATCAGATTAGCCAACGGCGACATCCGGAGCTATCTGCTACACCCCCTTTTTAGAGCAACTCTGACATATTCGGAGCTATAAGGTTCCCTCCACGGTTATGTCGAGACTTTGTAGTAGAGTTGGCAGCGGAGGAACCCTATCATATAGGGTCAACGGCGGCACTCACAACCGCAGCAATGTTACCGATACCGGAGTCATCCGTACCCTTCGAAAAAGGGTAAAATAAATGGGCCTGGTCTCCCAGTTGGGTGTTGTGCGTTAGGTTAACGCCCTCACCACGTAAAAAAGAAACTGTTCAGAGACAAGCAAATGCCTCAGATACTGACGACCATTTCTCATGTCGGGGCTCTTACCTTTGTCTCTAACCATAGGGCCTACGAACAGCTTCCGGTGGAGCCAGTACATCAGCAGTAGCAGCTGCCTGTAATGTCTCAATGTTGTTCGATTATTTTTGCAGGTGGAAGCCAACTTGCAGAGTTTACAGGGACAGATATAGAAATCGGGGCTTTTGCAAGTTACTTTGCTCGACTCATTTCTCAATATTATCTTTTGCTACCGTCTTACGGACTATAACAAGGAACTAATGTGAAGCGATGAGGACTGATTAAACTAGAAGGTCCACGAGCTTATTAATATGGTTGATAATGGCAAAAGCTATCTAGAGACAGGTTCTCTTACCCAATTTTAGTACCGGATATGGGCTCTTGCAGGCTGAGTTTCCCCATGACTCCTCATCTAGCCACATGTTGACGTTTCCTAAATTATTATGGCGTTGATACT
Organism: Eristalis arbustorum; assembly: GCA_916610145.1. Taxonomy (NCBI): domain Eukaryota; kingdom Metazoa; phylum Arthropoda; class Insecta; order Diptera; family Syrphidae; genus Eristalis; species Eristalis arbustorum. The sequence goes on from OU744317.1 coordinate 8,482,768, forward strand.
TCTGCATTGATCGTTTGTCATCTGCGTGAGATCGCAGAACACATCCTTGCTGTCGGCATCCTTAAGCTTTCTGTAGAACAGGGTGGGTAGTATTAGATGTCGCAAATGGCAGGGATTGCTGGATCAATGTGAACATCGCTTAGATCACCCAAGTTCACGATTTGTAATAATGCGTTGAAGCACAAATCCACTGTCAAATCCACTGTCAGTTAAACGAAACTCCAATGGTATGGTTATAAATATCGCGAATACAAGCTGCCGAGATAAGATTTACTCGTGCTTTTGTGCGTGTTATTCGCCGGGATAGAGTGCGAAACACAGCAGTACGCCAGAAACTCAATGTTAAGCAGATATTTCTCCGAACGGAAATGGCTATGCTTCGATGGCTTGGGAACTTGTCCCAAATGTCCCCTATTATCACGACTTCTGAGGCATACTTCAATAGGAGACCTGAAATCGTGATGAGTTTGACGCGGTGGCAAAAAATCGACTAGCCTGGAGATCTCTGGTGCGTGCGTTAAGAAAAAGAGTGTTAGCGTCATGAAGAATTGTTAATTGAAAAGACGTTTAACTTCCAGTATGAGTAATATCACGCCTTTTGTAGTAGATTCCATGCTAAGCCGTCTTGATACAGGTTCAATTGATGGTGGTTCTCAGGCCACAGTGCAAGTAGGAGTGAGGCCTGATTAATCGTTTAGATTACCAAAGACTATCCCTATTGGTCCATTGGTCTCTGTTTTTTAAACAGCGTTATAGCTGCTGTCTAGTTGACATTACAGTACGGTTCATGACCTATGAACCCCGATTTCGAGCCAGTCTTAAGAGATTATCCATATATTATCCACAAAATCGAAAAAGGGAATCCTAAAGTTATCCCACAAACTGTATGCCCAGATATTGGATATTGCAATGCCTTTATTGCATATTGCAATTTACGGCCTATTAATTAAAGCCTACTGGTTCGAGACGAAGATTAAGACCGAATCCGGACAAAGTCTCCCATGCAAAACCAAAGACTGCATGCGCTGTACTCTGAACCACTAACGATGGTAAGTAGTTATATTTTAGTCTGCATTGTTGTCGGATTAGTGCCTTCTGGGCACAAAACTGTTCAGAAAATAACCATTTCTCCATCCGTAGCAGCACTGAAGTCTAGTTCCTTTGCAGCTACGTTTGTTCGCTCAGTTAAGTCTTCCTTATCTTCCGAGTCCTCAATCAAATCAAATATTCTCGAGAAGTGTGCCATTCCATAATTACCTACTGTCAACCGCAGGAAATACTTCAAATTAACATCACTTACGCGAATCAATTGTTAATTGGCTCACCTCCCTAAGCCGAGCGCAAGCACGACGCGTCAAAAACATGTCATTTTAATTAGCGGCCAATCGTCGCACTCAAGAACAGGCTCGCACCACGCTGCAACACGGAATTCGCAATTAATTATTGCGAAGCGCACGACACTAGGTACCGTCAAGTGCCAGCCTTCCAGCGAACCGTGCCACCCATGAGCTGCCCGTCCGCCAGGAGTCCCATTAGAAATTCCTTTCGTTGAATATCCGGTTTCGGTTCGCGTGTCAGCGAATGTCCTTTTACGCGGGGTTGGATTTCGCCGAACGATAAGGATTAATACCATTTAACGATATTTATAGAAGCCACACCGTGCGAGAGGGCGCCAGCAAAATGACTGTTTGCCACACAACAGCGCCCGCATACCGACCCCGCTGTGGACACAATCCGAACTTTCCCATTAATCAAATGTCAAGGAGTACACACGTCTGCCGGCTGCATTCCTTCACTCGCCTGGTCGTGGGTATGAAGTCAAATCGCTCGCCCTGTTTACTGTGGACGCTTTAAAGTCAGCCCCGGCTCCAGACGTTTGTCACGAAAACGGAACCGAAGAGCTGCTGCATTTCTGATTTTCTAAATGCATTCCCTGGGATGTAATTCAGCGCACACATACTGTGCAATTTGCATTTGACGACAACAGTGGCTGGCATTAATTTAGATTTCTGGATTACCGCGAGTGGTGAACTTTTCGGCGAAGGACGCCCGAATGGCAACTCTAGATGCTTATCAACGACCCGAGTGCGGGAAATAAGCGACGATAGTCATCGCAGCGGGGCAATATAAAGCGCATTGACCTAAAACTAAATTCACTTTTTCAACTACGTGCTCGTACGTATACATTATGGGGGCGGAAAATGAGCGAAACAGTCAGTGTTGAAAGTTGACGGACATGTGGTGAAATAAAAAAATGGGTGGGAAGGAAAGATGAGATGAGTTTTATTAGATAAGCTTTGTTCTTAAAAACAACACCATTTTTGTGTTCTCCAGAAATTTTCATCCGATTTCCATGGTAATTCAAATTTTCTGTTACCATCGCGAAAATACTGGCTTTTCTTCTAATGCGATCTACGAGGCCATCCCATTTAAGACGTCTTCAAAGAGGGAATGTACATCGAAGGCATGTGGCATAGACAAACAGAAAATGTAGTTGGAAGGTGCGAGGTCTAGGCTATGCGTAAAAAGGGCTAGTACGTCCCATTTCAGCGTTTCAATGTATAGAATTATCATGTTGCGAGAGCACTTTGTATGTTGGTATAATTGTACCTATAATAATAATAGTAATAATAATATGGGTGGGCCAACAGCCAGTAGAGGGCCAGACCTAGCTTCTCTGCAATCCACCAACCACTCACGAGTGGAAGGAGCCTACAATTTGATACCGACTCCGAACGGCCAAGTTTGAGAAGCTTTTTCTAGACAGGAAATTCTGTTTGAGCCGTGACAATTATTTTTGTCGCACAGAGCAGGAATCGAACCTAGGACGTTGAGGTTGGGGTCACACATAATTGTACCTACATCCGTCTGTTTGTCACAGTTGTCGGCTGATACACATCAATTGTGTTAGGTAGAGTTGTCTTGTGATGGTTTCACCCAGTTGTCCAATTAGTCCCACCAAACGCAGAGTGGGGCCTTAATCAAATGATCACTAGTCATTTTGGAAGCACATAAGTTGACATACAGCGAACTCTCCCTTAACCATTGCCGAATTTTTACGGGATATCAAAAATAGTTTGACCTAGTGGATGGCTTAATGTATGAACATTTGATTAGGATGCCAATATATGGCAAACAAAATAAAAGGAATTTCGACTCGGGCAGTGTTCAACTTAGCGAAAGTTTCTTGTACCTACACCTGATAATTTTTCGAATGCAGCGAACACGTTTGAACGTTTATAGAGATGATCTGTGCACTATGTTTGGTTTTGGTACTCCTGCCAAACTCGTCAGTTTGTACAGGAGGACATGAAGACATCAAACTCAGAATAACTCCGGCAGGTCGCTTTTTCTTCAGAAGAGGCGGGTGCATCATATATTACTCCTTCCCGAGGACCAACTGTCTCATTAAGATCTGAGACACTTTCTAATATTAGGCGTGTTTTTTTGACTAATCAGTGCTTAGCTTAGTAATGATTCTCAATAAAACGCTTTTTTGCTGAGTTAAATTTTTCTTCCGAAAGTTGGTACGTGTGTTTACGTCCCATGCATTTGATGTGATGTTGAAAGTCAAAAATAAGTGAAATTAAATTCTCAAAAGCAAAGAAAATATGTTATAAAATAAATATAAACTGTACAAGTAAAATCACCAAGTAAATATATAAAAAAAAACTATCAAGTGTCAAATAATCGACTGATACCATCTTTAGCAAGCAAATAGTTTCCTCTGGTGGTATTCATGATTTCCATGTTTCAACGCGTCCTAGTCAGTGATGACAATACAATTTTACTAAGAAGTTTTAACTCAGTGAGTTGTTTTGTTGTTGCTTCCCGTGTGAAATCTTGCTTAGCCCTCTCATGCCCGAATTAAAATGGGCGTGGCTAAAATTTTTTTGAGTAGGCATATAAGCTAGAGTTGACCTCAATATCAACTGACAAAAATTTCATTGTCCTAGGTGTCCTGGTTCAAGAGCTACAGGATGTTGCGTATATGCAACATTGGGCAATGGTGCTATATATTTAAAGACAAGTTGATTTTTTTTTTCAAATGCCGTTTATTTATATTTATGTATGATAGGACACAAAACAATTTTTTTGGGGATTGGAGCACAAGTGCACATTACATTTGCTGCATTTACAGCTTGGAAACCCAGTGCTGCATACTCTACATCTTCCTCTTTTTCCCCATTCCGGCCAATGGTTATTACCATCAAGTCGTAGTGATTTTGCTGGGTCTGCAACATAAGCTCTTTTATAGGGGTTTGATTAGAGCCCGTAGAAGGAGCTGGTGATGATGGAGCTGGTGATGATGGAGCTGGTGGTGATGGAGCTGGTGATGATGGGGATGAATTCATTGTCAAATGGAGTGATGATGGACGACCTCTCTTTTTGGCGACAACTTTAGTTTGACTTGCGTTCAAAAGCTCGGAAGCAACATCCAATTGAAAATTTATGAGCGGCATATGCTTCAATTCGCCGTCTGTATGTATTAGAGGTCTGCACGAATGGACTCGTTTATTTCTCTAAACATGTACAGTACTTCAGTGTACTCTATTCTTTACAATCATATGAATAAGAATACTGTACAAGTAACTAAAACATAAAAAAAATTCAACCACTGTACACCTTTCGATCACCTGATTTCAAAATGAATACTCTGTTTATTGTCATTCATACAAGTGGGTTCTCCATTCAAACAAAACATGTACCAGTTTAACTGTTAATAATACACCGAGCACACTGAGTGAAATGAATGCATTCATTTTAAACTGAATGCATTCATTTAATATGAATGCATTCATTCTAAATACACGAAGCGGGTATTCGAATTGTACCTTTAAGCAAATGAAGACAAAAATGTTGGTAACCAAATTGATGTGTAATGTAAGTTAATTTTAAAACATGTACAAGAAATTCTTATTCAACAAACGATTCGGATATTTCAATGGCCAGCAATATCACCATGCAAACAAGTTTTGCTTTTGAAGAAACTTCCAAAAAAATGATTGCGTATATTGAACGTTTATTTAATAAAACATGCTTACTTACTTATCAGGCAGACGAACCATGAAGGGTCTGAGCCTGAGCAATTGCTGCCTTCCATCGGTGACGGTCCTGGGCACGCTGCTTCCAGTCATCAAGGCCAAGCTGTCTTGCATCCGCGATGACTTGGTCTTTATACCGGAGGTTCGGTCTTCCTCTCCTTCTCGAACCAGGAGGCTCGGATTCGAAGACCCTCTTTGCTGGAGCGTTGTTGTCCATTCGCTCGATGTGGCCGAGCCAGTGTAGTCGACGGATTTTTGCCTTCCGGACTACATCCACATCCTTCTACAGCTCGTAGAGTTCGCGGTTGTGTCTTCTCCTCCATTCGCCTTCCTCGCAGACGGGACCATATATCCGACGTAGAATTTTTCTTTCGAAGGCACCAAGAATCAGCTCTGCAGCCTTACTTAATGTCCAGCTTTCGGCTCCATAAAGTAGGACTGGCAGGATAAGGGTTTTGTAGAGCATGACTTTGGTCCTTCGAGTCAGGAGTAATAAAACATGCACAATAGTATTATTTAAAGTACTGCCCATCTGAAACCTTGATCTAGCCATCTTTCTGGCAATTTGTGGATCTTATCCGCTTGGTAGCCAAGAATGAATCAAGCCAATTTTTGATATTCTGCTCGACTCACTCTCACTGCACGAATTAAGTTATAGACCTAATAGAAGGTGAAGACTATCCGACTCTTCATTTAACAACTGTTCATATTCATCGCCAATGTTCTGCTTCCTCCTTCCTTCGATAAAGAGGAAATAAAATGTATCAAAGATTAATGTAAAGGTATCACGAAAACATATGCCAACGGAATAAGGGAACATGGAGATCAAGAACGATTTTTAAATGAAAAGCTGGGTAGACTTTTATCAGACTATAAAGACTTGTTTCAAGATATCATTCCACCGGTGGAAGTTATGAATTCTTCAGATAAAGCGAATAAAGAATTATTCATTCAGAATTATGATGGCTTTAATGTCTTACAATGATGGCGATTGCACCAAATAGAGTTTTCGTTGTTATATAAGTTTAGCTGCAAAATTTTATCTACTCCAGTGAGTAGTGCTTCATCAGAGCGAATATTTTCCTCGGACAAGTAAGTAACTTTCGGCCAGACAGTTAATACCTGAAAAAGAAGTTTAATTGGTTCCGACCCAATATTAGTGAAGCAAATAATGTTTTTACATTCCAGTGTTCAAAAAATGATATTCATAAAGATTTGTCAGAAAGCATACATTTATTTGGAAACAGTAAAAATTTTGAATCCATTCATTGTATTGAATGGATTGAATGGAATGAATGGATTGAATGGATTGAATGGATTCATTACACTCGGTGTAGTCAGTGTTGTGTACTCATTTTTTGTGAGTACACTGAACTAAATGCTTGGTTGCCAGTGGGTACAGTATTCAGTGGGTAATCAAATATCGGGTGATGTATTCATTTTAGTTTTCAAGATATGAGTGGAATGAATATGGTACTCAAAAAAATATGAATGTCTTGAAACTGGTTTCAAGACATTCATTGCAGACCTCTAGTATGTATGATGTCTCTGCGGTACAACAACCAACTGTTTACTAAACTTGAATTTATGCACCAGTATACTATGCGCATGTACCATTTATTTGAGCGGTGGTTGATTTTGTACAATTCAAGCAGCATGTCCGCAAGATCAACCCCTCCCATGTGTTTGTTGTAACATTCAACTATACCTGGACGAGGTATAGTTATAAACTTCTTCTCTTTGCGGCACCATCTGTTGCATTCACTCATTGGGTTCTTACCTGCATAATTTGAAACTAATTGTACGCTCTTATTATCATACCAACGACAAGCAATCAAGTTGTTCGTTGCTTCATATTTGAAATCGCTTGATCCTCGTCCTCGTTTTTGAAGGTCTTTCTCACTGATTAGAGCACAATTTTTCAATCGGTTGCTTCTAATTGTACCAACGGCCAATATGCCCTTTTCTTTCAGAGCAATCATCAAGCTTATTGACGAAAACCAATTGTCAAAAAACAGTTTGAAATTTTGGTTTACTGGCAAATTGGATGATAAAAATAGCACGATATCTGATGAAATGCCCAAGCCATAAGTCTTGCACGTTCCTTCTCCAATGTACAGAGTAAAATCGTATATAATCCCAGATACACCAGCTCTCGTAAACATTTTGAAACCCCACTTGTGGGGCTTCATTGGAAGATATTGTTTCAAACTATGTTGACCTTTATATGCAATCATTTGCTCATCTATACTTTGGAATTCTTCCTGCGAAATTTCATTGAATTTTTTTTTTATGGCGTCCAACAAAGGCCGAGCCTTGTACAACTTGTCATATTCAGGTGTTCCCTTCTGAGGCTGTTTAGAATTATCGTTCAAATGGAAAAACTGTTTAATTTTTTCAAATCTGTTTCTTGGTAATGCATTTGCAACGGCTGCTAGTTTGAAATTGGCCGCCCACGCCATTCTATAAGCTGGTATTTTCACAACTGCAAGGTAAAGAAGTATGCCAACAAACCTTTTCATTTCAGGCACAGTGCATTTCAATTCTATGCCCTTCGTTTGCATAGCATATAAATTTGTTTCATCACATATTTTCTGCCACAGTTCATCCGCAAAGAAAGTACTAAAATATTGGATGGGGTTTTTCACCGCATTGCTGCATAATTCACTTTTCCAAGTGGTCTCGCTTTCCATAAACTCGGCACTTCTCCACTTCAAACTCTTCAAATCAATTTTTTCCATCACCTCCTGTACAACGTTTTCATTTTCATTCAAATCCCCATCATTTTCGCTTTCAATAAATTGATCAATCAAACCAACACTCACATTTTCAGCTCTGTTATCCAAATTTTTCAAAGTTTCTTCAATAATTTCGTCCATATTTCGATCTTCTTCTTCTTCATATTCCTCGTCAGCCGAATCATCCCAATCAAAGTTGACAAATTTTTCAATCTCAGCTTGAGTCAGACCTTTTGGGCGCATCTTACAATCTGCATACAAAAAAAAAAATTATTTTTTGAAAGTTACCACAATAGACCAATGTTGCATATACGCAACACGACATTCACAAAATTATTAGAAACAAACTATATAATATTTTCATGCGGGGTTTTTTTTTAAATACTCACTTACCTTTCTTTATTTAGTTGTTGAACTTGGTTTTAGGATGAAGTAATTATTTAAATGTTTTTTAACACTTTTTTAAAACCACGTTTTTTTGCACAATGAATTTGTCAACTACGCTCTCGGGAGAATAGCTACTAACTGAACGCATGTGCAGCTGACTACCGAACAATTAGGTGTAAGCTCACTCAACACATGCAGCTATATTTCTGCGAACGGTTCAAAACAAAAAATTTAAAATAACGGTAGTTAGAGGCTCATAAATACAATGTTGCGTATATGCAACAGCGGGCATGAGAGGGTTAGCTGAGTACTGACCAGTCAAAAAAACAAGCCTGTTGCTTACTCTTCAAACGTTTCAACTATGACTAAATTGGGAATATCGTCAGCTTAACAAAAAAAGCAGACATTGTATGCATAGCAAAATGGACAATGTATGTGAAATAAGCTGCTTTTACAAACGCTAATTTCTACAGCAAGCTGATCCATGTTGTCATAGAGGACCATAGAGCTTTCGCCTACGACATCTTCGGCGATTGTCCTGGAACCTGGAATTTCTCTTATTTCATAGAACTTCCACCTCTGATGTCAGCTTTATTGGGTCTTCAACTTATTTCGTGCTGTTTTATTTTTTCCAAAATTTGAACGTTTATTTAGTAAAAATTATACAACTCCTTAAAAGTATTACCCATCCGAAGCTATCAATTTTCCAATGACAACTTTTTGCAATGTACGGCTTCCAACGCATGTACTGCTTTTCAACGCATGTTCCAAGTGAATAATACAAGTTACCCCATCTCTTAGCAAATCGCACGAATTAAGTTTTTCAAAGCTTCTGCTCATATCGAAGCAGCGTATAAAAGGACTGACTACCCAAGAGAGTAGTACTGTGTGCCCTTAACCAGGTCCACAGATGATCGGAGGCATTTGGAACAGCGCTCCTTGCATCAACGAAGTCTTACTTAAGTACTTAATGTGTTTCACTGACTCCTTCGATTTGATTAACTGATTGCCTAACCGGAAAGTTGCACATTCCAATAAAATTCACTGACTTATCGACAAGCTTTTGCTCTACATTCGTTTGAAATTATAATTCTGCGTGGGATATTGGCAGTAGACCAGTAGTTCTCTGCCAACTCCTTTCAAAAAAGTGTGTAGATTTTTCGTGTACACGTGTTCTTTGTTTTATTTCCAATTGAAGTCAACTGACCTAATCCTGGAAATTAGCAATCCCTACACCAAATACGCCCTCAACTCGCCCCTATACCAGAAAGTGTAAGAGAGACAAACGCTGAAGCTTTAGTGCAGCAAACAATCATCAGTCTTTCTAATGATTTATTGGTTCCTGGAACATTTTCCTTAGGAGTAGATATGGGTTATTCTGCTACGGATTGATCCAAGCGTCTCCTTTAATCTGATCTACTCCAATTAAGTATTACTGAACAACTCTAAATGACCCAACTACCTTAGACGCCTGCCTGGCCTTGTGTCGCTGCCCGTACTGTTCGAGAAATCGAGAAGACTCTGAGACTATGAAAGCAAACAGGACCAATGATCGTACTCAGAAATTTTCGTTTTGAAGAACCCATAGACTTCGATTTTGAAATTGTTGCTCTGGAGTGGGTTGCTCAATGTCAAATGTTTGATCCTTCGAGAGATGGCTCCATTAATCAATTGCCACTTGAGTAGGAACTGCCGAACAGAACTCGACATATGTAGAGACACTCTCTCCAAAGGGTCGATGTTGAGTATCTTTGACGAAAGCATAAAATACACACGATAGCCTCACTGGCAGCAATAGTCACATCGAAGGTGCACTTTGTCCTGCCAACAGACTCCTGGAAGACGTCTTAGCGTCTAACTTCTGCACAAAACCCTCAAGATGTCGAGTAAAATGAAATACTTTTATACTGTATGCCATTGTGTGATGCTATTTCTACTGACAACCATCCCTTAAAGCGCCGTGATCAATTCTTGATCTCAAACATAAACTGCGTTTCGAACCATTCCACATTCCACTCCCAGTTCGACCTCAAAACCCCAAAGCCCATGTAATCATTTAGGACCACCCGACACTCGAACTGTCTTTTCAAAAACTTGACACTCCCCAAGGCTGCTCATGAAACTCAGCTTCCTTCCCAACGTCCGCCAGTAAAAACCACAACTTTCGACGGCCACTGTGCCCTCCGAAAAGCCAATCTACCCACTCACACGCACGTACACCATTGCCGCATTTGCTTGAACAAACAACTTGTGCGATTTTCATGACAGGAACGTGAATCCTTTCCACCCGCACTCTCGGATTTTTTTATTGTAAATCTCGTCCTGTATTTCGACATTCTTCGTATTCTTGCTCGCCAATCACTTCAGCGTTCGTATATTGTTGTTCATACCCACTACCCGGCGAGGGCAACGCCAACGCCAACGCTGCTGGGTAGTGTTTGTGTTATCCTCCGCTTCTGCAAATATTTCCAGGATTCATAACCGGGGGTAGTAGCCCACCCCCACTCCACACACACACTCAGCCATTTTTCTTTTTCATTTGCCCAGTTTTTCAGCTCTTGTTCCTGTCGTCGTTGCTGTTGTCGCTTGTGCAGGGATGCTAAATCGATTTGATTGTGGCGCCAGCATGACCGATATTATCCTTGCTCTGTGGCAAATGTGTATACCCGTTGACGCCAGTTGGACTGGTGTGCAGACAGACATACAGCGCGTAACAGTCACCGCCACCCCATCGTTCCTTGCGAGAGTACACTTCTGCCATGGATGTCACCAACACAAGCTTGCGCGCACTAATGCTTAAATGACGAAAGATATCGAATAATTATTCCCACAGTCCGCCCCGCCGGCCCCCGGTGCGCTCCTGGGGCAGGTTTTGATGGATTCCCATGATGACAAACTATTATTTACTTAAAGTGCCGTCCCGAGTGCAAATGTATAGGGATCATAAATTCGAGAGTAAAACCGTTTGTTGTTTGAGAAATGATGTCCTTCCTCGGCATGCAAGTGCCTCGGCGGAGTTCACCGGCGAGGCGCGGCACGGCGGCAGGGGACCCGAACGATAATGAATGAATGGGCAAGGACTCTCCGCCTGTCATGTGTGTAGTTTCCGAAGGAATCGGGACGCCCAAGGTTTCGGTTTTATTTCGCTGTATTTCTTCTCTATGGTAAATCACTCGAACGATTTCACTTTCAACGGAAACTTGGGCCAAGAATGGGAATTGTTTGCTGTGGTAGACTTTTTGGGTGAAGTTGTGTGGAGATGAGGGGCCGCGTTTCGGCTTTCGACGGAGGAATCGATATTTCACTTTCGATTAGGAGGTGGGGAGGCTTTGCTTTTTCGTACCGCAGGCAGCCTTGTGAGGCATCACAGTTGGAGCAGACCATCTGCCTCCTTTGGTGGATTACACTTAAAGTCAGTTGAATAGTTGGAGGTGAGATAAATGCAAGTTAGGGCGCAGATGACAGAAAAGACAGTTTATTCTTTTTGATAAATTCACGGTTTTGGAGTTCTGTCAGCCTTCTCTACGTGGAAGTTTGACTAGGCTTAGGACGAACTTTAGATCTTCCTCCTTAAAGAAGATGTATGCTGCATTTGGTTGTGCGAAGGGGAATTCTGTGAACTTCTTTAGTGCAATCCCTCTAGGAATGAATTGGAGCATTCAGATTGAGTGCATTTTGCACCATTCGAACAATCACCGGAGTGCCACAAGGTTCTTCGTTGATGACGACATTGTTTCTCACGAATTTCTCTCTGTCTTAGTCCTTAGTCCTCCACTGGGAGCAGTGATCTCGATTGAGTGTGCTCGCTAGTGTATCCTCAAGCCTATTTTCGAAAATCACGAATATGGCATTTGACGTTGTAAAGGGTCTGCCAATGGGAACTTCGGAATCTTGACAGTTGATAGCGGCTGTATTGTTGAAATTAAATTTGTCAACTTGGCTGTCATTTGTTCTCCGCTCTGCACTGCTTCCGTTTCATCAAATTGTTTGTTCTGTTCCGGCAGAACCACGGGTGTATGAATCATTTTAGAATCGTCATAAGATAAGGCCCATTTCTGGCTAAATGGGTATGTCAACAAGCAAAATTGTCAAATTCGGGACAATACCAATGCACATGAGTTCTAAGACTGCCACGATTTTGGCCCGATCGGCGCATATTTCTTTGAGAATGACATTGGCCAGACAATCACAGATGGATAATTGCCAAACTATTTCTGCCTGGATGGAATGCGATCCCCGCAAATGTCCACCTCCTCTGTATCCTTTGTCAGACAAATTCTTGAATATGCCAGCCAATTATGGTCGCCTAATTACGTGGTGCATACTCGTCTTATTGAAGTTGTGCAGCGTAGATGTCTACGCTTCGCTCTTCGCGATCTTGCCTGGACAGACGCAACCAATTTGCCTCTTTACTCTGATTGCCTCAACCTTATTCACCTTGAGTCTGTCAACAATCGTCGCAAAACGGCCGATCTGCTTTGCACAGACTGCCGCGCACTTTTTGTCAATAAAATCGTGTAACTTTCACGGCCCCACCTCTTACGAGTCACTGACAATACTCAAAGCATATTTCCTGTCTAGAAAAAGCGTCTCAAACTTGGCCGTTCGGAGTCGGCATAAAATTGTAGGTCCCTTCCACTCGTGAGAGAACAATAGCACGCACAAGACGAGTGGTTGCTGGGAAGCTAGGCTGTGGCCCTCTACGGGCTGTAACGGCACGCATATTATTATTATTAAAAGCGCCAGGACCTTTCTAAGAAACAGCCAGCTAACAGAAGAGTGGTTCGACGAAGAAAGCTTAGCTTACTCGATTTCTTGGCAGACGATTTCTTGGATGCCCAACGGCCCTCTATGTTTCAGCTGAGCAAACGCACCACGTACCAAGCAACGCAAATGTGTGTCAAAAATATCATCACGGGTAGTTTTGAAACAGGAAAGAGATTCGAAGAACATTTCGAAATTCAGAACATAGAAGGCTCGAACATAGTTTTTCGACCAACCACTAGTGTTGTGCTTCCTTTTATTCTCTCACGACTGACAGGGGGCCTTATACTTTATGGCGACTTCAAAAGGCCAAGCTGAGCATTGCTTGTGCTATGAAGGTTATGTCTCTCCCTAGATAGAGGCTTTTAATATACATTTTGAGCCTACAACTGGACAATATTCAAGTACATCAACTTATATTTCACAACACACGCAGTTTACAAATTCAAAACTAAAATTTCATAGCTTTTCTATAACGGCATATTGTGCTGTGAATAGCCGGCCAAGCATTTATCTTCTTCTTTTTTGGGTGACGCTACATACCGGGGTGGACCTGAGCCTTAGCCAACATGCCTCTCTATCTAGCCCGGTCTTGTGCTAGTTGATTTTAGCCACGCACGTTCAACTTAGTCACTTGTCCCTCGGGGTTGGAGTCGAAGACTTTCCGGGCCGGAGCATTGGTGTCCATTCGCTCGACGTGACCTAGCCAGCTGCGACTAAAGATTCTTATTTTGTTTGACCAGATCGATGTCGCTGTAAAGTCCGTACAGTTCGTCGGTTAGTCTCCTCCTCCAAACACCATCCGTTCATACGGGACTGAAGATAATTCGAAGCACTCTTCTCTCGAAGCGACCAAGATTATCCTCGTCCGCTTTAGTAAGTGCAATACAGCAGGGCTGGGAATATCAAGGTCTTATATAGCGATATCTTGGTTCTTCGAGAGATGGCTTTATTTCTCAGTGGCCTTCCGAGTGCGAAAATGCGGCGATTGCTAGCGTGATACTCTGTTTTATCTCCGCGGTGGAGTCATTGCTTGTATTAACTTCGGAGCCTAGGCAGTCAAAGGCTTTCCTTACTTCGAAGTTATAGCTGTCTCATGTTTTGTTCAAGACGTCGTTGTTGGTGGACCTTTTTAGTAGACAGCATATACTCTGTCTTACTCTTATGAACCGCTAGCCCCATCTTGGCAGCTTCCTTCTCAGCGCTCACAAACGCCCCACTGACAGCCCGTTGTATTCTCCCGATGATGTCAATGTCATCGGCATATGCGTGCAGTTGCACAGATTTGTGGAAGATCGTGCCTCTGGTGTTGACATTTGAGTTCCGTACGATCTTCTCAAGAACGATATTAAAAAAGTCGCATGACAGTGCGTCGCCTCGTCTAAATCCTTTTCTGACCTCTAAGGTCTCGGTAAAGTCTTTATCGACTTTGACCGAGCAACGGGTTTATTTCCATTGTCATTCTGCAAGGACTGACGTGTTTTGCAGGGATGCCAAAACTAGACAAGTCGCTGTATAACTCGTCTCTATAAATACTGTTATACGCGGCCTTAAAGTCGATGAATAGCTGGTGGGTATCATCTTGAAATTCTTGGGTCATTTCCAAGATGTGCCGTAATGTGAATATTTGGTCAATAGTAGATTTCGCTGGCCTGAAACCGCCCTGATATTGACCAATCAAGCTGTTAACGTAGGCTTTCAGGCGTTTACACAGAACGGCAGGAAAGATCGTATATGCTATGCTCAGGAGACTTCTGTAATTGGCACTGTTTAGAGGGTCTCCTTTCTTTAGGCAGTTTTATCACACCTGTTTTTTATACGAAAAATTTAAAAAAATGATTCTTGAATCAAGTCCATCTAGCCATTCGAAAAGGCGTGTATTATGATGGTAACATATGGATTTTGTTTAGCGCAATGCGGACGTTACGGTGGTGTGAGGGACAGAGCACTCAACACAGCGAAGACAGACGCTGGTTGACTTTGCATCCAAGGAGACCAGAGTGGGTTTCTCAGCCAACAAATTAATAGCCACAGTTTTGTATGTCATTCACATCAATTATTTGGAGATGATTTTGTGGAGAACTTATTTTGCTCACTGTATTACCGAACCTTTTCTCTCCCTTAACCACATTCCCCCACCATGTACTAAAATTAAATTTCTCCATTTCCTCTAAATTCAAAAGATCAGAGTGGATAAGCACCAATTTGCTGTGTTTATTGCTTAATCGAAACAAAATTACCATAATTGATACCCAATTCGTTTGCGTTTATGTTGAATTAATGAATTCAGCAGTCAACTCAGACGGTAGTATTTGGCATTAGCATTTTTGCTTGACTTTTACTTTCCGTTCATCCTTTAGACTCCATTGCAGGATAGCTGCGATTTGTCGGCAAATAATTGGCTACTCCGGAATGGGGTTCGTCTTCAGAATGGGGTGTTGAAATCGTTTCTTATAATGTGCCTAGCAACAGTGGTCACAGTTTATGCATGCGTAAACATAAATCGAAAGCACTTTTGATGAAGGGCATTGGGGTTTCTCAGATGCTGGAAAGCAGGCTTATATGACATCATTTTGTGCAGAGATCTTTACCTGGACCTCCTCTCGTTGTGCAAATATTAAAATGTTCAGACGGCAAAGAATGGAATGTTGATTTAGTTCTCTTCGCAATTCGATTAGTACTCTTGAAAGACTAGCGATCAATGTGAACTACACACAGCATTATAAATCGTCTGATTCCAGGCTGTTGTAATGACGCAAGAGCTGAAGTATTTTTAGCCGGATTCCATACATATCGACGGATTAGCCAACGTTGGACTATTCTTCGCCTCAGCCAAAAAGTCTCCCCAGGTGGACCGATCTTCAGCCAGTTGTTTCCAGTTTCACAAGCCAAGTTGGTTGAGGTCCTTCTCTACTAAGGTGAGCCACCTTACAAGCACCTTAGGCGTTGGACCCGTAAACGCCTGGCTAGACATTTGTCGCAGCTCGTACAGTTCGCGGATACGTCTCCTTCAGATCCCATCAACGCAAATAGGACATAGAATCCCACGTAATCAGTGTCTTAAATAGAGTCAAATTGGTCCTCCAAGAGATGTCTCTATTAACTAAGTGTCTCTTGAGCCCACAGAAACAGTGGTTGGCCAGAATTATTTTGCTTTTGACATCGCTACTGATACTAGTCTTAGGAACCGCGGTTGACGAAGTCATTAACCACCTTCATGTTCTTTGTGACGATGCCCATTGTGACACTCGTCTAAGTTTAGTTAGTAAAAAATCACGTCTCTTATAGCAATTATTGAACTTCCATTAATCAAAAGCTTGTTCCTCCTTCTTTTCTCAGCATATAGTATATAAACATAATAATATGGGTGGCGCTACAGCCCGTAGTGTACGGTGGCGTATTGATGGCATCCCTGCGGAATTATTTCAAACTGCGCCGAATGTATCAGCAGACTTGCACCATCCGGTGATACACAAAGCTTGGGATAACGAACAATTCCCGCAGGAGTGGAAGAGAGGGATGATCATCAAGCTTCCAAAAAAAGGGAAACCTTATGGAATACGGAAACTGGAGAAGTATTTGCGTTCTTCCAGCAGTATCCAAAATAAAAGCTCGAATAGTTCTGGAACGCGTCAAAGAGCATTTAAATTCAACTCTCGATGTCGAACAGGTGGGTTTCCGGATCCTCCTGCATCGACCACATAAACACCTTACGGACCTTACCCTTGAACAATGCGTTGAGCATAAGTCTCCGCTATATCTGCTGTTCATCCACTTTGAAAAGGCTTTCGATAGCTTGAATCGAGATGCTATCTGGTCGGCTTTAGCTATTATAAAGGCTACATACGAAGGTAGTACGTGTCACGTCTTGCACAATGGTAAGTTGTCAGAGGAATTTGAGGTCCAAAGTAGAGTTCGTCAAGGGTACATACTGTCACTACCATTGTTTCTGGTGGTTATCAGATCTACTCCGTGCAGCATTGATGGATGGAAATTATGGCATTTGATCTTAAACACCTTGACTACGCTGATGATGTTTGTCTCCTTTCGTCTCCTTTATTTTCGTAATGGATCTTCATTTGATGGCACATAATCTAAAAGCAGAGGCAAACAAAGTGGGGCTCAAAATAAACGAGGCAAAAACTAAAGCCCTTAGTATTTCTGACAACAGCGCCCTACTGAATATTGCCGGACAGGAAGTCGAGAAAGTTAACAGCTTTCTATATTTAGGAAGATTGGTCTCAGCTAATCGCGGTGGCACCGAACTGGACGGGTGCAACAGAATCGGGAAGGCTAAAGCTGCGTTCACAATGCTATCAGCAATGTCATCAGCTTAAGAACCAAGCTGCTACTGTTCCGTTCCAACGTAGAATCGGTGCTGCTACATGGATGCAGTACCTGGAAAGTGAACACCATTACCACACGAAAGCTGCAATCTTTCGTAAACAGATGGTTAAGAAACATCCTTAGGATTTGTTTGCCAACCGTATCTCTAACGAGGAATTGTACCTGAGAACGAGCCAGGAACCTATAAACATCACAAAACGAAGGAGAAAGTGGCAGTGGATTGGACACACCCTACGGCGCGAAGACAATTCAGGCAGGCAGAACAGCGGGACGCCCTAGACAAACATGGCGCAGAACAGTTGAAGAGGAATCGAGTTCTTTAGGAATGAGTTGGAGGGAACGCAAGCGCGTTGCAGAAATTCGAACGAAATGGCGCGCAGGTGTGGTTGACGCCCTATGCCCCCCGAGGGGTTAAAGGACTTAAGTAGTAAGTAAGTAATCCGTAGAGGGCTAGGGCCCAGCTTCGCAGCAACCACTCGTGTTGTGCGTGCTATTGTTCTCTCACGAGTGGAAGGGTATGCCGACTCTGAACGGCCAAGTTTGAGAAGCTTTTTTTTGACATTAAAAACTCTTCGAGCATTGTCAGTGACTCAAAAAAAGTGGGACCGTGAACTAATTTTTTTTTGTAGAGAGCAGGAATCGAACCTACGACGTCGAGGTTGGAGCCAACGCACATAGCCACAAGGCCCGGGCCACCAGCATAGTTTCCCTGATAAAAGTCCTGGCTTAGGTGGAACGTCACATCCGCCGAGATGTCAGTATGGACAGTACGGATACCCAAGCAGCAATTAAATCCCTGGCAGCGTTCTCTACAAAGTGAATAGTAATCGACTGTCGTGCATCTCTCAACGACGTCATGGATTCTTTTGTAACACAGGTATCCTGTCAACTACCTTTAAATTGCAGCTGAATAACCTTTGTGCACAGAAAATAAATGCTAGATTGTTGACAGGCAGCAGTGGTAATAATCAGCGGACTGTGCTTATTCACACAAAGAGACTAAGCCGTTTCTTTTCTCCAATGACTTCTGCTGAAGCTGCCTAGACGAGGATGAGGAGGAAAGCATACAGCATTTTATCTACGACTGCCCTGTGCTCTCCTCAACTAGGAAAACCACTATAAGCTCAGAATCTGCTGAAAAAACTGACTGGCTATCATAACCACCGTTTCTAACTTCAATTACTCACGAGGCGGTACAATGGGCCTTAATGGCCTACTTGGCCCCAAGTGCATGAATGCCACTACCTACCTTAATGGAAGATGTTTCGTTAAGCTCCAGTTCCATTTCAGCAATTTTGACAATGTCCCCTCCATCATCCCTATACCCCACAAAATGTGTACGCCGCCGCCTGAAATCGAAAAAAGCCACCCACCCCCACACAAATAAAAACCAACTCCCTTCTTTTAGAAATCTATTTATTAAACAGTAAAACAAACGAAAACGAAACAAAAGTAAAATTGTGTGTTCAAACACCGGCACAACATCTGATAATGACTTTACAACGAGCTCTAAAACGGCTCCCAAACAATCGCTCTCGGCTCAACCCCTTCGTATGGCTGCCACAACGAGCGCCAGGGCACCCGCTCCCAGCGTTACAGCAACGCCACCGGGACCACTCAGCGAAGCCGAGTTGCATCCCTCCGAGAAGCACGCGCAGATTTCCTCCGTGAAGCCCTCATTGTCGGCCACAATGCAAGTGTCGTTGCGTCCGTGCAGATCCCCTGTGTCCCAGCCGCAACCGCGGACCACTCGCTTCTCGCGGTTCACGTTGATCACGGTCACCGTCTTCCGGCAGAACACCTTCTCGCTGGCGTTCCGCGGCGGGCACTCCGCCAGGAACTGGTCGTCGCGCACACCCCGCGGCACTGTCAGCTTCAAGTCGTTACAGTCCTCCTCGAGATGGGAGTTGCACTGGTGACAGAGGATGGCGTCAGCTGGAAAGAAAAGAAGGAAACGAGAGAGAGAGATGAGTTATGGAAGTCATGCGAGGAACTGATTAAACAGATGATGGAGCACTCATGGGGCACGTTCGCACCCTCTTCGCAGTGGCTAATGGGAAACCAACGGGGCGACCGAAGGACACACACTGATTTACACGCAAAACGACATTTACGAGCGCTGTCAGTTTCGACAGCCATTAGCGGCGCGGCTGTGTCGTGGGAGCTGGTGATTAGGTTCGTTGGCTGACACAATTCTGCCGCTTCCTACATGAGAATGAAGGAGGAGAGCTCTGCCAATTGTGTAAGCGGCACCGCATGAGATCATATGAAGGCGCTGCTGCTGGACTTAAGTTTGCCAGCCGGGCAATAAATCACCGGACAAATACTGGTTTCGCGTGACGGAGACAATGAAATTGGAGGGAAAACAAAAACGGTCCCCGGCCAGCCTTGACCTCGTGGGAAGTTGTCTGAGAAGTTGCTGCAGCGGCGAGGTGAGAAAGATGGCATTCACTTAATTAAGGGCTTGTTTGGTGGAGAGAGCATGGGGTTTGGAGTGTAGAAGAGCTTTTCGGGGGGATTATGGTGGATTAGGGTGCGTGGAGCTTCTTCTTTTCGGAATGGCAACTGTCGGTGGTGTATGCCTCCATACATGGTATACATGGCCTCCAACATGTCGTCAAAACATGCTTTGGACATCATGTCTTATGGATAGTGGTGATGGTATGGTGCTTCGAACAATTTCAACAAATCGTATTTGCCTGACTAGCGAAAAGCCCTGTTGGAGTGGTTAACGACGAAGGCCTGACCCAAAGAGAGTTGTCCTTCAAAGACTTTCAGCTGTTTAGCCATAACCATGCTTTAAGCCTCCACCCAACGAGTTGTTCTCAAAATTAAAAATTACAATCGTGGGAATATTTTACAGGAAGAGTCATCTTGCTTCAGTCCAAGTAGCACAATTTGCATTGCGCACATTTTCTTCAAGGAATTCCTTAAAACGACATGCTGACACCACCATTTAAATTTATTTGAACAGAAATTATACAATTGGTCCACTTCTTTGGCAGGCGCTACAGTCCGGACAGGACCTGGGCCTCAGTCAACATGCCTCTCCATCTAGCCTGGTCTGTGCTAGTTGCTTCCAGCCACGCACGTTCAACTGCTTTAAGTTACCTTCTAGCTGCGTGCACCACACTAGGCGTGGCCTTCCTTTACCGCGTTGTACGTCGGGGTTGGAGTCGAAGACTTTCCCGGCCGGAGCGTTGGTGTCCATTCGCTCTAAGTGACCTAGCCATCTGAGACGAGAGATTTGAACTCGTTTGACCAGGATGTCGCTGTACAGCTCGTACAGCTCGTCGTTCAGTCTCGTCCTCCAAACACCATCCGTATGTACGGATCGAAAATAATTCAAAAGACTTTTCTCTTGAAGCGACCAAGGATATCCTCGTCCGCTTTAGTCAGTGTCCATGCTTCTGCGCCATACAGCAGAACTGGGACTATTAAGGTATTCTTTAGGGATATCTTGGTTCTTAGAGAGATGGCCTTCCAAGTGCAAAAGTGCAGCGATTCTCCAACGTGGTGCTCCGTTGGCAATTGGTCCCACAAGGGGAAAAAAGAGTTGGCTCAACAATAGGCACCCAACGGATGTACCATGCTTACAAGGTTTACTTACTTATCAGGCAGACGACCTGTGAAGAGTCTGAGCCTGAGCAATTGCTGCCTGCCATTGGTGATGGTCCTATTCACACCGCTTCCAGTCATCAAGGCCAAGCTGTCTTACATCCGCGATGACTAGGTCTTTGTACCGGAGGTTCGGTCTTCCTCTAATTCTCGAACCAGGAGGCTCGGTTTGAAGACCCTCTTTTCTGGAGCGTTGTTGTCCATTCGCTCGATGTGGCCTAGCCAGTGTAGTCGACGGATTTTTGCCTTCCGGACTACATCCACATCCTTGTACAGCTCGTTGAGTTCGTGGTTGTGTCATCTCCTCCATTCGCCTTCCTCGCAGACGGGAACATATATCCGATGTCGATTTTTTCTTTCGAAGGCACCAAGAATCAGCTCTGCAGTCTTGCTTAGTGTCCAGCTTTCGGCTCCATGAAGCAGGACTGGTAGGATAAGAGTTTTGTAGAGCATGAGATGAGAGCTTTGGTCCTTCGAGTCAGGAGTTTCGAGCCCAGTTCTTTTGACAAACCGAAGTAGTATCGGTTGCCAAGGGCGATATGCCCCGAGGTAGACAAACTCCTTTACTACCTCGAAAATGTAGCTGTCGATTGTAACGTTTTGGCTTAGGTGGTGTGCGGCGTATCGTTTTTAGCTCGACAGCATATATTCGGTTTCGTCCTCGTTGACCTTTAGACCAGCCTGTTCCTCAATTGCCGTGAAACTTCTACCACGGCGCGTTGGGACCGAGCGATAGTGTCGATGTCATCAGCGTATCCCAAAAGCTGGACGCCCAACGCACTATCTTCTCCAGTACCAAATTGAAGAAATCACACGACAGCGCATCTCCATGTCGAAATCCGGTGCAGGTTTCGAAATTTTCAGAGGTTTTTGAAAAGAACAGCACGCGTGTATGTTAGCGTGGTGCGACACAACCGGATAAATTTTTCCTCGAATCCCGAATTCGGCCGTCGATTCGAATAGCTCCTTGCGATGAATGCTGTCGTATGCGGCTTTAAAATCAATGAACAGATGGTGAGTATCGATTTGAAACTCGCTGATCTTCTCCAGGATCTGCCTTAGTGTGAAGATTTGGTTTATAGTCGATTTGTCGGGCCGGTAGCAGCACTGGTACGTGCCGATTGGTGCGGTGCAAATCGGCTTTAGACGTTCACACAGATGTGGACTACTACGGGGACTACTTTCCCCGCATTAATAGAAGCGATACAATCCGTTGCTTGAAGTAATTGCAAATGTCTCCTCATTTAGCAGATTCAACGCGTTGTGAAATTGTTGCCTGGCAGTAGAACTTCTCAGGTCGTTGATAGCCATGTTTGGGTGGTTGCGAATGTGGTGTAGTTGCGTCTGATTTCACAAAGTAGTGTTGTGGGGGGACGATGCGAGCTTTTTCGTAAGGTCTCCTGATGCTTGGGTACTTCTGAAGGTCCCTGTTATAAGTGAGACCTGTATATATTTGGAGCATCTTGCTCCCCCATGTTGGTCTTGGAGATGGTATGCCATATACAGTGTGTTGAATGAGCTGCTTATAGAGCAACGACTTCGTCTTCTGGCTTAGTCCATTTTGTTTGCGCATGAGTGGGTAGATGCGATGAAATCCCAATCAGCTTCGAGTGTTGTTAAATTTCAGCTTCTTGGTGAAGTTAACGCCGACATACAACACTTCACCTTGTCTGTTGGTGTTATTGTCGCTCCACAATCTTGATGCTCCGGCATTCTGTAAGTGATCTGTATTTACCTCCGGATGGTCTTCTTCTGAGTATCGATTCCTCGGCATTTAATCGGATACCCCATTCGGTGTAGTAGTTGTACTTCTTGTTTTTCGACTCTCCGTGCTGTGATTCGTTACGACATTGATGTAGCGTATGTTACTGGATCGTCTGATAATAGACAACATTTTACTGTATCAGCTAGAGATGGTAGGTCTTAGTAGAGATGTAGTATAATAATGGTCCAGGCTTTGATCCTTGAGCAACTACCTGTACGTAAAACTTAAAACTCAGGTTAAAGAGGAATCCAATCAGATTAATTTTGTAAATGAGGCCCAATATCCACACAGGGTCGAATGTTTTTTTTTTACTGGAACTGTGACTAGGCGGTTGTTCAGGCCTTTTACAACGTCGCGTTCTTCTTCTTCTTCTTCTTCTTCGTGTGTCGCTACAGTCCGGGGTGAACCTGGGCCTCGGTCAACATTCCTCTCCAGCTGGCACGTTATTTAGCCAGCTGCCTCCAATTTCGCACTCCAAGTTGGTTGAGGTCCTTCTCCACTTGAGTGCGCCATCGGGTTCGTGGTCGTCCTCTATTGCGTTGTCCCACTGGTTCGGAGTCGAAGACTCTTCGGGCTGGAGCAGTGTTGTCCATGCGCTCAACATGGCCTAGCCATCTTAGGCGTTGAATCCGTAGACGCCTGACTAGACTCATGTCGCTGTACAGCCCGTACAATTCGTAGTTGAATCTTCTTCTCCAGGAACCTTCAACGCAAACAGGACCAAAGATTGAACGCAGAACTTTTCTCTCGAAGAGACCAAGTGCGCCTTCATCCGCTCTTATGGTAGTCCAAGCTTACGCTCCATACAGTAGGACAGGGATGATCAAGGTCTTATATAATGTGAGCTTTGTCTTTCGAGGGAGGGCTCTATTACTCAATTGCCTCTTGAGCCCAAAGAAACAGCGGTTGGCAAGAGTTATTCTGCGTTTAATCTCGGTACTGATGTTGTTCGTACTATTAACTTGGGAGCCAAGGTAGATGAAGTCCTTTACTACCTCGAAGTTGTAGCTGCCTATGGTGACGTTCTGCCCGAGTCGTCGATGTTGTGTGTCCTTTCTTGATGACAGCATATACTTTGTTTTGCCCTCATTCACCGCTAAACCCATTTTTGCCGCCTCCGTCTCAATACAAGCAAACACCTCATTGACGGCTCGCTGTGTTCGTCCAATCACGTCAATGTCGTCCGCGTAAGCAAGCAGTTGAACGAACTTCTGGAAGATCGTGCCTCTAGTGTTGGCGTGTGAGTTTCGCACGATCTTCTCCAACACGATGTTGAAGAAGTCACATGACAGCGCGTCGCCTTGCCTAAAACCTTTTTTGACATTGAAGGTCTCGGTGAGTTCGTTACCGACCTTGATGGAGCAGCGAGAGTTCTCCATCGTCATCCTGCACAATCTGACGAGTTTGGCAGGGATGTCAAAACTAGACATGGCGTTGTATAGCTCGTCTCTATGCACACTGTCATATGCGGCCTTAAAGTCGACAAACAGGTGGCGGGTGTCGATCTGCATCTCTTGGGTTTTTTCGAGGATCTGCCGTAAAGTGAAAATTTGATCGATAGTGGACTTCCCAGGCCTGAAACCGCACTGATAAGGACCTATCAGGTTGTTGACGAATGGTTTCAGGCGCTCACACAGAACGGCAGAGTAGATCTTGTAGGCGATGTTAAGGAGACTTATCCCCCGATAGTTGGCGCAGTCAAAGGGGTCTCCTTTCTTATGGAACGACGTCGCGTTGGAACTTTATAAATGTCTCACACGGAATCCGTACTGCATATCCGGGACGATGTTTAGTTCAGTGAACCGTCGCTTTTGAGGTGCTCCAGGGTCCAGGGTGATGATCGTACTCTAGAGCGGTATAGCCCCACATCGCAAGACGCTAGAACCGTTTCCCTTTTTGCGTATTGCAACAATTTTTGCGACGTTCCACTTGCACAGTTGTTCATGCAATTGTTCTTGATGATGTTGAGAATTTTACCACAGTGGCCATTGTGACATTCGCTTTTGGGCGAAGTTCAATACATTGTCGCCCCCGTCTGCTTTCCACGTTACGCTGGGTTGAATTATTCCTGTGATTCCCTCAGTTGTTGTACGCCTACACCTTACAAAGCCAATCGAAGAACCATTGTTTAGTTTCAAAGCATTCATGATAATTTACATTCCTTACACAGTATTTACTACAAGTAGGCGTCAAGCATATGCTCGTCTATTTTTGGAGGTAATTTCGCTACAGCTGCCAAAACAAACAACTGTCTGAAATGTTGAATTGTTTGAATTCAATTAATTCTGTTCAATAAATTGCCTGATAGTGTAGACAATTGGGGATCGTCTAATATTTGCACAAATGCTTGAGATACGATAGTTTTCGTGTCCCATTTCCAGTCGACCCTCAATTGTGATTCACTGGTGTTTATTTTTCTATTTGTGCAAGAGACGGGCATTTTTTTGTAAACACGTTTTTGTTGACAAGCTTTATGAATTCAGCTGGGTAGAGAACATTATGGAGTCCAATTGAGCTTATGGATAAAGTCACCGGTCTGAGGCATTATTATCATCATGCCGCAGAGAATTATTATGATTTGCATTCACCTCAGTTTCTCGAGTTACTGACAATGATCATAGAGTATTGGTAGCTTGTCAAACTTTGATGCCATTCGGAGTCGGCGTGAAACTGGGCTCTTCCACTCGTGACACAACAAAAGCACGCACAACGCTAGAACCTGCTGAGACCCTAGGCTCCGGCCATATACGCTGTAGCGCCACTCATATTATTATTATTATGGATGGGATGACTGGGCCAACCGCATAAAAGTGGATGCAATGAAGTCTAAACACTTAGATTGGCGGTGTCAAAACACAATAAATACCAGGCGTACCAGTATGAAGTGAGCGTCAAGATACAAATGTCTCGATAGGGAACATTTGTTGTGAACGAGCCCTTATTTTTTTTTTTTTGTTTGTTTGGATCTGTGAAAAATATTTAGTATACATCAATTCACTGAACAGACAAAATCATATTTTTTCTTCGTGTTAAAAATGTCGAATTTTGTACCAGAAAGTGATGATTTGCGGAAAGCATTAATTTTTTGTTTGCATTTGAAGAAAAGTGCTGCAGAGTCGCATCGAATGCTTGTCGAGGCATATGGTGATTATGCTCATCACCATCGGAAGCAACATGCAAAAGATGGTTTCAACGGATGCGAGAAATGAAGAACGTGGAAGACCACCAAAAAAGTTTGAAGACGCCGAATTGTAAACGACATTGGATGGAGATGACACTTTGAGTCAAAAGCAAATGGCAGCAATGTTATATGTTGCGCAACAAACAATTTCTGACCGTTTAAAAGCTATGGGAAAGATCCAAAAGTGTAGAAAATGGGTGCCACATGAATTGAATGAAAGACAGATGGAAAACCGAAAAAAACACTTGTGAAATTTAGCTTCAAACACACTTCAAAGAAAATCGGTTTTGCATCGGATTGTTACTGGCGATGAAAAATGGATTTATTTTAAGAATCCTTAACGCAAAAAATCATGGGTTAATCCGGGACAACCATCAACATGGACTGCAAAACCAGATCGATTCGGCAAGAAGACAATGCTGTGTGTTTGGTGGGACCAGAAAGATGTGATGTACCACGAGCTCCTAATCGGTACCGACAACAAATGATCAATTTGAACCATGCATTGATCTAGAAACGACCAGAATTGGCCAGAAGACACACAAAGCAAAACCGGTTCAGGATACAATCAAAACACTTGGCTGGGAGCAGCTACCCCACCCGCCGTATTCACCAGACTTGGCTCCTTCCGACTAAAATTTGTTTTCATCGATGGGACACGCATTGGCTGAGCAGCGCTTCGATCTCTATGAAGAAGTCGAAAATTGGGTGTCTGATTGGTTTGCTTTAAAAGACGAACAATTTTACTGGCGGAGTATTCACAAATTTCCAGAAAGGTGGTCAAAATGTGTAGAAAACAATGGTCAATACTTTGAATAAAATGTTTAGTGTTTAATAATTAGTTAATAATTAGTGTTTTATTTTCGAAAAAGGGTGTCCGAAAATTTAATTTGCAGCCATTTGCGGAGTAAACTGCCTTAAAACTTCATACAAAATAAGGTCCCAATTAGTCAACTGTAAAGAGAATTATTGAAAAATGCAGATACACTGGATGTGATGTGATTTATTATACAAAAAACAATGTGCATCCAATGTTGTCCAGAATGTGTCACTGTTCGCAGCCAATTTTGGAAGACATCATCGAACCATATAAAGACTTTTTTACTCATTATTGCTGCATGATAAAACAGTTATTTTGTTCCGAAATTGGATGATATCGATGAGGCCAATAGTTGGTTTCAACTAGTAGTGGGCCGTGGCACCGTATATATGTCATATAATTTATGTACTATATAGTTTCGTTGAACAGAATCGACACTCTAGATTGTGTAGCTTGAAACCAGGTTCTTCAACAAGCTCACAACCGCCTGAGTATTAGGAGGTAATCAAAATTAGGAAGTATAGGCAAATTGTTCCTACATCCCGAAATGACAAACTTAACTCTCACTTATGATACAGTCCAAGCTAAGGTGTTAGAAGCTCTATCCACAGCAATACTGAGCAATAGTCGAGCCGAGGATAATGGAATGAACAATGCGCCGCTCCGTCAGAAGAACACCCACTTTTCACTCCAAGGACGGTTCTCGAGAATGCTTGGGAGTATGCCAAACCGATCTATAGCTGTTTTATAAACTTCTCACTGCTTTTGGAATTTTCTCCATGACTATGGCCATTCAGTTTCTATGGAAAAAGTTAGCTTTTTATAGTAAGCACTGCCCTCAGGCCAGAAATGTTTCACTGGGCACTGGACAGTTGAGGGTAAGTCGTCATCCATTTGCAAATGACTAAATTGTTCGAGCGCACAGAGATGAGTTTGTAACAGCATGTGCTGATTCGAAGTGGTGGTGGCGCTACAGCCCATAGAGGGCTAGAGTGCTAAGTTCTCACACTAGTGGAAGGGACCTACAGTTTTATGCCGACTCCGAACGGCCAAGTTTGAGGAGCTTTTTTATACAGGAAATAGTCTTTGAGCATTGTCAGTGACTCGAAAGGGGTGGGGTAGTGGAAATTATTTTTGTCGCTCAGAGCAAGAAACGAACCTACGTCGTCGAGGTTGCGGTCGACGCACATACCCACAACGCCACGGGCCGCCGCTAGGCGTTTCCGCCGGAAAACTTCAATAAAAAAAATTGTAGTACCCCCCGTTATAGGGTTCATCAGAAATGTCTTCCAACAAAATAAAGGTTGCATATGGTAATTTCTAGCAAAAGTGAAACTAATTAAAGTTCATGTGAATAACGTCAAGTCATTTAGTAATGAGCCCGGATTAAATTTTCCATTTGCCTTGAACTTCAGAAAATATCTTGATATACATATGCACGAATGAATCTTTCGATTGCTGCACTGACAAGCAAATTAACAAGCACTTGAACAGCACCGCACGCAACATGTTGATTTGAATGTCGATACGCTTTAGCTCTGCTGACGGACGTATAACATTTAAGTGAAACCTCTTCGGAAACGTTCTTAGAATGAATTTAAATTAGCCATTAATGTCATGGTCGGCAATCGGATCCTTTCTTGGTAAGGTCCGATGACTGCTCCAAAGGTTAAAGCAATTATTTGTGCAATAATGGATGAAGGGTTTGAACAGAAGCCTATCGAAGTGAAGATGACCAGCAGTTAATATTGAAGCTAGCGACCAGGCAAGGAAGACTACCCTGAATATTCACAAAAGTGGACTGTGAAGCGCCATCGTCATCTCATTTTCGTATCATTAGAGTGCGAGGTCCTAAAAAACCAACTTCTCCAGCTAATACGACCTTTGGTGAGCTGTATACAGTAGTGTCCACCAAGTTGATTGGGGATCTTCTCCACTTATGTGCTCGACTTTAGAAACAGATGTTGCGTCGTCGTCTGTTGCGTTGTCTCACAGCTTCGGAGTCAAACATATCGCTAGTATAGATATTGTACATACATAAAATAGCAAGCCTGCCTAGGCCTTAGTAAAACAACAAAATTGGATGAGCCGCTAAGACTTAAATCTGTCTTAAGTTATGTAGAGGGATTTAGAAAGGATTCAAGAATAGGTGAATGTAACATTGGTGATTGAGCTCCCTATCATAAACCATTTATAAGTCTCAGAAAAGGAACTGTGGGCACAAGCTCGTTGTGAAGGTAGAATTTTCTGTTTAGGGAAATCATTTGTTTCAAAAAGTAATAGACTCGCATTGACCGCAGTTTAGTTCAATGGCGAATGCATCAAGTTCATTTTGGAGTGCATGCGAGTGAGTAGGCTTATAACACTGTGATGTTTAAAGTTTAAAACACACTGATTGTCTTTTATGTAATCTGCTTTACCTGTCTAGAACTAATTCTAGCACCTAGCGCTAGTATAGCTCGCAGATTGATCTATGGATAATGAATGTCCCTGAGAGTAAGGGAAGACAGTTTCGTGCACGATCCTCCATACTCAGAGGAAGGGTTAGTAGAGTGTACCCGCAGGCAGTTGTGCCAGATGAGAGCACTTCTACAAATGACACAACATTTCTTTGTGCAACAGGACAAGTGGGATTTGGAGGCAGAGCAAGCAAGCTCTATCATGCGGGAGATCAATCTCGAAGCTGACTGCTCTATTTGCTGCTACATACAGAGTAATAAGTCTTCTTTTTGTTTTCATTGCTTTCTTTCACCTTTCGGCCTTTACTGTGTTGCTCCTCGGTTTGAAATCCAAGACTTTATCGTCCGAAGTATTGGTGTCCATTCGCTCTAAATGACCTTGTCGACTGAGAGGAGAGAATCCGATGATGAAGCCGTTTGACCAGATCGACATCGCCTTCGCGTTACATACGGAAATAGATATAATAATAAGGGCTTTCCTCTCCAAGCGACAAAGGATCTCCTCATCTGCTTTGGTTGGTATCCATGCTTCTGCGCAACGCAGCAGTTCTAGAACTATCAAGACCCTATATATAGGCACATCATGGTTCTTCAAAGAGGGATTATTCCTGAATTGCTTTCAAGCTCAAAGATCCATAATCGGCGAGAGTAATGCCTTATCTGCTTGCGTTAATTAAGAAGCCTAATTAGACAAAGTCTTTAACCACATCGAAGTTAGAGCTATTTTTTCCTCAAAAGCATATACCTTGTCTAGCTCTCATTGACCGCAGGACCAATCTTTGCCGCTTAATTCTCGATGCTCACAAACGCTCACTACTGACAGCGTTCGAGGATGTCAATGTTATCGACAAATGCGAGCAGTTCCACAGGTTTGTAAAAGATGTTGACGTTTGAGTAACACACGATCTTCTTGAGAATGATGTCAAAGAATTCACAAGACAATGCGTTGTCTTATCCAAATCCTTTTTAACATGACCCCTGATAAACAGAAAGTATGCATAACTGAGCACCAAAGAATTGGAGCAACCATCGAAAATGTGAACAGGCAATTATGACTAAAGTTTCACCAGAAAGGAATACAGCTTCTTGATCAAATCAGACTTCTGAACTATGCTTGGATGATTGTCTCAGCAAAAAAAATCTGAACATTCCCAGGGCAGGCGAATGCCTGTCAAAATATCTTCAAATCTGATCAAACGCAATTAAAAAAACTAAATGGTAACGAAGCACATCAGCACTTCAGCGAATGCTTTTAGCGAACAAAAAATAGCACTATCCCATGACCAACTAATTGAACGTGATTTCAGAACAATTGCTGGCGAATACTTTCACACGTTCATTCAACTCCAAGTCAAGCAATAAAGAAACGTGCATTTTTCACAAAAAAATTCCTCTTCGTATTTGTTTGTTTGATTAAGTTTGAGCGGAAAATTTCCGTTGACATTGTTCGCTCGGAGGTGGAGAAAATGGCACATCCCGCCACAATTAACACGCATTGGCAGATGATGTATATCTTAAACCCATTTTGACAAGAACCAACACTGGATATGCACTGACCATATTATCCCATTATCACCCGCTGTCAAATTGAGAACGCAAACGCTGATTACTGCTGGGGCGATGAGTAAATAAATCGTTGAATAGTTTTTCGTTTTATCGGTCAATTGGAATGCTAATTCGATTAACGAAAGAAGCTCTTACAGGGACAATGGTGCTAAATTGTTCGATCACGGCTGGCAAATGTTAAACATTCACGAAGTCTTTAAATTATCTCATATTCGATTGTGGACAGTCGGGACCGTGACATAGATTGATCAAGAAATTATCGAAATTCTCTGAATATAGGGTGGGACCTTCACGAGTGGTGTCTAGACTAGGTGATGTTGGATGTTGACACATCATTTTCAGCCTGATTTGAAGTACTTAACGGGAACCTTTTACGAACTTGCATAGTGGGCATTGGACTTCCTCAAGGTTTCCTATTATTTTACCAGGCACCAACCTTCTTCTTCTTCTTCTTGTGGCGCTACAGTCCGGGGTGAACCTGGGCCTCGGTGAACAATCCTCTCCAGCTGGCACGTTCTTTAGCCAGCTGCCTCCAATTTCGCACTCCAAGTTGGTCGAGGTCCTCCTCCAGTTGAGTGCGCCATCGGGTTCGTGGTCGTCCTCTATAGCGTTGTCCCACTGGTTCGGAGTCGAAGACTCTTCGGGCTGGAGCAGTGTTGTCCATGCGCTCTACATGGCCTAGCCATCTTAGGCGTTGAATACGTAGACGCCTGACTCAGGCACCAACCTACATTTGCTAAAGTTTCTTGAAGTACCTGCAGTAGTTTCTGTGATGCGGATTCTACTTACTCAGCTCTTATCTCAGCAGTTCAACACCTGATCCGAGCTTCGGTGGCGGACACTAGGGTTGGGTTATTGGTTACCAAAGAAATTGCCATACCACTAAGACCATTGTTGGTCCATTGTCATATCGAACCGGGCTCCTATTAGCCTAGGTCAGGCACTCAACCAACTGCACCATCTAGCCGTTCGAAGCACTCACAGAGGACCTGCTCAGCATATCGTCGTCGTTTTCATCACAGGCGTCGGAGACGGTTTATCGCTTAGATCTAGCATTTAGGTGAAGGTCTAGTGTCTCATTAGTACGCCGGTAAGTCGGCTACAGTTTTTTCTTATAGACGCAAAGGAACATGCACTTGGAGAGTCATGTCATCTTGTTGTTCTCTCGAGAGGTCCAACCAACGATGTCGGTAATACCAGCGCTGGTTTAGATCCTAAGAGTTACTCCACTCATCCTTTTCACTTCCCCTGATGACGTGACGGACAGAAAGAGAAGGCTTGCATTCTTGATCTATACTGAATGTGATTAAAGAATTGACCAAGGCCTTAAGCCCAGTTTGGCTGTTGCTGCAAACACAATTACTCTCCCATTCACCGACTTGTAGCGCCATACCAAGTATATTGTCGAATATGTGAAGTTGCGCTTCAGTCCATAGTGGGCCAGGGTCTAGCTTCTCAGCAAGTGTTGTGCGTGCTAGTGCTCTACCATAAAACCTACAATTTTATGCCAAATCCAAACTGCCAAGTTTGAAAAGTTTCTTCTAGACGGTTATACTCTCTGAACATTGTCAGTAACTCAAAAGAAGTGGGACCGTGAAGAGTTTTATTGGACGCATCACATCACGGCTTCGAACCTAAACACGTTGGTCCAAATACATTGAGGTCGACGCACATTTCTACAAGACCACGAACCATGACGTAGAGCACGTACCCCAACATTTGTAGATCGTAAAGATTTGCACTTGTGGTATATTGTCTGCTAATATTGTCGACCTCCACGAAAGCACCAGCGCCAGATCATTCCTTGGTCTTGAAGACATCCGTGAAGATTCAACCACAGGCTCTTCTTGACTCAGATTCTGACCAGAGCCACTGCACTCGAGTTACGAAAGTCGATTTTGTGTGTACATCGCAGCTGGAGTTCGGGTGTCTGTCCATCAGATGGCATATTCATGACACTAGAGGTAACGCAAATGCGCTGCGCAAGGTCAACGAGGATCCAAAAGACCACTTCTCTTTAAGTGAAACATGACCTTAATAATGTACCCCTTGATGTGAAGAACATCTACCAACGGCCTTTTGAGCTGCCGCCGTGAAGCAATCAGACCAACATGATGGGTTAATTGTGCCCTTACTATGGAATTTTCACGGACACATCTTAAGGCTTTAGAGCTGCGCCATGTTTCTTTTAGAGCACTCGTATTCACAACCGGAAGAGCTAGAAGTTGACTCTCGGTGTATGTGATTTCTGCTTTCAACTGAAACCGATCACTGAAACTAATCTTGTTTTCCTCAGCATCGGCCATAGAGCTCTCAGTTTTGCTCAAATACCCATTTGTAGAGAGTAGCAAAAATTAACGAAACTTAACGAAAATGAAGGAAGTTTTTATCATTTCTTAGTCATTTCTTACATCGATTACTTAACGTGACTGAAGTCTTTTTTTTTTGTGCTTTTCGGTTGGTCCTTACGATTGTGGTAGATTTTAACTTAAGCAAGAGAGAACACGTAAGACCAATGTGCGCATTTTCTACCTTACCGACTGTAGGCCAACCTGATCTCACAATCATAAATAGCTAACGCACTGACCCCTTCTTCCATCCTCACACACACATGTCCCACATTTTGTTTTAAGTCCTCCAACCAATCAAATCCACATTTCAGCGCCAGTGTCCCAGATTCGTGTGATTTACTTAATCTAGCGAAAATGAAATTTAAAATACGCCATCCGTGCCGTTCGAAGCGCTTCCTCGATGCGCCTCTCTCACGTCCACGATGCGGAATTTATTTACAATTAGATTTGGGATTCTTGCAATTGCCAGCATACGATACGATCAAGGTCAGCTACGTTTACGAACTATTTAATGCCATTCGCCAGAGTAACAAATAAACTTTATTGTAGTTTCGTTCACCTCTCGTGCACCCGCCCTCGCGCCAGAGACGGGGATTTACTTGGCGATTATTTTTAGACTAATGCATTCTGTGCAACAAAGTAACACGAGCATGTCGAGACATTCAGTCGCCGGTCTTGTTGTTTGCTGTTCGAGTGTCTAAAAAAACAAAACAATGTCTGCCTTTGGCAGGACCGTAAAGTAGTTCCCTCTTAGTTCCCCGCGAGGGTAATGCTAATGTAGGCCGATGATTTACGAGTTTATTGACTGCTAGGCATACACGTTCGAATCGAATGGATTGTGTGCCAAACATGGCAGTTGAGTGCCAGTTTAAGTGCGAACTTGTGGTTGAAATATTTGAGGTTGCGAGTAACTAATTTTATGACAAATCTTCCCTCGCTTCGGTTGTTACAAGGTGTTTATTGCATGCGTTACGAGGATTGTGTGCAAACACTTGACTCAATATTCAGTGGGAAGGGCGTTGCGTGGTCATGTTTGAAAGTAATTGCCCGAGAAATGTTTTGTGTCTTTATTGCCAACAAAGATTGCCTTGGCCGTTTCGATTGGACGCCTTTATATGCCAGAGAATTTTCTTCCGAATGATGGATGCAAGTGGAGAGACTATGAGATGTGAGAATGTTTTCGAAGTCCTTGAACGTTATTTGGGTCAGTGGTGGCTTGAACTTTACATTTACTAGTTTTTATTGCATCTTCATGAAACTGTCTCCACCATGGACCTTCTCTGCTTTCACAAGTGACAAGAGTAGTACTGAGAACAAACGCAGCATAAGTCTTGCCAACCTGTGTTTCTTTGTCTGCAAGTAATCTCCTTCTATTGAAGGATCCAACAGGATCGACTTATCTCAGTAGCAGCGATGAGTCGTCTTGTATAAATCCGATGCGATGCAGAGGCGTGGACAAGTTTAAAAGCGGATGACGAATCTCTGGGCCTCTTAAAGAGGGAAGTTCTGCGTGCGATTTTTGCTAACGTAAATTTATTCAGGGAATTGAAGAAACTACACAGCGCCTAATTTTGATAATGTAAAGCCATCCTAGTCAACGCAACAGAGGATAGGCACCTTTAACGTGATCCATCCAAGTGGATGGTGTTGGTGTGGTCAGCTATAGGCAGCTAGAGTTTGACATCCATGTCCACTCCGAGAAATGATGCCACACACAGAAGAATGGGAGGATTGCAATGTACCCAAACATACTCACAGCCTGGAAACCCTGACGGCAGGTCACTGTCCCCATCCCTGAAAAAGGGAACTTGATCAAGTGAAAAAAAAATTAAAAACCATTACAGAAGCCTCAGTGATCCTACACGGAATCCAACTGTCGACGAATATCTGCGCCGTGAGCAAGCCGGTCATCGAACCGATCATCGAACAATCAGTTGAATGGAATTTATTCGTCAACATCGAGAGAGCCTTCGATAGGGTCCGCTAGAGGCCATCTTATATGCTCTGGAGAACATTTAAATACCTCCATCGAGCTCATCCAGGACCTATACCGGGAGGCGTCTTGAAAGGTACGCTTCAAAGGTAAGCACAACTCCTCCTACACCAAGATCAGGGGACGCAGTAGGCAGATTCCATCATTAAGCCAATGATCATCATCCGGACTAGGCCAATGAGATCTGCCTGCTGCCTGGCACCCTAGGTTAGGTTATTGGGCTGCCAGCGAGAGTAGCACACTTAGATCATTGTTGGTCCCTTATGATACCCGGTGTTGTTAATTTGACCCCAACGGCAAGTGGTAACTGGGCCAGACACCTAAGGCGTCGCCAATGGAAAACTTCATGCACTGGACCACGCCTGGAGAGTCTGAAAAGCTACGAGCTAAGCCAAAATTGATGTGAATCTTCCGAAGATGCAAAACACGTTTATTTTTAGACGCGAAAGCAGTCGAGAATGTCAACGGATTCTGCTACCTCGATAGCACTTTTTACAAAGTTTGAGCTGAAGCAAAAGATGCCTTACCTCGTATAGAGACGATCCACTACGCTTGGCGACGTCAGTAGGTCCAACAAATTCTCCACCAAGCTCAAGCTTCGGCTATCTATTCAAATCCAATGTGAAATCCGTACCGATGCTAAATTTGGGAGGTTGGAGGCTGGCAGCGAAAATTGATACCCAGTGATGTCCAGAAAATGTTGACGAATGTACCGGATTTGCTAACCAGATAAAACCCTACAACCAAGAGCACACAATCAACCAACTGCGCCATCCAACCGGAACTTGCTAGGCATCGTTGTTCGCAGGCTTAAGGTCTTCGCTTGTGACGAGTTCTGAAGGCTGGAACGAAGAACTGCTGCCCAAAGCTTCCAGAAAAACATCGCAGCAGGGCGCTACATATGTACGCCACGCCCCACAACCTGCGTAAACTGAGAACGGCCCTTACTTGGTACCCACAAGGAGTGCATAATAGCTGTCGTCCACACTTAACATGAAAGAGGACCGTGGAGACAGAACATCGACAAACCAAATTATGACATTGGTGGTGGATGGGGGCTATTTTGAACTCAAAAGTTGAACATTTCGTTGTAGTTATTTTCCAGTTAAGACGTGTCGTTGATTTTTATTAAACTGTGGCAATTAACCACCTTATTGTGCTGTCAATTCAGTCTGACAGTTACAATTTTAAGTTCAATACAATCACTTGTGGCAGACTAATGACATGACATGATGAATAAAGATGCCAGACTCAGGCAGGCGAAGAGAATTTTCATTTTAATCACTCTATCATGTAAGGAGTATTCGAATAATTTTAATTGGTGTATGTACTTAATCATCGGCCTGTACGATTAAGGAGAGTGCAGAGATTTTTTTTTGCATTTTTGATGACAGATGCGCGTTTCATTGTCGCGAAAAACACTCCCCAAAAACCCCTATTATACAAAAGTACTCTCCTTGAAATGTCTTGCAAATTAGCCCCAGGCAAAGGCAACAATTAAATCTAAGTGTTCAGAAAATGATATGCAATCAATCAACTCAAACCCCTAATTGACAGCTTTATCAATCGCACATGATTTCAAATCGCACTTAAATCGCTAATCAATCGCAGA
Source organism: Eristalis arbustorum (assembly GCA_916610145.1). Lineage (NCBI taxonomy): Eukaryota > Metazoa > Arthropoda > Insecta > Diptera > Syrphidae > Eristalis > Eristalis arbustorum. Next base: position 8,519,414 of record OU744317.1, read on the forward strand.
AAATTATAATGCACCTTCCAAACAAGCAACACCCACTTTTGTCACTTGCAAGCGATTCCTTAATTGAATAATTAAATTCAAAATATGAACGAACCATAATAGCATTTCATCTGATACCGAAAACCAATCGCGCTATTTTGCAATATGATATTTTTCCTTCCACCGCGACGATGAGAGAAATACCGAGTGCAATGCCAAGCCCTTGCATGACCATACAGGCGGTCGGTCACATTTAATTAAATCAGTTCGCTTTGCATAAACAAATAGCCGCAGTGCCCGCCAAGATTGACTCATCAATGCGCTGAGCAGCCGTCAATACTGCTTCGTGGGTGTGTGCGTGTATGTCTATTTTCTAGTACGTATTCCAGCCAAATCTGGATTTATCTGGTTAAAATTAGAAACAAAAAACGTAACGCTGCATCAGCGAAATACCTCGATATGGATAGATTTTATAATTCCCTGTTAAGACCGAATCACTATTCAATCAGATACGAGCCACTCGGGCGATCGCTAGGGAAATGGAATTCAAATATTTACTCACACCAAGTGGAATTTCAATTGCGATTTAAATGAGTTTAGTTTACCCAATTGGAACCGGGTGCGGATATTGGAAATGCCATTGAAGCCTCGGACAATACGGGCGCACAGTCTGATGTGTGAATTTCATGCGTGTTAGCCGACACCTTGTGCGGTGACATTGAAAACCAACGGTGCATGCGAGGGGGCTTGCGCGCACACTTCACTTGGTCTAAGCAACAAGCGGCTGGGAGAGTTAATTAACAGCGCTGGACTTCTGGTTGCGGTTCAGTGGGGATGGGCAGGTCTTTGGACGGGAAAAGTGATTAGGTTTAGTTGTGCGGTGCATGCGTGCTGGATGGTGTGGAACACACCTTGGGAGTATTACAAATGCGGTGACAGTCACAACCGTCTCTAGGTATGAGTTCTAACAAGCAAGGCGACTACTTCGTGGTGGAAGTGCAAACATCACTGCAATCCAAGTTACCGCGAGTTATTTGTATCCGCCTCAGTTATCAAGTCCTTAGCATGCATGGCCTGCTACCTTTTGTAGCGATTCCAAAGTTTACCTCAGACAACTTGTTTGAAGGCTCAATGAAGAAAAAGACCTCCCTCCTCGAGATCTTTGAGACTGCCTTTCTAACGTCAGCTAGGTATTACGATCCACAATGACGGATTCTTAGTAGACAACACCATCTATTGAGGTACAAGCCTTAACATGGCCTACAGACGCTTCCCTAGCGTTTCGAATAATTGCCGGGCGTTCCACATTCCACATTCCATCCAAAACAAACGATAGGCACTTGACTAGAGGACCATTTGAAATGACGAACATCTATAGGCCATAATTAAATGAACGAAACTCAACGATGTGGTAACTGTACAATCCCTTAAATTTTCAACTAAATGTAATATACCTGAGCGTACATGAGGAAATGTCAAACCTGCGATCGTGGGTGAGTGACACATGATCCTAAAGTAAGACCCCCAAATTTGCAACATGGCGAGTAATAGAGCGATCAGAATGAGTACCACGAAATATCCGTGAAATATCGTTAAGTATGAACATATGGACATGGAAGCGTATGAAAATATGATAAAAAAATGGACAAATTGTATTCATACATATAAATTAAAGCAAACACGACTGGCACATGACAAGCGTAACTGGCGGCCATTCCTGTTCGGCTTTCTACTCAAGGTTATTTTTTTAGGCATTATGAAATATCTCGTTCTTATTTGACACTAGGGTGGCCCGTGGCGTTGTACGTATGTGCGTTGACCCCAACCTCGACGTCATAGGTTCGATTCCTGCTCTGTGCGACAAAAATCAATTTCACGGCCTGGATCAGCCATAAGTAAGAAAAGGCGAAAGAAACTTAACGAAACTGAACGATGATCATAATATATCGTTTGTATATTTGATTGCTTGCTATGTCAATTAGATTAAGCCTTCATTCTTCACTATTTTCTATTACAGAGGAGCAATCTTACAGCGACCAGCACGTAAGAATTTATTTTATTTCCAGCAGATCAGCATAGGATCCAACTTCTCACTTAGGGGTATCAGTAAGACAACATTTTCCTTACTCAGTAGTGACGCAGTGTAGCATCGATAGCTGATACAGAATTTGTCACACAGTTCAATGCATTGTTGGAAAATATTGCAAAATACCTACTTTATTTCTAGTGATCGAGCAGAAGGTTGCATTGCCAGTGATTTTAGTGAACTACCTCTCGATGTGATATTCACTGGAAAACTAATTTTTGTACGATCAGACAATAACTTGAAGAAATCATTTCAATCAATTAGTCTAACTCGTGAATGTAGGCATGCAATGAAACCTAGGGCGTAGGCAAAAAATTAATTGGGTTTAAACACTCGCTTAAAAACATAAAAACATAACGATTCAACGGCTCAACTTCGAATTAATTACATCAGAACTGAACTGCTTGTTTAAACAACAATGCGCCGTATAAGCCAAGCATTTTCCGATCGGGCAATGCCCTGTAATGACAGCTCGAGCTCTTTTTACTGAGCCAGATGCTTATCCTCATGCACGCCTGTCGACGGAGGTCAAGTCAAGGTCAGATAATCACTGTCTAAATCCACAGGATTGTGTTGGTTTGGTCCAACATTTTTTTTTGTAGATCATGGTGCTTGTTACTAGCCACAGGACGTCGAAGGATTAGGTGATGGCTTTGGTTGAGCCTTCCTCGACTTCTTTACGACTAGCATGAAATGGTGAACTAGATAACTCTGCTCTGAGTTCTCCTCTCGAGGATAAAACATTTATAGAGCTGTCACCTAACTTTTTATGCATAATTTGACCGCCTTGATATTGTAAGCAGCTACATGTCTGTGATTGGTTTCAAAATTCGGCATAATATTACAGGCTTCATTCTCAACAGCTAAGGAATTCTACCAATTTTTTTGACGGGAGATATTGGCTATTGGTGGCCCGTGGCGTTGTGGGTAAGTGCGTCGACCCCAACTTCGACGTCGTAGGTTCGATTCCAGCTCTGAGCGACAAAAATAATTTCCACGACCCCACCCCTTTCGAGTCACTGACAATGCTCAAAGAGTATTTCCTGTCTAGAAAAAGCTTCTCAAACTTGGCCGTTCGGATTCGGCATAAAACTGTCGGTCCCTTCCACTCGTGAGAGAACAATAGCACACAACACGAGTGGTTGCTGAGAAACTAGGCCTTGGCCCACCTACGGGCTGCGTCACCCATATTATATTATTATATTGGCTATCTGAGGAAAACAATTATAATTTTACTTTCAATAAAGGAGGGCTTGGGGGATATGGTACAGATTCTAGCCAAAGTCAGGTACAAATTGCCACCAATCTGGCTAAACCGTGACGAGTTCGCTCTTAATCTTACACAGCCATTTTCGCGTGGCTCATCTGAGGTATGTTTTGTAAAGGAAGTGGATAGACATAGTGGCCTTGACCGAACCTCTTCTCATTTCGTGGGATCACAGATTGCAAATGTGGGCTAGTTTTCTAACGACGAGACATCAGCCCGCTATTTCTGTACTTACTTTGAATATGATTGTCTTACCAAATTCTGATTATCTGACGCATAGTCCCTTCCAGAGCTTCACCACTTTAAGACATTAAAGAGGAGTTGGGAACTAAAAAGATAACATCCACTCAGTCTTCTCTCTCAAAACTATTCTTTATTCGAAGTTGGATAGGTGTTGAATGGAACGCCACCACTATACCGTTTAGCGTTGTTTAAAAGAAGCAGGACAACGAGACGCAAATCAAAACATCCTCACCTGAGTATGAATATGAGCAAGCAAACCACACCAAGTGAATTTCTAACGACGTTTACTCGAAGCTCTTTTTAGCAAGCAAACGGCAGTATCGGTAAAAGTGTTCTAGAGCTGGATGACAGGCCAAGTTTTTATATGCTCACACTGGTTTACTTAAGGTTGTGTATATAGCGCCACAATCACAATTTAGCATGTAGATGAAAATGCGTTTCTGAACTAACTCAATGGCTGAACAAACAACAACGAGAATATAGTAATTTCACCAAGTGTAACCCTCAGGCCAATTCATGTCAGATTGACATCTGGCGTTGTATTCCGTAAAGCTGGAGATTTCCATTGTGAACTTACATACTTTTCTCAAAGTTAAGAGGCACTACAGCTACAATTCTTTATATCTCATGTTCGGAGTGCCCTTACTATGAACACCCGTCTGCCTCTAAAAATCAAGTCGTTTTTGCTTATTTTCTTCAGGAACCTAATGCAAGTGATAACTCTCTTTAAGGTTAAGTGCTTAATAATGCATTTTGAAGTGACCCATTATCTCGGATTGCATGGGTTAATCTTATCTAAATCGATTTCATAAGACTACCTACTCGCAGGTTATCAAAGAATCATTTGGGATTTCCTACAGTGGCACGTACAATGTTGCGCCTTCCGACAATTAAACATACTATAAGTCCATAGACTTGAATTGAATTTCCGCATTTCATTTAAACTGCGTTTTAAAATGTGAAGGAGGCTTAATAAATGGCCAACAGAAGATAATAGGCCATAAAATTAAACCTCTGACGTTAAGGTAGTTAAATTGATTTACGATCTGAGATTGAGACTAATTAGACAAAGGGCAATGTGGACGTGATTTTTGACGCCACATATCGCCGGTTATCTAGTGAAGATTGTAGAGGGTGAGGCTTTGATTATTAGGAAGCAATGAACACCTTGCGCATACACACGTCAATGATTTATTGAGTATCGTATAATGTAAAATGCTACAGTTCGTAGTGAACCTAGGCCTTAATCCTCAAACCTCCCGCTAGAGCGTGAGATCGCGTCAGCTGGCTCCATTTACGCACATCAACTTGATTTAGCTTAATGTCCACTTGCGTATGTCACCTTACTAACTCTGTTTTTTTTTCAGCCACCGTAGCGCTGTTATTCTCAAAAAGCCAACAACAGTACTCTTCAACGTTTTTAAGGAGGTATACAAAAAATACAAAAAACACTATCTACTACCAATCAGTCCGATGGTTGGGTTAAGCAGATGTGATATATTCCCCACTGTCTTGTGAGATTTGCATTACAGCGATTTGAACGTCCGTCATTTGAAATTCATGAGCTGTTTCCAAATGTGAGTTGACACATAAAAAACGTATCAAGCTGTAAGATATGTCTGAGCATTCTCTAACGAAAATGTCTGGATACGTTGAAAATTTGCTTCTTATATACACAAATAAGTACTATGGACAGAGCCGACTTCAATCTACGACTTCAATCTGGCGTATCAAAGAGCCTTTTACTATCTTCCCCGAGATAAACATAATCTCTACAAATAACATTCTAGTCCAGATCCAACGTATAATAGACCCTGGTAAGCAATGCAATTGAGGTCCGTCGATAAAACTTGCGTCGGAACTCCTGAGACGAAGGATCCAATTATACAAAACAGCAGGGTTGATTCCCGAACACTTGGAACGTATGTTTAATGCTTATATAAAAATGAGTTTGAAAAGTTTGGCAAAACCGAATTGTATTATTCTTTTTTTGCTCGAAGTATTCTTTTGTGATATGCTTGTATATAATAGGTGTATCCCTATAGCCCTTCTCAGCAATCACTTGAGTTGTGCGTGCTATTAATCTTTCACGTGTGGAAGGAAGCTACAGTTTAATGCCGAGACCGAACGGAAAAGTTTGAAACGCTTTTCTAGACAGGAATACTTTTTGAGCATTTAGTGACAAGAAAGGGGTGGACAAATTATTTCGTCGTACAAACTTGTGATCAAACCTACGACGTCGAGGTTGGTGTCGCGGCACATACCCACAACACCACTTGACATCACTGTAATAGATCTGTATGTACAAAAACATACCTTTCCAACGAGCTTTTCATCGAAATTGGAAATGCAAAACCAAAGATGAAAATTGGTGGATAATTTTTAATTTTCGTGAGTAAAACCTCACAACTAGTGAGCATCATGGGAAATTTCAAAATGTCATAACCACAACCCCGAGGAACTTACTCTTGTCAGCTTTTTGTCAGAATACAGTTGACTACTCGAGAAACCTCATAAGAGAAGCATTACAATTCTCGATTCACAAACGTTGGTGAGTAGTGACAACATCACAAGCAGAATAGGGGCAGTAACTTAGATTATGGGAACTACCACCCCATTATTTATTGGAACCTTATTGGAACATTAATCAAAGACAATATTTCAATGGTACAAGACTTGCTGAACAGTAAATAATTTGATTGAAGCTACGAATCTGTGTGGAAAATATATGGAGCAAGACTTTTTACTTCACAGAAGTTCAATGATTCCGCCATTTGATCTTACCGTTGACGTCTTCAATTTCTTATTCGCCTTGCTTTTGCCAGGGCAGCCATTGGAAATTTGTGATATAGATTTAGAATAGCCGGTGTTTTCTTATGGTCAACTATGTGTTGGGCGTTCTAGAGTTAGAAAACGGGCCGCACTTTCTTTTTATATGGAAAAATCAAACAAAATTGAAGAACTAGTTTCAATCAAAATGTCCTTTCTGCTCTCTAAAGCTCTTAAGCTTGATGATTTGAAATAATTGCATGCCTCTTAACTAACCTGCATCTTTTTAGAAGGGAAGCAGAGGCCAAAAATAGAGGGAATGTCTCTTATACATTTGAGGGATTATAGGGAAAATCCACTGTATATAAAATACTAAGAAGTAAAATATCAAAATGTAATATTAAAAAGGTTTGTAAAAGCTATAGTGACCAGAAAAAAGCTGATTTTGTTGTATGTATAATTAAATAGTTAATTTTGTTCTGTCTTTAAATTTCAGCTAACATGAATACCACCGCAACCATTCCTTCGCATTCCTTCCTTCCTAGTATTGGAAAAAAAACATATACTCCTATTAGGAGGTCATTGGGCTGTGAATCCAGGGCTGTTGATTGCTTTCAACTTGGCGAGATGCCAACAACGATCCCTGTGAATGCACTTGTAAAGTTGACATACAGCCTCCTCGCGGCACCCTCTGGGTAGCCTCTACTGCAACCGCTAAGAGGTGAACCAATATATGAAGCGGCCCCTTGTCCAGGGTTACAGCCTCCTCGCGGCACCCTCTGGGTAGCCTCTACTGCAACCGCTAAGAGGTGAACCAATATATGAAGCGGCCCCTTGTCCAGGGTTACAGCCTCCTCGCGGCACCCTCTGGGTAGCCTCTACTGCAACCGCTAAGAGGTGAACCAATATATGAAGCGGCCCCTTGTCCAGGGTTTAAACCAGGATCCGGTCATCCAGATTCGTGGGTTTCGCGTGGAGCTAACTTCCCCACCGTGTAATATATACTCTAGTTCAGAGAAGAACAAACAGAATGGAATTCAATGCTTTTAAAACTCAATGCTGTCTGCTATCTCTACAGCGAACCCCTGATAATCAGTCATTATCCACGGATAGCGATTGTGTCGACGAAACCGAAAAACTTTTCAATTTGGTGTGTGCACCAATTCAAAACATGCGAAATGCGAAATGTTTACATTTCCTTAATCGATGCAAGGAGTATTTTACCACCTCTGATTTGGCTTTGATCTATAAGGGGTATATTCGCCCTGAGCTTGACTACCTCATATCTGGTCTGGTGCCCCCAAGCCCACCCTGCACACCCAGACAGAAATTCAAAAGCGAGTGATAAAACTTGTAGGAGACAACAATATCGTGGGTTCCTTAGACTCGATCGAACATCGACGTACCGTGTCTTCTTTGTCCGTGTTTTATCGCTATTTTAATGGGAATGCTCTTCCCAGCCCAAAACGTCCTATAGACTACAATCCGCAGTTATTTAGGACCAATGTGCACATTAGTGATGACCATAATCGAATTATTTTAAGAATCGAGAGTTTAGAAATCGAGATATTTTAATAATCGAATGATCACTCGAATGACTACTAATCAATGGAAAGACTACTAATCACTCGAGTGACTACTAATCATTCGAATGACTACTAACGACTGCTAACTAATAACAAACTACTAGCACAAGATAACTCGATAATTGTCTTACTGCAGCGCAAGAACAAGTAACAAATAGTTCTCGTCGATAAATACTCATCAGGAACGTAGAATGAACATCAGAATGAAAGAAAAACGCAAGGGAAAAGAACTCGGTGCATTAATAAAACATCCACAACAACAGTGGGTCCAGAAGTGTTGCTTGTCGCAAATCACTTTCATTCTCCTCATGTTCCTGATCAGGAGCGCTCGACAAGAATTTTTTGTTAGTCGTTCTCCGGCTGTTGACACATTAATCGAGTACTCTTTGTTAGTAGTTAGAAGCCATGCGAGTGGTTAGTAGTCACTCGAGTGATTAGTAGTCATTCGAGTGATTGATTGAGAATCGAGATGTTGTAATAATCGATTATCACTCGAGATATCATTCGAATGCGCCCATCACTAGTGCACATGTACCTCCTCTCCCTCGACCTGTGCTCAATCACGTATTGCTCTGGCAGATTTTGCCTGCCAATCAAGAGCATGTCTGCTGTACTACAGAGGGAATATTTACAGGCAATTTTGTTTCATAAGATTTGTTTATTTGTTAAAAGAATCCACAGGCAACTCCTCACCTTTGGAGGCAATAAGCGTTAAAAAACGACAAGAAGTTAGTTTAGAAAAGGAAATACAGAAATTGTAAAATGATGTAAATTGAACGGGCAGTTCTATTAATTTTTTTCATTGGAATCAAGAATCAATCGAAATCGTGACCTTAGAAACGGAATATTTTTCACAGCATTTTCGAATGAACTCCACTCATTACCTCATCGAATACATCATGCTATTAACGCAACAATCAGACACAGTGACAAAATTGCAATCGACTATTAGATTACAACCATAAAGTGACATCAATCCGCACAGAGTTTCATCTTACAAAACACCAGATGTTTGCCTAATCACAAGCCCAGACATGTGACACTTGTAACCTGTCGAGAAACAATTGCAAATATTGCACGAACAAGCGCCAAGGCAGAAGGCCTCAAATCTCAAAAAGATCTGGAAGTAATCGACGTTAGATCATCAAGTTTCAGATGGAAGTTGTTAAGAGAGCGTGACGAGGATGAAAATTGTTTGTCGAACCGGGATTAGCACCCAATGTCGTTGCTAGAACAACTGCAATCACTTATATCACAGACAGAATTCAGGGACCTCAAATATTGACACATTTTGTTTGCCCAACAGCCACCAATTGACGGCAGCTCGCATCCCATCACAATATACAGTGCAATCCTCGTGCAAATGGCACGTCATTTGAAATAGAAAGTTGCTTAGGATAAGATTTATTTGAGGGCTCCACGGCAGCGAATTTTATGGCCAACGTCGTATAACCTAATCCCCCTTCGGAGCAGCAAAGATAAGCGCCCACCGAGAGGAGGCGATGCAGCAGAGCTTGTTTAAACAAATTAGTCGAATGTAAATAGTTTACCTGATAACACGAAGCATCCCATCAATGCGATTATCACAGACCAGCTAAGCATCATCGACGTTGATCTTTGCAACGAAACCATATTCGTTATTTTTAATTAAAATAAATATTTACTCAACAAGAACACAAAACCGCGGACGTTTATCCTTCGGAGGAGCGGCGTGGGAATTTTCTTCTCACACACTGTACGGACGAATCTACTACTTGATGCCGGTTAAAACGGAGACACCACCTTCGAAAGCAACTCTTACCGTTCACCGAAGGAAGATTTATGCTATTTTTTTGGTTTGAAATTTTCTTTCGAACTTTTACTCGATTCACAAATCAAGAGAACCTGCGGCTGTACTGTCCCGTTGACCGGTTCGGTGGCGTCTGAATGTGACAAGCGACTGAATGGCAATCGGCGGTCGGTGTCTGAAGACGGTGCGCGGCTGCTGTGTGGCACAGGCACTATCCGTGTGTAACACTACCAGTTCGGAACCGCAACTATCCACTCTGGCCGAGCCGACGAGGTTCGGTTGCAACCGGTGTGCTGGGGGAGCACGATCGTGAAACGAACTGAAATGGAACACAGCCCGACGAACGGCAAGTGATCTGTTTTGAATGAGAGACAAAGCCCCCTGGGGGTTATCAGCTGGGCGGCGCGGCAGCGTGGTGGAGTTGCATTGATTGCGGGATTTCCGAATAGAAGAGAGCACTTGAGTGGAGGCGGCTTTCTCATTTCACAACGCGGTCCGCCCGCACCGGTCCGGGTTGGAGTAGATTAATTTGGTTGTTACATTGTTTTGCGAAGTGTCGGGCGATAAAGATTTCAACATGCCCCGCTGTGGACGCAGGCAATGACGGGCAGCAAGATAGTGGACGGCTTGCACACAGTTTAATGCCACACTCTGATCACATGACATTGAGCAGAAGGACATTGATTGGACTCATTACCGAATTTCTTCAGATTAGCTCAAGATCTTTTGTGTTAGGTCCGGTTTGGGGGGCTTGTTACTTGTTTTCAATGGGATGCTGCTCCATTTTGGATGACTGAGTCTGTGAACTAAAAACAATGCTGTTTCAGATTGTGACATCATTTTGGTGGGGTTCGTAAGTCTGTTTGAGATCATTGTTTACTCTCTGTCGTATCAGTTATCGGAGTCATGAGGTAATTGATCAAGTTTGTGTTTTTCCGTAAGCTAGATGGAAACTCATTTTTCTTTTTGTCAAGAGCGGAACAAGTCTATAATTTTTCTCGGCTGTGTTGACATCAACAGTGCTTGGCTTCCAAAAGCCGGCTTGGCCAAGTTTTAAGACTCAACAGAGTTTGTTTCAAGTGCAGCAGGCAATATTTTAAAGGAAGCAAGCTGTTTGAACACAAATGCCAAATGAAGGGGTTGCTTCTAATAACCTTGGATATCTGACGCTAATGAAAGGAAGGCTGTGGGTCAAACTACCATATTTTGTCTTAGACATCACGCAGGTTCCGTTTTTGACACTGGACCAATGAATTTCTTAAGCTTACATCAACATTTTATGAAAGACGACACACTTAGACCATTGATCTTCCATTGTGATAGCCGTAATCAGTCTACCGTCACTGATCGACTACTCACGTGATCAGTCGCTACGTTACCTTTAATTTGATCCTTACGTTACGGCAAATAGTGGCTGGACCGAATCTGAAATTATATAGTAGCGTGCTGAAGTTGCTTTAACTGGGATTCGAACCAGGGAGCCCAGAAACCATGAGCAGGCACTCAATCAGCTCCGCCGTAGAGTTGTTTCCCTAGGAAAATGTAACACCGTGGGGAAATCACAATTTACAATCAGAAGAAAAATGTATTTTAAGTGTGCATATTTATTCACTTGTTTTCGCCCCCTCGCGATGATGTAACGAAGGGCCTTAACAGACCTGTGCAGCAAGACCCTATGTGTATTTCCCTTACACCACCGAATAAACAGATAGTGAGCCATGGCGAGGAGTAGAGAGAGAATAGAGGAGTGTCTGTCAACTCAAGGGCAATGAGCATACAGACAAAATCGGCTCTCTACTGCACCTCACAATTTTACAGAAAATAAAGAATATGGCAATCTGAGGTGTTGCTGGTCTTAAAGACTGGCATAATGGCAGATAACTGCAACTAATTAGTTCTTCTTATTGTGGCGCCACAGTCCGGGGTGAACCTGGGCCGCGGTCAATAATCCTCTCCAGCTGGCACGATCTTTAGCTAGCTGCCTCCAATTTCGCACTCCAAGTTGGTTGAGGTCCTTCTTCACTTGAGTGCGCCATCGGATTCGTGGTCGTACTCTATTGCGTTGTCCCACTGGTTCGGAGTCGAAGACTCTTCGGACTGGAGCAGTGTTGTCCATGCGCTCAACATGGCCTAGCCATCTTAGGCGTTGAATCCGTAGACGCCTGACTAGACTCATGTCGCTGTACAGCCCGTACAATTCGTGGTTGAATCTTCTTCTCCAGGAACCTTCAACGCAAACAGGACCGAAGATTGAACGCAGAACTTTTCTCTCGAAGAGACCAAGTGCGTCTTCATCCGCTCTTGAGATAGTCCAAGCTTCAGCGCCATACAGCAGGGCGGGGATGATCAAGGTCTTATATAATGTGAGCTTGGTCTTTCGAGAGAGGGCTCGACTACTCAATTGCCTCTTGAGCCCAAAGAAACAGCGGTTGGCAAGAGTTATTCTGCGTTTAATCTCGGTACTGATGTTGTTTGCACTATTTACTTGGAAGCCAAGGTAGATGAAGTCCTTTACTACCTCGAAGTTATAGCTGCCCATTGTGACGCTCTGTCAAAGACGTCGATGTTGTATGTCCTTTTTTGAGGACAGCATGTACTTTGTTTTGCCCTCATTCACCGCCAGACCCATTTTAGCCGCTTCCGTCTCAATGTTAGCAAAAGCCTCACTGACGGCTCGCTGAGTTCTGCCAATCACGTCAATGTCATCGGCGTATGCTAACAATTGCACGGACTTCTGGAAGATCGTGCCTCTAGTGTTGGCGTGTGAGTTTTTCGAGGATCTGCCGTAATGTGGAAATTTGATCGATAGTGGACTTTCCAACCAGATCATCTCCAGCCGCTTTAAACAGTTCCGCGGACAATCCATCCGCTCCAGCAGCTTTGTTCGACTTCAGTCTCGATATCTCTGCCTTGACTTCGTCTAGATCGGGGGGACGGAATTCTCTTCTATCGTCGTCCATTGCGTGGAGTGGAACATCCTGCCTGACAGCGGTATTGATGTCCTCTTCGCCGTTAAACAGTCTGCAGAAATGATCCTTCCAGATTCTTAGTATCGACTGCGACTCTACTACGAGTTGTCTAAATACTGCGAACAGCAAAATTTGAAAAACTTTATCTAGACAGAAAAACAGCCGTAATTAGTCACTTGAAGTGACTGACTGACGGTCGTCAGACTAGCAACTATTTGAGTATAAACAACCGTCTTGCTGTGATGTAAGCAATTACAAAATACCAAACAGCTAGCAAATACTGATTACTATGAAACGCAGATTGTTAGAAACATATTTTTGCAGAAGATAGAGGGTCATTGAACTCGTGGTCCGGTAGTAGGTATGTATTGGGCCTATAACTAAATTCGTGCGGCAACATTTAAACGTTTATTTAAGAAAAACATGTACAATAGTATTATTCAAAGTATTGCCCATCTTAACCTATGACTCTTTCCCATCTTTCTGGCAATTTGTGGATCCCATCCCAAAAGGATGGGCTAAGAAAGCAATTGGTGAACAAAGCCCTCTCTCGAACAACCAAGGTAACGCTCTACAAGACCTTAATCGTCCCAGTCCTGCTATATGGCGCGGAGGCATGGACTCTGTCAAAAGCGGATGAAGCAGCTCTTGGTTGCTTCGAGAGGAAAATTCTTCGGGTGATTTTCGGTCCCGTCTGCATAGATGGTGAATGGAGGAGGAGATACAACGACGAGCTATACGGGCTGTTCAGCGACATCGACTTAGCCAGAAGAGTGAAGATCCAACGATTGAGATGGCTAGGTCATGTAGAGCGGATGAAAACCAATGCTCCGGCCCGAAAAGTCTTCGAATCCACCCCCGAGGGACGGCGCAGTAGAGGAAGACCGCGACTCAGGTGGCGCACGCAAGTGGAAAGGGACCTCAACCAACTATGCGTGCGAAACTGGAGACAGCTAGCTAAGGATCGAGCTGGCTGGAGACGCTTGTTGGTTGAGGCCCAGGTCCACCCCGGACTGTAGCGCCACCTTAAGTAAGTAAGTAAGTATCCCAAAAGGAATGCGCAGGAAATGGAATAATGCAAGTTACGCCATCTCTTAGTAAGCCGCGAATTAAGTTATACCCCAAATACAGTCTATTCCAGTTGCCTTAAAGGCTTTCAACCACCACATAGCATTTTGAAGAAGTTCCAAATTAATCGGTTTCATTGTCTTGCAATCTTTAATTTGTGCATGGACCTATACATAGTTCAACTCACACATCAACTGGACCCGTTTGAAAACGAAGGGCAAATGAAATGTGATAATGTCACTGGCCCACGCGTCTTCGAAAATTAGCTTGACTTCAAATCTCGTGCACAAGACGCTTTTATCTTAGTTTTCAAATTAACAAACATCGAAGAATTGCTGAAAACTTCTCTTTTTCTAATCCTAACCTTAAAAATTAACTTCCAAACAACTACTTTGACTGGTTGGTGGAAGTGAACTTAGGAGTGTTATCTATATTATTGAGTTCTGAATAGAACTTGTATGGCTGCAACTATTTTTGTGGTTAGAACATAGTACCGAAAATTATATATACGTTTTTTATTCATACAAGAACTAAAAGCGAACATTAAAAAAATATAACTTCAGAAACTGCAATTTCCACATTGATGCTCAAAATTAATGGTTTCATCTGTAGCTGAATCACCACAGCTCACAGGGAATTCTTTAAAAGTCAATTCATCCTCATCCTCATCGCTTGAAGATTCTAGAATGAACTAATCATCGATAGGTGTTATTTTATAAAAATGTTGGACAGTATTTCATGTTTTCTTACCTCTTTTGTTTGGCTATCCATTATTTGTGTATTGTCTTTGCTCTTGAGAATTCAATTTCACAAATTTCTGACCTAGGAGTATTTTGACATCTAATGCAATGACGTAAGCACACGTACCAACTTTCGGGAGAAAAATCTCACTCAACTCAGCAAAAAAGCGTTTTATTGAGAATCATTACTAATCTGAGCACTGACCAGCAAAAAAAACGGCTTTCGAAATTCTTTTTTAAAACTAACGCGTCTGTTCTCTTTGAAATTAAAATCGAAAAGAAGAAAATAACAAGCCTTTTATCTATATGTCTCTTTTAGTCCCTGGCTGTGGTGCCAAGCTATAACACACTTTCGGTACCTCCCAATATCCGCGTAAAAGTTACTCATTCTCCGTACATTGCGCCTCAAACAGGGTCATGGCCAACACTTAATGACTCCTTAAAAAATAAAGTCCTATGTCTAATGGCATCTGGATTCAACCAGCTAAATCAAATTGTTGACATTCGCATACTAGTAAAATTAATCTAACTAATCTACCGCCATTTAATGTGTGGGTTCGTTTCTGCTTCATTAGTCATTTTGTAGTGACAAATGTTTAGTATCTGCAAATTCATGGTTTAGGCTTTCGAAATGCCCTACTACCCAGACTATTCGAACTTTTTCAATTATCGTACCAATAAACCTATTCAAGAAAATGCCAAAAATAGTCTCTGATTTATTTTCATAAGCCTACGATGCTTACAATTCATAAATTAGACTAAATTGAATTCTTATAAACATTGAAAAACAACGCGGTTCAACAGCATAGGCAGTCATCTGTTTCGGTATTTTTGTATTTATTCTAATTTGGCAACAGTGGTATGCAATGTTTAGTCTCTCATAATTATCTTGTCAAATCTTATTTGCCTTGAGTTTAGAAGAACTCGTTCATTCTTAATCTTTCCTTGAAACTGCTGTGTGCTGACTGTGATGCTTTTTACAACCACTATTCTCTGACGCAGACACTGTTGTGTAAAGGCCACTTTGTCTCTGTTTTGAAATTAAGAAGAAGCAAGAAATGAATTATGTTGTCAAGGTTAAGACCAAGTTATCGGTTTGTTTCACGGTATCAGCTATAGTCATGGAATTTGGGCAATAGCCAAGAGAATAAGGCTGCGAGTAGACGGTGACCGTATGTGTAGATGCTGGAATGAAGGTTAAAGTGGGCAAATCGGATATTATGAACATTTGCTTAACGCCAATGCACTCTACACGATTCTAAGTGGAATCCCATTGAAACAGGTGAAGAAGTTCAAGTATCTCAAGGTCTTTTTTTACCAGTAATGGGAGGAGTAATGCTGAGCTTTCCTGTAGGCCAATTTGGATCAATATTGAAACAGCTCGGAAGATCTGTAATGAGAAAGGCCGGTGGGCTAATACAAGCTCCCGAAATGAGATTTTTTTGTGCTGTTGAGGGAGTAATTCGCCGCAAAGGTACAAAGGTTCCCATCGTTATGCCGTAAGAGCGACTCCATCAGGAAAGCGATCCCTTGGCAGACCCAGAAAGAGGTGGACCAAGGCCTGGAACTTGCTTGATTGCGTCTGGGCATAAATCCTGATGAATGGCCGGGAGACCCCCGCAACCGCTTTTATGGGTCAGAAGATGATGAAGAGTTGATTTTCTTTTCGATCATCAAAGACAAACTGAAATTCAAAATGTTAATGAAATGACAAAAAGTTGGCAGGCCTTCGAGACTGCTTAAGCTGTTCATGAATTGCCATATAAATGCCAATAAGACAACTTTAAAGTTTTAGATATGTGCATACACATCGAAACGATTTTACATAAATAATTCTTGGAAATTCCTAAGATTTGTAAAGGGATTGTTGCGGATAACAATCCAAAACAATACAATTGAAACTATAAGTAGCAATTTTAATGGATGTGAATGGATGGGAATGGATGAGAAAAAAAAGAGATTGAAGAAGGTACATTGTGAATTTGTGACCTATTTTTATTGTTTTTGTTTCTTATTAATAATGGAAGAAATAAAAATGTGATTGGTCTAATATAAAAAATATGTTGAAATAAATGCAATGAATTAAAATTAATTGTTCTGTACTTACAAATATTGTGGTTATTTATAGCTGCAGTTGGGCATTTTTATTTCAAATGGCAACCGTGGATCTATTGTTTTTTATAAGGGCGGCCATCAATGCTCTGAAAACATAATCAATCATCTTCATTTAAGCGAAGAGATTTGAGGACCCCCGTAAGAGTAAGAACACAATTTTACTGAAGATTAATCACAAGCAAAGCAGGTTCTTTTACAGCAGAATGACATCAAAGTGTCAAATGCTTCTGTAAGGGTTGCCATTTCATCATACATCATTACACAATTGGTGAACTTGAGAAAATCATGAAAAAACACTCTTTTTGACCCCAAAACAACAACCAGACAGAAATTGGCGCCATACGAAGAAAACATATCAGCCATGGAGCTGGTATAGATGCGATTCAGCGACCAGCAGAATTAAATTGGGCATCGGCTTATTTTTCGGTTGCAATTAGGTTTACTTCCATTGAAAATTGTATTTATGCAAGAATTAATCGGAACCAACACAGACAACGTCGTGAACTAGAAATGTCGGTTGGAAAACTGGCTTATCCTCTTGGTCAAGACGCATTTTTGGCTCAGAAGCTCTGTCAACAGACACAACTTGTTATTATGGAAGAGAACACTATCCGCAAATGTCCGACCAATCATCAATCCACAAACAACAAATGTTGGTGCGGTTAATGACCGGGCGCGGAACGGCTGCACCATAGACTCTTACTTCTTTCAAAATTAAGAAGGAGACGCAACTTCCATCAGTGATCTGTGGCATAGGCCAATGTCAACCGACATTCCTATGACCAGAGCTCGACAACAGGCTTACGTCCGAACTTTGCAAAAAAACGAAGCTAGACTTCATACAAACGTAGCAATGTTCGAGTTGTGTGGAAGACATTTGGCCAATGGGTCATCTCATGGTGATCCTTTATTAATTGGAAGGCGCGATCTTGTGACTTCACTTTATTCTTTGTGTGGTGCAACAGTCTGGGGCGGACAATCTGATAAATCAACTAACAAACCTCTCAATCTCACACAATTTATCCTGCAGCCGCCAATGACCTCCCACTGGTAAGAAGTTTCGATTGAAACTACTCGGCTCTTAGATTTCACTACATAGTGCTGAGACCAGGAGATCGATGGCAGACGCTCAGTGCGACGAATTTGAGGTAGCAACTCTAAACTTTTTTTTCTGGAGCAACATCAAGTTCTTAGTCTAGGCCAAAAACCCAAATAACGAGGTCGAGGACAATGTTCGATGAAAAATTGGACCGATCGCTCGAAGCCCTGCCAGCAAACCAATACAGTTATGTGAATGATAGGCTATTCCATGCATAAGCATGAATGTAGCTTCAAAATAAAGCCACAATTGATTCTACCCCTTACACCGTCGATGATTTATTTAAAATCCGTTTCCTATCCTTCTTATCTGGTCACCCTGAATTGCAGTTTCGGCACAGTTCGTTGATCATTTGATCTCCAAAGCGGTCAAATGGCAGTACATTTGTTGGATATGATGTAACAAATACTTCGACCCCAATTTTCCTCCAAAACTACTTTACCCACTCTGGCTGGTAAATCTACCCCGACCTCAAATTTGTTTTAGCTCCGTCACGCTCCCATTCTTAAAATTCAACACTACTTGCACATCTTACACCGCACAGTTCGTTGAGTACCTTATCAGTGCCTTACCCTAACTCGTTCCAAAACCATATTCAACTGAAACCAAAAAGGTGTAAAAATAGAAAAGGTAAACCAATAAACCATCCACCCACATCTTACGCGGTGTGTATCTAAGCTTTTAAATGCCTTCGTCACTTCTGGTAATGCAAATCTTATCTGACCCCATGAGACGTTATAAAAACGGGCGACAGCAAGAGAGTTGGTAGCTCAGTCCACTGTCAATATTGACGGTACCAAAATAATCCATTTCCACGGGCACTGGCTTTGAGTACGATCTGACGGGAATTTGCTTCAGATTCGACATCGAGTGACGTGCGCGGCCCCAGCGGCAGCACGATAAGCGAGATAAATCCAAGCCGCATGCAAATATTTTTCCTCGTTCGTTTCGAATATTGCATTATCGGCCGTTGACGAGTCGGAAAATTGATAAAAGTCAATTCTTACTGGTTTTGCTCACTTCGCTTTGCGAAGACCGCCCGTTTGCACTGGCGGAATGTGGAACTAGATGCAAATCAAGAAACACAAACGCTTGATGAATAAATTAGTGCAACAAATTAATCGCTGTCAAGGTCGTGTTAGTTGGAGTGGAATCGATTTGTGGTGTGTAGTCGCGGTTGCAGCGGAAAAGCACTGAAGTTGGATACATTCGGATCGGTATTATGTCGCATGTCGTGTTACAACACCGAGTTGGCTTGTTTGCCTCTCCAAACAAGACCCACTGTGGAAAACTTGTTTGAATCTGATGTCAGTGATTGGGGAAAAGTTTCTGGTTCTAGGATTATTTATTGTCGGACTGTCAATAGTCAACGGTAGTTGCGATGAACACATGTAGAAAATATGTATGACAAGAAACTGCATTCAATTACGGACGGCTTTCGTTAAGTTATGTAGGCAATGCAGTTGTATCCAAGACCAAGACCAAGACCCAGTAGAAGTAACAAGGGGTGGTGTGAATAAAAACTGAGTATGAGCATTTCCTCAGAATTTCGGAGGAAATGCTCCATCTGGCGTGAATAAAAATGTATTTCGTTAAGTTTAACGAATCCTCTCCGCTCACATATTTTCACAGTTGAGTATTACCTCAGTTTTGGTGTGAATAAAGATGGAATGTATTCAGATATCAATCGTTGAAGTTGAGTGTGCATAGGAGGTGACTCAAGAGAGAAAAAAGTAAGAAAAGAATAAAAATAATGGAAATTACTGCGTCGGAGGAGGAATATTTTGACGGTATAAGCCTTATTCCTTAAACAAAAAAAATCTGGAATGGGTTGATTTGCGTTGACCACACTAGCATAAATCTGTATTAGAATGCCTGATGAGTATTTCGTAGCACCTTGGTTGTCTGTATTCCTAAACAGTGAAGGGACCTTCAGCAATGTAGAAAACAAGGCAATCAAACTTGCACTTGCACTTGAAAGACCCAAAGTAGAGCAACTTCTCACTAAAGCACTCATTCCAGCCACCACTGTGTAGCAGTGAGTGTAAATGTTTCCTCAGGGTTTTGGAGCTAAAATTCCATCTGATGTGAATAAAAATAAATTTCGTTAAGCTTAACGAAACTCCTCTACTCACATGTTTTTGACAGTTGAAAGTATCATGAGTGTTCCACCGATCGAATGCATTGAGTGAAAACTTGAAAAAGTTATGTATTGATTTGATCGTATTGAAGAACACTTTAACAAAAAAAAGTTTTAATAAAGTGAAGAGTACTGTTTTGGAAGAGGAACACTTTGAGAGATTAAGTGAAAATCCCAACAAAACAATTTGTAATGGAAGAACACAATTTCATATTTTTTTTAATTTATCCGCGCTTGCTCCCGACATATAATATAATATAATATAATATGGGTGGCGCTACAGCCCATAGAGGGTCAGGGCCTAGCTTCTCAGCAACCACTCGTGTTGTGCGTGCTATTGTTCTCTCACGAGTGGAAGGGACCTACAGCTTTACGCCGAATCCGAACGGCCAAGTTTGAGAAGCTTTTTCTAGGCAGGAAATACTCTTTGAGCATTGTCAGTGACTCGAAAGAGGTGGGGCCGTGAAAATTATTTCTGTCGCTCAGAGCTGGAATCGAACCTACGACGTCGAGGTTGGGGTCGACGCACGTACCCACAATGCCACGGGCTTGCTCCTGACACGAAAGTTAAAAAGTTACGTTCGAACTTAGAGTCTGTGGAAATTTTAAGAAATCTACATATGTCATTATTAAAATATTCCACAGATCGGAATAATATTTAATGTGGTCTACAATTGAACGTGGACAGCTCCTTTAAACTTCAACTTGAGGAAAAGAACCCACTTTGAGACAATTTCTTATTCACACCAAATTGAGAAAACAGTTCACTCATCAGTGATTACGCGGAGTGTTCCTTTAATTTGTATCCACACCAGTTAATATCTCCTTCTAAAATGTCATTAATGATTTGATCTTGACTTTGGCAGCTTCCCATAGGCCATTAAAGTTTCTTAGGAATTCATATTCAACCTAGTCTTCCATTGCATTTATCCTTTGGTGCGTATACAAACTGAGGACAGATCTTCTGGTCTACAAGCAGCTAATACGGTCGACCGAATA